>CM042566.1:11043753-11643753 GCA_023630585.1 Cranoglanis bouderius
ACATTTTTGGTAAGAATTTTATTCCACTCTCCCTTGCAAAAATGCTCCAGATCTATCATATTGTGAGGTGATCTCCTGAGTACACATTCAAGTCATTCTACATGTTATTGGTAGGATTTAGATATGGGTTCTAATTGGACCATCCCAAAACATTGATCTTCTTCTTCTGAAGTCATTCCTTTGTTGACTTGGATTTGTGCTTTGGATCGTTATCATGCTGAAATGTGACATTTTTTTCATCTTCAGCTGTCTAACAGAGGTCTGCATGATTTTGTGACAAAATAGATTTGTATTTACAGCTATGCATGATTCCCTCTATCTTGACTAGAGCACCAGTCTCAGTTGAAGATAATGCTATTTATTAACTAAAGCTAGGCACTCAATTCAGTCTTTCAGCTGCATATCCAGCATACAGACCACAAGCTTATGGAGCAGCCAGGGATGTGTATTAAGTCCTACACTCTACAGTGTCCTCACATATGACTGTGTTGCCTCCCAAATGAATGCAGATGAATCTACAGGATTGGACTTAACATTGGGTGATGAAACAACATACAGAAGGGAGAACAACAATCTCTCCCTAAATATAACCCCAATTCCAAAAAAGTTGGGAAGCTGTGTAAAATGTGAACAAAACCAGAATGCAGTGATTTGCAAATATCATGAACCCATATGTTATTCACAATAGAACATAGAAAATATATCAAATGTTTAAACTGAGGAAATGTACCATTTTAAGAAAAAAATAAGGTAATTTTGAACTTAATGGCCACAACACATCTCAAAAAGGTTGGGCCGGGGGCAACAAAAGGCTGGAAAAGTAAATGTTACTAAAAAGAAACAGCTGGAGGAACATTTCGCAACTAATTAGGATAATTGGCAACAGGTCAGTAACATGATTGGGTATAAAAATGATCTTAGAGTCTCTCAAAAGTAAAGATGGGCAGAGGTTCACCAATCTGAGAAAAACTGCATCTACAAATTGTGGAACAATTTCAGAATAATGTTCCTCAACATAAAATTGCGAAGACTTTGAATATCTCATCATCTACAGTACATAATTTCATCAAAAGATTCTGAGTATATGGAGAAATCTCTGTGTGCAAGGGACAAGGGCAAAAATCAATAAAGCATGCCGTGATCTTCAGACCCTCAGGCGGAACTGCATTAAAAACAGTCATGATTCTGTAATGAAAATCACTACATGGGCTCAGAGACACCTCTAGAACTCATTGCCTATAAACACAGTTCACCGTGCCATCCACATATGCAGGTTAAAGCTCTATCATGCAAAGAAGAAGCCATATGTGAACATGATCCAGAAACGCAGCTGTCTTCTCTGGGCCAAAGCTCATTTAAAATGGACTGAGGCAAAGTGGAAAACTGTTCTGTGGTCAGACGAATCATTTTTTTTTTTTTTCTTTTTGGAAACCATTGATGCCACGTCATCTGGACTAAAGAGGCGAGGGACTAGCCGGCTTGTTTTCAGCATTCAGTTCTAAAGCCTGCATATCTGATGGTATGGGGGTGCATTAGTGCCTATGGAATGGGCAGCTTACACATCTGGAAAGGCACCATCAATGCTGAAAGGTATATACAGGTTTTAGAGCAACATATGCTTCCATCCAGATGACGTCTTTTTCAAGGAAGGCACTGCATATTTCAGCAAGACAATGCTAAATCTATTACAACAGCATGGCTTCGTAGTAGAAGAGTCCGGGCACTGAACTGGCCTGCCTGCAGTCCAGACCTTTCACCAATTGAAAACATTTGACACATCATGAAAATAAATATATGACAAAGAAGACCCAGCTAGAATCCTGTATCAGACATGAATGGGACAACATTCCTCTCCAAAAACTCCAGCAACTGGTCTCCTCAGTTCCCAGATGTATACGGACTGTTGTTAAAAGAAGACGGGATGCTACACAGTGGTAAACATTGCCCTGTCCCAACTTTTTTGAGACGTGTTGCTGCCATCAAATTCAAAATTACCTTATTTTTTTTCCTGAAAATGGTACACTTCCTCAGTTTAAACATTTGATATGTTTTCTATGTTCTATTGCAAATAAATTCTGGGTTTATGAGATTTGCAAATCATTGCATTCTGTTTTTATTTACATTTTACACAGAGTCCCAACTTTTTTGGAATTGGGGTTGTAAAACAAAATAAATGAGAGAATTGTTGACCCGCAGAAGGGAGCAGCAGGCAACACTGCACATAGGTGAAAAATACATGGAGAGGGTGAACCCCTTTAAATTCCTTGGCATCCACATAAGCAAGGACCTAACCTGGTCCTGGAACGCATCTTACCTAAGAAGTCCCATCAATGCCTGTACTTAGTGAAAACACTAAAGAATTTTGGAATCCCCCCAAAAAGTTCTGCAGGGGTACCATCAGGAGCATTTTCACCAGTGGCATCACAGACTGGTTTGGAGACTGCTCAGCTCAGGACTGCAAGGCTCTTCAGTGGGTGGTTAGGACTGTTCAGACCATATCAAGAGCAGCCTTCCCATCACTGGAGGGCATTATTTGTAGCAGGGTCTTCAGGAGAGCCCACAATATTATCATGGACAGATTCCACCCCCAACACAACCTCTTTACACTTCTTCCATTAGCTAGATGCTATAGAAATCACCCTTGTAGGGAAAATTAGGTTAAGTTGATATATTCTCCACCATTTTACATAAGTAAAAATTAGTTGTTTAGATTGAGCTACCTTTATTCTCCTCCAAATATGTAGGGGAGATTAACAGATCAGCTTGTAAGGGGAAATTTAGCTAATTTAGTATTGCTGATTAACTATTTGTCACTAAACATAGTGAAATATTATTTTAAGAGCATGTAGCAGAATCGCAATTCAAGGCAATAGACACTTGTAAGCAATAAGAACATGTATATTTAAGAACAGACGGGACTTTATTGAACTATTCTACGACACAGAAACTAATCTAACACATAAACACACACACACACACACACACACACACACACATACACACACATCCATAAACGGGTGTATGAAGAGTGAATGAAGTTCCGAGTCTCTAGCGTTGCATCCTATTTCACAGACCATGATCTGAATGAACCATCAACTTATTAAGTTATCTTCACTTCCTTTAGAAGGGCTTAAACTTATTATAGGCACCAGATTAGCTAGATTCCGGGGTATTGTGCTTGCCTTTGAATAGCTGTGTTGAAGGGATTTCCTCATTAAGTCATGGTGTCATCAGCGGTCTGGTCAACTTTTGAGTGGCGTCTTGGAAATGCTGAGTGGAATGAAGGTGGGAGGTTTGAAAAGCAGGCAGCGGCTCTTGCTGGGTCTCAAGGCCCATCTGATCTCCCCAACGTTGATTGGAGAGAATTCTCCGAAGGCTCTGGAGACCCTCCGCCAAGAAGCATTCCAAGAAGAGTGTAAGAGAGAGAAAAGGGACAAGAGAGCTTCCTCTTGTGTTCTTAGGATTTTAAAACTTTCACTTCAACAATGTCTTTGGGCAGGGTGTTAGCCAGATTCTCCACCTATTATGCTAATCAGCCCATTGTCTCTGCAGATGAGTGGTTCCACACTTTTCAAAGATGTGTGGATTAAACTTTGTCCTGAAATATTACATGTACATACCAGAAAAAAAAAAAAAATTCCTTACTCTTATGATTTAGGAAAGCACTCAACGAACACATACATACCAAACAAGACATATTTGACTATACTTAAAGTACATTACTAATATTAAAACACAATGATCCTCCTAGGGCAACTATACTCATACATGCTAAATAAGTGGAACAATTAGTGGCAACTTAATGGTGATACACGTGAAGAAAATAGAACACGTGGTAGAAAATCGGTGATTGCAGTTGTTCAAAGATGTATTAATTTCCACAGTTATTGCTTCTGGTAGACTCTGATTGCTCTGATTGTGGAATGTGGGCTTTGTGTAGACTTTTCCTGAGGGAGCAAAAGGTTTCACTTCAAGGGGGAGCCCCCCCTTCCAGAATTTATTGGTCTTAATGGTGAGATTCTTTGGTTTTATCTACTGAGTAAGCAATCTGGTCTGGCCCAAAGGCCGAAATCACTGCATTTGAGAGCAGTTTCTGTGGTCAAGAGGGTGCAGCCCTGGAGTCAGGGATGTCTTTAACACTCGCCCTATTGTTTGCAGAATTGCTTGAGATAAAGCAGATGCACAAGCTGGATTTAAGTGGCTCCTCAGTGTCTGGGTGTAGATTCCTTGTTTTATGGCTGAGTGAAGTTGGTTAATAACAGTTTGGTCCAGAATTTGTTTTGGGTTCTCTGGCTGAGAGGGTCCATTGTTTTATTTCGTCCGGTTTAAATTTTGTGAATTATATGATGCTGCTTGTGCTGAGGTCCTACACCCTATATCACCCTAATATCATTATGGACAGAACCCACCCCCAACACAACCTTTTTACACTTCTTCCATTAGATAGATGCTATAGGAGTGTGAAATCATCCTTATTGGCATTTTCTCTGTGTGCTGCTTTATTCTCAGTATAACAACAATTGAAATTCAGTGTGTGTAATAACAGCTCAGTGCAAGTAAATTGACATATGTGATGTGTATTACTGATAAAAGCACCTGTATCATCCTTTTGCCCTGTGATCTTTGTGTATGTGAGCTGAATGTTCTCTCTCTCTCTCTCTCTCTCTCTCTGGTGCATGCTGGGAGTGGGTGTGGTTAGCGTGAGAGCTGCGTGTGAGAGCGCTTGCTGAGTTCTTACTCAGTTTCTTTCGTCTTTATTTTCTTTTCCTTATTTTCTTTGAGCACTTAGTTTGTTGTAAGTTAGTGATACTAGTTAGAAGTCCGTGTGTGTGTGTGTGTGTGTGTGTGTGTGTGTGGGGTGACATGGCGTCTACCCCTTCGGGGGTAGCGTCGCCTCTCTCCCTCCGGAATGGGATTAGGTGTGTTCCGGAGGTGAGCGCATCTATCGAAGATGTTCTCCTCGCTGTAGGAGAACAGGTGGGCCATGATAACATCAACTCGGCCTCCAGAATGAACAAAGCGGTCGTGATCTTCCTGAAAACCGAGAATCTGGTCAGCGGGTTAATTGGGAGTGGTATATGGGTGAAGGAGACGTATGTGGCAGTTACACCTTTATCCACCCCGGCCTCTAAAATCACCATCTCAAACGTCCCCCCATTTATCACTAACGAGGCCATCGTCAAAGAGCTGACCAGATTCGGGAAAATCACCGTAGCGATGAAAATGATTCCGCTAGGCTGTAAAAACGCCACACTTAAACATGTCCTGTCATTCAGGAGACAGGTGTACATGTTCCTGAACTCTCCCAATAAATCCTTGGAGGTGTCTTTCCGGGTCACTAGTGGAGAAAACTCCTACATGGTGTACGCCAGCACTGAAAGTCTGCGCTGTTTTGAATGTGGGGATATCGGACACAAGCGCTTTACTTGCCCGCATAAAGCGCGCGCTGCTGATCAGCAAGGCCCACCTGTAACAGGAGAAAACAGCTCAGAACAGGAGGATACAGTGAAGGATCCTGACCAGGTGAAGGTGCAGAGTGATACTAACATAAAGGTAAGAGCAAATGTGGCTGAGACAAATGCAAATGTGGCTGACAATAATGTGAATGCTGCTGATAATCTAGAGAATGCTGCTGATAATAATGTGCATAGTGCTGATGATGAGCAGCCAGGCTGCAGTGATGCTGGAAAGTGTGTGGATCAGAGCAATAACTCCTCTGTCTGTAGTGAGGCCGATCCAGAAGCTAAGATGTATGAAGAACAGTGTGATGAAATGGACACAGTTTCAGAAGTAACTGAAGATAGTTTCCGTGATGATGATTCAGTTACTGAAGATGATGATGCTGATAGTGATTTATACACAGTGGATCAGATTAATGCCTTCCTGGATGAAACTAAGGGGAAGAGTGTTGAACTAGTGAAGTTTTTTCCAGACCTAGACAAGTTTATACTATCGGTCAAGAAAGCACGTAAGGAAAGCAGCTTAGATGAGTTACCACTACTGAAAAGGTTCAGACTGAAAAAATACCTAACAGCAGTCAGAAAAAAGAAAAAATCGGTCAAGACTAAAGGTAAAGGTACACCTAAATAAGTGCACATGGGGATCTCTTTCTCTTTTGTTCTGCTTCCTATTACAACTGTCTTTACTATCATCCTACCCTCTTTTATCATGGACATCTTAAGACTCGGGTCCTTAAATATAAATGGGGTTAGAGATAATAATAAATGGGTTTTACTAAAAGAATATATAACTCTGAAAGATTTAAATGTAATATTTTTACAGGAAACTCACAGTGATGTGAGTAATGAAGTAGACTGGGGTTTACGGTGGGAGGGAGAGTATTTCCTCAGTCACGGGACCAATCTCAGTGCAGGGGTGGCAATACTTTTCTCTTCTAGATTAAATGTAAAGATTTTAACTGTTAATGAGGTGGAAAATGGGCGCTTGCTCATGGTCAAGGCAAAAATAAAAGACATGGAATTTGTATTTATTAACATTTATGCTCCGAATACCGGAAGAGAAAAAATCAGACTTTTTAAAACTCTCAATGATAAACTTGCTTCTTTCACACAAGATGTCTTTCTGGTTGTTGGTGGGGATTTTAACTGCACACTTGATTTTACTCTCGATAGAAACAGTGAAGAACCTCATCTTTTATCTGCTAAAACTTTAGAGGAAGTAATTACACAGACAGGGTTGGTAGATGTATGGAGAGAAAAGAATAAAAGTGTAAGACAATACAGTTGGCTTAAAGTGGCAGCAGGGAGAGTTAGTGCTGCACGCCTGGATCGCTTTTATATGAATAACACTCTGCGTAATAGAGTCATAAGTACATGCATTACGCCTTGTGGGTTCTCTGATCATCACCTCATCACAGCACATGTAACTGTATCACAAACAAAACCACAGTATTTTTATTGGCGTTTTAATACAAAGTTAACCCAAGATTTAGATTTTAATGAGAATTTTACGTTTTTTTGGGGGTGCTGGGCAAACCAAAAGAAAGAGTATGAAAACCTTCTCCAGTGGTGGGAGGTGGGAAAGGCTCAGATAAAGCTCTTCTGCCAACAATTTATGTCACACACTTCAGCTAAGGTTAAACAAGCAGTGTCCAATCTAGAACTGGATCTCACAGCTATCCAAAACACCTTAATTGAACAAAACAATGTAAATATGCAGAAAAATATTATTCAGAAGAGACACGAATTAAGAAGGGTTTTACAAGAAAAGGCCAAAGGAGCAATTATTAGAGCACGTTTTACCTCTGTGCGTGACATGGATGCTCCTACATCCTACTTTTTTAACCTGGAAAAAAAGAGTGTTACTAATAATTTTATGCATGTTTTACGAAGATCTGATGGAAGTGTTACCTCAGACCCGGTGGAGATGAGAGGACTAGCTGTTGATTTTTACTCAGCCTTATATGCTAAAGAACTCACAGAAAAACAATGCTCAGATGAACTTTTTAAAAACCTGCCTGTGCTGGATACAAAACACAAAAAGCTTCTGGACTCAGAACTGATTTTTGAGGAAGTCACAACAGCAGTACATCAGCTGTCCTCGGGCCGAGCACCAGGAATCGATGGACTACCTATCGAATTCTACAAATCCTTTTGGGGAGCCATAGGCAAAGACTTTTATGAAGTTTTACAAGAAAGTTTTAAAGCTAAAATACTCCCAAAAAGCTGTCAACGTGCTGTTCTCTCCTTACTCCCCAAAAAAGGAGACCTGTGTCTGCTCAAAAACTGGAGACCAGTTGCTGTTTTATGTTCCGACTACAAAATTCTGTCCAAGGTTTCAGCAAACAGACTTAAAGGGGTTCTTGATGTGTCAGTACACAAAAACCAATCATACTGTATACCAAAAAGGTCCATTTATGATAATTTGTTTTTAATACGGGACATTTTAGACTACAGCGAAGCATACAGTGTCGATGTGGGACTGCTTTCACTTGACCAGGAGAAAGCTTTTGACCGTGTGGACCATCAGTATCTATTTAAAGCTCTGTAGTGTTATGGGTTTGGTAGCTACTTTTTATCATGGATCAAAATTTTATACACAGATGCTACATCCATGGTTAAAGTTGGAGGAGGGCTTAGCGTCCCAATTCAAATCAAGAGAGGGATCAGACAAGGTTGTCCAATGTCTGGTCAACTATACAGTCTGGCAATAGAACCTCTGCTTTGTTTACTGAGGACAAATCTAACAGGGATGTCTATCAGAGGGAGCATGAGAGCTGAAGCCATAAAGCTTTCAGCTTATGCCGATGACATCACTGTGATAATCCAAGAAAAACAGGATATCCAAGCCTTGATCAATGCTCTGAGAGTTTATGAGCGAGCTTCGTCAGCAAAACTCAACTGGCAGAAAACAGAGGCACTATGGTACGGCCCCAAAAGGAGCAACCCACCGGATCTCCCAGAAAACATTCAGTGGGGAAAGACAGGTATGAAATGCCTTGGAGTATACCTCGGAAAAACTGAATACAAAATGAAAAACTGGGAGGGCCTGATTGAGACAGTGCGTGCTAAGCTACTTAAATGGACATGGCTACTACCCCAGCTATCATATAGGGGAAGAGTCCTGGTAGTAAACAACCTCATTGCTTCAATGCTCTGGCACAGATTCATGGTTCTAAATCCATCAAGAACTCTGATAGAGGAAATTCAAAGGACTATTGTGAACTTCTTTTGGTCAGGACAGCACTGGCTAAGAGCTGCTGCCCTTTACCTCCCAGTCCAAGAAGGAGGACAAGGGCTGATTGACATTTTCAGTAGAGTGGCGGTCTTTCGTCTACAAGCAGTACAGCGTCTCCTATACCATCAACATCACCAGTGGATGGATGTGGCATGTGCACTGTTGTACAAAGCTGGGAGATTGGGTCTAGACAAACACCTTTTTACCCTGCGTCTAGAGAGCGTGGACTTGGAAGGACTCACAGCGTTCTATCAGAGTGCTCTACAAGCGAGACAGACCCTCTCCTTTTCGAGGGAATGGGAAAGACCCACCCGGTGGCTGTTTGAAGAGCCTTTGTTCTTCAACCCGCCCATCACCACTGAGATGCTGCGCTCAACTACCATCAGGACTGCATTGATGAAAGCAGGCTTCTCAAAGATAGGTCATCTGAGGAAGAAAGTGAGCTGGTTGACGCCTGAAGAATTGGCTGCGAAGGCAGGCTTTAAATCAGTGCGTCTCGCTCAACATATTCTTGATGACTTGGAGGCTGGTCTTCCTGCTCCAGTAAAAGACTTTCTGAATGACACACCCATTGAGAATACAAACGAACCTCCTCACTTTCCTGAACTCAAAGTCTCTCTGAATAAAGAGGGCTGGCAAGAGGATGTTGGAAAATTACTATCCATGGATATCCCCAAACTACAACCTTTCAGTGACCTAAGCAGGAAAACTCTCTACAGAGCTTGTGTAAAGTCTATCAATTATCAACGCCTCAAGGATGTAAGGAACACAAGATGGACAGAGGTGCTGGATCCAGGCTCTTCCCCGAAAGGTAGCTGGAGATCCCTGTACAAAAGACCCATCGAAAAGAAGGTTGGAGATCTCCAGTGGAGAACTGTACATGGGATATTAGCCACAAATAGACACTTAGCACACCTGAACCCTTCACATGAGGAGGGTTGTCCCTTCTGTGGAGTCCCTGAAACTGTTTTTCATGTTTTTATTGAGTGTCCTCGTTTAGATCGGATTTTAGATTTAGTGAAAACTTGGGGTTTACAGTTCACAGGTAGCTTTAATCGAGCATTATTTATTTTTGGTCCAAAATACTGTGTGAAAAACAAACAAAAAGTGGTTTTACTTAACTTTTTATATGGTGTTGCAAAGCTGGCGATATGGTGCACAAGGAAAAATAAAGTAGAAGGAAGAGGAGGAGTTGATCCAGTACTAATGGTGAAGGGTTTTATAAAGAAGAGGTTAACTATAGAATATGTTTTTTATCAACTTGTGAAAGATGTAAATTCTTTTTTCTATGTTTGGGGTGTTGATGATCTTATATGTGAACCTGATGATGAGGGTTTTAAACTAAACATATGAAGTGCTGTTTTTCTACTTTGATGGTATTATGGAACTATATTTTATGTTTTATGTTTTATGTTTTATTTTTCATTTAAATTCTATTTATATTGTGTTTATTTCTCTTATTTATTTATTTCAATTTTCCCATTTAAATTTATACACATTTTACGATGAGATCTACATTTGTATTTATGTTTCCCATAAAAATATAGGTCTCTGGTTTTGTATTGAGTAAATAAAAAGAGACCTTAAAAGTCAAAGTCTCTCTCTCTCTCTCTCTCTCTCTCTCTCTCTCTCTCTTAGATACTGTTTCATCTGGGGTCTACATCCATTACCAGTTCTCTGTTGTTCAAGTAGGTCTTCTAAACATCATGTTTACTATTAATAGTGCTGTACCTCATTGTCCTAGGTTGTCTCCTTGTAATAGCATTATAAGAGTAACATTGCTTACATATATATATATATATATATATATATATATATATATATATATATATATATATATATATATATATATATATATATATATAACAGGTGTGTTAAGTTTGGTGTTATCGCTCTCACACTCTCTCATACTGGTCACTGGAAGTTCAACATGGCACCTCATGGCAAAGAACTCTCTGAGGATCTGAAAAAAAGAATTGTTGCTCTACATAAAGATGGCCTAGGCTACAAGAAAATATATACTGAAGACATACTGAAGCAGAGCATGATCCCCTCCCTTTGGAAACTGGGCCGCAGGGCAGTATCCCAACATGATAACGACCCCAAACACACCTCCAAGATGACCACTGGCTTGTTAAAGAAGCTGAGGGTAAAGGTGATGAACTGGCCAAGCGTGTCTCCAGATCTAAACCCTATTGAGCATCTGTGGGGCATCCTCAAACGGAAGGTGGAGGAGCACAAGGTTTCTAACATCCACCAGCTCTGTGATGTCATCATGGGGGAGTGGAAGAGGACTCCAGTGGCAACCTCTGAAGCTCTGGTGAACTTCATGCCCAACAGGGTTAAGGCAGTGCTGGAAAATAATGGTGGCCACACAAAATATTGACATTTTGGTCCCACTTTGGACATTTTCACTTAGGGGTGTACTCACTTTTGTTGCCAGCGGTTTAGACATTAATGTCTGTGTGTTGAGTTATTTTGAGGGGACAGAAAATTTACACTGTTATGCAAGCTGTACACTCACTACTTTACATTGTAGCAAAGTGTCATTTCGTCAGTGTTGTCCCATGGAAAGATATAATAAAATATTTACAAAAATGTGAGGGGTGTACTCACTTTTGTGAGATTCTCTATATATAGAGATGTGATATTATTAGGTCTTCATGAAGAGGAAGACTTTTTTTTGCCATAATCAAATAGAGAGAGATTTAGCATCTTGAATCATCCTATGATCATAAATTTATTTGGGATTACAGTAATGTAAATAGACTGCAATCAAAGTGACATATTCGGATTGACAAAAACATTCATACAATATAAAGTTAATAAAAATTGTGTGTTTCTTTCAGGGAATGCTGACCATGAAGGCTCTCCACAGTGGATATGTTGATCCAAACAATCTGGTGTTTGAGAATGTCACTGTTTTAGGACTGAGCAGCCCCCCCACGACTGTGACCATCGAAGATGACAACATAGTCACTGCCTTGCCAGAGTCCAACATTCAATATGACTCAGTGAAGAGGGTAAGTGCATATATTCTCATACTGTGATACCTGTCCAATCCAAATGCATAGTCAACATAGCTGTTCATAACTGTTCCTTGCAAACAGCTGAAAGTCTGTAAATTTTGACAATAAACCTGATTTGCAATGGGGGTTTGAATAATTTTGACTGCAACTATATATACAGTACTGTGCAGAAGTTTTAAGCACCCTATTTTTTTAGTACAAACTTTGTTATAGAGTTTTAGATTCCCAAAACATTAGTTTTGCAGCGCATTAAATATTACAGAAAAATGTTTGTATGTCATTAAAGAATGCAGCATATTATGTAAGAGGCCACTTTTCAGACAAAAAACCACAATAAAAGCTGCTGGGTTTTGCTGCAAAAATAAGAAGCAAGTGCGAAAGTCAAAATCTCCAGAAGAACTGTGGCTGGTTCTGCAAGATGCTCCATAAAACTTACCAGCTAATTTCCTTATAAAACTGCACAAATTGTACTGGAGACTACTATTTATATTTATTTAATTATAAAATATATTTTCTTTCATTTACTACTGTTAACTGCTCTTAACTGTATTTTATTCTTAATGTAGAAACATTTAATTTCATTATTTCATATAAGGCATCTTCGCTCTACAGCATTTCTTTGCATGTGCCTAAGTCTTTTGCACAAAGGAATTTTAACCCATTTCTCAGTACAGAACAGCTTCAACTCTGGGATATTGGTGGGTTTCCTCACATAAACTGCTTGCTTCAGGTCCTTCCACAACATTTCTATTGGATTAATGTCAGGACTTTGACTTGGCCATTCCAAAACATTAATTTTATTATTCTTTAACCCTTCTTTGGTAGAACGACTTGCATGCTTAGGGTCGTTGTCTTTCTGCATGACCCACTTTCTCTTGAGATTCAGATCATGGACAGATGTCCTGACATTTTCTTTTAGAATTTGCTGGTATAATTCAGAATTCATTGTTCCATCAATGATGGCAAGCCATCCTGGCCCAGATGCAGCAAAACCAAACCATGATACTACCACCACCATGTTTCACAGATGGGATAAGTTTCTTATGCTGAAATGCAGTGTTTTCCTTTATCCAAACACTTCTCATTTAAACCACAAATTCTATTTTGGTCTCATCAATCCACAAAATATTTTTTCAATAGCCTTCTTGCTTGTCCTTGTGATCTTTAGCAAACTGCAGAAAGGCAGAAATGTTATTTTTGAAGATCAGTGACTTTCACCTTGTTGTTCAGTGTTCTCCTGATGGTGGACTCATGAACATTAACATTAGCCAATGTGAGAGAGGCCTTTATTTGTTTAGAAGTTACCCGGGGTTTGAGTCACTTCGAGTGATGTTTGTTGGTCGACCACTCCTGGGGAGGGTAACAATGGTCTTGTATTTCCTCCATTTGTACACAATCTATCTGACTGTGGACTGATGGAGTCCAAACTCTTTAGAGCTGGTTTTGTAACCTTTTCTAGCCTGATGAGCATCAACAACTCTTTTTTTGCCATGATACACTTCCACAAACATGTGTTTGAAGATCAGACTTTGATAGATCCATGATCTTTAAATAAAACAAGGTGCTCACTCGCATCTGATTGTCATTCCATTGACTGAAAACACCTGACTCTAATTTCACAAATTAACTAATCCTAATCCTAGAGGTTCACATACTTTTGCCACTCACAGATGTGTAATTTTGGAGCATTTTCCTTAATAAATAAATGACCAAGTATAACATTTTGAAGTGGTGCTTCAAAGTTTGTGAACCCTTTAGAATCATTTTATGCCAATATGAGTATTTTGGTGAATGTGAACTATGAATGTGAATTCTGTGTAGATGAGAGTAATCTGTGAATATACAGGTGCATCTAAAAACATTTGAATGTCATGGAAAAGTTTTTTTTTTCCCATAATTTTTTTTTTTAATTCAAAAAGTGGAACTTTAATATATCCTAGATTCATTACACATAAAGTGAAATATTGCAATCCTTTTTGTTTGTTTGTTGGAATCTTGATTACAGCTCATGGAATTCAAAAATCCAGTATCTCAAAATATTAGAATATAGAATTTGTCATAAAGAACTGTCATCCAGAGAAGAGCTCTAATCAACTAATTAACTCAAAACACCTGCAAAGGTTTCCTGAGCCTTTAATCTCTCAGTCTGGTTTAGTACACACAACCACAATATTCATGGAATAATATTCACGGAAAGTTGACTGGAAGGGAAAAGTGTGGTAGGAAAATGTGCACAAACAACAGGAATGACCGCATCCTTGAGAGGATGGTCAAACAAAGCCGATTCAAGAACTTTGGGGAGCTTCACAAGGAGTGGACTGAGGCTGGAGTCAGTGCATGCACAGACGTGTCCAGGAAATGGGCTGCATTTCCAAGTGTCGCATTCCCAGTGTCAAGCCACACCTGAACCAGAGACAACGTCAGAAGTGTCTTACCTGGGCTAAGGAGAAAAAGAACTGGACTGTTTCGCAGTGGTCCAAAGTCCTTTTTTCAGATGAAAGTAAATTTTGCATTTCATTTGAAAATCAAGGTCCCAGAGTCTGGAGGAAGAGTGGAGAGGCACAGAATCCAAGTAGCTTGAAGTCCAGTGTGAAGTTTCCACAGTCAGTGATGATTTGGGGTGCCATGTCATCTGCTGGTGTTGGTCCACTGTGTTTTCTCAAGTTGAGTCAATGCAGCGTCTACCAGGAGATTTTAGAGCACTTCATGCTTCCATCTGCTGACAAGCTTTATGGAGATGCTGATTTCCTTTTCCAGCAGGACCTGGTACCTTCCCACAGTGCCAAAAGTACTAGTAACTGTTTTCGCTGGTTTCCCTGTTTTTCCCCTTCCCAGTGTCCCCAGTGTTCCCTTTCTAAGGAACTCATTCCCTTCTCAGGGAACAGGGTTACATGTGTAACCCAGACATTTTTTCTCCCTCTAGTTTCTGTTTGCATGTGTGCGTGTCCCTGGGCATGGCACTCCACTTATCACGCTTTCCAATACTCCATCCAGCAACTCATCGCCAGATTGTTCTGGCTTTCAGTGCGTTAACTTCCTGCTCTACTCGCATTTTGTTTCACGTCAGTATTCCGTGTTGTTTCCCATCATTGTATTTCCCTGTGCTCAGTGTTTGTCTCCTCGTGTTCCAGTTCAACTATTCGCGTTTCCCGTTGTGCACTCCCAGCTCACTTCCTGCTACGCCCAGCCCCGTCTTGCCTTCCCAGTGGCTCTCCAGCTCAGCACTCGGCTCTCATGCCGCTGACTCAAGTTCAAGTCCTGGCCTCGACAACACTCAAGCCCACTCACGCTCGGCCCCGCTCTCCCTCCCCCGTGGCGCCCTTACGCGCCGGATCCGAGTTTGAATCCAGACTTTGACCACACTATTCCACTCACCTTCCTCACACACCCGGGGTCCTCTCGTCCTTGTGTTCACAACAGAACAATCTGGCTATAATGGACCCAGCAGAACCAGTTCCCCAACACTCAGCTCTGTCCAGCCAAGAGACCTTCTTCAGGCAACACATTCAATACCTCCATAGCCTCTCTGAGAGCAACCGTGTCACAGATAGCCTGATCAAGCTCAACAGGCAGTGGCTAGGTTGCCTCTCAGCCCAGATTGCCCAGCCAGCCCGTACCTGCAGCATTTCCTGTTCCCCAGGTTCAAGCTCCTGTCAAGTTCTGTCTGCCTCCACCACAACATGTCTCAGGGGGCCCCAGTGCAAGTCATGTATTCCTCTCCCAGTGTTCTCCCACTTTCGTACAGCAGCCATCCTTCCACTCTGATACTATGCTCCATTTGAACAGATACCCTTCAGAGCAGCTAGGCACTATTGGACCAAATCACAGCTAGGCCCAATGCCATGCTCCCCAACAGAAAGGTTTTTGGGGAGCGGACCTCCATCCTGGCTGGAACTGTCACACACCGCATTTATGCGGTAATTCGTGCAAAAGGAGCCCCAACCAAGTATTGAGTGCGTAAATTAACATACTTTTCAGAAGGTCAACATTTCTGTATTATAAATTCTTTATTCTAATATTTTGAGATACTGGATTTTTGATTTCCATGAGCTGTAAGCTGTAATCATCAAGATTAAAATAAAAAAAATGAATATTTCACTTTATGTGTAATGAATCTAAAATATATGAAAGTTCCACTTTTTTTTATTAAATTACGGAAAAAACTAAATTTCCACGATATTCTCATTTTTGATATGCAAATGTAAATAGTAATTTGAAGTAATTAACAGCCGAAACAGCACTTCAAATCAACATACTGCCATATGCTGAATTCATTGTCCTCAATCGTTTGGCCTGAGAGGTGTGTGCGTATAAAAGTGTGTGATGGGGATTTGTTTTGTAGGTGCTACATCTGAGAAATCTCCAGCTGCAGCTGGGGAAAGATTACAAACTCACCTGGAATTCAATTGTTGACGATTTACAGCGGTTTGACTGCTATCCTGGGGAAATTGCCACCGAGGAGTCCTGCATAGAAAGAGGCTGCATCTGGGGGGTAAGTGTGCATGGAATTAGATACTTAAAGGAAAGATCCAGCCTGAATTACTTGCATATACAACCCCAATTCTGAAAAAGTTTGGACAGTAATAAACTGGGACAGTATGGAAAATGCTCATAAAAACCAAGAGAAGTGATTTGTAAATGTACTGTGAATTGTATTTAAACAACAACAACAAAAAAAACCCTATAAAGACAAGGTATTTGATATTTTCCCTAATCAACTGCATAGCTTTTTGAAGATAAACATTTATTTTGAAATTGGTGCATGCAACATGTTCCAAAAAAGTCAGGACAGGGCAATTTAGGACTAATAGCGATGTGACAAGTTGAAATAAGAAGGTGATTTGAGACAGGTGAGGCAATCATCTAATCATAGTATATACAGGTGCATCTCAATAAATTAGAATGTCGTGAAAAAGTTCATTTATTTCAGTAATTCAACTCAAATTGTGAAACTCGTGTATTAAATAAATTCAATGTACACAGACTGAAGTAGTTTAAGTCTTTGGTTCTTTTAATTGTGATGATTTTGTCTCACTTTTAACAAAAACCCACCAATTCACTATCTCAACAAATTAGAATATGGTGACATGCCAATCAGCCAATCAACTCAAAACACCTGCAAAGGTTTCCTGAGCCTTCAAAATGGTCTCTCAGTTTGGTTCACTAGGTAAGCCACAAACATTCATTGCCAAAGAAGCTGGCTGTTCACAGAGTGCTGTATCCAAGCATGTTAACAGAAAGTTGAGTGGAAGGAAAAAGTGTGGAAGAAAAAGATGCACAACCAACCGAGAGAACCGCAGCCTTATGAGGATTGTCAAGCAAAATCGATTCAAGAATTTGAGTGAACTTCACAAGGAATGGACTGAGGCTGGGGTCAAGGCATCAAGAGCCACCACACACAGACGTGTCAAGGAATTTGGCTACAGTTGTCGTATTCCTCTTTTTAAGCCACTCCTGAACCACAGACAACGTCAGAGGCATCTTACCTGGGCTAAGGAGAAGAAGAACTGGACTGTTGCCCAGTGGTCCAAAGTCCTCTTTTCAGATGAGAGCAAGTTTTGTATTTCATTTGGAAACCAAGGTCCTAGAGTCAGGAGGAAGGGTGGAGAAGCTCATAGCCCAAGTTGCTTGAAGTCCAGTGTTCAGTTTCCACAGTCTGTGATGATTTGGGGTGCAATGTCATCTGCTGGTGTTGCTCCATTGTGTTTTTTGAAAAGCAAAGTCACTGCATCCATTTACCAAGAAATTTTGGAGCACTACATGCTTCCTTCTGCTGACCAGCTTTTTGAAGATGCTGATTTCATTTTCCAGCAGGATTTGGCACCTGCCCGCACTGCCAAAAGCACCAAAAGTTGGTTAAATGACCATGGTGTTGGTGTGCTTGACTGGCCAGCAAACACACCAGACCTGAACCCCATAGAGAATCTATGGGGTATTGTCAAGAGGAAAATGAGAAACAGGAGACCAAAAAATGCAGATGAGCTGAAGGCCACTGTCAAAGAAACCTGGGCTTCCATACTACCATGCCACAAACTGATCACCTCCATGCCGCGCTGAATTGAGGCAGTAATTAAAGCAAAAGGAGCCCCTACCAAGTATTGAGTACATGTACAGTAAATGAACATACTTTCCAGAAGGCCAACAATTCACTAAAAATGTTTTTTATTGGTCTTATGAAATATTCTAATTTGTTGAGATAGTGAATTGGTGGGTTTTTGTTAAATGTGAGCCAAAATCATCACAATTAAAAGAACCAAAGACTTAAACTACTTCAGTCTGTGTGCATTGAATTTATTTAATACACGAGTTTCACAATTTGAGTTGAATTACTGAAATAAATGAACTTTTCCACGACATTCTAATTTATTGAGATGCACCTGTAAGGAGCCCCCAAAAAAAGGTTTAGTCCTTCAAGAGCAAGGATGGGTCGAGGCTCGCCAATCTGCCAACAGATGCTTCAGCAAATAATCCAACACTTTAAGAACAACATTCCCCAAAGACAAATTGGTAGCACTTTGGGCATTTCACCTTCTACAGTGCACAATATAATTAAAAGATTCGAGCAAACTGTTCAAATCTCGGTGCGTAAACGGCAAGGCCGAAAACAACTTCTGAATACGCGTGATCTCTGATTCCTCAGACGTCACTGTCTTAAAAACCGTCATGAGTCTGTAATGGATATCCTGACATGGGTTCGGGAATACTTTGGTAAACCTTTGTCAGTCAACACCATTCACTGCTTCATCCACAGATGCAAATTAAGGCTTTACTATGCAAAGCAGAAGCCATACATCAACACTGTCCAGAAACGCTGCCAACTTCTCTGGGCTCGGTCTCATCTGAGATGGACAGTAGCACAGTTGTATCATGTTTTGTGGTCCAACGAGTCAACATTTCAAATAGTTTTTGGACAAAACAGCCGTCATGTTCTCCGGGCCAAAGAGGAAAAGGACCATCCAAGCTGTTATCAGCGTCAGGTCCAAAAATCAGTGTTGTGGTATAGGGGTGTTTCAGTGCCCATGGCATAGGTAACTTGCACATCTGAGTTTACCATTAATGCAGAAAGATATGTACACATTTTGGAGCAACATATGCTGCCATCCAGAGCAGGACAACGCCAAATCACATTCTGCCTGGATGGTTGCATAAGCAGAGAGTGCGGTGTCCACCACAGTGTCACTACTAAGAAAAGGATGTCTCTCTACAATTGATGAGAAAGTCAGGAGAAAAATGGTCAGGGAGGCTGCCAAGAGGCCTTTAGCAATGTTAAAAGAATTACAGCAATTTCTGGCAAGTACTGGATGCTCCCTACATGTGACAACAGTCTCTCAAATTCTTCATATCTCTGGCCTATGGGGTAGGGTGGCAAGATGGAAGCCTTTTTTAACCAAAAAATAAAAAATACATCCAATCTCCCAAAACTATGTGGAATAATGTGTTCTGGTCTGATGAGAACAAAGTTGAACTTTTTGGCCATAATACCAAAATATATGTTTGGCACAAAAATACACATCACGTCACCAAAAGATCACCATCCCCACAGGAAAGCATGTTGGTGGCAGCATCATACTTTGAGCTGTTTTTCTTCAGTTGGAACTAGGTCTTTAATCAGAGTTGAGGGAATAATAAATAGCTCCAAATACCAGTCAGTTTTGGCGCAAAACCTTAAGGCTTCTGCTAAAACACTTAAGATGAAGAGGAATTTCACCTTTCAGCATGACGATAACAACCCAAAGCAAACCTCCAGATCAACAAAGGAACAGCTTCACCAAAAAAAATTCAAGTTTTTGGATTGTCCCAGGCAGAGTCCAGACCTAAATCCAAACAAAAACCTGTGGGGTGACCTGAAGAGGGCTGTGCACAGGAGATGCCCAGCCATTTTGACAGAGTTAGAATGCTATTGCGAGGTAGAATGGCAAAATATCGCTATGTCAAGATGTGCCAAACTGATTGACTCTTACCGAAAAAGATTGAATGCTGTGATAATAAGTGTGATGTGCACACTTATGCAACCAGGTTATTGTACTTTTTTTTTCTTCTTTTTTTCCCCTATAATGAGTCTTATTATTTTTCACTTTAATTAATAGGTTAGAATTTCACAGTAAAGGTAGAAAAGGTTCTCACATGATTTATCTTGGTTTTATTTTATTTTTTTTTACATCACAAAAACCTGCCATTTTAACAGGGGTGTGTAGACTTTTTATATCCACTGTCTAACTTTTGTAATCTTCTTTTAATTAATCAGTCAACAAGATTTAATTTATTATTATTGCATTGATTCATTTTGATACCTTTTCAATTGATACATTGATCCAAATCATTGGATGGTTACACTCTTAATACCTACTGCCTCTGTGTTGGCCATCTGCAAAATGCACTCCTCAGCTCAGAGGCTCCCTGCACTGAATGTTAAGCCATGCCAATGTTAACTTGATTAGCGTGGCTAGTAGGTCTAAATCCTGATACTGAGGCCACCCAGCTACAACCAGTCCAGGCAGTAAATCTCTGTGACATCAGAGTGGCACACAATTGATATCTTCTCACAGAAATAACAAAAATACAACACACATTGTATTAATTGTATATTGTCACAAATATTTAAATATTTCAGGGTGGAATTTTTCTTTAAACTCATTTGAACAACACACAAATTACACAAAGCCTCTTTTACCTCTCTTATTCTTCATGGTAAAATGGCATTTTCTGAACACTAAAGTGCACTGCATTTACTTAATGCAATAAATATTAGGTTGTTAGTTCATAATTAATAAATATTAATGAATCACAATCACTTTTTCCCCCTGTATTTGTCTCCAGTACACACATCTGAATGGTGTGCCATGGTGTTATTTCCCCACTGATTATGGCTACATTGCTGAGCCTGTACAGGAAATGCCATATGGATGGAGCTTTAATATCAGGCGGAATGATAAATACCCTGTTCCACGTATATTATCCAGAGACATCAACACACTGCGGGTGGAAATCAAATATCTGAGTGGACACTCCCTACAGTTTAAGGTACAGACCCCTATAGCTGCCAGAGCATGGACTGTGGCAGGACATGAATTAGGTTGTAGGTTATAACATTGATCATTTACAAAAGTATGAAGAAAATAAAATATAGAGATAAATGAAACAAAGATGAGGAAATATAAGCTATCACACAATTAAGTATAATAAAAATTTTAAATATAAATAAATCTTACAGACTGACCATTGTTTGTCTCCTGCAGATCTCTGATCCAGCTAATAAGCGTTATGAAGTTCCTGTTCCTCTTGATATACCATCCACACCAGAGGAACAGGAGGATAAGAGGATGTACACAGTAAATGTCACAGAGAAACCATTCGGTATTCAGGTGATCAGGAAAAGCACAGGAACCATCATGTGAGTTTATACCTTAACAATTATACTCCAGAAATTTGTGATTGCATCAGAGTAGGGTGATCAAAGTCTATGACTTTGATTTCATAAAGATTTGTGTGTGTAAAATCATGCAAACTTGATAACCAGAAAAAAAACAAAAAAAAACTGCAAGCTAACCTAATAACAGGATCAGAAGATACAATGAGCAAAAGCATGCCTTTGTCTTGCATGTTTGCCTTAATAAATATCAACTTTGGATAACAGATTAATTTTGCACCTGCATTGTGATTTTCCACTGCCAGGAACTGACATCAAGGATGGGGATTTTTATACATAAATTATTACAACCAATGGGCACATATTAAAGTTTAAAACCAAAATTCTGAACTTCTGAAAATTATGTGAAAGATACTCAAAATTTAAATTCTCTTCACACTAAAGTTTAATATTAAATATTTGTCATATGTTCACATCAGCAATGCCAATAGCATTTTTTTTTTATATGTCTCACTGCCTTTAATTGTTGTAATACATGACACAGATATGTGGCAACTATCAGCATTACTCTTTACTCATCGTCGCTTTTGGGAACACTTACCACAGCAAAAAAACTCATTGTGCCCTCCCCCAACATCATTTACATAATTATTGTTTGTAAATCACCTGCAAAATGCCCACAAAGTAATTTATCAGATTTCACTTGTGCACCAGTCAATCATTACTCTTTAATCTTTATTTGAGTAAAATAGGTACAGAGTGCAATTGCAAACATAGTTTGTGTATTTTTTCTGTTTCTGTCCTTTCCTGAAGATGGAATTCGTCTCTTCCTGGCTTAATTTTCTCTGACATGTTCATACAAATTTCAACTCTACTTCCTTCACAATATATCTTTGGCTTTGGGGAGACGGAACATACCAGCTTTAGACACGACATGAACTGGCACACATGGGGTATGTTCAGTAAGGACCAACCGCCAGGGGTGAGTAAATTAAGCACAACTGCACAACACACACACACACACACTTTCCTTATAATGACTATGCTATACATAATCTTAAATCCATCCCCAACCTTAACCCCTCTAACCAAAGAGGAAACCTTTTATTATTTATTTCTATTAACTTTTTTTTTTAAGTTAGGGGGGTGGGGGGCGGGGGGGACAGTTTTCCTCCTGGAACATTTGTCCAACTGGAATTTGTATATTTGAATTTATGCTGAAATAAATTTGTCTCTAATAGATAGTAACATGAATTGTGTAGAGTTATGAATAATTGAGTTTGAATGTGTTTAACTTAGGTGTATATAAACTGTATAAATTCTAAAGGTACAAAAGACATATTCCTTGAGAGTACCACCCCAGTTACAAGCAAATTACCAGTGAAAGGTGCAATGACATTCCTGAGTTGAATATAGTTCAAATTAAATAAAAGGTTGTATGTATTCATTGCTTGATATAGGGTAGTAGATGAAGCAATCAGTATTTGTAATGGAGTCTGCTAGCTGAACTATGAAGCAAGTTGTCCGTATCATTGTCAAGAAATAAAACCTAAGTATTGGTCTCATGAAACAAATGAGATGACAAAATCAAACTCATGGTGCTACTTGCACAAAATTCATTTAGAATGACATTTTGTATTGATGTTTAGTGGGGATTTCTTTTGGCAAACCATACCGTTAGGCACCACTTACATGTGCACATTTAACATGAGAGCCTGATTTGCATGAAAATACAATAGCCAATTTGTATGAAAATTTGAATGGTACTGGAGAATGTGTATCAGAGTGAGGCTAGCAGGGGTTGGACGTAAATGCATACACATTTTTATTCATGCTTTTGTGGGATTCATTATCAGAGTCACTT
Organism: Cranoglanis bouderius; assembly: GCA_023630585.1. NCBI lineage: Eukaryota > Metazoa > Chordata > Actinopteri > Siluriformes > Cranoglanididae > Cranoglanis > Cranoglanis bouderius. The sequence goes on from CM042566.1 coordinate 11,066,711, forward strand.
GCAGGGGTCAGAACTCATAATATTAAGATGTAATTAACTATGGTGAATCATTTCGCAGGAAATCTCAAAACCAGAAAAAACAGGACAACCAAACTAGGAAGGAGAAAAGGAGGAAGCAAGCAATGACTGGTGCATCTTAAAACACAAAAAAACGTTGTAAAACAACTAAAACATCAGCTTTTCCTAGATGGCCCAAACATGCCAGCATTCAAAGTAGTCTTCATTCGCATAACTGAAATAATGTTTCTCATTGAACAGCATTATATTTAAATTGAACCTGCATCCTCAGAGGGATCCTAAAGTAGTCCTTGCTTGATAGCTGCCAATCCAGCAGGGTGATGTGTTTCCTTCGGGACATCTAAAGCCAGATACCACAGTTTACAGACACTTTAAAGGCAAACATGAAAAAACTAAGGAGCACATGTATAACTCAGGCTAGAAACAGAGAACATAAGTTCTTTTCAATTGTTCTTCTTATTTTAGTGCACTAATGGAGAAACTTGAGTCTGTCTTTAGTCTTAGTAAGGTCTTTATCATTTAATTTTCTGACAGTTGAGGAAATGTGGAGACGTGGAGATGAAGTTAACTAACAGTTTCAATCCTTTGTTGACAGTTTCAGTCCTTTACTCCTTTTCACTCTCTGCAGTACAAGATGAACTGTTATGGTGTGCATCCCTTCTACATGGGCCTGGAGCCAAGCTCTCATGCTCATGGAGTCCTGTTGCTCAACAGCAATGCTATGGGTGAGTCACTCACCCACACGCACACACAATTCTGTATGGGAGTTTTTAATTTAACTAATTTATCCCAAGTGTCTGAAAATAAAACCAAGTTTATACACTAAATCTGCTTTGTTTAAAAATAAAAATAAAAGTAGACAACCAATTTCTTCCCACATTTAAAGAAATTGTTTTAAACAGTTTAAATATCCATCTTGACTCAATAGCAGCAGTGTTAGGTTTAATTGTGAAGACTCTTTTTGATCCAATCAAAGCATTTAAACCAGTTTTGGAAGTAATTATGGATACATGACATTTGTAGTGTCAGTGTGTCTTAATTTGTCCCCAACAACCAAGGTAGACAAGCAAAAACAAATGCTGGCTTCAGACAGAATGAACATGTACAATATGTGATTGCATAGCAAACGACATAATGCATAGAAAGTTAAAAAAAAGGCAGAAACTCAAAGCAAAAGAAAACTCAAAGCAATATGCCTTGAAAATAGAACATGCACAGCAAAACAAATGAAAAACAAATGGGCGGAAACATGAGTCAATGTTTGTGATAGAACTGTAAGAAACTGGTTGAATGAAATGAACTTTACATTTGGAAAAGCCAAACGAAAACCAGCACTAACACCTGAACAGTTGAGTTCCCTTTCTAAGGGAACTCAACGTTGCGTGAGCTTCACACTGTGGGAATAAGAATACCCACTCCGTCATACTGAGGGAATGGCCTGTTCCAAAGATCCGAGCCCGAGGGTCACTGCAAGACACTCGAGCCTGGAGTGGAATGCATGTCCAGACTATAATATCGAATGAATGTGTGTGGCATAGACCACCCCGCTGCAGCACACACATTCTGTAAGGGTACCCCTTTGGATAAAGCCTTCGAGGAGGCGACACCCCCTAGTGGAATGAGCCCTTATGCCCAGAGATGTAGCAAGACTGCATGCCTCATAAGCGATAGAGATAGCTTTCACTATCCAAGTAGAGATGCGTTGCTTTGACACAGCATCATCTCTACTGTCGCCCCCAAAGCAGACTAGCAACTGCTCTGATTTACGCCACTGGCCAGAGCGGTGCATGTAAGTACAGAGAGCCCCTACTGGACACAGCAGGTGCAATTTCTCTTGTTCCGGTGTGAGGAACGGAGGAGGGCAGAAAGCCTGCAACACTATCGGCTGGGCAGCAGATGTAGGTACTTTAGGAATATAATCCGGCCTAGGATATAGGAAGGCCTTGGCTAATCCAGGGGCAAAGTCAAGGCAGGAAGGGGCAACAGAGAGAGCTTGTAGGTCTCCTATGTGCTTGAGAGATGTCAGGGCCAGCAGAATAGCTACCTTTAAAGTAAAAAGCTTCTCAGAGGCAGTCTCTAAGGGCTCAAATGGGGCACCTGACAGACCTTCCAGGACCACAGAAAGGTCCCAGGAAGGTATGCGTGGTCTGCAGATGGGCCTCAGCCGCCTGGCACCACGCATGAACCTCGATGTTAGAGGATTTTGCCCTACAGAGGCTCCATCATTAGAGGTGTGGCTGGCCGAATTGGCGGCAACATAGACCCTGATTGTAGAAGGAGCAAACCCTGCAGAGAAGTGTCCTTGTAAAAACTCGAGGACTGTAGCTATTGTGCAGTTTACTGGGTCTAACCGACGTTCCCCACACCACGAAACAAAAAGTTGCCACTTGAGCGCATACAATTTTCTCATGGATGGTGCTCTAGTGTTCAACATGGTTTCTACAACCTCAGTTGAGAGACCAGAATCTATGAGCTGGTGCCTCACAGGGGCCAGACCCACAGTTTCCATAGTTCCGGCCGAGGGTGATAAATCAATCCTCTGGCTTGAGACAGTAGATCCCTGCAAACGGGAATCTCCCAGGGAGTGCTGTCTAGCAGGGATATTATCTCTGAGAACCATATTCGAGCTGGACAATAAGGTGCTACTAGCAGCAGACGTAGACGGTCTTGGCGAACTCTTGCTAGAACCTGCGGGAGCAGAGCGATCGGGGGAAAAGCGTACAGACATGACCTCGGCTATGTGTGCACCATGGCGTCCAGCCCCAATGGTGCGGGAAGAGTGAGGGCTAACCAAAGCGGGCAGTGTGTTGTCTCCTCGCAGGCGAACACATCCACCTCCGCTCAGCCGAACCTCCGCCATACGGACTCCACCACGTGTGGATGGAGCCTCCAATCCCCAGGCCTCAGCCCCTTCCTCAACAGGATATCTGCCCCCACATTCCAGTTCCCCGGAATATACATTGCACTCACTGACAAAAACTTTCCTTCCGCCCAGAGAAGAATTAGTTGCGCCTGCCTGAACAGGGGGCGCGAATGTAACCCCCCAGGTGGTTGATATATGAGACCACTGCTGTGTTGTCTGTCACAACTAACACACAGTGACCTCTTAATTGAGGAATAAATAATTTCAGTGCTAGAAATACAGCCCTAATTTCTAGGCGATTTATATGCCACTGCAGGTGAGGGCCACTCCAGAGACCGTGAGCTGGATGGTCATCTAAGACCACGCCACAGCCTGTAAGGGAGGCGTCTGTCATTACCGTCTTGCGATAAGAGAGTGTGACTCAAGGCTAGAAACCGGGGACACCTCCGAATTTTCAATGCATGTAGGCATCGCCGCATGACACTGATTACTCTCAGGGGTTTCATCCTTGGATTAAACCTCCGACTTTTCAACAACCACTGAAATGGTCTCATGTGCTATAGGCCCAACAGAATGATGTTGGCTGCTGCTGCCATAAGCCCCAACAGTCTCTCGTAGAGACTGGAGGAGATGCCCAGATCCAGCTTTATTTTGCTCAATGTTGATAGGATTGATCCTACATGTATTGGGGATAGAAATGCCCTCATTGTAGTAGAACCCCATATAACTACTAGAAAAGTTGTCTTCTGCACTGGAGAAAGCATATTTTTCTTGAGGTTCAAGCTTGAGCCCCAAGCTCCTCATGTGTGCAAGAACAACATCTCGAACCACCAGTTCCCTGGATCATGCTAGAATTAACCATACCCTGGATGCCCTGGAGTCGCAAAGGAGCCAGAGCTGCATCCATGCACTTTGTGAAGGTGCGAGGGGATAAAGCTAGACCGAAGGGAAGAACCCGATATTGGTACGCATTCCCTCCAAACGTGAACCTCAGGAACTTCCTGTGACTGGGCAATATTTCGATGTGGAAATATGCATCTTTTAGATCGATTGTCACAAACCAGTCCTCGAACTGAATCTGTGGAACAATAAGTTTGCTCGTCAGCATCTTGAACCTGTATGTCCAAAGAGTACAGTTCAGATGGCGCATCTTTTTTGCGGCCCAGGAAATAACGGCTGTAAAAAACCTCCCTCCCTCAGGGAACGGGGTACATGTTCTATGGCCCCTTTATCCAAGAGGGATCTCACTTCCTGCGCTAACGTCGGGCTCTGTTGTGTGCTGACTATTGTGGTGAGCACACCTCTGAACCGAGGGGGTCGAGCTCTGAACTGGACCTGGTAACCCTTTTCTATGGTGGACAGAACCCATGGAGACACATTTGGCAGTAGTTTCCACGCTGCCAGATGGTCTTTCAGAGATGTTAACACTTCCACATTCTGTTGGGGGGAAAGCATCAGATTTTCGTTGCCCTGTGACAGCTCACTGACCAGAGAAAACTGAATACTTGGGATGACATTGGCTAGGGGAGGCTCTACAGTAATACTGGGGGGTAACTGCCCTAACAGCCTTAAGTCCCCTGATACTTCCCTCCATGGCCCATCAGGGCTGCTCCTTCTTTGACTGCTTGGCTTTTATGATCATTCTCAGATCAGGCCTACTAGCAGGCTGTGACTGTGGCCTCCCAGTCCCCCTGGATCTCCGTGGGGGGAGGTGGGCCGCCACATTCGCCTGTGCTTCCCTCAAACTTGACACGACAGGGAAGGAACTGGCTAAATGCCACTGTTTACTGTTTCACCTGTCGGCGAACAGGCCAGAAGGTTCAACAGGGGCTTCCAGCAGGGAGACCTTATCTTTATCTCCCATCCCTGAGAGGTTGAGCCATAGGTGCCTCTCTGCCGCAACCAAGCTACCCATTGAATGGCCGATATGAGGTGCCGTTTGCTTGGTCACCTAGAGAGACAAATCCGTGGCGTGGTGAAGCTCCGCCACTGCCTCGGGCCCAATTCCCTCCCCGCTGTCGAGCTCACTCAGCAGGTCTGGTAGGCCTGCAACATTGCCATCATATGCAGTGACCCACAAGTGAGACTCGCTGCCGCATAGGCTTTGCCCAACAAACACCAATGTGGCCTTACATGGCTTGGAAGGCAAAGCTGGCCCCACTAAATCTCCTGCCGTCAATGGAGAGAGGTAGCTCGCAAGTGTCTCCTCCACCTTTAGCATAGCTAAATACCTGTGCTGTTCATTCCCGAAGATAGCCGAATAATCTGACATTGTGGGGTTATATTATTGTTTATATATATATATATATATATATATATATATATATATATATATAAAAAACTGGGATTCTTAAGACGTCGGACTACTGATCAGAAGGTCGTGAGTTCAAATCCCAGCACTGCCAAGCTGCCACTGTTGGGCCCTTGAGCAAGGCCCTTAATCCTCAACTGCTCAGTTGTATAAATGACATAAATGTAAGTCACCCTGGATAAGGGCGTCTGCCAAATGCCGTAAATGTATAAACACGGCTAGTGTATGTTTTTTTTTTTTATAAGCGTGAGGGAGATTTATTTTCACTGAGGAGATAGCACTCATCCAGCCTGCTACGAGCCACTTCCTCTTCCCCAGGCCAGTCTAGACTGAGTTTTTCTACTGCCCTAGTAATCACTTCAAGCAGCTCTTTATATGCTTCAGAGCTGCTCTCTGTTTTTGGTGCAATGGCGCCCCCTACTGGCTCCTCGGAGTCAGAAAGGGCATTTTTGTCTTTCCATAACCGAAGGAGGAGTCATGACATGAGCACCAAAATCTGGCGGAGAACCGGACCCGGAAGACAGAGCAAGAGATAGAGCAGCGCTCGTCTGTGGCTCATCTTCCAGATCCATACCAGATCCATACCAGATCCATACCCCAGATCTGCGAGGCTCTGAAACCCAAGTCCCTTCGACCGAGAAGAGAGCGAGCCGCGAGTGAAGCTGCCTGATTGTAAAGCGCTCACAGCGCACGCTATTAGCTCCCTCAAGAGCCGCTGTGGCATGCTCCACTCCCAGACACTTCACACAGAATGTGTGTCTATATATATATATATATATATATATATATATATAGAAGAAGTGTCATTTCTTCTGTGTTGTCCCATGAAAAGATATAATAAAATATTTAGAAAAATGTGAGGGGTGTACTCACTTTTGTGAGATACTGTGTGTGTGTGTATATATATATATATATATATATATATATATATATTTTAAATAGAGAGGAAATGAAGAGTCTTTTTGCACGTTCACACAAACGACCGACATCCAGTCTTTCGCTGAAGAAAAGGCTGATGGCATGGTTCACAGGTGCCGTTTTTATATAACGTGACACGCTTAATTGCCACGTCACCTGACCATGACATGCCTATAAATTAGGCATGATTTCACACAGACTTCAGATACCGATCACGCATGAGGGCGCTTCCCACAGCTTGAAGCTCACGCAACGTTGAGTTCCCTTAGAAAGGGAACAAGGTTACAGTGGGCTAAAGAGACACTATCATGGAGTGTGGATGATTGGATGAAAGTGATATTCAGTGATGAATCACAAATTTGCACTGGCCAAGGAGATGATGCTGGAACTTTTGTCTGGTGCCGTTCTAATGAAACATATAAAGATGACTGCCCAAAGAAAACAATCAAATTCCCCCAGTCATTTCTGATATGGGGTTGCATGCCAGGTACAAGACCAGGGGAGACCTCAACAGTCAATGCACAGGTGTACATTGAAATTATGGACTCTTTTCTCATTCCATCGATAGAAAATAGGTTTGGTGATGAAGTCATTTTTCAGGGTGATACTGCATCTTGCAACAGAGCAAAGAGTGCTAAAGCTTTTTTTCAGGAAAGGCATATCATCATTTCAAAATGACATGGCCAACAAACAGTCCAGATCTCAATCCAATTGAAAATTTATGGTGGAAATTTAAAAAAAGGCTCACAAGGCTCCATTTCTCCACTATTTGAGAGTTGGAACCAGCTTCGTGAAGAATATTGTTTTTCATTAGTGAAGTCCATGCCTCAAAGAATTCAGGCCATCATAAAAGCTCACATAAACAATGTATAAATTGTGATTATTATTTTTTTTTGATGATTCCATAATTTTTTCATCTACTTGATCTGGAAAAAATTGCCAGAAATTAAAACAATTGAATTTAACTGTACTGTATGTTTCATGAAGCCAGAATGTTTAGCTATTGAACAAAAATTGTTTTGTGTCATATCCATGATTTGTTTATTTGCTACGAAGTATAAAAACCGGCTGAGCATCCTCTAAGTGTGGTGATTCCATAATTTTTGCCAGGGGTTGTAGCAGAGGTTATAAACTTTAGAGTACACGTTATTCACTGTAACTTTAAGTGGCAATCATTTTAAGCTCCTATAAAAATGGTTTTGTATTTACTACATATGTTTAATACATAGTGTATAACATAACTGCATTCTAGAACCAGCACTATGTACACGATAGAACCTAATTTATGATGATTCAACAGCCTGATAGAAAAGAAATCCTGATAGAAACGAAAAACTAAGAAAAAGTATATTATTATCTTAACAAGCTTGAGTATGAGTAAAAAGTAGCCTATCCTCATTAAAACTATTACAAATAAAAAAAAAATATATTAAATGTAATATGTTACTACATACTTCTGTGGACAACATCTGAGTATAGTAATACTAGAACACAATGCTACAATAAATGTTATCATATGTATATTGGAACAAATTCATCAAGAGTAGTACAGTATGAATATGCTAATGTTGGTATGTTTTAGATGTGACAGTTCAACCAACGCCCGCTCTCACTTACCGCACCATTGGTGGGATCCTTGACTTCTACATGTTTATGGGTCCCACTCCAGAACTGGTGGTTGAGGAATACACTGCGGTAAGAGAGTGTGTGTGTGTGTGTGTGTATGTGTTTTTGTGTGTGTGTGTGTGTGTGTGTGTGTGAGTTTAAGCACCAATGGCAAGGGGACTAAAGACAAAAAAACTTCATTCCCAATAGGGAATAGCATTGAAAAGTGTAAAGAAAACTGTGTAAGAGCCTGGCATTAATATCAGCTTTATATCAACTCGTGTGTTTGTGTGTGTCTGGCTTACTGAGATTTTGCAGCATCTCTTGCTGTGTTTCACTGAAGGGGAAAAGGCACAGGATGTGAAAGTCGCATTTGTTTGAGTGCTGTTATTTTCACTTCACACTAACTTTATCTAGGTGACCTGTAAATTTGTGAACCTCAGTCTTGTGAGCCAATAGAAAAAAAAAGGCTGTACTGTTATCCCTATGGAAGAAAAAATGGAGGTGCTGCTAATTATGATGTACACTGTATATTTGCCTTCCTATATATTAGAGTAAAGAACAAATTTCATACTTTATTTTAAGATGTACAATTATGTGCATATAAGGAAACTAATTAGTAGTAAATATATTTAAGTGCAGTTGCAATGCAAACAGTTTATTAAGATGTACTGTACCATATGGACATACACACATTAATTTTGTGAGATTAATATAATGTAAGCAATTAAATATCAATTAATTCAAAACATGTTTAAAGCTGTTTTAGTTATGCTGTTAACATAGAGCTGTCCTGTTCACCAGTGTTAGAAGACAGAGACGGGTCTGGATGCATGGGCAGGGGGAAATTCAGTTTAATAGGGATAACCAAAAGTAACAGAACACATTCAAAACTATAGGAACAGGGGAAAAACGCAACACAAAGGCAGGGTCAAAAACAGTCCAACAATAACCAACAAAATGGCAAGGCAGTAATCCAAAGGGCTATAGCAATAATCCACAAAAAGGGCAAGGCAGTAATCCGAAAGCCGAGGGGCATAGCAAAGTTCCAAAATCCAGTGATCCAGTCCGTAATAATCCGCTTGGTATAGACAAAGACACAAAGGTACAGGGCTAGTCTAATACTTCGCGTTTAAGCGAAGAAACAGAAGGGCTTAAATAATATGAATGAAACTAGATGTAAACGTAAAACACCTGAAAATAATGATGAAACATAATCACCGAACCAATGAGCAAACAGGGGCGGAGACATGACGTGAACCAAAACAAAGAACCAATAAACATACAGGGGCGGAGACATGACATAAACCATAACCAAGAAACACATGGCAACATAAACAAAACAAGAGTCTGTGAAAGCGGAAGTGCGCTACTCGCTAGCCTCAGCGAGCAGCGCGGAGAGGGAAACCCTAACACCCAACAAACGCTAAAGTTTTAGTAATAAATTTCCTTTTCTTTCCCCTCAGTCTGCTAGGAGATTCTTGTTAGTGTTATAAGCATAAATTATTATTATTATTATTATTATTATTATTATTATTATTATTATTATTATTATTATTATTATTAAGTAGAAGAATAAAATAATTGTTGTTGTTTATTAAAGTGATAAACCTTGAGAGGGTTACCCATAACCCCCCTTCCCAAGATGAAATCATTGTAACACACACCCTCTCATGGCTTATTGCTTTTACAAAAAGGTGACAAAAAGCAATATGATAAAATCCTGTGTTCAGAAAATAATTTAAATGAATTAATCATATTCACTATAAACTACTTTTCCACCATGCAATATAGTCTGTTAACAGTAAGGTCTGGTGGTGCTAAGCAACACCACTTGAACAGATTAGTGTATTCTGTGAACAGAACAATGGCTTAAGTGTTTTTATTGGTATAAAACCTGCCACATTAATACTGAATTCAATTAATGTGACATGGTCACAGGTGTGTGTATATCAAGGTGTGTGTGTGTGTGTGTGTGTGTGTGTGTGTGTGTGTGTGATTTACTTAACCTTTTCACTTTTTTTGACAGATGATTGGCCGTCCAGTTCTCCCAGCTTATTGGTCTCTGGGATTCCAGCTTTGTCGCTATGGTTATGCTAATGATGCAGAAATTGCAGAGCTTTATGCTGATATGATGAGTGCCAGTATTCCTTATGTAAGATATTTATAATCCCATTTATTTTTAATTTTATTAATTTTCATATTATTATAAATGTCACATCTAGAATTCATGTACATGTGTTCAAATACACAAGTAACACAGATAACCCTGGGATTGAGTGCTGACTGTGACCTTGTGGTCCATGACAGGATGTGCAGTATGCAGATATCGACTACATGGAGAGACAGCTGGACTTTGTGCTCGATAAGGACTTCATCAACCTTCCTCCTCTGGTTGAAAAAATGAGGGGGGAGGGCATGCGTTTCATCTTCATCCTGGTACGGGGCATTTATTTTCACTTCTCACTGAGGACAGTGTTACAGTTGATCAGTCATTTTCAAACACTACCACATAGTACTACACAAATGTTAGCTAGCTTGCTAGCAAGCATGTGCACTAGTTTTGCTTATATAATAATGTGCTTTGCCAAATAATATCTAGCTAGCAACATTATTGTTAGCTAAGCTAGGCTAATGTTAATATCATACAATCAGTTTTTGGGATTGGCTGATCAAATTCATGCAAAACCTAAATTTAAGCATAACCCTTGTTAACACAGTCACATTCGTATTCGAATATCAGGCAAACCTATCTCATTAACCTAGATCTGCACTTGTTTTTCTCCTACTGCAATAAACCTCCGGTACTCACCATATATCCCTCAAACCCAAAATTCACCCACCATTTCTGATCAGAAGCCATAAAGAATTAGTTTCTTAGTGTCAAGTGTGAACTGGCTTTTATTGTCATTTCAACCATATACAGCTGGCACAGTACACATTGAAATGAAACAACGTTCCTCCAGGACCATGGTGCTACATAAAACAACACACTAAACACATGAGACGACACAGAACTAAAAAAAAAAAGACCTACACATTCTACATAAAGTGAACATACAAACGTGTGCAAACAACACAGGACAGTACAGTACTACTAAAACAGGACAATGGGCACAGTAAATGACAGTGTAGTGCCGACCAGTACAAAGTTCTAGTGTGAAAGTGTCAGATATAACAGGTAGTGCAGAAGAATAACAATATAATAAAAAATGCGGTGAATATAAACATAACATAATATGACATAGTATTCAGCAGATTAGCTTATTATGTGGACATAGCAGGTATTGCAGTAGCAACCAGGTAAATAGTATAGTAGTGACAAAAAAGAAATTGAACATATTTTTATAAGTACATTATCAGCAAAAAGTACAGGTAGTCAGTACAGAAATGTGCAAAAATTTCAGGGGGAGTGGGATGGTGTTCAAATCAGTGTGTGTGTGTGTGTGTGTGTGTGTGTGTGTGCGCGTGTGTGTCAGTCCAGTTCCTGAGTATTGAGGAGTCTGATGGCTTGGGGGGAAGAAATTGTTACACAGTCTGGCCATGAGGGCCTGAATGCTTCAGTACCTTTTTCCAGATGGCAGGAGGGTGAAGAGTTTGTGTGTGGTGTCATCCACAATGCTGGTGGCTTTGCGGATGCAGCGTGTGGTGTAAATGTCTATGATGGAGGAAAGAGACACCCCAATGATCTTCTCAGCTGTCCTCACTATCAGCTGCAGGGTTTTGCGATTCGATACGGTGCAATTTCTGAACCAGGCAGTGATGCAGCTGCTCAAGATGCTCTCAGTGGTTCCTTTGTAGAATGTGGTGAGGATCAGGGGTGGGAGATGGTCTTTTTTCAGCCTTCGCAGAAAGTAGAGACACTGCTGGGCTTTCCTGGTTATGAAGCTGGTGTTGAGGGACCAGGTGAGGTTCTCCGCCAGGTGAACTCCAAGGAATTTGGTGCTCTTGATGATCTCCACGGAGGACCCGGAGGACTCTTCAGTGGAGAGTGGTTACTCTGTGCTCTCCTGAAGTCAACTCTTTTGTTTTGTCCACATTCAGAGACAGGTTGTTGGCTCTGCACCAGCCTGTTAGCCTCTGTACCTCCTCTCTGTATGCTGACTTGTCGTTCTTGCTGATGAGACCCACCACAGCTGTGTCATCTGCAAACTTAATGATGTGATTCGAGCTGTGCATTCCTGCACAGTCATGAGTCAGCAGAGTATAATAGCAGTGGACTGAGCACACAGTCCTGGGGGGCCCCCGTGCTCAATGTGGTGGTCCTGGAGATGCTGTTCCTGATCCGGTCTGACTGAGGTCTCCCAGTTGCAGAGGGAGGAGTTCAAGCCTAGCAGGTTCAGCTTTCCAATCAGGTGCTGAGGAATGATTGTTTTGAATGCTGAACTGAAGTCTATGAACAACATTTGAATGTAGGTGTCCTTTTTATTATGGTTGAGGGCCATATGTAGGGTGGTGGTGATGACATCATCTGTTGAGTGGTTGGAACAATACGTGAATTGCAGGGGGTCCAGTGATGGGGCAGCCGGGTCTTGATGTGCCTCATGATGAGCCTCTCAAAGCACTTCATGATGGGTGTGAGTGCAATGGGATGTTAGTTGTTGAGGCAGGACACTGAAGACTTCTTCGGCACGAGAACAATGGTGGTGGCCTTGAAGCATGTTGGAATGACGGTGCTGCTCAAGAAGATGTTGAAGATGTCAGTGAGAACATCTGCCAGCTGGTCTGCACATCCTCTGAGCACTCTGCCAGGAATGTTGTCTAGTCCAGCAGCTTTCCGTGGGTTGACTCTGTGTGGAGTTTTCCTCACATCAGCCGTGGTTAGACACAGCACCTGGTCGTTGGGAGGAGGGGTGGTCTTCCTCACCATCACATTTTGCACCTCAAACTGAGCGTAGAAGTTGTTCAGCGTATCTGGAAGGGAGGCATCACTGTCACAGGCAGGTGATGTTGTCCTGTATTTGCTGATGGCCTGAATGCTCTGCCACATGCACGGCATGTCGCCGCTGTCCGTGAAGTAACTATGGATTTTCTGGGCGTGTGCACGCTTTGGCTCTCTGATGGCCCGGGACAGTTTGGCTCTCACTGTTCTTAGGGCCGCCTTGTCACCTGCCCTGAAGGCGGAGTTTCAGGTCGCACAAGTACCTCTGCAGTCATTCACAGCTTCTGGCTGGAGCGTGTGGTGATGATCTTGCAGACAGTGACTTCATCAATGCACTTGCTGATGTAGCTGGTCACTGATGCCGTGTATTCCTCCAAGTTGTTGGGGTCACTGTCAGTTGCAGCCTCCCTGAACATGTGCCAGTCAGTGTGCTCAAAACAGTCCTGAAGAGCAGAGATTGCTCCTGCTGGCCAGGTTTTCATCTGCTTCAAAACTGGTTTGGAGCGTCTGACAAGACAAGAAGAAAACAGGACGAGGTCAGGCGATCAGCGAAAAATGGAACAGGGATATACAAAAACATAAACAAAAGATGGAACAGGGTCAATAACTAGATTATCGAGACATGGCACAAAAAATTTAACAAAGACACAGAAGTGTTTTAAATACACACACTAATCAAACGGCAAACTGAAAACAGGTGAGAGTAATTGGGAAACACGAGGGGGACAACCAATGACAGGACATTGGTGGTGACAAGACAGGAGTCAAAACAAACGGAAGCGCATGCCAAAGCACTGCGGGCTGCTTATGTGCGCTGAGCACCTCTGCTCTTACACAGTCTTTTAAAAACTGACAATATGCTGCCCCCAATTTTTATGTTACTGCCAAAAAAACAATCCATCTTGTCCACATGGTAAATAAATGTCATTCAACATAAACATAAAATAAAATTGTTTCAAAGTCAGAAAATCTCGATGGGAATTTTTGTCATATTTCATCAAAATGAATAGCTTGTAATTTTCTATTAAATACTTTAAATGATCAAAAAGTAAACATTTATGTCACTACTAAACTTTTTTTCCTTTTTTTGTTTGTTTTCTTTTTGAGGATTGACAACTTTGTTTCAATATCGACATTCAGTATCAACATTCATTGTACATAATATTTAAATCTCATAATTTTACATTTTTCCCTGATGGAGCACTGTAACGAAACTCGCAGCAGTGGCAGGCAGCGCACAGACACACAGAGGTGTTTTGAGGGGAATTAGTGCCCGGTGTATTTACAATATTTACAAACTTTAAAAAATAGAAAGGGGTGTAACGAGTCAAAAGCATTACTAGCATTATTATTTTCCACCAGAATAATGAAATGGATCAACTTTAAACATGAAACGAAACAGAATCGCACGCTTAAATTCGAAGCACCTTTTTAAAGGAGACGAGTTTTAAAGCGTGCCCGCATCTCCACCATAATATGTAACGAATCAAAAGCATTACTAGCATTATTCTTTTCCACCAAAATAATGAAATGGATCAACTTTAAACATGAAAAACGAAACAGAATCGCACGCTTAGATTCAATGCACCTTTTTAAAGGAGATGAGTTTTAAAGCGTGCCCGCATTATCTACCAGAATGTGTAGTAACTCGGATGAATCTGCAACGTTTAAAAATATTCTACACCAGTTACAATTTATGTAACAAATTAAAATATGTTTTAACACGTTTAAATGTATTCTCCAATTTATATGAGGAATTAGCTCAAATGGCGTGAAATATATCTATATAGCTAATCAACGCGTGTTGTGACCAGTTATAAATATACATCAGCCAGGAAAGGGAATTCATGTAGGTGCACATATACATATAGATAATTAACTACAACGGATTATAATTAATTAGGACTATGTATGTGGCCTAGATCAGCTTTATGAACTCTAAAGAGGGAGTTTATCCTTCTGGCCAGGAAGAATTAACCCACGAAGTTTGTTATTAAAGATTAGAGTGGGTAATCGAGATCTTATGCAGCGTTTAATTGACTCATCACATGACAAAACAGAGAAAATCAAGCGTGGGATAATAGATTTTAATAGCTAGATGTAACTATGGATACACACGACTAACTCTAAGCAAAACATGCATATGTACATCTATATACAAGGAAAGAAAATGGATAGAGAAAAAGTAATGAAGTAAAAAGGGAAACAGACAAAAAAAACCACAACTAATTAGCCTTTTTCAAGAAGCCAGCAACGAACTTAATTCTCCGTAATCAGGGGTACAATCTTAAACGCAGATATAGGTTCATTAACTATACTTGCATAGCCTCAGGTTTGAAAGTTTGCGTGAGGTCGTGTAGAGTTCGCTGGTTCGTTGCACCGTTTGAAAAGGCGTGAGCCGTGAGGTAGTTGCGTCCTTTGTCCGGGAGAGAGAAGTCCTGGTTTCCTCTTCCCGGGGCACATGGCCCCGGGGGAGAGAAACCAGAAGAGTGTAGAAGTGAAGTCAAAGTAGAGAGAAAGGAGACGAAGAAGAATAAGTAGTGAAAAGGAAGAAGCAAAGGCGAAAAGCAAAGCAGAAGCAAGAAAAAGCAAGAAAAAGCATAGAGGGATGCGTGTTGCGGTCTTTTATGGACAATGCCAATGTACACGCCTCTCTGAGCTGCTGGCGAATCCAGAGAGAGATGAGAAAGTTCTGGGGGAAAACTTTCTTGGTCTGTCCCAGAGCAGGTCGCATGTCAAGGCAGGGTTTGTATTAAGTTTGGATTAGGATAAAATATGGAAAAGTATAGAATGATACATCCCATCGTCCTATAGTATGCATCATTAATTGGCATATTACGAGACAATGATTTTGGTACCAAAATTCAAGGAAATTATGATATTTTGGACAGTGTAGGATCATTAGAAATGGTTACAGACAACTTAAAAATTAGCTTCTCGCTCAAACTATCTAAAATCACTATAACTAGGTTATCTAGACACACAACACATGCATATACGAATACATTATAACTATCTAGAAATATGATTATATGTTGCATTCAAGAGACATTTTCACTGTGTGTGTGTGCGTGAGTGTGGGTATGTCCAGAAGAGGGGGCTGGCGTTCTTCTAATGTCCCACCGGTCCTTGGTCACCTCAGGGTGACCTTTAGGGAGGACGTTTTCCTTGCTAGAACGGTGGGCTCTGATGTTAATCTATGTGGTTGTAAACAGAGATTAGATCAGAGATTTACAGGCCCTTGGTCGGAGTTTTGGTGGACCCCTGCTGATGAACTAATTGTGAAGTTTCCCAGACGTTTACACCCGTTAAGTCATCAAAGGTTTCTTTTATTGCAGGGGTAAGTCCTTTGCATTCCAAAGGTGCATCTGGTCAAAGGAAGCCTCTCGGGGTTACTCTCGGTCACCTGAGTGGTGAAACTTTCTATGTTCCGTTTGGGTTAATTCAGAAATCAGTTTGGGCACCGTCATACGTTACAGGGGTAACATGAAAGAGAGGAGTTTAGAGAGTGCAAGGAGTGCTGATGGCAGTCTGGTGATCCCAGCTGATAATGGTCGCGAGGAGAGAGCTGTGCAGTGTCACGGCGGGCTCCCAAATGGGGCACCGGGGAGCAGCGACGATGGGCAGCTAGGGAGTCTTCTGGAAAAGTTCACAAAAAGACACAGAGTCAGCCATTTGTTAGAATGAGACCGCTCACTGTGCTGCTCCCGGCGTACCCTTTTATGCTCTGCCACTGTCTCCCGGATGGTAGAGAGCCGCTGCTGCAATAAGTGATCACCAGCCGTGCGTGGTTTGGACCGCCCCACCTTTCACTAGGGTCTGAATTTAATCTAAATTTAATAATAATAAGATTATTAAAATAATTAAGAATATAATGCAGTATACATAATTGTTTCAGTGTATGTACATTTGATTAAATTTAACAAATAAAAATTAAATAAATTTTCATGTTATTTACATAAATTAAAGCTTAATAAGAGATAAAATGATTATGAAATGACTTTATGGCTAAAACGTCTCCAAAAAAAATTGTTGTTGAGGTACCTAGATCAGTTCTATTGACAAGAATGAAATACATAATTTCTTTCTGAGTTTTCTGAAATCATAAAAAAACACATGTATGCTTAATTAGTTAGTCACAATTGTAAAGTAATTGAATTGTAACACAATTCTTGCACTTCACCATCCCTGAATTTGCATAAAATAACCCTATCTAATACTGGCATCATTTGATGAAATACATTATTTGTAATGGACTCAGCCATTTAGACCCTTGTTTATGGCCCATATTTTTGTATTATTAAATTCCTAATAGTTTATTCCTGTTCTTAAAGTTTACCTATTTAATGTTTTTGTTCAGGATCCTGCAATTTCAGGCAATGAGACTGTTTATCCTGCCTTTGAGCGCGGAGTTGAAAAGGACGTGTTCATTAAATGGCCAGCTGAGTTGGGTGATGGCATCGTCTGGGGAAAAGTAGAGCATCCACATACAACATCTAAATACAAAATAATCACAATCACCTGAAGGTTTGATGAAGTTTGATTTAACTATGGTCAACTTTCTTTTTTTTTTTTCAGGTATGGCCTGACTATCCAAATGTCAGTGTTGATGACTCTCTGGATTGGGAGACACAAGTAGAAGTACCCTTATCCATTTTTATCCTTTTCAATAAACATCATGATATTCTATATTTTATCTCACATTATCTGGTACTTTTTCCTCATAAAGCCTCATCTTGGAATCATCGATACAATGTGCTGTAATTGTGAAGTTGATAGAGTGAGCAGTGATGATTTGGGATGTGTCACTCTGTCATGGATCCAATCAGAGCACAAAGGCATGATGGGAGCTCATCATAGCTGACCCATTGCAGACATAATCAACTGTCTATGTGTGTCTGTGTGTGATTTATTCGTCTCACTCAGAAATTCAGGTCGTATGCAGCATTCCCAGACTTTTTCCGGAACCGTACAGCAGAGTGGTGGCAGAGAGAAATCAGTGATTTCTATAATAACATGAGTTTTGATGGCCTGTGGATCGTAAGTCCAAAAAAATATATATAATGCTCAGTAATGCATTTTATTATTTTATTAACTTAAAAATGTTTAAAATGTGTGTACCATGAATGATGTTGCTTGATATACAGTGCTGTGAAAAAGTTTTTGCCTGATTTCTTCTGTTTTTGTGTATATCTCATACTAAATAGTTTTAGATCTTCAAACGAAATACAACATAAAACAAAGGCAACCTGAGTTAACACACAATACAGTTTTTATTTATTTATTTTTTTTACTGAAGCAAAAAAAAAGTTATCCAACACCTATCACCTATGTGAAAAACTAACTACCCCCTTAAACTTAAAATCTGCTTGTGCTACCTTTAGCAGCAATAACTGCAACCAAACACTTCCGATAACTGGAGATCAGTCTTTCACAGCACTGTGGTGGAATTTTGGCCCACTTTCCTTTCAAGCATGAACTGCCCATTTAAGGTTCTGCCACATCATCTCAATCGGTTCAAGTCAGGACTTTAACTACGCCATTCCAAAACTTTAATTTTGCTTTTCCTTTGGAGTCCCAGAGCATTTGAAATAGCTGTGTAACCCTTCCCAGACTGATGCATTTCAATCACCTTCTTCCTCATAATTTCTGGAATTTCTGTCAACTTTGGCATAGTGTGTTACTGGGTAAGAGCTTTTAACCCACTTCATGCTGTTCGAATATTCTATTTAAAGGGGTCATATCATGTTTTTTAATGTTTTCCTTCTCTTTGGGTGTATAATGTATCTGTTTGTGCATGTATAAGCTCTACAAAGTTCCAAAGCTCATATTTTCCCCCAAAGGGATTCTTTCTATCTAATAGAGAACACTGCTCCAGACCTGCCTGAAACAAGTCATTTGAAGTCCCGAATTTACTTCCTCTACAAAATAAATAGCTCGTAATTTTCTATTAAATACTTTGAATGATGGAATTAGTGCCGGGTGTATTTACAGTATTTACAAACTTAAAAAAATAGAAAGCGGTAACGTGAAAGAGAGGAGTTTAGAGAGTGCAGGGAGTGCTGATGGCGGTCTGGTGATCCCTCTTCCCAGCTGAGAATGGTCACGAGGAGAGTGCTGTCTAGTGTCATGGCAGGCTCCCAAATGGGGCAGACATCCACCGGGGAGCAGCGACGATGGGCAGCCAGGGAGTCTTCTGGAAAAGTTCACAAAAAGACACAGAGTCAGCCATTTGTTAGAACGAGACCACTCACCTTGCTGCTCCCGGCGTACCCTTTTATACTCTGCCACTGTCTCCCAGATGGTAGAGAGCCGCTGCTGCAATAAGTGATCACCAGCCGTGCGTGGTTTGGACCGGCCCGCCTTTCAGCCATGCGCTGATGCTGTCCAAAACACTAGTGCCTAGTGGCAGTCGCACAAGGAGTGTTCTCCGACTTTTGGCGCTTACCATTCCGACGTCATGGACAGAAAGACTGCAAGAGGAGACAAATACGCAGAGGATTAATGAGGACCCAATACAAGCCTAAATTAACACATTAATGCCACTACTAAAGCACTTTTTAAAGGAAATTTAATAATAATAAGATTATTAAATTAATTAAGAATAGAATGCAATATGCATAATTGCTTCAGTGTATGAATGTACATTTGATTAAATTTAACAAATAAAAATTAGATACTTTTTCATGTTGGTTATATAAATTAAAGCTTAATAGGGGATTTTTCAGCCGTCTACTTCACAGCGTGATAATCCCGCCCAAAGGCAGCCACGAAGAAAGAAGGCGAGGCTTTAGTGAATTGAGGCACTATGTCGCAGAGACGCTGTGTGTTTCGGTGCGAAAGCAAAACCCCTTTATTTAACCTTACAAAAACGGATGAAATTAGGAATCAGTGGTTAACATGTATTTATAATGCTGTTCCTGAGCAATACAACCCAAATGTTTGCTTGTGCACAGCGCATTTTACGGAGGACAGCTTCCTGAACCTGGGCGAGCGCAAGGCAGGCTATACACGAAGGCTACTCCTGAAAAATGGGGCAATTCCCACTATGCTCTGACAATCTTGTGGTTCTGAATCAGAACCTGTAAGTGCGTTTGATTATTTTATGAAGTATCTGCTATTGACTGTTCAAATGCGGAGTTTTGTGTTGTGGCTCAGTTGTAGACCTCATGTAGCAAACATGCTAGCTAAATTTTGCTAAGTTGCCTCAGTTTTTTAAGTGTTTGTTTGTATATTTGTGGTCTGACAGAGACGTTGATTGTAGCTGCTGTTGTGATTGTATCTTGAAACGGTTTATATAAATCGAATCACACCTTTTTTCAAAAGATATATTGCATGAGTACCTATGTACACACAGCAGCTGTGTACAGCATAGTTAGTCCCACCGGTGGGCTGGCAGACTTTACATCGTATGTGAAAGGTAAGAGATTTACAAAATAAAAACTTGCCACTATGAAACGTTCTGCTCAAGTCATGTTTGAAAAGTTGGTTCCGCTTGATCATCCACATTTTCTGAATCTGATTCAGGCTCGAAGTGATACAGAAAAACCGACGACATGTTGCTTAGGAGCTTAGAATTGCTTTAGAAGGATGCAATAATGTGCATTATTTGACAAATAATGTTTTTATTTTTAACATTAAAGCATGTTAAGCTATTTTATTACACCCAATAAACAATAATTAACATTTTAAAATGTTTAAAAATCATGATATGACACCGTTAAGTGTTGATTTGATTGAACAGGGCTGGCAATAATCAGGCCTGGTTGTGTCTAGTCCAGCTGAACCCCATTATGAATGCGATTTCATAGATTTGGGGAATTAGTAACTACGGGGGCAAATGCATTTTCACACGAGCCCAGTTGGTATTGAATAACTTTTTTGCTTCAATAAATAACATTATCATTTAAATACTGTATTTTGTGTTTACTCAGATTGCCTTTGTTTTATCTTAGATTTTTATTTTATTTTCTGAAACTATTTAGTATGAAATATACACAAAAGAGAAGAAATCAAATACTTTTTCACAGCACTCTATGCTTGAAAAAGCGTGACCTGATTTTTAAGGAGATGAAGAGAAAGTAGTGTTTCTACATTATTCTAATAACTTATTAGAGCAAAGTGAATTGATGCTCACCATTTCCTAGACATATTCCTATATATTTCCTATTCCCTAGCATATTACTCATTCCTTGCTCATGACTTTTTGTAATAATGTATTTTGAGTCTGAATCTAGTGAGCAAAATGTAACTAGCACATAAAAGCTAACTAATGAGTAAACCTAGTAAGACTAGAAGCTGTCCTGAAGACTTTCCAATACTGGGAAACTTTACAAAGCACCATGACTCTTTCATTGACACTGGAGACTCGTTCCATAAATGTTGCATAAGCATCTCCTAACAAAAAACTTCACCACATCAACAATTACACATTATACATGCTTTTTTATTTGTTTGTTTATTAGTTTTAGATTATGTGGCATGTCTGCAGCCCTGTATATAAGCTGTTACTATAGAAACAATAACGTATTAGAATGAGTAATATAAACCCATTGTTCATGTTACAGCTGGAACTTTTAGAGCCATGCTGTTATATAAACTAATCCACACCTTTTGATCAGTTTCAAGAATTCAACCACATTGTGGTATAAAATAATATATTGTTCCCTCTGTTGCATATACTATATGCTCTGCTCATATCAGTCAGGATATTACTATTGTTGCAGTGATTTTTGACTTTCTGTTATTATTTGTGAAGGACATGAACGAGCCAGCTAGTTTTGTCGATGGCACTGTTGGAGGAAATTGTCTAGGCCCAGCAATCTATGATGATCCACCGTACATGCCACGTAAGAAAAGATTTCTCTTTTTAGGTTATAAAGGTCTAAGTTCACTAGTTTCTCCTCCTCCATGCTGAACATTTATTTATATTCTTATGTTTGTGCATGTGAACTACCCTCAGATTCAGACTACAAGTTTTCGATTTTATTAAGGATGACCATTTGTTTACACATATTTCAGATATTACTTTTGGTGCCTATGATAAATAGTAAGAGGACTTTGTTAAAGAAATGGTTCTTTAACTGGTTGAGTGAAAATTGTTTTGTAATGTTTATTCTAAAATATTTAAAGGATCCTGGTAACTCTGGAGTTGACTGTGCTTCAAATATTTGACTTATACAAGTTCTGTGATAAATTTTATGAAGCATTCAGAGAAAAAAAATTGTAATAATATATTTGTATAGTATAGTACAAAGTAGAGACTCTACAAACCATATACAGTCATGAACCGGCCTGAATGCCAAATTATGGTTATCTCTCTTTCAACATGATAGATAGCATAAAACATAAAATGTATCAATATACAGGTGCATCTCAATAAATTAGAATGTCGTGGAAAAGTTCATTTATTTCAGAAATTCAACTCAAATTGTGAAACTCGTGTATTAAATAAATTCAATGCACACAGACTGAAGTAGTTTAAGTCTTTGGTTCTTTTAATTGTGATGATTTTGGTTTACATTTAACAAAAACCCACCAATTCACTATCTCAACAAATTAGAATATGGTGACATGCCAATCAGCTAATCAACTCAAAACACCTGCAAAGGTTTCCTGAGCCTTCAAAATGGTCTCTCAGTTTGGTTCACTAGGTAAGCCACAAACATTCATTGCCAAAGAAGCTGGCTGTTCACAGAGTGCTGTATCCAAGCATGTTAACAGAAAGTTGAGTGGAAGGAAAAAGTGTGGAAGAAAAAGATGCACAACCAACCGAGAGAACCGCAGCCTTATGAGGATTGTCAAGCAAAATCGATTCAAGAATTTGAGTGAACTTCACAAGGAATGGACTGAGGCTGGGGTCAAGGCATCAAGAGCCACCACACACAGATGTGTCAAGGAATTTGGCTACGGTTGTCGTATTCCTCTTGTTAAGCCACTCCTGAACCACAGACAATGTCAGAGGCATCTTACCTGGGCTAAGGAGAAGAAGAACTGGACTGTTGCCCAGTGGTCCAAAGTCCTCTTTTCAGATGAGAGCAAGTTTTTTATTTCATTTGGAAACCAAGGTCCTAGAGTCTGGAGGAAGGGTGGAGAAGCTCATAGCCCAAGTTGCTTGAAGTCCAGTGTTAAGTTTCCACAGTCTATGATGATTTGGGGTGCAATGTCATCTGCTGGTGTTGGTCCATTGTGTTTTTTGAAAACCAAAGTCACTGCATTAATTTACCAAGAAATTTTGGAGCACTTCATGCTTCCTTCTGCTGACCAGCTTTTTGAAGATGCTGATTTCATTGTCCAGTAGGATTTGGCACCTGCCCACACTGCCAAAAGCACCAAAAGTTGGTTAAATGACCATGGTGTTGGTGTGCTTGACTGGCCAGCAAACGCACTAGACCTGAACCCCATAGAGAATCTATAGGGTATTGTCAAGAGGAAAATGAGAAACAGGAGACCAAAAAATGCAGATGAGCTGAAGGCCACTGTCAAAGAAACCTGGGCTTCCATACCACCGTGCCACAAACTGATCACCTCCATGCCGCGCCGAATTGAGGCAGTAATTAAAGCAAAAGGAGCCCCTACCAAGTATTGAGTACATGTACAGTAAATGAACATACTTTCCAGAAGGCCAACAATTCACTAAAAATGTTTTTTTTTATTGGTCTTATGAAGTATTCTAATTTGTTGAGATAGTGAATTGGTGGGTTTTTGTTAAATGTGAGCCAAAATCATCACAATTAAAAGAACCAAAGACTTAAACTACTTCAGTCTGTGTGCATTGAATTTATTTAATACACGAGTTTCACAACTTGAGTTGAATTACTGAAATAAATGAACTTTTCCACGACATTCTAATTTATTGAGATGCACCTGCAATGTTCATGAATGATTTTTTTTTTTTAAGTAAACATTTGATAGGACTAGGGATGATTTGATACATGATCCACTAAACATCAAGAGTTAGAAACAGGACCATATAAATAAAGTAAAAGAAAAAGCATGTTTATAGAATATCTAATAGACATCACCAACCATAAACTGTTGACATGTTTTAAGGAAGGAATAATACTAAATGGGCCATGATGTTATGGAAAATGATACATGCCATAGTGTATATTCCTATTACAACACATACCAAAGGGTTATACCACCTCTTATACACAGTGATTTTTTTTTCTTCAATTTATTAATGAATGAGAAATTGCACTTTGAAACCATGTATACTTACAAGCCCAATTCCGAAAAAGTTGGGACAGTAAGGAAAATGCTAATAAAAACAAATATGAGTGATTTATAAATGTACTTTGACTTGTATTTAAACAAAAAAAACATATAAAGACTATGTATTTGATGTATTACTGCATAGTTTTTTAAAGATAAACGTTTATTTTGAAAATGATGCATGCAACACGTTCCAAAAAAGTTGGGACAGGTGCAATTTAGGACTAATGTGTTAGGAATAGAGTTCACTAAGGTGATGTGAAACAGGTGAGGCAATCATCTAATCATAGTATATAAGAAGCCTCCAAAAAAGGCCTA
Organism: Cranoglanis bouderius; assembly: GCA_023630585.1. NCBI lineage: Eukaryota > Metazoa > Chordata > Actinopteri > Siluriformes > Cranoglanididae > Cranoglanis > Cranoglanis bouderius. Next base: position 11,090,843 of record CM042566.1, read on the forward strand.
GTCCTTCAAGAGCAAGGATGGGTCGAGGCTCACCAATCTACCAACAGATGCGTCAGCGAATAATCCAACACTTTGAGAACAACATTCTCCAAAGACAAATAGGTAGGATTTTGGGCATTTCACCTTCTACAGTGCACAATATAATTAAAATATTCAAAGAATCCGGTCAAACCTCAGTGAGTAAAGGGCGAGGCCGAAAACCACTTCTGAATGCGTGTGATCTCCGATCCCTCAGACATCACTGTCTTAAAAACTGTCATGAGTCTGTAATGGATATCCTGACATGGGCTCAGGAATACTTTGGTAAGCCTTTGTCAGTCAACACCATTCACCGCTGCATCCATAGATGCAAGTTAAGGCTTTACTATGCAAAGCAGAAGCCATACATCAACACTGTCCAGAAGCACCGCTGACTTCTCTGGGCTCGGTCTCATCTGAGATGGACAATAGCTAGTGGGATCGTGTTTTGTGGTTCGAGAAGTCAACATTTCAAATCATCCAAGCAGTGTCGGGTCCAAAGCCAGCGTCTGTATGGGGGTGTTTCAGTGCCCATGGCATGGGTAACTATAATTATAATAATAATAATAATAATTAGTTACATTTATATAGCGCTATAACTTGCACATCTGTGAGGGCACTGTTAATGCAGAAAGATATGTACACATTTTGGAGCAACATATGTTGCCATACAGAGCAGGACAACGCCAAACCACATTGTGCCCGGATTACAAGCGCATGGTTGTGTAAGCAGAGAGTGCTTGGCCTGCCTGTAGTCCTGACCTGTCTTTAATTGAGAATGTGTGGTGCATTATGAAGTGCAAAATAAGGCAATGAAGGCCCTGTACAGTTGCGCAACTGAAGAAATGCATAATGGATGAATTCCACTTGCTAAACTTAACAAACTTGTGTCTTCAGTGCCCAAATGCTTAAGTGTTATTAAAAGAAAAGGTGATGTTACACAGTGGTAAACAGTCGACTGTCAAAAATAAATTAAATTCACAAAGTAAAACATCAAGTAATGTGTTAATAATGTGTTTTCAATATAGTACAGGGTAAATTGAATTTTCAAATGACTTTTTTTTTTTTTGCATTTTCCATACTGTCCCAATATTTTCTGGAATTGTGGTTGTACATTTAATGTTATGGAATGTCCAAAAACAAATAATTTCCTTTTATATACTTATGCTGTAGCGACTATAATCAGTCATTTACTCACCACCCAAAAAAATAAAAATAAAAACAAATAGCAACAAAAAAATGCACCTTTTTCATGTTACTGAGAAACTGGAATCACCTCTGTTCCTAAAGATTGTTTACTGTGGTGGAAAATGCCTGGGTTACGCACGTAACCCTGTTCCCTGAGAAGGGAACGAGACGTTGCGTGGGCTTCACGCTGTGTGAAGCGCCCAAGTCTGTGTAAAATCACGCATATTTATAGGCCTGCCGTGGTCAGGTGACGTGGCATTTCGTGCATTGCGTGACTATATAAAATGGCACCTGTAAACCATGTCATCAGCCTCTATTATCTGAAGTGAAGATGTGATTCACAGGCATGTGAGTTTACCTTTCAAAGGGAATTCAATGTTGCGTGAGTATTTTGTGGGAACGAGTATACCCACTCCTTCATACAGAGGGTATCGCCTGTCACAGAGGCTCTATCAATATGGGTGTGGCTGGCTGAAATGGTGGCCACGTAGACCCTAATTGTAGGAGCCAACCTTGCTGAGAAATGTTCCTGTAAGTACTCCAGAACTATAACCATCGTGCAGTTTACTGGGTCTCACTGACGTTCCTTTTTTTTTTTTTTTTTTAATTTATTTTTTATAAAGAGTTTCACATGGTCTCTACAAACCTCGGTTGAAAGACTGGAATCTATGAGCTGGCGCCCCTCAGGGGCTAGACTCACAGTTTCCATAGTTCCAGCTGAGGGTAATAAATCAACCATTTGGCTTGAGACAATAGATCCCCGCGAATGAGAATCTCCCCGGAAGTGCTGTGCAGCATAGATATTATCTTCCACTATCCAAATAGATGCGCTGCTTTGACGCAGCATCACCTCTACTGTCACTGCCAGGCAGACCAGCAACTGCTCCGACTTACGCCACTGGCCGGAGCGGTGGATGTAAATACAAAGAGCTCTCAATGGACACAGTAGCTTGTTCTTGCTCGTTCCAGTGTAAGGAACGGAGGAGGGGAGTAATCCTGCAACACAACTGGCTAGGCAGCAGACGTAGGCACTTAAGAATAATCTGGCCTAGGATATAGGGAGGTCTTGGCTAATCCAGGGGCAAAGTCAATGCAGGAAGGGGCAACAGAGATGTCAGGGCCAGCCAAAAGAGCTACCTTTAGGGTCATAAGCTTCTCTGAAGCTGACTCTAAGGACTCAAATGGGGTGCCTGAAAGACCTTCCCAGAACACAGAAGGTTCCAGGAAGGTATGTGTGGTCTGCAGATAGGCCTCAGCTGTCTGACACCATGCATAAACCTCGAAGTTAGTGGATGTTGCCCCACTGAGGCTCCGTCAATAGGGGCATGGCTAGCCAAAATGGTGGCCACGTAGACCCTAATTGTAGAAGGAGCCAACCCTGCTGAGAACCGTTCCTGTAAGAACTCCACGACTGTAGCTATTGCACAGTTTACTGGATATGATAAAAAGTTGCCACTTGAATGTATATAATTTTCTAATGGATGCTGCTTTTTGGTTGGCGCGTTTAACATGGTCTCCAGAACCTCGGGTGAGAGACCAGAATCTATGAGCTGGTGCCCCTCAGGGGCCAGACCAAAGACTCCATAGTTTTGGCCGAGGGTGAAAAATCGACCCTCTGCCTTGAGACAATAGATCCCTGTGAATGGGAATCTCTCAGAGAATGCCATCCAGCAGAGATATTATCTCTGAGAACCAAATTTGAGCTGCCCAATCCAGTGCTACTAGCAGCAGACGTAGCACAATCTTGGCAAACTCTCAGCATGTTGTCTCCTCGGAGGCGAACAGGTCCACTTCCGCTTGGCTGAACCTCCACCATATGGCCTCGCCCACTTGTTGATGGAGCCTCCAATCCCTCCAATCCCAGTTGCCTGGAATGTAAATTACACTCACTGACAAAACTTCCCCTCTGCCAGAGAATAATTAGTTGAGCCTGCCTGCACAGGGGGCACAAATGTAATCCTCCCTGGTGGTTGATATATGAGACCACCGCTGTATTGTTTAACACATGGTGGCCGCTCAACTGAGGAAAAGGAATTCAGTGCTAGGAGTACGGCCCACACTTCTAGGCAATTTATATGCCACACTAGATGAGGGCTGCTCCAGAGACCGTGAGGGAGGCGTTTGACATCTTACAATAAGAGATGCCCCTAGAGTGTGACTCGGGGCTAGAAACCGGGGACAACTCCAAGTTCTCAGAGCACATAGGCATCGCTGCGTGACACTGATTACTCTCAGATTTTCAGCCACCACTGAACGGTCTCATGTGCAATGGGCCCAACTGTATGATGTTGGCTGCTGCTGCCATAAGCCCCAACAGTCTCCCTAGAGACTGGACATGCCCTCATTGTATTCAAATGAAATATAATCCCTAGAAAAGTCGCTCTCAACTGGAGAAGCAACTTTCCCTGAGGTTCAACCTGAGCCCCAAGCTCCTCACGTGGGCAAGAACAACATCTTGATGTATCCAGGTAGTTTAGCATATGGGTGCCCTGGAGTCACAAAGGAGCCAGCGTAGCATCCATGCACTTCGTGAAGGGGCGAGGGGATATAGCTAGTGAAAGGAAGACCCGATATTGATATGGGTTGCCTCCAAACATGAACCTCAGGAACTTCCTTTGACTGGGCAATATATATATAATTTTTTTTTTTTTTTTGAAAAAATAGAGACGTTAAGAGTTTTTAGGAATGTTCACATAGACAACCGACATACAGTCTTCGCTGAAGATAATAAGGCTGATGATGTGGTTTTCAGGCACCGTTGTATAGTCACGCGATGCATGAAATGCCACGTCACCTGACCACGGCAGGCCTATAAATAGGCATGATTTTACAGACTTCAGATACTGGTCGCGTGCGAGGGCGCTTCCCACAGCGTGATGCTCTCGCAACGTTAAGGTCCCTTTGAAAGGGAATGACACTGGAGACTCCTTCCATAAATATTAAGTAAACATTTCCTAATAGAATACTTCACCAGGTTAATCATAGTGTGCATTGCATTGTTAAACAAGTTTTTTTTAATCTATTGTTATTATTATTATTATTATTATTATTATTATTATTATTATTATTTTTATTATTAGTTTGTGTAGATTGTCTGATTCAAGAATTCAACCACAGTGTGGTATAAAATTAGCTGACATGTTGGTTGTTGAGTCACCTAAGAGGTAGTTAATGGTCTATAGATCATTTGTTTGTTTTTTTGAAATTGTGTAGAATGTCTATGTTGGAAGATACAAATAAAGTGCTACCAAACCATTCCAACCATGGTCTTTTGAAATTGCCATTTTGATCCTAACAAAGGTGCTTGATTTATTTGCAGCACTGGAGTCTAAAGAACGAGGGCTGACCCACAAAACCCTCTGTATGAACAGTCAGCAGTTTCTTCCCGATGACACTCCGGTTAAACACTATGATGTGCACAACCTGTATGGCTGGTCTCACACCAAACCAACTTATGAGTGAGTGAGCTAGGTTTATGAAGATTATGAATCAATAAAAACATATTGTTTTTGGACTGATATTAAAGAAAAATTATGAAGTGCATTGTGATAAGTACCTGAGTTTAGGTTATTGGAGTGTTATGAGGAGTGTTGCATGCTCACTCCATGTCTGCTGGTAGGTTGATTGGCTATGATAAATTGCCCCTATGTGTGAATACTGTATGTGTGTGAATATGTCCTCTGCGATGGACTGAAGTCCCATTCAGGCTGTATTCCCACCTCATGCCCAGTGTTCCTGGCTCCAGAGCCACCAGTCTAGCAACTGACAAATTCTTTTAAAAAATTCAAATTGCAAGTAATTAAAGCTACACTGCATAGGATTTTATTTGGCATAAAAAAGAAAGAAAAAGACAAAAGAGATATAATATTGTGCAATCTATAAGAGAGATTATACTGAACACAAATCAGGTACCTCAGGTTTGCAGATTAAGAACACCAGAAGTGACACAACACAAAGGACACGTTGCAACCTCTTCACAATATTTTCCCTTTCTCCACTGGATGCTGCTCCCATGCGACGCATTCATCTTTGTATTTTCATGTACAAATTTAGTAAATATAATATAATCAGATTACAAAATACATCATTAATCCAATGAGATTTTCTCTCCTAATCTTTGTGACAGATATAACCTTTCACAAAGTTTGAGAGCATCCTGTTCCAGTTATGGCTAAAGGCTGAAATATTGAGCTGACATTAAATATAGCTAGCATTCAATAAAGCTTTTGCTGTGTGTTCAGAATTTCTATACATTATTTATCTATATTATATCTGCCAAACATATAAGCACCGAATGTTTAACTGCAGTGGAATGATATTTGATTATGTCACATTAAAAATATCACATTTCCCCCACCCCCCCCCCCCCTTCAAGCAGTTAAGGTGATATCTATTTATTCCATCCAACCCTTATGGAAGATAATCATGAATTAATATTAGGCAGAAGGCACAGCTACCTCTTACTTGTGATTTAGATGTGATCTTATACACATATATATACTTATATATGTTGCTATAAACTTTAATCAGTTTTTAAAATGTTTTGTTGTTCACTAGTAGGCAATTTGTAGATTCACGGTTTCTCTGTTTAAGCATGATTCTTTGTGTGTGTGCAGTGCCTTGCTGAAAGTAACGGGGAAGAGAGGAATCGTGGTGACTCGCTCAACATACCCGAGCAGTGGGCGATGGGCAGGACACTGGCTGGGAGATAACACGGCTGCCTGGGATCAACTCTACAAGTCTATAATAGGTGTGTGAGTATGTAGGTATGTTCTGAATGTGTGTGTGTGTGTGTGTGTGTGTGTGTGTGTGTGTGTGTGTGTGTGTGAGAGAGAGAGAGAGAGAGACAGAGTGAGAGAGATATTGAGGATGTGTTGTGTGTTGTGTTGTAGGTGTGTGTGTGTGGTGGGGGGTGGTTGTTTAGATGAAAGATGAATCACTACTTTTTTCCAGTAAACATACACTCGCTCTGCTGATCAAAGATGCCTTGTTGTTTTTCACATACTGAGTCAATCTCTCTGTGCCCCTCCCTCCTCTCTCAGGAATGATGGAGTTCAGTTTGTTCGGAATCCCTTATGTAAGTGACTTACATTGTCTGACTGATTTGAGAACTGATGTTCAAGGTGTTCAGCTGAGATTAGTTCATTAAATATAAAACATGCCTCTAACATACACTGCCTGGCCAAAAAAAGTCACACACTCGAAAATTTCATTGCACCACCTTTAGATTTGATTACAGCATGCATTCATCATGCCATTCTTTTGACAAACTGTAAAGTCTTCTCCAGCACATCCCAAATACTTTCAGTGGGGTTAAGGTCAGGACCCTGTGGTGGCCAATGCATGTGTGAAAATGATTCCTCATGCTCCCTGAACCACTCTTTCACAATCTGAGCCTGATGAATCTTGGAATTTGTCAAGCTGGAATATGCCTGTGCCATCAGGGAAGAAAAAAATCCATTGATGGAATAATCTGGTCATTCAGTGCATCCAGGTACTCAGCTGACTTCATTTTATTGCTGCATATTATTGCTGAGCCTAGACCTGACCAATTGAAGCAACCCCAGATCATAACCCTGCCTCCAGAGGCTTGTAAAGTAGGCACTATGCATGATGGGTGCATCGCTTCATGTGGGTAAATCTGGACTCATCAAATCACATGACCTTTTTCCATTGTTACACTGTCTAATCTTTATACTTCATACCAAATTGAAGTTGTTTTTGTTTTTTTCCGATTAGCCTCACACTGATTAGGCCACACAGCTTAGTTCTCGACGCATTGTGCATGTGGAAATGCTCTTACTTTCACTATTAAACATAGCCATGAGTTCTACTGTCGATTTTTTACGATGTGACTTCACCAAGCATTTTAAAGATCTCCGATCACTATCATTCAAGATTTTGAATATTCATTTTTCCGAACACATTTCTTCCTCAAAGTTGACAGTTCACCGCTCTCCTTACATGATTTATTCATGTGTTGGACAATTATTAACCTAATTCCAGGGATTTCAGCAATCTCCTTAGTTGTTTTTTTTACTTGATGTTTGCAATACTTTGCCCCTTCTGAAACACAGTAACATCTTTTCCACAACCATGGGATATGTCTTCAGACATGGTTGTTTAAGAAATGAGAAGCTACGCATTGCATCAGTTAGGGTTAAAAGAATTGTTGCCAGCTGAAACATATTAATCACTGCAATAATGATCCAATCATAGGCTCTTAAGTATTTGCTTATTTAAATCCATACAGCAACCATTTTTTTTGGCCAGGCAGTGTATATTTTACAGGTCACTCATTCATTTGTTATAGTTACTAAATGTTCATTCATGTGTTGTCTCTGTGGTACAGACTGGAGCTGATATTTGTGGGTTCTTTAACCAAGCCGAGTATGAGATGTGCCTTCGCTGGATGCAGCTGGGAGCATTTTACCCATATTCCAGAAATCATAATGGCAAAGGGAATCCGGTGAGCTCACACACTGCATAGAACATGTGGAAAATATTCACAGAAAAATTATTGTGCAGAATGTTTAGGGGAGAATATTACATTTATGAAAATATGAAATAATATAAGCAGTTTGTCCTTACACCATCTGGATTACATTATCTGGATTACATTTGTTTAAGATGTGCTTGGGAGGGCGATTAGTACCAGTTACTACTACTAAGATAATAAAGATTAGGTGATTTTTACTTTTTTAACAGTTAAATGGGTAAAACAACTCAAAAAGTAAAGGGGGAAAAAGCAGAGAGAACAAAAATGGAACCAAAACTCCATTGCATTTATCATCTGTTTGAATGAAATATTATAATCCAGGGATTAGAATCAAGATTATAACATTTTTTTTTTAATTAGCTAATTAATGAACAAACCAATAAATAAATAAAATTAATATTATACTAAAATCCAAAAGTTACCAAAATCATATTCAATTCAAGAAACCATCAGTGATCCTTTATTACTTGACATAAAACACTGATCATGTGCCAAATCCCTTTTTTTCCTCACGAGCACATTCAAAATCACTAAAAGCTCAATATCACATCTGCACTGCTGTGTCACAGAGAGAGAACTGGTGTGTGGGTGTTGGTGACTGATGTCAGAGGTCGATGGACCATCGTGTTGTCAGGTATTCAACATGACATTCGTTTATAAAGTGACCTTTCGGTGCGAAAATCCAATAAACCCTGAGTGTGTGGGATCGATGTGGCGCGGCTGAATTTCCTCAATGAGAATGCCATAGCTTTGTCACCGTCCATGAGACACCAGTATAATTGAATTTTTAAGGTGATCCGAGCAACCGATCTCCCCATTTCAATCATTTAATAATGCAGTGCAAATGGGTGTTTAAGCAAGGGAAAGGTTAAATCAAAAATGCACGAATGAGGTCACTTACAAAAACTCAGTCTTCTATTATTGGAAAGCAGCGTTGGCTCCGAGTAATGTCCATTTCATATAAAAATAATTGCCTAACCTTGTATCACAGGTTTATAATATTATCAAGATATTCCAAAACATGTCTCATTGCACAGATTCAGCTTCTTCATACAGTATATCATTACTATGAGCACCTGGCACTTTACTGACAGCTTAACTAACGTAGCTAACTAATAAGTAAGGAATAAAACCTGACATGATCATTGCTGGAGTGATGGGCTTGATGTGAAGTCACCCTGAAGTTGATCATTTTCTTAGTTTCCAGAATGGGATTGAGAAATTTTTTTTGGGAGGGCAACTGCCACCCAAAAATATTATTTGTATTGAATACTGGTGTACTGATTAGCAACACAGATCTGTAGAGAGTCTATGAAAATACTACATAAAAAAGGCACAAGGTCAAGTAAATATGTTGAGTCAGTTTTTTGCACCTCCTTGTTTTGTTGAGTCATTTATCCTATCTATTCCTACTTCATCCTCCCAGCACACACAGAAACACAGAGAGAGAGAGAGAGAGAGAGAGAGAGAGAGAGAGAGAGAGAAAGAGAGAAATACATGGGTTTTGTGTGTAACAAGCCTCAATGACAGCCCTGATAACAGTGTCCTCATACCCCTGTTTATATGAGTTCATCCTCTCCATATTGTAATTAACTCACCAACGTATCATTAGTGCTAATGTGTCTATGCTGGAGCCCATTTACAGCTCTGAAGGAGTTGAGAAAATGGAAGGTCATCCATGTCTGGTCAAGATGGAGTTAATCAGAGGAAGAGAGAGGGAGAGAGAGAGAGAGAGAGAGAGAGAGAGAGAAAGAGAGAGAGAGAGAGAGTGGGAGGAAACGGAGGCAAAACACTTGATGAATGTGAGAAATAAAATTACGTGTGAGTGAAGACATGTAGAGACATGCAGAAAGGCATAGTCAGAAGACTAATATGAAGCCAGAGAAAAGGAAGAAAGAGAGAGAAAACTCACCTTGTTGGTTCCTGATGTCTAGCGGAGTCATTTGCTGGTGTAAATTCACCCATTGATATGAGCGAGAGAGATGCGCTACCTTCAGACAGGCCTGTTTTTCTCCTGCTGTTTTTGGTGGAAATGAGGCGGCCTGAGGCCCGTGGGTGGCCTTCCATCACATTCAGCTTGCCACTAATGGAGTCAGAGCTGAGTACATTTGGAATAATTCAGCCTTTTGTTTGAGAAAAGCGGTTAGCTCCAACAGGGGGAGGTCGACTGCATTCAGCATGCTATAATGTGGAAATATGAGAGCCATTCCAGGGCTGTGCAAATTGTTCTTGCTGGTAGGAGCAGAGGAGAAACTATAGGCTGATAGATTGCAAGCGATATAGATCGGCCATAACTTAATAAACAACTCCAGCAAGGACAGAACATCTTGTTCCAGTCCTTCTAAATACTTTGGTGTCTTTTTCAATACATTGAGCTATTTTATATTGCACATAGTAGGAGTAAGTTTTAACTTTGCTTCAGTTGTGACTGTAGAAACTTGCAGCTAATTTACTATGTGAACTTTTTTCTAAAAAAATGACACTTTTCCAATGAGGTCTCAATATTTTTATTTCTCATAGGTCTTTTGAGTGTGCTGATTCAAGGAAACCTTGTGCCACCTCTGACTAATGTGTATATATAGATATCTGATGATGGCATTCTATACAAAGTGCCACAAGGCCACATACTTGTCCTCTTTCTCGATGCTGTAAAATGAATTGTTTTCCAAACAAAGCAAATGTAATGAAAAGGCTTGTGTACAATATTTTCCTGCCAAAATGCTGAATTTATGTATGTGGTCACATGGCCATATGGTTACATGGAATTACTGTATACGGACATTATATACAGTACTGTGCAAAAGTTTTAGGCACATGCAAAGAAATGCTGTAGAGCAAAGATGCCTTCAAAATAATGAAATTAAATGTTTCTACATTAAAAAACAAAACAAAACATAAAGAGCAGTAAACAGTAGTAAATGAAACAAAGTCAATATTTGGTGTGACAAAAAAAATAAAAATAGTAGTCTCCAGTACAATTTGTGCAGTTTTATAAGGAAATGAGCTGGTAAGTTTTATTGAGCATCTTGCAGAACCAGCCACAGTTCTTTTGGAGACTTTGAGTTCGCACTCGCTTCTTATTTTTGCAACAAAACCCAGCAGCCTTCATTGTGTTTTTGTCTGAAAAGTGGTCTCTTATGTAATATGCTGCTTTCTTAAATTTTTCTGTAATATTTAATTTTGTGCTAAAAAACTAATTTCTAAAATGTTCTTTGTACTGACTTGATAATGTAGAAGTCATAAAATAAAAAAAATCTATAAACAAAGTTTGTACTAAAAAAATAGGGTGCCTAAAACTTTTGCACAGTACTGTACACTATATGGCCAAAAGTTGACACCTGACCATCACACCCATATGTGCTTTTTGAATATCACATTCCAGATTTAATTCACTCTTATAATAACCTTTACACTTCTAGGAAGGGCTGAAAAGAAAGGGCTTTTTGTTGCTGAAACATCAAAAGTAATTCATGCTGCATGTCATAGGCCTACTTGTGTCTCTCATGTATAGGGCTGTTATCTGTATCTGTCTCTGTTTATGCTCAAAATATTCCTATCTGTTTCCGTATTTGGATTTGAACTGGAAGTTAGCATGGTCCATATCAGATTTTTTAAAACCCTATCACTATGCTTTGGAAACACTGCAAAACCTTATCAAAACAAGGCTCCTGGAAGAATAAGTAAGTTTTCATTCACAGACTATATCACCAACTGATTTACAGAATATACCTTTATTCAGCTAACACCCTGTGGAACGTGCAAGCTTTCTATTGTCTATCTAATGTGACTGAGTAAGCTAGCTAACTATCTTTCAAAACAACAATGACTTCCCCAAATAAAGTCACAGTTATTTACAGTTGACAGTAATAGCCATATAACAACATTTTATCAGATTTAGTTTAGGATTCATTATCTGTTCAATCCAAATAATGTATATGCAGCAACTATTGTTTCTGTCACTGGCACATTATTTATTATTATTATTATTATTATTATTATTATTATTATTATTATTATTATTATTAATAATAATAATAATAATAATAATAATAATAATAATAATAATAATAATAATAATAATCACTCAATAAGCTCAATATCATGATTTCTAATGCCACAACGCATCTATTATTAGTCCTGATGTTACCTAATGCTGCTTAGTTTATTGTTGGGCCACACAACCCCAGGGGTAGCTATTAGAATTTTTTTCACTTGTTTTGTATCAGTAAGAAAACTCTTGTTATGTATGGACAGCAAAGCTCAAGTAGTTTAGTCATAAAGCAAAATATGCGGAAGACTGAAACTGCTTTATTTTCTCAAGACACAAATCAAGTGGACCACAAAGCAAACCACAGGCACAATTGGTGTCTGGGTTTATTTATTGTGTTTACATATACATCAGAAATGCTGAGTCATCAATTTGAGACCACATGGAATGCTAAAACCAACTAAGTGTGAAAACACACTCAATTACTTCCAACATGGATCTTCACACCTTATACCCAAAAAAACCTCTGCTTCGGTGCGGTGATGAAAGGCCCAGAATGTGTTTAAGTGTTAGCCTTCTTAGCACGTTACTCATTATCGGTTTTCTTCTTGTCTCCACCCCAAAGGCATTTAACAGTGCAAAGAGTGTATCATGTCACACTCTACAGCATTAACAGAGAGCAGTGTGAACACTTGTAAATGCACATGGGAGACCAAACACAGAACAGTTTCTAATAACACAGTTTTCCCTCTCTTCCAAAGTTTGTGAATTCACAATGAAACTTTGTGTGGCACATAATTTAATTTATTTAATTTTGGCACATAGCAAAATGAGCATAGCATTCTTTTTTAAATTCCTGAAGGTGTTTTGATATTTTGTCCAAAAACACCTTGATAAGGTTTTTGATATTGGTTTTACATATACAGTATCTCACAAAAGTGAGTACACCCCTCACATTTTTGTAAATATTTTATTATAACTTTTCATGGGACAACACTGAAGAAATGACACTTTGCTGCAATGTAAAGTAGTGAGTGTACAGCTTGTATAACAGTGTAAATTTGCTGTCCCCTCAAAATAACTCAACACACAGCCATTAATGTCTAAACCGCTGGCAACAAAAGTGAGTACACCCCTAAGTGAAAATGTCCAAATTGGGCCCAATTAGCCATTTTCCCTCCCCAGTGTCATGTGACTTGTTAGTGTTACAAGGTCTCAGGTGTGAATGGGGAGCAGGTGTGTTAAGTTTGGTGTTATCGCTCTTACACTCTCTCATACTGGTCACTGGAAGTTCAACATGGCACCTCATGGCAAAGAACTCTCTGAGGATCTGAAAAAAAACAATTGTTGCTCTACATAAAGATGGCCTAGGCTATAAGAACATTGTCAACACCCTGAAACTGAGCTGCAGCACGGTGGCCAAGACCATACAGCGGTTTAACAGGACAGGTTCCACTCAGAACAGGCCTCGCCATGGTTGATCAAAGAAGTTGAGTGCACGTGCTCAGCATCATATCCAGAGGTTGGCTTTGCAGAATAGACGTATGAGTGCTGCTAGCATTGCTGCAGAGGTTGAAGGGGTGCGGGGTCAGCCTGTCAATGCTCAGACCATACGCCACACACTGCATCAAATTGGTCTGCATGGCTGTGGTCCCAGAAGGAAGCCTCTTCTAAAGATTATGCACAAGAAAGCCCACAAACAGTTTGCTGAAGACAAGCAGACTAAGGACGTGGATTACTGGAACCATGTCCTGTGGTCTGATGAGACCAAGATAAACTTATTTGGTTCAGATGGTGTCAAGCGTGTGTGGCGGCAACCAGGTGAGGAGTACAAAGACAAGTGTGTCTTGCCTACAGTCAAGCATGGTGGTGGCAGTGTCATGGTCTGGGGCTGCCTGAGTGCAGCCGGCACTGGGGAGCTACAGTTCATTGAGGGAACCATGAATGCCAACATGTACTGTGACATACTGAAGCAGAGCACGATCCCCTCCCTTCAGAAACTGGGCCGCAGGGCAGTATTCGAACATGATAACGACCCCAAACACACCTCCAAGAAGCTGAGGGTAAAGGTGATGGACTGGCCAAGCATGTCTACAGACCTAAACTCTACTGAGCATATGTGGGGCATCCTCAAATGGAAGGTGGAGGAGCACAAGGTCTCTAACATCCACCAGCTCTGTGATGTTGTCATGGAGGAGTGGAAGAGGACTCCAGTGGCAACCTGTGAAGCTCTGGTGAACTCCATGCCCAACAGGGTTAAGGCAGTGCTGGAAAATAATGGTGGCCACACAAAATATTGACACTTTGGGCCCAATTTGGACATTTTCACTTAGGGGTGTATTCACTTTTGTTGCCAGTGGTTTAGACATTAATGGCTGTGTGTTGAGTTATTTTGAGGGGACAGCAAATTTACACTGTTATACAAGCTGTACACTCACTACTTTACATTGTAGCAAAGTGTCATTTCTTCAGTGTTGTCCCATGAAAAGATATAAGAAAATATTTACAAAAATGTGAGGGGTGTACTCACTTTTGTGAGATACTGTATATAGATGCTTGTGGATTGAGATTAACTGGGAAACTCATTCAGATCTCTGATCTCACACAGTGACAGTAGCATACAGTATGTTCTATTAAAACTTTAACTCTGGTAATCATTTTAAATGGACCATGGATTGCATCTGAAGAACATAGAAATAGCAAACTGATTTACAACCCCAATTGCGAAAAAGTTGGGACAGTATGGAAAATGCTAATAAAAAACAAAGAGAAGTGATTTGTAAATGTACTTTGACTTGTATTTAAACAAAAACGTATAAAGCAAAGGTATTTGATGTTTTACCCAATCAACTACATAGTTTTTTGAAGATAAACATTTATTTTGAAATTGATGCATGCAACACCTTCCAAAAAAGTTGGGACGGGGCAATTTAGGATTAATAGCGATGTGACAAGTTGAAATAAGAAGGTGATGTGAAACAGGTGAGGCAATCGTCTAATCATAGTATATAAGGAGGCTACAAAAAAGGCCTAGTCCTTCAAGAACAAGGATGGGTCGAGGCTCGCCAATCTGCCAACAGATGTGTCAATGAATAATCCAACACTTTGAGAACAACATTCCCCAAAGGCAAATCGGTAGGATTTTGGGCATTTCACCTTCTACAGTGCACAATATAATTAAAAGTTTCAAGGAATACGGTCAAATCTCGGTGCATAAAGGGCGTGGCCGAAAACCACTTCTGAATGCGCGTGATCTCCGATTCATCAGACGTCACTGTCTTAAAAACCGTCATGAGTCTGTAATGGATATCCTGACATGGGCTCGGGAATACTTTGGTAAACCTTTGTCAGTCAGCACCATTCGTCACTGCATCCACAGATGCAAGTTAAGGCTTTACTATGCAGAGCAGAAGCCATACATCAACACTGTCCAGAAGCGTCACCGACCTCTCTGGGCTCGGTCTCATCTGAGATGGACAGTAGCACAGTGGAATCGTGTTTTGTGGTCCGACGAGTCAACATTTCAAATAGTTTTTGGACAAAACAGCCATCGTGTTCTCTGGCCCAAAGAGGAAACGGACCATCCAAGCTTTTACAGTGGGGGAAAAAAGTATTTGATCCCCTGCTGATTTTGTACGTTTGCCCACTGACAAAGAAATGATCAGTCTATAATTTTAATGGTAGATGTATTTTAACAGTGAGAGACAGAATAACAACAAAAAAATCCAGAAAAACGCATTTCAAAAAAGTTATGAATTGATTTGCATTTTAATGAGGGAAATACGTATTTGACCCCTTCAACTTAGTACTTGGTGGCAAAACCCTTGTTGGCAATCACAGAGGTCAGATGTTTCTTGTAGTTGGCCACCAGGTTTGCACACATCTCAGGAGGTATTTTGTCCCACTCCTCTTTGCAGATCCTCTCCAAGTCATTAAGGTCATTTTCAATTCCCTGGCTGAGGGAAGGAGGTTCTCACCCAAGATTTGACGGTACATGGCCCTGTCCATTGTCCCTTTGATGTGGTGCAGTTGTCCTGTCCCCTTAGCAGAAAAACACCCCCAAAGCATAATGTTCCCACCTCCATGTTTGACGGTGGGTATGATGTTATGTCTTGGGGTCATAGGCAGCATTCCTCCTCCTCCAAACACGGCAAGTTGAGTTGATGCCAAAGAGATCTGACCACACCTGACCACAACACTTTCACCCAGTTCTCCTCTGAATCATTCAGCCAAACTTCAGACGGGCCTGTACATGTGCTTTCTTGAGCAGGGGGAACTTGCAGGTGCTGCAGGATTTCAGTCCTTCACGGCGTAGTGTGTTACCAATTGTTTTCTTGGTGATTATGGTCCCAGCTGCCTTGAGATCATTAACAAGATCCTCCCATGTAGTTCTGGGCTGATTCCTCACCGTTCTCATGATCACTGACACTCCACGAGGTGAGATCTTGCATGGAGCCCCAGACCGAGGGAGACTGACAGTTTCTTCCATTTGCGAATAATCGCACCAACTGTTGTCACCTTCTCACCAAGCTGCTTGGCGATGGTCTTGTAGCCCATTCCAGCCTTGTGTAGGTCTACAATCTTATCCCTGACATCCTTGGACAGCTCTTTGGTCTTGGCCCTGGTGGAGAGTTTGAAATCTGATTGATTGATTGCTTCTGGGGATAGGTGTCTTTTTACAGGTAACAAACTGAGATTAGGAGCACTCCCTTTAAGAGAGTGCTCCTAATCTCAGCTCATTACCTGTGTAAAAGACACCTGGGAGCCAGAAATCTTGCTGATTGATAGGGGATGAAATACTTATTTCACTCAATAAAATGCAAATCAATTTATAACTTTTTTGAAATGCGTTTTTCTGGATTTTTTTGTTGTTATTCTGTCTCTCACTGTTAAAATACACCTACCATTAAAATTATAGACTGATCATTTCTTTGTCAGTGGGCAAACGTACAAAATCAGCAGGGGATCAAATACTTTTTTCCCCCACTGTATCAGTGTCAGGTCCAAAATGCATAATGGATGAATGGGGAAAAATTCTGCTTGCTAAACTTAACCAAATGTTGTCTTCAGTGCCCAAACGGTGATGTTACAGTGGTAAACAGTTGACTGTCCCAACTTGGACATTTGAAGTGAGTGTATATTTTCAAAAATACATTAAATTCACAAAGTAAAACATCAAATAATGTGTTAATAATGCATTTTCAATATAGTACAGGGTGAATTGAATTTTCAAATGACTCTTTTTGCTTTTATTTGTTTTATTTGTTTTTTTTTTTGCATTTTCCATACTGTCCCAACTTTTTAGGAATTGGGGTTGTAAAATATTTTTGAAAAGTCTTATAGTATACTTGAACATTTACTAGAATATCTAAAATCCTTTCATGGCATTGTTATATTTACCAGTTTATCATAAGGCTAGCAGTATAACTATTTCAGACTTATCACAGTGTATTAAAGGAGACCTATTAAGACCCTTTTTACAAGATGTAATACAAGTCTTAGGTGTCCCCAGAATGTGTCTATGAAGTATCAGCTCAAAATACGCCACGGATCATTTATTATACTATGCTGTAAATGCCCCTTTTTGGGTGGAAGCAAAAACACAGTTTTCATGTGTTTCTTTAAATGCAAATGAGCTGCTGCTCCCCGCCCCCTTTACAGAAGCGAACAGTTCGTGCTTTGGATACTACAACCACATTACATGGAATCTGCTAACAAGCTCATTCACAAAGCAGTCTGGTGTAAAATGATTTGCACAAAACATACAGAGTTTTATAAAAAAAAGACAATCACCTTACTGTATTGTGCATAATAAAGGTGCGGTTATGAATTATACAGACAGTAAGCATTTTCGGGTTAAAAATAAAAATGATGACATAGCTCTGGTCTCTTTAGCCACATTAGCTGTAGAATCTACTAACAAGCACATTCGGAAAGGCCATTTGCAAACATTCACAAAATATAAAGTGCGATACTTACGTCTTCTGGATATAAAGCTGGATCACAAACAGTTGATATTGATCCATACTTGAGAATCAACTTTTTCTTTGTATTGACCCTTGTTCACAAAGCAGTCTGGTGTAAGATGATTCACACAAACATATATGAATTTGGCTATTTTTGGGGCACATTTCCTTCAAAAATAAAACTCCACTGCGTCTTCAGTGGCTCTGATGCCGGGAGTACATTGTGTTCATTTTTACAGCCATCAACAGAACGCTTACGAAGCTGAGACATTGTTCTTATCACTATAGCTGCTCTAGCGCAGAGAACATGGCGGACTGTGTGCAGCTCACTCAGGAGAGTCTGTCACCAGTTGTGGACGGGGCCTGTTCCAACGTAACGTCACATTGGAGCGAAAACTAAAACGACTCATGTTGAGACACTGCTTATGATTCATGGAGAATAAAAAAAAAGGAGTGGGTGGATTTTTACCATTATAGGGTGGTTGTGTACATGCACTGCCTACACACATTTATGTTCAAACACCATGTAAAAGTGAATTTTGCATAATAGGTCTCCTTTAAAATCTTTTTGTCTTTGTATTGTGTGTAATAGAGACAAGACCCAATGGCATGGGATGCTGCATTTGCTAACGCATCTCGAGACGTGTTGAACATCCGTTACACACTCCTCCCCTACCTGTACACACTCATGTTTGAGGCTCACACAAAAGGCAGTACTGTGGTCCGGCCTATGCTGCATGAGTAAGTATCTATTTCAATGCCATCCCCAATAATTTATTACTTTCACTTCACAATCAATGTTATTATTCCTAGAGTATTGTACAGTATAAGACAAAGTAGTCTGTTTAAAAGTTATTCAAAAAAAATGGCAACATGAATTAAAGTACAATTCCCATACTCCATTTTATATGTCACTTCTGGCCAGTCACTGCAAGTGCTTTTCTTACTCTCCAGCGCCTTCAGGCCTGTTAGTAAGGGAACATAAACCAGGCATCAGTCGATAAAGGAATTTAACGCTGTGTGTTAGGTTACAGCTAGAGTGAAGTGTATGGGGTCATGAAAATTATAGGGGAAAAGAAAATTGTGTAAATAGCATATTCAGATTTCAAATAATGCATACACGAATAACAGCGATCAACATAGTAATATTTTGTATTCAATTTTGATAAGTGATGATATAAAAGCAGGTGCATGAAACTTTTAGATGCCTTAAGTAAGAACTAAAACACTACAGGCATACTGTTACAGGAAAATAATCAACAGGGATGCATTCCGACACAAAGTGGAGTTAACATTTACCCAATTTATTATTTTCTTTTTTTTTTTCTTCTTATACCATAGCAATTTGCCAAATTGTTATAATATTTAATTTATTAATAAATGACAACATGCTTTCAAATGTACAGTTACGTTTAATGTTGTGGAATGTCAGTTCCTGACATCACTTGCATTATAACAGCTACAACAGTAGTTCCTCAGCAGCCTCTTTTTTTTCTCTATTGAAGTTAATAAGAGAAAAAAAAGCAGCCTGTCATGTTACAGAGAGACTGTAAAGCACAATGTGCTCTGTTCTGAAGTCTATCAGGTTGTCATGACAATGCCGGAATCAGCATCTAACTACACTTCCCAGAACACAGCACAGACTACAGACATGGCCAGCAAGAACTACAACAACCAGACACTCTCACGTTCACACTCACCAGATTACTGATAACACACACCTGTACTCAGTTACCTGCACATCACCTCACAGTATAAATAGACTCTCAGTTCTTACACTCTTTGTGAAATATACACTCTGTGTCTCATTACCAGTCGATACCAAGCTGTTTATTCATTGCATGATATTTTGGGTTTGACCTCTGCTGCCATTTATATTGTTGATCTTGCCTGCCCTAGTATATGTTGGTTGTTCATCGCCTGACCCTTGCCCGTTTTCTGACCACGATTTTGGATTATATCATTGTTCAGTTTGCTTTTGTTTAATAAAGCATTCAGTACCTGCACTTGCCTCCTGACACAGGCAGAGCATAATGTTACTGGTATAAAGAAGCAGTTAACCCAAATATGAATAAAATTTGCCTGGTGAAAGGACATGGAAGAAAAAAAAAGAAAAGAAAAGAAAAAAAAAAAGATAATCAAGTACTTCTTCTAACTGAGGACCTTAGAAATGTGAATGAATAGAAAACGAGGGTAAACTGTGGTTTCTCAGTTCAGGAAAAATAGGAACTCTACATGCACGTACACACAAAAGTGAATCATATCACATAACCAAGTTTAGACATACTTATCATCCCTCTTCCAATGTTGATATTTACTTTATGCTATTGAAGTCCTTGAATGCCTTGAAAGTGTAGTGACTCAGCGGAGCATGTCACTTTGTCTCTCATATTCTTCAGCCTCCATTGATTAGACTCATTTCAACTCTTCTCTCGTCCTCATCATAACCTTCCTGTTCCTGATCAGGACACCATGCCCTCTTATTTAGTCTCACACACACACACACATGCACACACACACACACACACACACATACACACACACACGCACGCCAGTTCAAACTAGCTGTTTGTTTGACTGTCTTTTTTCAGTGTGGTTTTATTCTCTGCCATAGGTTTGTGAATGATAAAGTGACATGGGACATTTATAAACAGTTCCTGTGGGGTCCAGCACTGCTTATCAGTCCTGCTCTGGATAAGGTTATGCACCCAACACACACACACACACACACACACACACACACACACACACACACACACACACACACACACACACACACACACACACACACACACACACACACACACACATTAGCAGGGTATTACACACTATATTATTGTGGAGTAGCATGACTAGTGTTTTTAAAAAAGAGTTAATTAGGTTAATTACAATTAATGGATTAAATTATACTGTATATAGGCTAATGTGTTGCTGTACAGCACCTGCTAGAGGGCAAAACATGTTATCATCTATTATTAAAATGCTGTTCTATTAATGATTGAATGGTTTGTTGTTTTCATGATTCCTTTAGGGAGTAACTGAGGTTAATGGCTACATCCCTAATGCTCGCTGGTACGATTACCACACGGTATGTTTAACTGCATCACATACAAATATGCTTTATCATATTAATTCAGCCATGTGTATTATCACTTTAAATGATATTAAAGTGAGGGCATCTACCTATTTGTGTGTGCATTGTTTCTGTTTTATCCCTTACATGCATGTTAAATAAAAGTGCAACAGTATTTTTTTAGATTTATATATACCATTCTCTTATTTCTTCTCCTACCTGTGCACACACCTACATCAATAGGAGCCTCGAACATGAGAGGGGCTTCTGAGGCTCTGTTTTCCACCAGCATTGTTTATATTGATCATCACTAAGACAAAAAATATGCTTTTAAAAAGTTCTGCTATAAAATCTAAAGAGGTAACCTGAAACAATGGGCTAGAAAGTTGTAGAGCAGTGAAAATTGCAAGAAGGTTAAATCAAATCTGTGTTGTCTTTCTGAAGTAAGTGTGTTTTTCTTCTTTCAGGCAACGTTGGTAAATGCGAGAGGCAAGTTTCTTACCATGTCCACTCCACTCAATCACATCAACCTACATGTGAGAGGAGGATTCATCCTACCATGGCAGAAACCAGAGAACAACACAAAATACAGGTACAAAATTCCAAGTGTAATATCAAGAACCAATTTCAGAATCAGTTATAGTCTGATTGGTTGGTTGTCTGAAATTTCAGGCAAATTCTCTCTTTCTTTGAAAATAAGCTGTTATTGGCCACAAATAATACAGTAATATCATGTGTACAGTCGCAAGAATCCTCTCAGTCTGATTGCTGCTCTTGATGATGATGGAACAGCAACAGGTTCTCTGTTCTGGGATGACGGAGAAGGAATTGGTGGGTGTTTTCAACTGTACATATCCAACATTACATTATTTCCACATGACAGACTGTGTGTGTGCTAGAGAAAGCATACTGTAATGTACAATAATGTAATGTGTGATAAACTTCTGAGGATGTAAACGGTGTGTATGTGTGTGATGTAGTGTGTATGTGATGCTAATTCAGAATACATCCTGTCATAGTGTAATAGGAAATTAAGTGTGTGTTGGTAAGCTTTGGTATATTGCAGAGAATATAAAATAATTGACAAAATGGTTTTCCTCTAAATGTCACAATTGTTCTCTTTCTTCCTGTTTTTTTTTTTTTTTCTTTTATTCTTGACATTTCCAGACACATATGCGAAGAATGAATATCTCCTGACATACTTCACCGTGTTTAAGGTACAGTACTACATTAACAAAAAAGTGTTCTGTCCCATTTCCCCAAGCCGTCTCTTCAAGCAACTCTCACACCAAGCTATTTCACCCCGGCTACCATTTTCACATCATTATGAGGCTGTTCATATGCTGTAGCTGTTTGGCTACATCCCATGTCAAATTCTAACACATTACTTTGACAATATAGTATGCCATTATAGCTACTGATAGTGGTACACTATGGGTGGTATGGTCTTGACATACTTTTTACTATACAGTATGCAGTGTCACTAGCCAATCATAGGCATCTGTCAGTTGATGTGGAAAAGGGCAGATAACAATTTCCTCTGAGTATATTCAGCTGCCCTTTGATGCAGCATGAGCAGCAGTTCATTAAGATGCACAGGCTAGCTTCAGATGTCTCAGAGGAAGCATGTGCTAACCTCCACCCTCACTGGTTGATAGCCATCATCTGATAGGGGACAGCTAGTTAGTGGTTGTGGCAAATGAACACATTTTGGAAAAAAAAAAAAGGTTAAAAATTAATAAGACATGAGCTGATGTGGGGTAATCATCTCAAAGATCATAATAAAGTATAGTTATGTAACTTTTTTTATAAGAAAAAAAATTAGCTAGACACAAACACTGATAGCTAAACAGTCCACATAATCTCTGCCTTATTTCTATAGTCTTCTAAAAAACAATAATGTGTCTGAAAGGAGACATATGTTAGCCTTCTACCCTACCTGACCACGTCTGAGAGAATAACATGGTGCATAGGCCCCAGTGGAAAAATGAATTTGCCATCAGCATTTCACAAGATAAGAGTTATGATTGTGTTGCTAATAATATTGGATTGCTAATAGACCAGCATTAAATGCCCATATGAGGATAACCATTATATGCATATATGCATAACCATTTAACACTGTGTCCAGTATTATCAGATATAGCATTCTTAAAAATACAAAAAAATTAAAATTAAAATTAATAATTAATAAACCAGAGCAACAATTATGTCCACCACAGATTTTCTTCTCTGGTGTTTGTGTGTTTCAGAACACTCTCTCGAGCGTAGTTATGCATTATGGTCTTGCTCCAACTGATCAGCTCAAACTTGGCCAAGTAAAGGTTTGGGGTGCAGGAAGTCTCCCCATCACTAAGGTGGCCATGAAGACAGCTGAAACTGAAACACTGCTGACCACATTTTCCCATAATCCACTCACAGAGGTAAGACACTGCTATAGCACTGACAGCACCATCTTCAAAATGATGTAGGTTTGTGTATGGTTTGTGCAATTTATATAATTATTTTAAGAATATTTAAGTTACTGAAATATAATAACTAAAATTATAAATTCACCACAACAAAATAATAATATGACAGTTGTTATTGGAACACTCATGTCACTTTGTTAGGACCTCATCCATGTAATTATCCACTCATCCAATCCTGTGTCAGCAGGGCACTGCATAGAATCATGCAGATACAAGTCAAGAGAATATTTAGTTAATGTTCACATCAAGCATCAAAATGCGGAAAAAACGTGATCTCAGTGACTTCAACCAGTATTTCAGAAACTGCTGATCTCCTGGGAATTTCTTTAGACTTTACAGAGAATGGTATGGGGGAAAAAAACCTCCATTGAGCGGCAGTTCTTTGGGTGGAAATGTCTGTGTTGATGACAGAGAGCAGATGAGATTGGCTGGTTCAAGCTGACAGGAAAGCTATGGTGTTTCACATAATCACTGTTTACAATCGTGGTGCGCAGAAAAACATCTCAGAGTGCTCAACAGATGTTGAACCATGAGTTTATGCATTGTGCTGCCGCCGCATGATGGGCTCACTGGATAACTGCAGGAACTGTGTGTGTTTTATCTGTACTTATATAGGTATCTACAGTTGCAATCAATATTATTCAACCCTCATTGCAAATCAGGTTTATTGTCAAAATTTACAAACTTTCAGATGTTTGCATTGAACAAATCAAACAAAAGCAATTGAAATAGCTCAACAAAAAGAATGCTAAAAGTGGTTTCCCCAAATTCAACTGAAAATGCAACTTATAATGACTTCTCCAGTGCCAAAATTATTCAGACCCTTCATGGCAAGCATATTTACTACTTAGTAGAGCACCATTTTGCTGTTATGACCTGCTGTAAGCGAGATGCATAGCCAGACACCAGCTTCTGGCAGCGTTCCAGAGGAATCTTACCCCATTCCTCATGAGCAATGGCCTCCAATTCAATAATATTCTTGGGTTTACATGCTGCAACCGCCTTCTTCAAATCCCACCAGAGATTTTCCATTGGGTTCAAGTCAGGTGACTGTGATGGCCACTGTAGAATCTTCCAGGACATCTTCTGCGACCAAGCCATGGTGGAATTTGAGGTATGCTTGGGATCATTGTGCTGTTGGAAGGTCCAATGACGCCCAAGCTACAGCTTCCTCACAGATGGCATGATGTTTTCTCCTAGGATTTCCTGATACTTCAATGAATCCATCTTGCCTTCCACACACTGCAGGTTTCCAGTGACAGAGGATGCAAAGCAGCCCCAGAGCATCACCGAGCCACCACCATGCTTAACTGTGGGCAGAGTGTTCTTTTCAGCGTATGCTTCATTCTTCTTCCTCCAGACATACTGCTGATCCATCATGCTGAAAAGTTCCAGTTTTGTTTCATTGCTCCACAGAACAGAATCCCAAAACTTCTGTGGCTTATTTATATGATTTTGATCATATTGGAGCCGACTTTTCTTGTGCTTTTGGGTCAGTAGTGGTGTATGTCTTGGAGTTCTGGCATGGAATCCTTCTGCGTTTAGTATGCATCTTACTGTGCTCACTGAAACCTCAGTGCCTGTTGCCACCAAGTCTTGCTGCAGGTCTTTTGCAGTCACTTGAGGGTTTTTCACAACCTGCCTTCTCCGAAATCTGGTTGCAGCCGTTGATGGCTTCCTTTTTCTGCCCCGTCCAGGTAGTGTAACCGCTGTTACCTTAACTTTGAACTTGCGAACTATGCTTCCAGCGGTGTCTCTAGGAACATTCTGTGCCTTCGCTATCTTTTTGTATCCTCTTCCTTGTTTGTGAAGGGCAATGATCTCTTCTCTTAACTTTTTGGACCATTCTTTTGACCTAGCCATATTTCTAACATGAAGTCAAACGTGACACTTAAAAAACCCCTAGCCAGTCCAGGTATTTCATGTGTTCTATCTCAAGCACACCTGGTGCAACTAATGAAGCCCTTGATAAGTTGCATCAGGTGTGCTTGAGACAACACCTGTTTTGCATATTTGTGCTGTTGTGAGGGATTCTATTCAGGGACTCAGAGATTCAATTTTGAGACTGGAGAAGTTATTATAAGTTGCATTTTCAGTTGAATTTGGGGAAACCACTTGAAGCATTTGTTGTGTTGAACTATTTCATTTGCTTTTGTTTGATTTGTTCATTGCAAACAGCTGAAAGTAGATTTTGATGATAAACCTGATTTGCAATGGTGGTTGAATCAGTTTGATTGTAACTGTATGTATCTGTCTAATCATCCATCTGTCTTTCTACAATCCCAATTCCAAAAAAACTGGGACAGTATGGAAGATGCAAAAAAACAAACAAAAAGAGTCATTTGAAAATTCAATTCACCCGGTACTATATTGAATTGAAAACTAAATCAAAATTATTTGATGTTTTACTTTCTGAATTTAATTTATTTTTGAAAATATACACTCATTTCAAATCTGATGACTGCAACACACTCCAAAAAAGCTGGGACAGTTGACTGTTTACCACTGTGTAACATCGTCTTTTCTTTTAATAACACTTATTAAGCGTTTGGGCACTGAAGACACCAGTTGGTTAAGTTTAGCAAGCTGAATTTCCCCCAATTCAACCATTATGCATTTCTTCAGCTGTGAAACTGTATGGGGCCTTTGTTGCCTTATATTGCGCTTCATAATGTGCCACACATTCTCAATTGGAGACAGGTCAGGACTGCAGGCAGGCCATGCTAGCACCTGCGCTCTCTGCTTATGCAACCATCCGGGCAGAATGTGGTTTGGTGTTGTCCTGCTCTGGATGGCAGCAGATGTTGCTCCAAAATGTGTACATATCTTTCTGCATTAATGGTGCCCTCACAGATATGCAAGTTACCCATGCCAACACCCCCATAACATGACAGATGCTGGCTTTTGGACCTGATGCTGATAACTGTTTGGATAGTCTGTTTCCTCTTTGGCCCAGAGAGCACGACGGCTGTTTTGAAATGTTGACTTGTTGGACCACAAAACATGATTCCACTGTGCTACTGTCCATCTCAGATGAGACCAAACCCAGAGAGGTCGGCAGCGCTTCTGGACAGTGTTGATGTATGGCTTCTGCTTTGCATAGTATTAGTCCTAAACTTCCTCTGTCCCAACTTTTTTGGAACATGTTGCATGCATCAATTTCAAAATAAACATTTATCTTCAAAAAACTGTGCAGTTGATTAGGTAAAACATCAAATACCTTGTCTTTATACATATTTTGTTTAAATTACATTTACAAATCACTCCTCTTTGTTTTTATGTGCATTTTCCATACTGTCCCAACTTTTTCGGAATTGGGGTTGTATTACTACATCCTCATTTTATGATCTGGCTCTGAAAATTTTATTTTGAATTGACTGAAAGTTCACACCTTGAAAAAGCCGAAGTGAGCAGGAATTTGTGATGTAAGAATGTAGTCAAGCTTATTGTAAGATAATGAATAACAGGGTATGGATGGTTACAAAGTCTGTGTTTGAATATGTAGCATTCAGTTTACTCAGTTAATAAGGCCAGCCAGTTCCATCTGTTTGTGTACATAGAGAAAAATCATTGTATTGTATTTAGACTAGCATAATCGTATTATGTCTAAATGAGATTTAGCACAATTGTGTCTTCCTCTGTTTTAGGAGCTGTTTATCGACACAACAAGCAAATCTCATGCAATAGGAGAACAATTCTCTATCACTTGGAGCACAGGAATGTGAAAAGGAAAACGCAAACACAATCAAGATCAACTCTTCACTTCCCATTATTTGAATAGTATTCATAGATTCAAGCAGCATCACTAATGAAAAGCAAATCTGAGTGAATTCTCTCTTATGTAACTTCCAACTGAACATCCAAACTGTAAGAAACTAATTGTAATAGATTAAAGCAAAAAAAAAAAAAAAAAAAAAAAACACCACATGGGGTCTGTTCGTACAGTACAGAGTGCTTCATTGGAAAACTGTGTCTGTGCACCATGGGAAGATGATAATAATAACCCCTAATTATCAACAATCACATTTTTTCGTCCGACAACCTGCCAGGCCGACTTCATGCACCATTAGGTCTCAGCTATAATAATATGATCATCAATTATTCATTCCACGATAAACATAATGATATCAATTTAGCGATGGGGACTTCAAATTGATTTCTGCTCTAATTGGCAATCAGCATGTGGTATGTGAGGTGCGTGTGTTGGTTTGGAGGAGGGTGAAGGTGCCTTAGGTGGTCGCTAATGACAATTATACCAGAGACATATCCTTCCCAAGATAGTGAATGTCCAACTGTGCATATAATTATTTGGTGTTTCATTTGGAGAGATGGTGCATTTGAAGCAACTATTCAATTAGCAGAAAACAGCAGCCCTGTTTTCCTGGTAGGAAAACTGACATGCACATGGCAGGATACTGAAACAAAACACATGCACACACGCAAATGCAGATACACACACACACCTGCTTGTTAGCAAGAAAGTTTAATGAAGACTGAAGACTTTAATTATTTATAAGTCAGGGACTGTGGTGCACACAACATAAAACAAATAGAATAGGAGTCGATCCATCCATTTTCATGGAGCTTGCATGTTCTCATGAAGCACAAGGAGAACATGCGAGATCCATACACATGCGGCGGAGGCAAGAATTGAACCCCCAACCCCAGAAGTGGGTGGGGCACGTTTGAGTGCGAGGTAAATGTGATAAACATTAAGCCACTGTCCAAATAGGACAACAGTATGAACAGTAAATCAAAATCAATAATCACAGTATAGTACCCATCAATACACCCTATATACACAGGCAAACAGAATCATTAGGATCAACTGCACTCTTAGGAAAAAGGGTTTCTCAATATTTTTTTGGATGACAGGAGTGCTCTACTTTCTCCCCTTAATTTCTCTCATAGGACAACCATCTGCTGTAGAGGGACAACGTGACACATCATTTAAGGTGTAGTTGGCTAATGTGCAAAAGCTGTATTGGTGAATTTTATACATACGCAATGATGCATAGGCAGTGCAATGAGCTTGCCAGTCCTCACATTTAACTGCCTACAGTAATATCACACTGAAAAAAATGTGACATACAGACTAATTAACCAGAAGCCCTCCTTTAACAACACTACAAATATAATCATCTAAAGTGACCACTGAAGATTCTAGCTAAAGGCTAGCTATTTTGCGATGTCTGCAGCCTCATATAATGATGCTCCCACCCTGTACACTTTGGTGTTCTGGGGATCATACATGCAACACTTCTTTCAGCAAACATCATGAACTGAATTATTGCCAAAGAGTTCTATTTTTGTTTCGTCTCACTGTTCCAAAAGATTTCTGATGTGTGTAAATGCTTTTAGATGCACATACAGTACTGTGCAAAAGTTTTAGGCACCCTATTATTTTAGTACAAACTTTGTTTATAGATTTTTTTATTTTATGACATCTACATTATCAAGTCAGTACAAAAAACATTTTAGATTCCCAAACATTAGTTTTCTAGCACAAAATTAAATGTTACAGAAAAATGTTGTCATTAAAGAAAGCAGCATATTACGTAAGAGACACTTTTCAGACAAAAAAAAAAAACAAAAAAAAAACAATGAAGGCTGCTGGGTTTTGCTGCAAAAATAAGAAGCGAGTGCGAAAGTCAAAGTCTCCAGAAGAACTGTTTCTGGTTCTGCAAGATGCTCAATAAAACTTACCAGCTCATTTCCTTATAAAACTGCACATATTGTACTGGCGATTACCATTTTTATTTTTTTATTTTTGTCGCACCAAATATTGACTTTGTTTCATTTACTACTGTTACGTCACCAGGTGTGTGGAAGCACAAGGGAGTCAGGATGCATGCGCTGGGGAGACATCAGATAATGCAACAGAGTTTATTAACAAAAATCACTGGAATCCACAACAAAAAGACAAATAATAATCCAGGTTGCAATCCAAAAAAGGTAGTAATCCACAAATACTGAATTCGAAGAAAAAACAGTAATCCAAAAGACTGGGGGGAAAAAAAAAACAAAAAAAAAACACTCGAACCGAGGGAGTGGTCTGTGAACCACGAATACGAGACTACGGACAAGAGAACTACGGATGAACGCGCCACGGAATTTAAACTAATACTCATCTAAACTAATACTTTGCGTTGAAGCAGACACAAGCTGGGGTTTTTAAACACATACAAATCATACGCAAAATCAAAGACACCTGAAACCAATGATCAATGAAAAGAACATGAACCAATAGGAAATAAGGAGGCGGAGACATGACATGAACAAAAACAAAAGCACATGGGGAAACACAGGAGGTGGAGACATGACGTGAACACAATAACAAAAGCACATGGCCGAGGTAAACAAAATGTGGGTCTATGAATGGCGCTGGAATGCGCTCCTGTGGAATGCGGAAGTAGGCTACGCTCCATTTGTAGCATAGCGAGAGCGGGAAAACCTAACAACTACTGTTTACTGCTCTTTACGGTATTTTTTTTTTTTAATGTAGAAACATTTAATTTTATTGTTTTGAAGGCATCTTTGCTCTACAGCATTTCTTTGCATGTGTCTAAAACTTTTGCACAGTCCTGTATCTGTGCTTCATTGTTAGCAGAGGAGTTTTGCATGGGATGTAGAAGATGATTGTGCTGCTGTTCATTGCTTATTGTTCTCTGTGTAACTGTTGTTCCTGCAGCCTTCAGGTCTTTCAATTCTTTACACTTTGGTTGGGATAGACAGACAGACAGACAGACAGTTTTTTTCAAAAAAAGTTTCATCTGTCCAGAAAACACTCCTCCAAAAAGCTAGGTCTTCATCCAGGTGATAACCTGCAAACTTCAGTCTGGCTTTTTTATCATCATAAAATAGTAGCTTCTTCCTTGCACAACAGCCTTTCAGGCCATGGCAATGTGGGAATCTCTTAATGGTGGACATAAATACTTTGGTGCCTCCATCTCCTTCACCTTTCTTTGTTGTTATCTTGGGGTTTAGATTAACCTTTTGTACAAAAGTGAATTAATTCCTGGGAGTTACTTTGTGCCTCTTTTCTGAATAATGCAGTGTCTGTATATAATGCAGCGACTCTGTTGGCAGGTGTGCAGATGCACATGAAAAGGGATCCACATGTTTAAAAGGTAACCCCATAGTCATATGAGCACCTACACTTGCAAGACAAGCTTATTGGCAAGGCATACAGTTGTCTCACTGTTTTTGCTCAAGTGATAGCTAGCAGAAAGCAGTTTTCAGACACACCAGTTTTCATCTGGCATCTTACATAGATTTTAGACGCTGACTGCACAAACGCAACATGGTTGTTTAGGTTAACTACATGGTATATAGTTTTTTTTTGTTGTTGTTTTTTTTAAAGTAAAGAAAAAAAAAAAAGAAATAGGGAAATCCAACTCAAAGGGAAGCCACGGGCTCACTGCTTTTTTGTATTGTGCACAATTTAATGAATCCATGATATACTAAATTGAGGTCATGAAATTCTAATGTGTGTGTGGGATGCAGGCTATTTTATCACACTTTTAATTTCATATTTTAAAGCTGCAGTACTGAACATCTCTGTTTGAAACATAAAATTGCAAGTTACTTGTGGAGTTATTTTTTATATGGGTTATGCTTCGGCACTGCTCCTCTGCACAGATGAATCTGATGGTTTGAGGTATTCGTATGGATTGTATATTAGCTCCGATACTTGACAATGGAAGTTGCGGCGGATACAGTTTTCTTGGAGTAGAGGTGAATTGCTTTCTCTCATAACTAACAGAAAATAAGTGCAAATTACCACACTGAGCATAGCAAAACAAACAAACAAACAAACAAACAAAAACATAGGAAACTTGATGCCCAGCTGAATCAAGTGAACAAGTGCACTAATGCTAGGGAGCTACCTATTGAGCCACTGAAATGTCTTACCTGTTCAGCAGAAAAAAGTCTTCAGTCCCTTCAGATCTCGGAATTGTTGCCACTTCTCAAAACCCATGCAGATATTTATTCTCCTTTTAGCATGGGCTCTGTTGCATTCCCTTTTTGACTGTAGGCTCTCCACAGTTCGAAGTTTCTTGGTTTTGACAACAGGTGATTCCCCAGATGTCAACGATGATTGCATTTTAGAACTATCCAGATTAAAAGCAGACATCTAGATGACAAGTTTAAATTCTAAGGAACTGTTGTAAGAACAAGCTACAGACACCCCAAGATAAGCAGTGGCAATGACTAAGATGC
This sequence comes from Cranoglanis bouderius, assembly GCA_023630585.1. Lineage (NCBI taxonomy): Eukaryota > Metazoa > Chordata > Actinopteri > Siluriformes > Cranoglanididae > Cranoglanis > Cranoglanis bouderius. The sequence continues at coordinate 11,122,269 of CM042566.1, forward strand.
TCTCTTTTGATGTCCTCCTATCCAAAAAAAAAAAAAAAAAAACAAGCAAGAAAAAACAACATTTGCTGACTTTAAAGCGATAATACTATTAATAGTGTTGTACTATATTTATGTATTTAAAATTGGCCTATAATAGCATTCCATGTTGTTTTTGGTGTATATACACAATTTCAACATGGCATATTGTGGTTACATCAAACCATCAGACAGTGGTACTGGGCTTAATACTGCTCCTCATTCAAGCCGATATTGCAGGTAACTGAGAAATGTATCTGTTTTAGCTGCACCCCAAATGCACAATTGGTTACACCTAACAAAACCATCTTTTACTCTGCCTATCTGCAGGGCATTTTATCTCTGAAGACGTGTGTCCACTATGTGAAAGTTAGAAAGTTGCTGTGCCAGGGATATGTGATTTGTGGTTAGTCAAAACAAAAACTTTTGGTCCATCTCTGAGACCTGGCAGAGCACTGTACCTTGGGTATAACCGCTCAACAAAACAGACTTCTACATGAGTGGTTGTACTTGAGTGAGTTGTACTTTACATAGTTGATTAATGAAATTATTACTTCACAACACACATAAGTTTGTGATCAGTGTTTTGTACTTAAGAGTAATTTATTGACTGAAAAATATTGTATATTACTAAAAAATATTACTTAGAGCTGATGGTCTGGCAGTTCTGTCTGCCCTGTTTTTAAACAGTTTCATATTACTTTTATTCACAGGAAACTTATAACACCTTTAATGGTTGAAATACCCACTAGTTAATTTTGATCTAAGAATAATACATAATGGCACTGAGGAAAAAATGCTGGAATCAAATTATACACTTTCACCTCAGGGGCAATTTCTCAGTCCACTGCTGATTTAGAGATTGATTTTATGCTAATATCTGCTTTTAAATCCTGAAATTACCTCGCCTTGTTTTCCCCTCAATTTCCATAGCCCTACAGTCAAACAGCAGCCTATTTCAACAGTAAGATCTGATTTTCAAACAAATCAAAGCTGACACTGGCTGCTTTTCTGATTCAACCACCCTACCTGAAAACAAAGATTCTTTGTCTCTTCAGACAGAGAAAGAACAAAAAGAGTCCATGAAAGTGGAAGTGCTCACAGAGTCAATTCAAAGCACTGATGGGTAATTCAGATACCAGAATACATTAGCCAAAACATAGAACAGAGACAAAGGAACATGACATGACTCATGTCTTCTCTACGTATGTGTTTTCTGTCTGTTGTATTCTCTTTATCTTAAGAGGGAAAAATAAATAAATAAATAAATAATTTCCTGTTGTCAATTAATAAGTGACAACCTGCATTTGTCGGGTGGGTTTTACAGTTCTCACATTTGATTTGGAAGCATTGTCTCCATCATTGTCCTTTTGAAATGTGTAGGTTTCACTGAAGTTCATGTTATAAGTTGGCTAACTGTATAGCACTGCTAGTCTGCAAGCCTGGTGCATTTGTGTTCTCTGTGTGGGTTTGGTTGTGGCTCTCTCCATTGTTCCTATGACTTTGACTGGTCAGTGAAACTTTGGACTTGGAGCACTCTAATTACTGTCACTGCATTAACAACTCTAAGTGAATTGGATTCACAACAACTGTAAGCAGGGGTTAAATTGGGCCGGGGTCATTCGACACATAGGATTACGACTTTCCTTGTACATTTTCAACAATATAGGCTATATTTTTTTACACCGTTCTCTATTTAACATGTACAGTAGGCTACCTGTTTGTTGCCACAGGGTGAGATTTGTGAAGCAAAAGCCTATGCTTTTGAAACGTTTTTATTCGTGAAAATAAATCACGAAATTTGGAACTTGACCCCTAGGTCTTCTGAACACTTTTCGTTTCTTCTCAGGTCAGCTTACTAGCATGTTCTAGCACCTACAATGCCTGCTGTTCCCGAGTCCATTTCATATCATATGGTGTCGGAGTGGACTGGTCATCTGGAGCACCAGGAGTTTTCCCGGTGGGCTGCTGGACAATGTGGGCTACGTAAATATATAAAGAACGAATGATAGTACATTTATGTATTCTGTCGGCCCAGGCGAATGCCCACGCAGCCAACATGACTCAAAATGATTAATCTATTTAGCGGACTCTGGCTCATTGCAGTAGTCTAACAGTGCTCGTCAATGTCAAAATGTTTAAGATGGCCAATCAAATCAAAGAAGGCAGGGTTTACTGTTCATAGAAGTCGAGCCCAAGCAATAATTCAGCACAGCACTTTTTAACACTTGAATAATGCGAGGTAAGATGTATGGAGCTGAACATGACCAGGCTGAATACAGCAATACTGTATTTGCCAACTGTTTAAAATAAAATGCTAAATAGGGTGGCCATCTGTCCAATTTTAGGTCGGACAGTCCAGTTTTAAAATACCATGTCCGTCTACAGGCACAGCCTTGTGCTGGATGCTCATTTGTCCTCATTTTAAGACCATCACTATTGTCTACTTTATCTAATGGTAGCCTATATAATAAATAAATAAATAAATAAATACCGGGTACCGTGGGCCGCTCTGTGCTAGAAAGTCCAGGACCACTTTTTAGTCCCAGTCCGCCCCTGTATGGTGTATTCAAACTGACTGACAAATGCCAGCCTTTCTTATATCTGATAAAATTTTTTGATATAAAAGTTTGTTTAAATAATTCTGTTTATTTATCTGTTTAAATAATTTCAATGCAGAGTTGAGCAGAACAGGGCCAGTGATGAGGAAGCAGCAGAGGAGTTTGAACAGGAGAGAGGAGAGTGGACAGGAGAGAGGAAACGAGGAGAGTGGAGAGGAGGAGAGTGAACAGGAGAGAGGAGAGAGGAGGAGAGTGGACAGGAGAGGAGAAGAGTGAACAGGAGAGAGGAGAGAGGAGGAGAGTGGACAGGAGAGAGGAGAGAGGAGGAGAGTGGACAGGAGAAGGAAGCGCCAAACATTGGACAGGAGAGAGGAGCAGGAAACGGGAGCAGTGTAGGAGGAGTTAGGGAGGACTTGCCAGATTGCTGGAACACCAATCAATATGATTATTTCACAATAATGATTATGATTATAAGACGTATCCATTTCTCACAATAAAAAATAAAAAAAATTGGGATGCAAAACGTGTTATGAAGTAGGGTCACTTGGGGCACTGAGAATGGGGAAACACAGGTACACATTTTCTACTGAATGGCAAAACTGTAAGACCAAAAGAAATCATCAATCAAGAACAAAAGAAATCATTGAGAAAAAAAAAAATAATGAACACAGTTTGTCACAGAGTCACAAATTAGCAGAAGACATTGTGGGGAAAAAAAGTGAGAATACTCTAGAATCAAGCTTTATGAAAACACAAAATGATATTTTAGCTTCAACCCACAACCCTCAAAAGCCTGAAACCACAGACCCCCCCGACATAACAAATCCCAATTTAACCCCTGACTGTAAGTGAATTGGATTTTGCTTCACTGTAAGATACTTTCGATAAAAAGCATCTGCCAAAATATTAAATATGATTATAAAATGTAAGAATAAACTCAGAGTGCATGAAAATCAGAAAGAGTTGAGGGGATGGACAGCTTTCATTACGACATGATCAGACAGAACACAGTCGTAGTGCTTTCATTTTAAGCTCCTTGGTTAAGATATTAACCAATAAACTCATAAGCTCTTGGCTTTTTAATAAGCCTCTGAAGATATCAGATATTTTGCCTCAGATGGTTTAGGATTAATACAGAATAATAAAGAGTAGTTATGCTGCTCTTGATTTATTGATTTGATGTCAGAAACAATGATGTTAACACTTAAACCAAATGACATGCATTTTAAATTAGATGGACCCCATATCTTTAAATGTGCATAGGCAGGCTTGATTAAGTCTGTCTAGTTTGATTCTCTTCATAAAAAGCTAATATTCTCATTCCTGTATTACACCTACAGAATAAAGTGTATGCTTTATCATGTTATCCCTTCGCTTGTGTTCACTACATAACACTGTTATGTCCCATTTACAGTCCTTCTCTTTACATTTTAAAGTAATCATAGGTAGGTAGCGTATACAAAAAACTTTATGTATGTAAACTATTTCTAGACACCACTCACCTCAATAGCAACGGGAACAACAGGCACTAGATGTGAGAGGTTTAAATACCCTAAGCAGGTTCTAATAACTGGTACCCAATCTTGAACATCCGATTCTAATTTATTTCTTTTTTTAAAAAAACACAAAAATTTGTTTGTTTGTTTGTTTGTGAGTGAACAGAAGAAAAATCTACATCAAATCAATATTTGGTGTGACCACCCTTTGCCTTTAAAACAGCATATATTCTTCTAGGTACACTTGCACAAAGTCAGGGATTTTGTAGGCATATGTATGATTAAACAATTATAACATGCATTATACAATGTATGATTAAACAATTATACCAAACAGGTGCTAATGATCATCAATTCAATATGTAGGTTGAAACACAATCATTAAATGAAACAGAAACGGCTGTGTAGGAGGAATAAATCTGGATGAGGAACAGCCGAACTCAGCTAACAAGGTGAGGTTGCTGAAGACAATTTACTGTCAAAAGTCCTACACCATGGCAAGACTGAGCACAGCAACAAGGCAGAAGTTAGTTATACTGCATCAGCAAGGTCTCTCCCAGGCAGAAATTTCAAGGCAGACAGGGGTTTCCAGATGTGCTATCCAAGTTCTTTTGAAGAAGCACAAAGAAACGGGCAATGTTGAGGACCGTAGACGCAGTGGTTGGCCAAGGAAACTTACACCACTCAGCAGCAGATGAAAGACATATCAGGTTTATTCCCTTTGCAATCAGAAGATGTCTAGCAGTGTCAAAGCCATACCTCTGACATGGAAACAGGGCCAAGCAACTCAACTATGCATGAAAACACAGGAACTGGGGTGCAGAAAAATGGCAGCAGGTGCTCTGGACTGATGAGTCCAAATTTGACATATTTGGCTGTAGCAGAAGACAGTTTGTTTGGCGAAGGGCTGGAGAGCGGTACACGAATGAGGCAACAGTGAAGCATGGTGGAGGTTCCTTGCAAGTTTGGGACTGCATTTCTGCAAATGGAGTTGGGCATTCGGTCAGAATTAATTGTCTCCTCAATGTTGAGAAGTACAGGCAGATATTTATCCATCATGCAATACCATCAGGGAGACATCTGATTGGCTCCAAATTTATTCTGCAGCATGACAACAAACCCAAGCATACAGCGAACGTCATTAAGTTGATAAGTTGAAATTAGTGTATTTATTAATTATGCATTAGATATTGCCTCTGTGGCCAGCAACAACAATGTAAAACACTATATTAAGAGTATAGTAACAAGATCAGTAGTTCAAGACAGTAAACTGTAAATATAGAAACAAGTCATGTATCTTTAAAGAGACAAGACTTTATTAAACTCTGTTTGGCCAGTTTGTTCTACTGCCTTCCGGAAGAGCCTATGTAATGCCTAGTAGGGTTGCACGGTATACTGGAACTACGGTAGTATTGCGATAGTAAAGCTTCAAAATAGCACTGATGCCACTGTATTTTTTAACCGGTAGTATCGTCAACAGTTGTATGCAGCAGTTAATACTATTTTCGCTAAAAAGACACATCTCACCGCTTTTGCAGAATACACAAAGGTTAGTGACACTTCATTTAACCTAAATTCTTTACCTTAATCTTTAAAGATTTCCTGTTTGCTACCAAGCGAGCTGTGTGTAAATAATAAAATTAGCCATGTTTGCTAATAAGCGAGCTAACATTATACTAATCGCTGTGTCTAAATACTAAAATCAGGATTTGTACCAAGGTGCTTGAAGTGCTTCAATTTGGCTTTTTTAAATTTAAGTACTGGAAATCCTTGAAAATAGCCATTTTAACCCATTTTATATTGGTGCTTAAAAAGTGATGAATTATAAAAAGTCATTAAATACAAAATCGCTAAATAACTTTAAAGTGTTTATTTTCAGTAGAACACAAATATGATCCTTTCACTCAAAATATGACTCCCCACTGCAGCCCCTCTCCCTCCTCCTGCTATTCACTCACTCATTTTGACAGACAGCTCTGGTCCGCTTCTCAGACTCATTTAGCCACTTTGTTTTCCTCAAAAAAGCACCTAGCGACAAATCTAGTGACTTTTTGGGCAAACCATAGCTACTTTCTGTAGAAGAGAGTCACCAGTATCACCCCGCAAGGTATTGCTTTCCCACTGCAGGTACACCTCTCTGTGTGGTTACTCTGTTCAGTAAGTAGCAGAGAGGAGAAGCACATTCATTTGCATCTAACTTTCTCTCTGACTGATCATTTTACAAATAGCCGAAATCACAGCACAGCCATTGTCTTTTACTTATGTGTATGGTGATTTTGTCAGAGGATGTCGTGGTTATAATTCAGTGCAGAGCAGCAGCTTGGAAATGGCTTGGAAGTGACTGCTGGTTAATATGTAATCTTAATGGGCTGTATTTCAGTCACTATTTCATACTCGTATCATTGGCTGACATCAGAAACAGAAAAATATGTAAATGAAAGCAGCTTTATTGGGAATTTGGCTGTATTAAAATACAGCATGTGAGCACAGAGAGTAGAAAAGAAGCAAACAGATGACTAGGGAGAATGCAAGAGACCGATACTACATGATGACATAATCAGTATTTTAATTAGTGCATGACATCATCTAACGATGTTTAGCAACTTTCCATTGAAAGTTGTTTGCAACAGTGCTCACTCACCTGGGCATTATGATGAAGATGAAGCAATGCCTGGGAAATGGAAATTTAGTCTATCATGGCTGGAAAAGGCGCCATAAATAAATGTGTGTGTGTGTGTGTGTGTGTGTGTATATATATATATATATATATATATATATATATATATATATATATATATACACACACCATTCATTGGCTAAAAAAGTTGGGAAGCTGTGTAAATGTAAATAAAAACAGAATGCATACAGAAGCCCATATTTTATTCACAATAGAACATAGAAAACATATAAAATGTTTAAACTGAGGAAATTATAAGGTATAATAAAAATCTTTATAAAGTATTTTAAAAAATATTATAAAGATTATAAAAATCATCTAATTTTGAGTTTGATGGCAACAACACGTCTCAAAAAAGTTAGGACAGGGGCAACAAAAGGCTGGAAGAGGAAGTGTTGCTAGAATGAAACAGCTGGAGGAACATTTTGCAACTAATTAGGTTAATTGGCAGCAGGTCAGTAACATGATTAGGTATAAAAAGAGTCTTAGAGAGGCAGAGTCTCTCAGAAGTAAAGATGAGCAGAGGTTCTGATAATTATGAATTAACACAATATTGCATGGTATCACAATACTACTTGGTATCGTGATACTTCAGCTGGTATAGTATCGTAAGATATGTTTATGGTATCGTGACAGCCCTAATGCCTAGAGCAAAAGAAATATATATATAGTTACAAAACAATTTTTACCTACTGTGATTAGGTATATTAATCATAATAACAAGGTTACTCTCTAAGCGAAAGGAGAACACTTTTTTTAGTTGTTTTGGCATTAATTTATTTTGTGTTTATGTTTTTTTCATGTTACGTTGTTGCTAACATTTGTGCTGTATTGTATGTCTTTTATATTGCTGGTGTGGTCAAAGAGAAATTTCGACCTCGGTTGACAATAAAGTTGTATTGTATTGTATTCTACTACACATAAACTAATCATACAAACACACACACAAACATGGGTAAAAATGGCTTTGAACAGAGAATGAATGAAATCTCAAGTTTCTAGCACTGTATGCTATTTCACAAACCATGACCTGAATGAACCATCAACTTATTAATTTAACCTTCGCTTCGTTTAGAAGGGATTTAAACTTATTATTTACACCAGTTCAGTGAGAATCTGGCAGTACTGTACTTGCGTTTGAATTGTTCTAATTGGACAGGGATTCTCTCATTACGTCCCAGCAATGTGGATTTGTAGAATAGTTTAATAAACTCTCATCTGTTTAAAGATAGGGTGGAGAATACAGATAACTTAACCTAAATAGCTAAGCTTCCCTTACATATCTTGGTGGAGATCCCAGGCAGCTAATCTAAAAACAGCTAATTTTATATTTATATGTGTAAAAAACAAGATTTTTTAAAAAGTGTATATTTTCACAGTTATAATACATTATCTAGCTATTAATATTTAAGCTTTCTGAGCTTCCCTACTTTGAAGGGGTGTTGGGTGTTGTTCCCTCCTTGTTTCTTGTGTTTTGTTTTTTCACTGCTTTGAGGTCTCTGATTCGATTGTGATTTAGGAAAGGCAAATCTAAATAGATATTTCTGCCTTTTCTCCTAGATAGCAATGAAATCAAATGGAAAGAAAAACTGTGTCTTTTGTTTAAGCTTCCTACCCACAGCCTTTTCTCCAGAGCCAAAGAATTCAGTAATAGTACACATGGCACCTTTTGAGATTCAGTCAGACAGTGTGCTCAGATTTGCATCTGATTGACAAAGCCCTCAATATGAGCTGAAACATTTCTCATCTGAGACTAACAGCCTTCTCAGTTCAAAATCTGTGAATTACTGTTGTAATTATTATCTGGGCCATTGTTCTGTGCTGAGCCTTCACTCGATACCGCAAGCAAGTGTAGTAGATTTCTAAAATTGGCAGTAATTTCATTAGGATTAAAATGATCAGGAATGAGGAAACTGGTCATCTAAACTGTGTCAAATTACAATATTCCTTAGGGCATGTTTGGTATTAATTTAATCCATATTTCATGGTGAATAATGTGGTGATATCATATAGTTTAACATTGTTATCATAGATAACAATGAAATATCATATAGTTTAGGAAATAACATTTACAATATATGTTGCAATATATGCTCTTTACACACACACACACACACACACACGCGCACACACACACACATACACACACACACACAGCCATGCTGGCACCCCCTGGTTTGCATGGGAGACCTTTTGCCTTTTGTTCCCACCGACTCATTCTCAGGAACTTAATTAGCATATAGTTCCTTAAGGTAAGCTAATCAGCTGGGGGTTCACCCTGCCATAAAACACAGTTTCCTTTCCATTTGATATCCTGATCACTATACATTTCAAAGAGGCTCAGGGGTATAAGGGGATATGCTTGGTAAAATACGGGGAGAGAGAAAAGCCTGGTAACAATAGAAAGGGGGCATGTAACAGCAGAAGGGCTTTTTGCCATAGATGCTTTTCCATCATGTATCCTATGTCTGTGACGCTGACCAACATGTTGTAAGTTGCATTTGTTTCTGTATAACTTGATTTGTGATTTTGGGTATTAAATTAATTTGCTATTCTATCTCTAAATACTCAGTGTTTCTTACGAAAAAGTACTATGCATGAGTGCATGATTTATATGTTTTGTATGTTCATTAGGAATAGTTTCTTAAGCTAAAGGTTATAGTACATTAGACACATTTGAAGTCAACCTCTGACAAGCTAAAAGTAAAGGCTTGCAAGTACTTGCAAGTTTAAACAGAACCTCTGACAAGTAAAATAGGACTTGTAAGGCCTAGGCTTGTAAGTTGATACATAGAAACTTCTGAGATAACAAAACAATGGTTCAATAAAGAAGCTACATAAAAGTATCTGACGTAGGAATGCCATTTTAATGAAAGCTTTGCTTGAAGCTGCTTTAGAGAAAATGCTATTGAAACACTGAGTTATAACACTTCTAGCACTAACTAGAAGATTATTCTGTGGATTCAGATAAATAAACTAACAGTTATTATTAATTAATTAAATGGAGTCAGATATTTAAATAATAAATTAAAACACGCATTAACCTTCAGCTGCACCTATTTCCATCTTTGATTATAGGAGAGCAGTGGGCTAAGTACTTAACCCTCTATATATTTTTAGCCATACACAAGTCAAGCAAACTCACCTACACACACAGAACTCACACACACACATCTAACAGAACACTCCCTGAATTTAACCCATAATTAAACTATGTTGAAATAGTATATGATGTACTCTTGTGTGCATGCATTGTTTGTAATCAACATAGTATGATTTTGTAGTTAAGGTTAGAATAAGTTGAAATGCCTATTACCATGTGGAAGGATATACCACTCTTTTAACGTCTTCCTACCCTATCGAATTTGATCTCTAATTAATCCTCTCTTGATGCCCTGATTGATGACGCATATTATGTTACTAAGGGATGCATTATTTTATGCTTTTTACTACACTTTGTAGTAAGACTGTACTAATCCGACGCCAACCCCGAGATGCAAATCAGGTTGAGAAGGGAGACAATTCCAGCTCACGAAAGTCCCGATTCCCGCATGCATCATGAACTCAACACCGAAAATGCTGCAAGTATCATTCTCAATCGATCTATAGATGCGTTTTAAGCTTGTGCCCCTATTTTAGGTGATGTGATTCTTTGCTGGCTCTCAAGGTTAACTGTTCTTTTGAAGATCTTGTATAATTTGTTTAGATCTAGTTGTGTGTATTCGTAGTTTCTTTCATTTATTAAAATCTATTATTATCACGCTTGTTTGTCTCTTTTGCTGCTCATAAATAAGGTCACTTTAACATTTTGCTTTTCGCTACATGCTTTGTTCTGTAGTAACAGAACCGGAGAATTATTTCTCTTGGCCAGACGAATAATCTCCCCCCTTTTTAGAGTAATACGAAGATTATACTGTTGACTTTGGTGGACAAACTGATCAGCCTCTTTGAATTTAATTCTAAAACTAGACTAAAGCTAATTCTACAAACTGATCTAGACCATATATATATATTTGCAATTAATTATAATCTGTTGTAGTTAATTAACTGTATATATATGTACATTCCCCTTTATGGTTGATTTATATTTATAACTGATCATAATGGGCTTTGATTATTTATATATATATATATATATATATATATATATATATATATATATATATATGTATATATATATATTTCATATTTGGGCTAATTCGTTACAATGTCTCGGAGCTCTGCCATGGAAACCTTCTGCGTTTAGTACGCACCGTACTGTGCTCACTGAAACCTCAGTGCCTGTTGCCACCAAGTCTTGCTGCAGGTCTTTTGCAGTCACTCGAGGGTTTTTCACAACTTCCCTTCTCAGAAATCTGGTTGCAGCCATTGATAGCTTCCTTTTTCTGCCCCGTCCAGGTATTTCATATATTTTCTGCCCCTAGCCAGTTCAGGTATATCATGTGTTCCAGCTCAAGCACACCTGATGCAACTAATGAAGCCCTTGCTTAGCTGCATCAAGTGTGCTTGAGACAACACCTGTTTTGCATATTTTGTGCTGTCAGACATGCTAATAGTTTATATTCAATTAACAAAATGCAAAGTGAGTGAACAGAAGAAAAATCTACAGTGGGGGAAAAAAAGTATTTGATCCCCTGCTGATTTTCTATTTTGAGCTGAAACTTCACAGACACATTCTGGGGACACTTAAGACTTGTATTACATCTTGTAAAAAGGGTCTTAATAGGTTTCCTTTAATACACTGTGATAAGTCTGAAATAGTTATACTGCTAGCCTTATGATAAACTGGTAAATATAACAATGCCATGAAAGGATTTTAGATATTCTAGTAAACTGTTCAAGTCTACTATAAGACTTTTCAAAAATATTTTACAACCCCAATTCCTAAAAAGTTGGGACAGTATGTTAGGTCACGCAAAAAGCGTGACTCCAGTTCCCAGAACTCTCAGCGGCCCAAGGACATGGCCGCCACCGACTCTCATGCACACACCCCGCACTACCCTTCCCAGCAAGCTCGGAGGCCTATAAATATGGCCGCTAGAGACTACAACACCCAGGGCACTCACACACTGCCACGTTCACAATCACCATCATTTTAATCCCACACACCTGTTTCCACTCTCACTGCACATTATTTAAGGACTTTTGTTTTCCAGGTTCTGGGCGAAGTATTGTTTGTTTTCACCAAATTTCACACTACCGAGTGATTAACCCTGGACTGATTTCTTTGGCACTTGACTACAAGCTAAGTATTTTGGATCACGATTTTGTCTAAGCCCTCTACTGAAGAATAACCTCTCTGTGATAATTAACATACACTTGATATCCTGAGTGTTTGCTACAACTAGTTCTTTGTAGTTGCATACTGTATGTTAGCTACTGCTAGTTATCGTAGTGTCATGCTGTGTGTTTGCTACTGCTAGTTACTTGTGGTATCATACTGTGTGTTTGCTACTGCTAGTCATTGTAGTTCCATACTGTGTGTTTGCTACTGCTAGTTCTAGTTATTTGAGAAATTGATTAATTTTAGTTACTGCACCCTACGAAGTCACTGCATCTTCCTAAAACACTGCTGTTGCCCTGTGTCCCTTTTTACATGTATTCCGAATAAAGTGACAGACTTTTTTCTGACAACTGTGTCCAGCTCTCTTCCTGTGGCGTAACACAGTATGGAAAATGCAAAAAAAAACAAATAAAACAAACAAAAGCAAAAAGAGTCATTTGAAAATTCAATTCACCCTGTACTATATTGAAAACACATTATTTGATGTTTTACTTTGTGAATTTATTTTATTTTTGAAAATATACACTCACTTCAAATGTCTAAGTTGGGACAGTCAACTGTTTACCACTGTGTAACATCACCGTTTGAGCACTGAAGACAACATTTGGTTAAGTTTAGCAAGCAGAATTTTTCCCCGTTCATGGATTATGCATTTTGGACCTGACACTGATACAGTGGGGGGGAAAAAGTATTTGATCCCCTGCTGATTTTGTACGTTTGCCCACTGACAAAGAAATGATCAGTCTATAATTTTAATGGTAGGTGTATTTTAACAGTGAGAGACAAAATAACAACAAAAAAATCCAGAAAAATGCATTTCAAAAAAGTTATAAATTGATTTGCATTTTAATGAGGGAAAAAAGTATTTGACCCCTTCAACTTAGTACTTGGTGGCAAAACCCTTGTTGGCCATCAGAGGTAAGATGTTTCTTGTAGTTGGCCACCAGGTTTGCACACATCTCAGGAGGTATTTTGTCCCACTCCTCTTTGCAGATCCTCTCCAAGTCATTAAGGTCATTTTCAATGCCCTGGCTGAGGGAAGCAGGTTCTCACCCAAGATTTGACGGTACGTGGCCCCGTCCATCGTCCCTTTGATGTGGTGCAATTGTCCTGTCCCCTTAGCAGAAAAACACCCCCAAAGCATAATGTTCCCACCTCCATGTTTGACGGTGGGGGTGGTGTTATGACTTGGGGTCATAGGCAGCATTCCTCCTCCTCCAAACATGGCAAGTTGAGTTGATGCCAAAGAGATCTGACCACACCTGATCACAACACTTTCACACAGTTCTCCTCTGAATCATTCAGGCAAACTGCAGATGGGCCTGTACATGTGCTTTCTTCAGCAGGGGGACCTTGCGGGCGCTGCAGGCTTTCAGTCCTTCACGGCGTAGTGTGTTACCAATTGTTTTCTTGTTGACTATGGTCCCAGCTGCCTTGAGGTCATTAACAAGATCCTCCCATGTAGTTCTGGGCTGATTCCTCACCGTTCTCATGATCATTGAAACTCCACGAGGTGAGATCTTGCATGGAGCCCCAGACCGAGGGAGACTGACCATTTCTTCCATTTGCAAATAATCGCACCAACTGTTGTAACTTTCTCACCAGGCTCCTTGGCGATGGTCTTGTAGCCCATTCCAGCCTTGTGTAGGTCTCTAATTTTGTCCCTGACATCCTTGGACAGCTCTTTGTTCTTGGCCCTGTTGAAGAGTTTGGAATCTGATTGATTGATTGCTTCTGTGGATAGGTGTCTTTTTACAGGTAACAAACTGAGATTAGGAGCACTCCCTTTAAGAGAGTGCTCCTAATCTCAGCTCATTACCTGTGTAAAAGACACCTGGGAGCCAGAAATCTTGCTGATTGATACGGGATCAAATACTTCTTTCCCTCATTAAAATGCAAATCAATTTATAACTTTTTTTAAATGCATTTTTCTGGATTTTTTTGTTGTTATTCTGTCTCTCACTGTTAAAATACACCCACCATTAAAATTATAGACTGATCATTTCTTTGTCAGTGAGCAAACGTACAAAATCAGCAGGGGATCAAATACTTTTTTCCCCCACTGTACATCAAATCAATATTTGGTGTGATCACCCTTTACCTTCAAATCAACATCAATTCTTCTAGGGACACGTGCACAAAGTCAACTATTTTGTAGGCATATTGTCAGGTGTATGATTAAACAATTATACCAAACAGGTCCTAATGATAATCAATTTAATATGTAGGTTGAAACACAATCATTAAATGAAACAGAAACATCTGTGTAGGAGGAACAAATCTCGATGAGGAACAGCCAAACTCAGATAACAAGATGAGGTTGCTGAAGACAATTTACTGTCAAAAGTCATACACCATGGCAAGACTGAGCACAGGAACAAGGCAGAATGTAGTTATACTGCATCAGCAAGGTCTCTCCCAGGCAGAAATTTCAAGGCAGACAGAGATTTCCAGATGTGCTGTCCAAGGTCTTTTGAAGAATCACAAGGAAATGGGAAATGTTGAGGACTGTAGATGCAGTGGTTGGCCAAGGAAACTTACTGCAGCAGATGAAAGATATATCAGGCTTACTTCCCTTCACAGACCTCAGACCTGGCAGAAACCAGTGGGACCCTGGTACACCCATCTACTGTCCAGCGAAGTCTGATCAGAAGTGGCCTTCATGGATGATTTGTGGCCAAAAAGCCATAATTCCAACTATGCATGAAAACACAGGAACTGGGGTTCAGAAAATGGCAGCAGGTGCTCTGGTCTAATGAGTCAAAAATTGACATATTTGGCTATAGCAGAAGGCCGGTTATTTGCCGAAAGGCTGGGGATTTGGTCAGAATTAATGGTCTCCTCAATGCTGAGAAGTACAGGCAGATACTTATCCATCATGTAATACCATCAGGAAGGCATCTGATTGGCCCCAAATTTATTCTGCAGAATGACAATAAACCCAAGCATACCGCGAAAGTCATTAAGAACTATCTCCAGCATAAAGAGGAACAAGGAGTCCTGGAAGTGATGGTATGGCCCCGATAGAGCCCTGATCTCAACATCATTGAGTCTGTCTGGGATTACATGAAGAGAGAGAAACAACTGAGGCTGCCTAAATCCACAGAAGAACTGTAGTTAGTTATCTAAGATGTTTGGGCCAACCTACCTGCGGAGTTCTATCAAAAATTGCGTGCAAGTGTACCTAGAAAAATTTATGCTGCATTGAAGGCAAAGTGTGGTCACACCAAATATTGAGTGTATTGAATATCGGAGACAACACAACAGCGACTTCTGATCCAGCCAGTTTTATTTCAGTTTCACTGAATTAAAATCTTCAATGCTCCCACAAAATGAACAAATATATTACACCTGGTTATACAAGCTCACAGTATATTACACAAATATGCACATCCTGTAATAGCACAAATAAATGCACAGCCATTTGCATCAAAAATATATATGAACACACTATTGCATTTTTAATAACTTTTAAGACTGTAATTTTGTGGAATATACTGACAAATAGAAGCCGTTTGATCAGTTATACTCAAGGAGCTCTATGGGTTACACTCACGGTATGGAAGGATTGCGTTTGTTTCTGAGACTCGTGTCTATGGAAGAGAATTTATGCCATGCAGATATGCAATCACTACACAGGAACGATGACCGTGGGGAAAGCCATGCAACACTCTCGAACTCTAATATGAATGGGCCTTTACACTGTGAAAACAAACACTCAAACATTAGTTGAGAACGCATCTCTCAACTACTGTACTGTACATGATCTCTCAGTTTGAAGCGTCTATCACAGGAAAGTGCACATGCTGCCATGAATATTTTTTCTCTTACTGTCCTCAAGCTGTTTAAAAAGTCAGGGCTCTTTAATATTATGTGATTAATTGATAGTGCCCTGTGAAGTGGACTTCATATGACATTCAGCCATCTTAAAAAAAAAAAAAAAGAAAAAAAAAGGTCAGATTCCAATCTGAAGTGAGAGTATATGTTTAGTTAGAAGGGCACTCCAAATGGAATAGGGGATAAGGGAACATCAAAGGAAATGGAGAGGGAAATTTACCCTCATTGTGAACCACCTCAATATTACATTTGGTTATAAATATTCATGTGATAAGGAGTTATCATTATTACAGGAAACTCATAAAAAGAGTTTGACTATTTAGTTTTTATTCATAAGAACTGTAACAGAATTGTTTCCCATTGTCATATGACTGTTGTCATAAAGAGAAAACTTAAGACAAGCCATGAGATCTATCCTCGTGATGTCCATTTTTAAAATGTGACAGTGGAGCTTGTTTAACATGTAGAAATTGCAGTCACTGTGGCAGGGGTGTTAGCTGGACTGTTAATCATCTGGGGCTGAGCCCAGATTCTTCTACCGACATGCGGTCTTAGCTGACGATAATAAGGCTGATGACGTGGTTTACAGGCGCCGTTTTATAGTCACGCAACGTGCAAAATGCCACATCACCTGACCACAGCAGGCTTATAAATAGGTGTGATTTTACACAGACTTCAGATACCGGTCGCATGCGAGGACACTTCTCACAGTGTGAACATTGATTTCCCTTTGAAAGGGAAAACTTATTCCCTCATTACTTTCGTCAATTCACATTAGTACAAAACAGCAATAAACTAAGTGACCATCAGTTCATGAATTAAATACGTTTTTTTAGAAACACAAAACAGGAAAAATCCAACCCTGTGATGGCGCAGTTACATAGCTCAGCACGTGCAAGGAGATTATACATGCTCTAATGCTCAGCCTCAATTAAGGCGGGAATTTCTTACACAGAACATGGACATAACCGAATAAAACACATACCTGGGACAAACATGACCAAAGACTGGTTAACATACAGTGGACCAGTGTTTTAAATAAAATAAACAGAGGTTTTGAGTTCACATGCAGGTTAATAACACAACTAGACACAACTCGGCTTTATCATTGCATGTATCATACATTTAACTCAACTGACTATCTAAATTCTGATAGTGAAAGTGACATGTGAAGGCCAATGTATGGTAACCCATACTTGGAATTTGTTGTCTGCATTTAACCCATACAAGTTAGTGCACACACATTAGAAGTTGTGAGTAGTGAACACACACACACTAGAAACCGTGAGCACACCCGGAGCAGTAAGCAGCCATTTTTCCTGCGGCGCCCAGGGAGCAGTTGAGGGTTAAGGGCTTTGCTCAAGTGCCCAACAGTGGCAGCTTGGCGGTTCTGGGATTTGAATTCATGACCTTCCAGATCAGTAGCCCAACTTCTTAACCACTGAGCTACCACCATCCCGTCACTGAGCTACCACCGTCCCAAAGATAGATGAAAGAAGTAACCTTTTATGTGACTTAAGCTTCCTATTGTGCTTGAAAACAACCATAATTCACATTTTTACAATGGAGAAATCATCAGAGCAACTTAACAACAGCGAGAGATGTAAGACTGCTATAGGTCATGTAGCACCACCCTGCTATATAAGGTATGCAAATATAAGCAAATATAGTGGTGCAACAGCCAATGGTAAGTTTTCCCAATTTTGGCATGAATTTAACAGTAATATTTGAACTCTGTTACACTAGCAGGATGTCTCCCCACAGAGCCACCCATCTGAATGTTTGTACCCATCAGAACATTCCCTTTACTCACTCACTTGTACTCACTCCATCGCTCTAATTCAGTGTTCAGCATTCCCCTTCTTTCTCACAAACATGCTCCAAATCTGCAAATGCATCATTTGCATTTGACATTACCAGGGAACAAGTTATGTGTCACACAGACAAGAATTGGTATTAAAATACACAAGACTTCATAAAAAGTGCATTAAAGACAAATGGGTTAAATAAGGACACAAGGAACAGAGGTAACCAATCACCAGAAAGAGAATGAACAAAACAGGAAGCTATGATCATAGGCGTGCTTGTGCTCGCTCGCTCGCTCGCTCGCTCTCTCTCTCTCTCTCTCTCTCTCTCTCTCTCTCTCTCTCTCTCTCTGTCATAACATATTGCAACACAGTGGCAAGCTACACTGTGGTAAACATCAGAACAAAAAGAGTATGAATAATATTCCTGATTGAATTCAATGCTCAAATGTAGACGTCTTGTATATGAGCATCATAAAAGTGAAATTAACTGAACCATCCATAATGAATGCTTCATAACTCCATGCTGTCATTATTAATAGGCTTAACATTTTATTAGGCTGCAGGGGAAAAATAAAAAGGCCACAAGTACCAAGGGAGGAGTGGTCTAATTATCATTGCCTTGAGCGCCTACATCAAGTCAGGCCTAAAAGTCTGAGTCTAGTACAGATCTTTGTTAAAATCTTTGTTATTCTTAAGAAGATTCCATTATTCTTCACTTTCTTCAATCTCCATGTCAGGACAACATTACCCATCAGCCCCTGCACCTCATGAGATCACACGCAGCTGACTTATATTTATGTCTAATGAGCATGGGTATTTAACTTCTGTCTCTGGTATCACTCTTCGTTTTGGTTTGTCTAGCTCAAATTATGTTCTTTTGTTCCTGCATTTACCTAGTTCTTGTTCATGTTCATAGTGTTTGTTTTGTACAGTTTAAACTGTATCTGCACTTGAATCCACATCTGACTCTAATCCCTGATGCTCCCATATAAGAATATGTGTGAGTGAGTCAGTGAAAGAGTGAGTATGTGATTAATTAAGATATAGTCTGTATATCTGTTATACAGACTAATATGTTTGTGGACACCTGACCATCACACCCATATGAGGGCCTTCCCCAAACTATTGACTCAAAGTTGGAAGCACACAATTGTATAGGATGTCTTTTAATGCTACTGCAAAGACATACAATTTCTCCTCACTGGAACTAAGAGGCTAAGCCCAAATATATTCCAGTATGACAATGGCCCTGTACACAAATCAAGATCCATGAAAACATGGTTTGCCAAGGATGGTGTGTGGTGTGGAAGAACTCAAGTGGCCTACACAGAGCCCTGACCTGGGCAAATCCCCACAGCCATGTTCGAAAATCTAGTGGAAAACCTTCCCAGAAAAATGAGTGGAGATTATTATAACAGCAAGGAGGGTGGGGGGATGGAATGGGATGTTCAAAAAGTACAATATGGGTGTTATGGTCAGTTGTCCACAAACCTTTGGCCATATAGATTATTAAATGAGTGAGTGAGTAAGTGATTGAGTGAGTGAGTGAGTGAGTGGGCAAGCAAGTGAATGAATTAGTAAACAAGTGAGTTAGAAATTGAATAAAGTGCTGAATAGTGAAGGAGAGAGTAAGTGAATAGAGTTAGTGAACTAGTGATTGGAAAAGAGTGAGGGTGACTAATTGAATGAAGATGTGAGTGAAGGAGTTTGAATAAGCAAGTAATTGTGGATGAACATTTACATTTGCACCATTACTCAGATACCCTCATCTAGAGCAACTTACAGAAGTGCTTTGTAGTCTCCATCTACAACATAACATCATGCTAGTTCAGTAGGTCAGTGTCAGGTGGAGAAGACAGAGACAGTTGCAGGTTCAGGGTTTTATTAAAACAACAGGCAAGATAAGGCAAGATCAAGGTCAGGATACAGGCAGCAGTCAGGCAATGTGCAGTCAGAGTAACCAGGGCAAAAGACAAAGACATAAACCAAAGACAAAAACCAGTAACCAGAAATACACTATGGAAAGATAGAGGCCTGGTATAGACAGGTAAGAAACACTGAGCATATCCTTCACACTGTGGTGGTGAGATGAGTGTCCTTTTATACTGTTGGCATAAGTGTGTAAGTGAGTACAGTGAGTGCAATCAGTAGAATCAGAGGCGTATCTACAGGGCAGGCAAGGCAGGCAATTGCCTGGGGCCCCACATACTGAGAGGGCCCCTGAGGGCTGATCATTTAAATAATCAGAAATTTTCATCTTAAAATAATGCGCAGCAACACCTCAACAACCCCCTTAAAGGGGGCTCCATTGCAGGGTGCTATCACATTTGAGGACTCGTTTATGCTCCTGCTCTACCCCTTCAAAATGAATCTGATAAATGAACCTCTTTGGCAGCCAGAAGTGCAAGGGAAAACAAGAGGAGGAGGAAAAGAGGAAACAGGACAGTTGTAAATGATGGAGATAATGTTATGTGGACATGATATGAGCAGAACATAAGGACAGCTAACATACTTTGCATGGCACTGTAGCCAGCTAAACCCATATAATGATAGCTTAGTTGTGCCTCCCCTTGGCTAGTGACACCAAAATAGCCTAATAGTCTCTCGTTAGATAGCCAAAAAGTTTTAGATTTTATTGGTCTGGTGGTGCTACAAATAGTGATAACATGCAAGGAAAAAATGCATGGAAACAGTTTATTTAGAATATTTAAAAGTTTATAAAAGTATTTTGAAGAATCTGGGCTCAGCCCCTGATGATTAGCAGTCACAGGGGAAGAGACACCGTTTTGAGACCGTGTTCAGTGATTGTAGGGTAGCCCCTTTCTTTATTTGTTTTTCTATGTTGTTATGGTTGTTTTCAATAAAGAAATGAAGTCTTCGAAACATCTGTGATTCCTCCATGGAAGTAAAAGGTCACAACAGTATCTCTGGGTAATATGAAGACATAATAGCAACACAAATCTGTCATTAGGGCCCCAGGCAAAATAAATGCATAATCTAGGTTCGCTTCTGAGTAGGGTGGTTAATGTGAACATGATAGAGTTCGTGATGGCTGTTGGATATTGTGGTCTTCGGCGGCCATATTTGTAGGCCACACTAAGTTCTGGGAGTTGTAGTCCGCAGCCATGTTTGTAGGCCGTTCTGTGTGAAGCAACATAGATTCCAGTGTTGACATGACACAACCCAAGGGGTTTCCCCCTGTGGCGTGGACCTGGTTTGTAAACTGGCTTTATTGTCATTTCAACCATACTGTATACAGATAGTACAGTACACAGTAAAACAAAACAATGTTCCTCCAGGACCATGGTGCTACATGGAAGAACACAGAACTACATGAGACTACACAGAACAAAGACCTACACATTTCTACATAAAGTGCACATGAAAATGTGTGCAAACAGCACAAGATAGTACAGTAACTACTAAAACAGGACAATGGGCACAGTAAGTGACAGTGTAGCACTGACCAGTACACAGTTCTAGTGTGGTGGTCAGACACAACAGATGTGCAAAAGAATAGCAATATAATAAAAATGCTGTGAATGTAAACATAACATACTATGAGAGTTTTCAGCAGATAAGCTTATACCATATATGGACATAGCAGGTATTACGGTAGCAGCCAGACTACAGTATAGTAGTGAGAAGAAAATAAATACAATATTTTTACAAATATAGTAGCAGCAAAAATGCAGGCAGTCAATACAGAAATGTGCAAAAATTCCACAGGATACCTGATATGATACTCTTGGCAGAAAAGAGCCTCAAGAACGTCCCAGGCCAAGACCCAGCACCTCTCTTGTGGTCCATAGCCCTCTCTATGTCATGAGTCCAAGATCGCCTTGACTATGTATGGCAACATGAAGATCAGAGAGCTGTCTATGGGAGAAAATCAAGCCATTTTGAAGCTGAGAAAAGAGAGAAAATCAATCAGAGGTATTGCACAAACATTGGTTTAGCCAGTACAACAATTTGGAATGTCCTGAAAAAGAAAGAAACCACTGGTATACTGAGCAACAAACACAGAATCAGTCAGTGATATTATCAGCAAAGTTCACAGGGCAGGGGTGAAGGTATCACAATCCACCATATAGAGGCCATACCACAAGATGTAAACCACTCATCAACAGTAAGAATCAGAAAGCCAGATTGGAGTTCACAAAGAAATACAGAGATGAGCCACAAAATTCTGGAACCAATATTAACCTCTACCAAAGTGATGGAAAGGCCAAAGTGTGGAGAAAGGAAGGAACTGCTCATAATCCAAAACATAAAATCTCATCTTGCATGGCTGCTTCTGGAACAGACTCACTATTTTTTTTATTGATGATGTAACTCATGATGGTAGCAGCAGAATGAATTCAGAAGTTTTCAGCAACATTCTGTCAATTTACAGAGAAATGCATTCAAATTAATCAGAGGGAATTTTACCATGCAGCAAGACAATGATCCAAACAAAGCAAAGCAACTGAAAAAGGGTGCACAAAAAGCCTGGAAAAGCATCACAAAAGAAGAAAGCATCAATTTGGTGATGTGAATGAGTCGCAGGCTGGCTTGATGCAAGCAAGGGATAGGCAACCAAATATTGTGTCATTTAGTTTAATTTACTTCAAGACTTATCTGTTCCTATACTGCTCACCTAAAAATTGGGGGTTGTCTGATACAAAAGGTATATATTGGTATATATTGGTATATACTATATACAGTGAGTATAGAAAATAATCACCCCCCTTTAAAATAATTACATTTTGTTGCTTTCCAGCCTGAAATGAAGATGGACACAGTTTTTGTTTTATCCAGCTGTATTCACTCAGTGCAACTTATAACATCCAAGTGAAAGATAATAAATAAAATAGAATAGTAACACTTTCACCCAGTTCTCCTCTGAATCATTCAGGCACACTTCAGATGGGCTTGTACATGTGCTTTCTTGAGCAGGGGGACCTTGCGGGCGCTGCAGGATTTCAGTCCTTCATGGCGTAGTGTGTTACCAATTGTTTTCTTGGTGACTATGGTCCCAGCTGCCTTGAGATCATTAACAAGATCCTCCCGTGTAGTTCTGGGCTGATTCCTCACCATTCTCATGATCATTGAAACTCCACGAGGTGAGATCTTGCATGGAGCCCCAGACTGAGGGAGACTGACAGTTATTTTGTGTTTCTTCCATTTGCGAATAATCGCACCAACTGTTGTTACCTTCTCACCAAGCTGCTTGGCGATGGTCTTGTAGCCCATTCCAGCCTTGTGAAGGTCTACAATCTTGTCCCTGACATCCTTGGACAGCTCTTTTGTCTTGGCCATGGTGGAAAGTTTAGAATCTGATTGATTGATTGCTTCTGTGGACATTTTTGTGGACGTTACCTGTCTTTTATACAGGTAACAAGCTGAGATTAAGAGCACTCCCTTTATGAGAGCCTGTAATTATCATGCTTGTAACCACAAAGTTGCATTAAGACATTTGATTGTTTAATATGCATGAGTATGATTGATTATGAATATTTGTGTGTGATTGATTATTAGTAATGTGTTAATGTCTTGTTTGGTATGTGTGTGTTGTTTGAGTAATTTCCTGGAAGATGAGAGCAATGAAAATCGGGTAGAACATTGTTAAATATATGTACCAATGATTGGATGTTTAATCCACACTCTATAAAACAAAGAAAAGAGAAGGCATGAAATTATGTGACCACAAAGACAATGGACTGACTAAAGTTATGGGTGGAGAACGTAGCTGCACCCTGCCCTAACTTCCTGCTTATTGGAGCAGAACACTTCAGGTTCCGCCCAGCTAGGAAGAGTTAAAACCCTTGGACACCAACAATGAGCTCTCCTCTTCCAACACTTCCAGAGAGTTCTCCCCAATCAACATCTTC
This sequence comes from Cranoglanis bouderius, assembly GCA_023630585.1. NCBI lineage: Eukaryota > Metazoa > Chordata > Actinopteri > Siluriformes > Cranoglanididae > Cranoglanis > Cranoglanis bouderius. The sequence continues at coordinate 11,145,820 of CM042566.1, forward strand.
GGGGAATCCTCATCAACTAACAACAGTTGCAAGAGTCTTCTTCAAGCCACAACTTAAGGAGTCCTCTTCTGTCAACATCTTCCAGGAGTTCTCCACTCAACCTTCAGGAGTTCTCTCTCTTCACTTAACATCTGCAAGAGTACTCTGCAATCAACATTGGTGTGAGCCGGTTCCTGCAAGGCTTCCTAGCTCTAGTTGTGAAAGAACCAGAGGAACCGCCAAGACTACGAGACTCCACTCCATTCACCATTCTGATTGGTCTTCCTAGACACCGCTCAAAAGCAACCAGACCTCTGATGACTCCGTAATAATAATTACTTACATTTATATAACACTTTTCTAGACACTCAAAGCACTTTATATAGTATGGGGGGAAATCTCCTCAACCACCACCAGTGTGTAGCATCCAGCTGGAAGATGTGACAGCAGCCATAGTGCACCAGAATGCCCACCACATACCAGCTAGTGGTGGAGAGGAGAGATGTAGCCAATTCAGGGATGGGGCAGTACCCCTATGCTTTACAAGAAGTGGCCTGGGATTTTTAATGACCACAGAGAGTCAAGATCTCAGTTTAACGTCTCATCCGAAAGACTGTGCTCTTTTTATAGTATAGCATCCTCATCACTATACTGGGGCATTAGAATCCACACAGACCACAGGGAGAGCACCACCTGCTGGTCTCCCTAATACCACTTCCAGCAGCAACCTTAGTTTTCCCCAGGAGGTTTCCCAACCAGGTACTGGCCAGGCTCAACCCTGCTTAGATTCAGTGGGAAACCAGGCGAGAACTGCAGGGTGATATGGCTTCTTACCAACCAGAAACGCAAGTACGGACCTCCAGGTCTCAGTCGAAGCTGGTGCATTGAATAGAGCCCTTCTAAAATAGAGCAACAATTAAATTAATTGTTGATGGTTCGTTCAGGTCAAGGTCTAAGAACAGCGCACAGTGTTAAAACTAGGGAGCTATTCATTCTCAGTCAATGCTGATTTCACCCCTCTTGTTTGTGTATGTGTGTGCTTATGTGTTAGGTTAGTTTTGTGGATTAGAATAGTTTCAGAAAGTCCCATCTGGTCTTAAAAGCAAATGTCTCTTGTCTATATTTGTGATTTATTTTCTTAAGTTGTCCGATCTTGTTACTGTGCTCATGATTCGTGTTTAACATCAAGATATTGTTACCAGTGGCCACGGAGTTAAAATCTCAGCCAGACTTAATAAGAGACATTAATTTCAACTCATCGGTGGACGAATAGTTGATCAACTGTTAAAATATTAAGTTTGCACATTTCCCCCTTTTGAGCTCAGTCTAAAAAAAGGAAAAGCTAATTTTCCCTACACCATATTTTACCATGTAACTTATTGGCCCTTGTTTTTTGATTATCTCTGCAGGTCTCCCCCACTTGGGCGCTAGCTTGGCAGAGAATTTGGCAGTGGCACTAGAAAGAGGGTGTGATCTGAGCCAGACTAGATCTCCGGGGTGAAAGTGCACATTTTTCCTCCTGACATTATAATATCTAGCTTGTCTCACCCGATGCAACCCCATCCTGTGCTTAACCTCCTCTGTCAATTCCTTTTACTTTTCCACCATTGGATAGGCGGCTTGGTCTGGCACTGGGGGTCAATGTATTAATCACTCCAGTGGTCCTTTGAAGGGTCTGTCAGTCATGAGCTCTGCTGGTGTTCTCTCAGTTGTCTCATGATGAGCTGTGTTGATGGCAAACCTGAACTCAGGGATCCACTGCATGTCCCAGATATCATACTGGTCTCTCACGTATGAATAAATCATGACCTTCAAGGCTCTGTTGACCCTTTCAGTCAGGTTGGTCTGTGGGTGGTAGCTTGTGGTGAGTTTTTGTATTACTCTCCATCTTTTGCAGAGTTCTGTCAGTAGCAATGACATAAACTCCCCACCAGGTGAAGATCTCCTCCCTGAGAACCTTCAGGATCTTAGCACTCTTGCTGTCTCATAGAGGAAACATCTCTACCCACTTTGTAAAGAAATTGACGACTACCAGCATGTAAGTGTTTTGTCATTTACTGGTGGGGAAAGGTCCCATGAGGTTAATTCCCATGGTGTGCCCAGCCTCTGCCACCTTGGTGGACTGCATGAATCCTGAAGGCTTGGTGTTCTTATGTTTGTATTTCTGACATGTGGTACACAGTTTCACATACTCCCAGATGTCCTTTCGCACCGTTGGCCACCAGGCTACTTCCAGCACCCGTAGCAGGGTCTTCAGCAGTCCGACATGGCCCCCTAGTGGGCTGGAGTGGAAGTAGTGTAGGAAACTTGGGATCAAGGACAACATTCAAACCGGGAGCCAAATCCATGGAGGGAGGTTTGAAGGCCCTAGACAAAGCGTCCAGTCCGGTGTTGAAAAAACCCTTCCTGTAGTGCACTTTGAAGGAGAAAAATTGGTGATGCCTTGATTATTCAAAAGTGTTCTGAGATGTACATATTGCACATAGTATAAAACCATTAGAGATATATTGCACATTGTATAAAGTGACAAGTGACAAAGTGCACTGTAGTGCATGTAGCAGCAAAGCAGCAAAGGGTAAGCTTAGTCTTAAATGGTTCTTAGTCCTTAACAGCTGCAAAGGACTGGGGAATTACTGGGATGATTCGGGGCAAAGACACAAGTCTTTGCAGTTATCCCTAGTGCAGCTAGTATACCACACTGTGATACCGTATGTGAGTATGCTCTCTATGGTGCTGCGATAGGAATTTACAAGGAGCTGTGTAGGTAGTCTGGCCTGTTTGAGTTTCCGCAGGAAGAATAGCCTTTGTTGTGCTTTCTTCACCAGGTGAGAGGTGTTGATGGTGAGATCTTTTGTCATGTAGACTCCAAGGAACCTGATGTCATTCACACTCTCCACTTCCTCTCCATTTATATGCAGAGGGAGATGGGTGGGCCTCCTGGATCTCCTGAAGTCTACGATTATCTCTTTGGTTTTTGTGGTGTCCAAGACCAAATTATTGTCCATACACCACTGAATTAGATGTTGTACCTCCTCCCTGTAGGCTGTTTCCTCATTATCAGCTATGAGTCTCACTATGGTGGTGTCATCGGCAAACTTTATTATGGAGTTGGAAGAATGGATTGGGGTGCAGTCATGCGTGAAGAGGGTGAATAGGGTTGGGCTAAGCACACAGCCCTGCGGTACACCTGTGTTCAGAACAAGTGTGGAGGAGGTGTGATTACTTATTCTGACAGGTTGCAGTCTGTTAGTGAGAAAGTCCATGATCCATGAGCAGAGTCCTGCGTCTAGGCCCAGGTTGCTTAGTTTGCATATGAGTTTGTTAGGAATGATAGTATTAAAAACAGAACTGAAATCAATGAATAGCATCCTAACATAACTGTTTGGCTGCTCTAAATGTGTTAGCTGGAGTTTAAAACATTAGTGAAAGAAATGTTTGTGAATGGGTCCAGCCGTAGAGAGAAATGGTGTGGGATGTGTGCAGCATTGGCTGGGGAGGCAGTGCGGAGAGCAGGGTAGGCTCTTGCCCTCTCCTCTTGGTGGGGATTCCCCTCAGGGATTTTCCCTTGGAGCAGTGGCAAGACAAGACCCTGAAGCACGCTGTTGACCAGGTGAGAGTAATCGATGGTCAGCCAACTCAGCTAAATGTTGCCCTCTCTCATGCCTATTTTTTATTTATACGTTATAGGTTGTACCAAGTGATGCAGGATGCTCAAACCAGAGAGGAAATAATCTAATTGTTGGTCCCTAAGAGCCATCGGGAAATATTATTGCAGGTGGCTCATCATTATCCTATGGCTGGACACTTAGGGCTGGATAAGACACTAAACCTTCTAAAGACTACTATTGGCTGGGCATTTGCGGCGATGTTCACAGGTGGTGCACAGCATGTTGCGAATGTCAGCTGGTGAATCCACCGGCCGCCCCAAAAGCACCTTTGCGCCCCTTACCATTAATCAAGGGTCCCCTTCGAAGGTCCGGAGGTGAATCTAAAGACAATGACCCAACCTACCCTGGTTACTCTTGGAGACCACCTCTCACCATCTCATGTCATGGACATTGCCAAGTTGCAAGCACCTCTCCCTGGTCTTCATAGAGCAACCTCATAGAGATGCCTCAGGGGTGGTAAATGGTTTGCACTTATATAATACCTTTTAACCTTAGCAATTCTACAAAGCACTTTACATTGCTTCTCATTCACCCATTCAGACACACACACACACACACACACACCATTGTCAGCAGAGCTGCCATGCAAGGTGCTAGCCTGCCATTGGGAGCAACTTGAGGCTCAGCATCTTGCTTGGGGCTGGAATTGAACCACCAAACCTGCAATTAGTGGACAACCCACTCTACCACCTGAGCCACAGCCACCCCTATCATCTTCCCAAGCACAAAAAGGGATGAATTCAAGGTCATGCTTGATATGGGCATAATCGAAGAGTCCCACAGCGACTGATGCATCCCGGTAGTTTTGATTTCCAAGGCTGATGGCTCAGTTCATTTCTGTGTGTACCAGAGGTGGGTAGTAATGGGCTACATTTACTTTGTTAAATTTATTTGAGTAACTTTAAAAAAAAAAAAAATTACTTTTAAGAGTAGGTTTAACTGGCCACACTTATACTCTTACTTGAGTTTTTTTAATCACAGAATGTTCCCCCATTACTGTTAAATATTAATTAATATATGTAGTTTTAAAAATTAGTTTATATCACATATAATGAGGTCGTGAGTCCCGCAATATGCTGCAGTGGTCTGAATGCGTACGCAACAACGTTTTAGCCGGCTCAGTGCTGGAAGATAGTGGCCAAAGAGGAGGAAGAAGTGAGCTTGTCAACAGAGCCAGGACACCCACACTCGCGTGCACATATACACACACACTCTCTCTCTCTCTCTCTCTCTCTCTCTCTGTCTCTCTCTATACACACACTTTCTCTTTTGTTCTGTTCCATAGTCTGTTCTTTTGTTCTCAGTTGTCCGCTGACAGGTTTGTGTTGTTAACATGTTGTGAAAATAAAGACAGTTGGGAAAATGTTTGTTTTTTGGGGTGTGTGTCTGAGATTTTGTGTTGAAAATGACAGATTCTGTGTTATTGTACCCATCACAGGACTGGGATATGCTGCTTCATCTTGAACCCAGGTTTTACATCATGTAAACAGAACAGATAGACTTTCAAGGAGAGGTTTGACTTACAGCTCTCCATGTAGTCTGAGATTCCGGATTTCATTTTAATCAGATGTGAATTAGTAATTTGCTACTTGAATGGCCTTCTTGTTGGATACTTTATTACTCAAATAATTATTAACATTATTACTTTTACTGTTACTTGAGTAATTTTTTTATAAGTATTTTTACTTGTACTTGCGTAAAATTATTGGCTACTCTACACACCTCTGATCTGTACTTTAGGAAGATCAATGCGGTGTCCAAATTTGACGTGTAGCCAATGCCTCGGAAAAAATCTCCTGAGAAAAAATGGCCTTTCCCACTCTGTTTGGCTTACACCAGTTCGTTACGCTTCCATCCGCGATGTTTTGAATGTCTCATGGACAAAATCCTACACCCACACAGTGCCGATATCACTGCATATTTAGATGACATTATCATTTATAGTAATGATTGGGATATCTGCAATATCTAAGGGCTGTCCTGAGATGCATGAGATGGGCGGGACCCACAGCCAACCAGAAAATGTGTGCAATTGCACGGGTGGAAGTATGGTATCTGGGTTTCCACTTGGGTCATGGGCAGGTGTGGCCCCAAATTGTCAAGACTGCAGTGATTGAGGCCTGTCTGAGGCCCAAGACCAAAAAGAGGTGAGACAGTTCTTGGGCCTAACTGGCTATCATCATAGGTTTACGCCTAGTTATTCAGACATCACCAGCCTGCTGACTGATCTCACTAAAAAGGGGCGCCAGATACGGTCCAGTGGATGGAGCCACGCCAACAGGCTTTCATGCAGGTAATAGCCACACTCTGTGGCAGACAACTGTTACACTCCCCTGACTTTTCTCTCCCTTTTATTTTGTAGACTGACACATCGGACAGGGGGTTTGGGGCCATGATAATCGGATGGCTCCCTGGCCTGAGTTGGGTGGTGGGGGTATCTCAAGGTGGGGGTGTGGTCCAGTGCTGTTTTTTTGTGAACAGAGAGGGGAGCCAGGGAGCTGAGTGGTAAGGATTGTGCACCTGAAGCGAATTCTCTTAATGAGTCTGTGTTTCAGTGACAAGGATAAAGAGGGGACAGACGAGTGCCTCGGGGGAGAGAGAGCCATGCAGATGAGAGCTGTGTGTGGGTGTATTTAGTTGCATAAGCCGGAAAGTGAAAGTAAAAGTTTTGTGTGAAATGAGGCAAATAAAGCCATCTAATTGGGTGTGTCGGAGCCTGTCTCCTGCCTCCTCATTTCCCCATGACAGAGATCACTACACAATAGCAGATTAACCACTCCTTTAAGTTGTAAATTCAGTCAAAGCACCAGTACCAGATGGCTGGTCAAAAGACTGGCACATCATGACCATGGTGTTAACACCCATGGATTAAAGCAGAGGGGGGTGATTCCATGGGGAGCTCTATGACAGTGAGCCAAGACACACTCAATGTCGAATGAGCCCTTCGAACCCCCACATGTACACAGGACGAAGACCCTCTTCATTGCATAGGATCTATTTCTATGTAGCCAAATGTGTCAAATCTCTACATATTGCCTAGCCTGGTTGTAACCCTGAAAATTACGTCATTATGACCTATAACTTATATTACCCATATTACCTAACCTATATTATCTACATTACCCATACCTAATCTATAATACCATAATACCCATGCCTATAAACAAAATGTAACCATTATGCTCTTTGTTATCTTGTATTCATGCCATCATACCTGGCAAGTCAATCATCATACCAAAGTGTGTCATGTTTAGTATCTATGAGCTGGATTTTACATTTCAAGAATGTTGGTGGACTGCATATTTTAATAACTCACACTGTAATCTTCCGTAAGAATAAGGACCAAATAACACAACTAAAAGTGGGAAAATAGAATGTATGTGACCCACACATAGTGTCTTGTCTTGTTAGTCTCATCTTGTTTGTCCTTTCCTTCCCTCCTTCCAGTCTTCATCATCTTTTTTTTTAGTTTTATCTCAGTTTCTTTATCCATTTAAGTAACTTTTGTTTTCCAAAAAGTCTTTTTGGTTAATTTTACACTGAAGTCTTAGTCTGAAACTAGCCTTTGGCTGTGATTGACTTCTTCAGATCTTCAATCAAGATTCAACTAGACCTCCTGGCCGCTGATTGCATCTTGATACTCTCCTCCCAATAAATAAGGAAATGCAAGTATGATCCCTCCCAACTGTCATCAAGCTGGTGCAGTAAAAGCTGAGAACTTTATAACCTAGTTCATGATAATACGTCGGTTAATATTAATGTATTGATGGTTCACTCAGGTCATGGTCTAACTGAATTTCTAACATCTTGGTGCCAGATACAACAGCACACCTTCAGAGGTCTTGTGGAGTCCATGCCTCGAAGGGTGAGAGCTGTTTTGACAGCAAAATTGGGCCCTACACAATATTAGGTAGGTGGTTTTAATGTTATGGCTGGTGTGTGTGTGTGTGTGTGTGTGTGTGTGTGTGTGTATATATATATATATATATATATATATATATATATATATATATATATATATATATATATTTATTTATTTACTTACAGGGGGTATAGTAAAGAATCACCCCCCTTTAAAATAATCACATTTTGCTGTGAATTTTTGAGGGTATTATTGTGTTTTATTTTTAACAAAAGATCAAAAGGTTAAACAATAAAGACAATTTTTCACAGCATTCTTTGCTCATATTTACCAATAGTGCCAATATTAGTGGAGGACGCTGTAAATATAGCTATTGACAGTGATAACAGGAAATATAGTTTATATACAGTGGGTATAGAAAAGAATCACCCCCTTTTAAAATAATCACATTTTGTTGCTTTTCAGCCTGAAATGAAGACAGAAACAGTTTTTGTTTTATCCAGCTGTATTTACTCAGTGCAACTTATAACATCCAAGTGAAAGATATAACACCAACATGTCAGAATTTTTTTTAAAAAAATAAAAAAAATAAAAGGGTTTCACGTGCAGAGAGGGAGAATTGTTGACATAGACATCATCACTAACTTTTTAAATTCAGATTTTCATTCTATTTCAAATATAAAGTTTATCATAATATATGAAGTAAACAACATGACCTCATCCTTGCAAATTCATAAATCTTCATTTCTCTGAATAATTGTAATAGTTTGGGTTCATGTGTGCCTTTTCCAGATCTTTCCTCCACAGATTTTTCATAGCATATCATAGGTTCTAATAATAAGAGTCAATTGAGGAAAATGCCATATTTAAAATGCCAGTTTTCAAAAAAAAAAATATAAGCACTGAGATCTGCTGCACATCTTTGTGATGTTTGTGTACGTTATTCATACTTAAAGCTCTATATTATCTGGTGTATTTAGATGATGAAAGGCTATATGTTGTGTTTCTGAAGAAAATGGTCCTTTTGAAGGTCTGCAGGTTCATACACAAGATAAAGTAAAATAATAACCATAGTTTTGGAGAAAGCTTCCTGCCTTATATTCGTATATTTTACCAACTTTTGACATACTCATTACTAGCTATTTTCAGGATGTTTTTTCATCTCATCCTTTGGTCTTTCCAACACCACCGTACATTTGTCTATCTCTAAGTACACAGAGTTGCTAGTTTAAAAGTGCTACCTAATAAACTGTCAAGTCAGTGTTGAGTTTGTTTAGTGAACTTTAATTTCATCAGATATTAACAAGGGTTTAATGAGCAAATAGTTTACTGATAGGGTGACATAGAGGGTAGCATTGCAGTTTCACAATTCCTGGGTCTGGGGTTCGATTGAGCTAGAGTTACTGTCTTATGCCAATTTATATTTAAGTTGCAGCTGACTAGGTCAGTAAGTGAGTGAGTAAGGGAGCAGGTAAATAGGTGAGTAGGAGGCTGATGGAAGTAGTGATGGAATAAGTGATTGACTGTTCAGGTAAATGGTTGAGTGAGGGAGTAAGTGAACATATGAGTGAAGACTAAGTTAAGGAGTAGCAGAGGAAGTAGGTGAAAGTTTGAAGGAGTTACTGACTGACTAAAGGCTGAATGAGGGAGATAGGGAATGAACTAACAACAATTAAATGAGTTATTGAACATTTCAGTGAGTAGGCTTGCAACATCATTTGGAATACTGTATGTTTGGTGATCTGGGAAAAGATGTCAAATATAGCTATGACTGAAAATCCTGGTTGTGACAAAAATCGTCTTGTTTGTTCTTTTGTTGTTGTTGTTGTTGTTGTTTTGCTTATAAATTATATTGACAAAACAACAACAAACAAAAATTAAGAAAACAAATACTATATTTCACCAAAATGAAATGGAATTGTTTGTTTTGTTTAGTGTCTAACCTTGCCTTGGATGTCTGCCTGAAGATATCACATTAGGAATGGAGCCAGTTTAACAAATACAGCAGTAAAAATCTACTACATTTTCCCCTCTTTTCATCTTCCCATCTTTTGAGATACAGTGATGCTTGAAAGTTTGTTAAACCTTTAGAAGTTTCTATATTTCTGCATAAATATGACCTAAAACCTCACCAGGTTTTCACACAAGTCCTAAAAGTAGATAAAGAGAACCCAGTTAAACAAATGAGACAAAAATATTATACATGGTCATTTATTTATTGAGAAAAATGATCTAGTGTTACACATCTGTGAGTGACAAAAGTATGTAAACCTTTGCTTTCAGTATCTGATGTGACCACCTTGTGCAGCAATAACTGCAAATGAAGAAGAAAAAGGTGAATGTCCTTGCATGGCCTAGTCAGAGCCCAGACTTAAACCCCATTGAAAATCTGTGGAATGACTTGAAGACTGCAGTCCACAAACGGTCACCATCAAATTTAACTGAACTTGAGCAGTTCTGCAAAGAGGAGTGGGCAAATATTGCAAAGTCTAGATGTGCAAAGTTAGTAGAGACATATCCCAACAGACTAAAGGCTGTAATTAAAAAAAATAAGGCAAATTAAAGCAAGCAAATTTTTAGATTTACCTCCTGTCCTAGCGCCTCCTTCTCAGGAACCACCATCGCCAGAGCCACAGAAACTGGTTCTTCCACTTTTTTTTTTACATTCCTCCAGTAGAAAAGAATGCACAAACAATCAGACACCTTTATATATATATATGCCTACATGATATTTCAAAATCATATATCTGGAAATAGCACCTTTCCATGTTGATTTACAGCACCAGTCAAAAGACATGCCTGAATGAATCAATGTTTCTCATGATCTTGAAGACCTTTTGACATAAAGGCCTATCTTGTAATGTTTGAAATTAATTTCTGTTTTTTTTTTAAATAGTTTTGATGACTTAATTCCTACCTGATGAGTAGTTTTATAATGTGGAAAACAGTAATAATAGTAATAATATGTGTAGGCATGTCCAAACGTTTGACTGGTACTATAGCTATATGTTTGGAATGCATTCTTTTATGATCAGATTGAGGTAAGGTTACTCAGTTAATCATGGTATACTATGCTATTTGTCATGCCACACATGGTCGACACGATTAATGATTAAAAGCTATTAAGCTGTTAAATGCATTAATCAACTTACTTGGAATCCCCACAATCTTGGATATGGTTTTCCACGCATCATTTTTTTTGTTGTTTCTCTGTATGCAGCCAGAGACATATCATATAAAATCGTCCAATTGTTAACCGCTAAAATGAGCTTTTCCTCCATGTTTTCTACACTGTAGTGTCTGACAGGAGGCAGATGGCCTGCACTCTACTGTCTTCCCTCCCATTGGTAGTTGCTGCACCAAGTCAATCCAAATTTGCATAAAGTTAAACTTTTCTTAACTTTCAATGTTGCTGGACATGCCCACATCTAGTCGTCAAAGGTCGTTGTCGGTCATGTCTCTGGAAGTCTCCAGCTCTCATTGAAAATGAATGGTCTCCGGTCGCTTTGTTGCTGCGAGTCGCTGTATGTGTGAATGCACCTTTAAAGAACTTATGAATACTGGATTCAATACTGGAATGCTTTAACCTCAAACAACATGTGAACTTTCCCACTCACTCACGTGGTCACACACTTGATCTGATCTGTTCAACTGGGCTAAACAATGTTTTAATTACTGGCTCACAGCCTGGTATGTCTGACCATAAGCTCATTGACTTCAGCTTCACTATTCCCTAACAAAAATCAAAATGAAAAATGCTCATATCTTATCGTAATCTGAAAGGGATTGACCCAATATCTTTCACTTCCTCTATTTTTGCTTCTTCTATTCTTGACTCTGTTAAACTTTCTTGCCCAGCTGAGATCTTGTCCAGCTATAACCTTGCCATTTCTCAATCTTTGGAAGAACATGCACCCACCAAGACAAGGCTGATTCCTTCCTTTCACACCTGTCCCTGGTTCACTCCTGAGCTTCAGAAGATGAAAATGATCAGGTGACACCTTGAGCATCTATACAGGAAAACTGGCCTAGCCGTACATGCTCTATCTTATACTGAGCACCTGCTTAGATACAGGACTGCTCTAAACAGCACCTGGTCAGCTTCTTTTTCCACCATCATTAGTAATGCCAGCTGCAAGCCCCAAAAAAAATTTTGCTACTGTGTACAAACTCACCCAGCCACCGTCACCCAATATCTCTGGTAGTGATGCTCTCTGTCATTCTTTACTTCGCTTCTTCCATGATAAAATGCATCTCTCTACTCACAACTTTCCACCTACACCTCTGGAATAGTTTCATTCCCATCCTCTGTTCTAGAAATTATCCTGAAATCTAATCCATCATCCTGCCAGCTTGATCTAGCTCCTACCTCTCTCTCAGAACATGTCTATCTGTTATTTCTGTTCCTATTTCCCACTTGATAAATAGATCTCTTACTTCTTCCTTTGTTCCACAAGAATTAAAAACTGCAGTGGTAACAATTTTTAAAAAACCTGGATTAGACCCAGTTGAGATGTCCAAATACAGACCCATATCTTCCTCTCATAGCCAAACTATTGGAAAGGGTTGTTGCCAGTCAGTTGCAGTCACATTTGTCTTCCAATAATCTCGATGACCCCTTTCAATCAGGTTTTTGCTCTTTTCACAGTACGGAAACTGCTCTCCTTAGAGTTGTAAATGATCTTCTTCTCTCTGCTGACTCTGGGGCCCTTAGTATTCGCATTCTTTTGGATCTTAGTTCTGCTTTTGACACCATTTCTCACTTCACAATCCTATCCACACTTTCAGCCATTGGCAATTATGGCACTCCTCTCTCTAGCAATACTATATATATATAGTATCTCACAAAAGTGAGTACACCCCTCACATTTTTGTAAATATTTTATTATAACTTTTCATGGGACAACACTGAAGAAATGACACTTTGCCACAATGTAAAGTAGTGAGTGTACAGCTTGTATAACAGTGTAAATCTGATGTCCACTCAAAATAACTCAACACACACTGGCAACAACAGTGAGTACACCCCTAAGTGAAAATGTCCAAATTGGGCCCAATTAGCCATTTTCCCTCCCCGGTGTCATGGGACTCATTAGTGTTACAAGGTCTCAGGTGTGAATGGGGAGCAGGTGTGTTAAGTTTGGTGTTATCACTCTCACACTCTCTCATACTGGTCACTGGAAGTTCAACATGGCACCTCATGGCAAAGAGCTCTCTGAGGATCTGAAAAAAAAATTGTTGCTCTACATAAAGATGGCCTAGGCTATAAGAAGATTGCCAACATCCTGAAACTGAGCTGCAGCATGGTGGCCAATACCATACAGCGGTTTAACAGGACAGGTTCCACTCAGAACAGGCCTCGCCATGGTCGACCAAAGAAGTTGAGTGCGCGTGCTCAGCATCATATCCAGAGGTTGGATTTGCAGAATAGACATATGAGTGCTGCCAGCATTGCTGCAGAGGTTGAAGGGTTGGGGGGTCAGCCTGTCAGTGCTCAGACCATATGCCGCACACTGCATCAAATTGGTCTGCATGGCTGTCATCCCAGAAGGAAGCCTCTTCTAAAGATGATGCACAAGAAAGCCTGCAAACAGTTTGCTGAAGACAAGCAGACTAAGGACATGGATTACTGGAACCATGTCCTGTGGTCTGATGAGACCAAGATAAACTTATTTGGTTCAGATGGTGTCAAGCGTGTGTGGCGGCAACCAGGTGAGGAGTACAAAGACAAGTGTGTCTTGCCTTGTCAAGCATGGTGGTGAGAGTGTCATGGTCTGGAGCTGCATGAGTGCTGCCGGCACTGGGGAGCTACAGTTCATTTAGGGAGCCATGAATGCCAACATGTACTATGACATACTGAAGCAGAGCATGATCCCCTCCCTTCGGAAACTGGGCTGCAGGGCAGTATTCCAACATGACCCCAAACACACCTCCAAGATGACCACTGCCTTGCTAAAGAAGCTGAGGGTAAAGGTGATGGACTGGCCAAGCATGTCTCCAGACCTAAACCCTATTGAGCATCTGTGGGGCATCCTCAAACGGAAGTGCAAGGTCGCTAACATCCACCAGCTCTGTGATGTCGTCATGGAGAAGTGGAAGAGGACTCCAGTGGCAACCTGTGAAGCTCTGGTGAACTCCATGCCCAACAGGGTTAAGGCAGTGCTGGAAAATAATGGTGGCCACACAAAATATTGACACTTTGGGCCCAATTTGGACATTTTCACTTAGGGGTGTACTCACTTTTGTTGCCAGCGGTTTAGACATTAATGGCTGTGTGTTGAGTTATTTTGAGGGGACAGCAAATTTACACTCTTATACAAGCTGTACACTCACTACTTTACATTGTAGCAAAGTGTCATTTCTTCAGTGTTGTCCCATGAGAAGATATAATAAAATATTTACAAAAAATGTGAGGGGTGTACTCACTTTTGTGAGATACTGTGTATATATATATATATATATATATATATATATATATATATATATATATATATATATATATATATATATATATATATATATATCCGCAAATCCTCACTGCCCACGCTACACAAGGTGGCCCGCTGCTTTTTATTGTCTACATGCTACCCCTTGGTCACATCATTCAGCATCATGGTACGGCATAGCAGTGCCATTATCACTGTTATCAGTGCCATTATCACTGCTATACCGATGACACACAGATCTACCTCACCACTAGCACTCACTCAGCCCATTCACCTCAACTCTTAGCTGCCTGTATTACTGACATAAAACAATGGATGACTTGCAATTTTCTAAAATTAAACTCTGCCAAAACCGAAGTAATGCTTATTGGCCCCCATACACAAATGTTTTTGAAAATCTGATTTCCGTGTACATACTGACAGTATTCCTCTCAAACTGTTAGGAAACAGTTACTTGGAGTTACTTTTGATCCCTCCCTTTCATGCATACCACACATTAGCTCTGTTGTTAAAACTGCCTTTTATCACCTTCGTAACATAGCTAACCTCAGTCACATTCTTACTCTTAAATATGCAGAAACTCTTGTCCATGTATTTATCACATCCTGTCTTGATTATTGAAATGCCCTTTTTATTGGTCTACCATCAAAGGCCATAGCTAGATTACAATATATTTGTTAGGATTTATGAGCCTCGGGTTTTGATTCTTAAAAAGAGAGAAAGCGAAAATACAGAAAAAGACAGCACCCTCGCCCTGCTACACACTTCCCGCACAAAGAGCTTGGGCGAGTTTGCCAAATGACACACAGACACACAGAGTTCAAATGGCAAGATCTCTCCTTTATTCAAGGAAAAGGCAGAGTATATATCGTGCTTGACACAAAACAGAGACAATGGGTAAACTACTGATTGGCTAGGTGGAAGGGCACATTTGCATGGAACAGGAAGCCTATCAATGTAAGCCTGGGACAACACCATATATGGTTTCTAGGAAGTAATGAAATATGAGAAGATGTTATTTGGGAAGGTATGTAAATGCACACAAATGGTACTCAGAAAAATACGCAAATGGTGAGGGGCTTCATCTGGCCGCACCTGAGTCAACAGAGAAACAAAGAGAAAAGGTGCCAATACAGGTATCAATCCCCTCTTAGGTTCCAAAGGAACCTTCACACACTCTTCCCATAAGCAGCGAGGAACTACAACAGCTCCCACCACTCACAAGCTCCCTCCAGACAGGGCATGAGTCATTGTTTGTGTTCTCAAGGCTAATACAAAAAAATCTATACGTGTATGTAAGGGCTGCTTGGTTCTTAATTTTCTCCCTTTTTGGGTGAGTTGAATTCTGGTCATGCACCGTTTCCTTCTACTGGCGTGAATCCATGGGGTTGAGAGTCAGTGAGTACGGCCATGCGAGCAATGGCTATCACCATTGTGGGAGGTCCAAAGGCAGCTTCCTGGGGTTAAGGCTTTTCTGGTACTGTATCACCTGGGGAAAAGGGGAGTATGTTTCTTTTGTCTAAAGGGACAGAAGCAAAGACATTACCATGCACATTGAAATTTAACAATTAATGCTTGAATGTAATCACCGACAATCCCGTCCAGGTCTCCTGTAAAAGAAACAACAGGGTTAACTTTAGATTTGGCTTCATTGATGTGAGGAGAGGGTGAGCCCTCTTTGGCAGCCCACTTAGCCATCTCGTCCGCCAAACAATTACCAACCTGCACAAAAGGTGCGGCATTGTTTAACTCAGCATGAGCGTCAGAGTTACGAGAGTTAGAGGGTCTGACGGTAGCGGAGTCAGGTGTACTTCCTGAATAATTATCCATTTGAGTGCTATCACTGATTTAGACTGACCACTTCCACCCATATCTAATGATTTACATACAGAACAAATAACACACAACAAAGACCACATACAATAAAGACAGCAGGAAGGTGCAGCGTGGCAGTAAAGGATGTTCAAACAGTGAGAGGATCAGAGAAAGAAAAAAAAGCAATAGTGCGTGCGGTTTATCCTCCTATTTAAAAATTCTTTGAACAATAGGGTTATACCATTTATATTTACAACAATGCCGAGAGAAACACTACTCAGTGGCCAGAGCCAGATATTTATATTTATAATAAGGCCAAGAGAAATACTGCTCAGCGGCCGAAGCCAGATATTTATATGTATAATAATGCCAAGAGAAACACTGCTCAGCGGCCGAAGCGAAAATAAAGAAAAAGTAATAAAGATTCAACTAACAGTTACTTCCAATTCCTTCCATAGAACACCATGGAATATTTATGTAACATATGCAGTACAATTGGGAAACATGAGATATCTACTTAAAGGCAGAGCAAACAAATTAAAATTATTCTTACCTCTCAGTAGATATCCCAGATCAAGCCTCCATAAAACTGTTAGGATTTATGAACCTCGGGTTGTGATTCTTAAAAAGAGAGAATTCACTCCCCCAGAACCTCGGAAATGTTACCTCTATCTTGACTTTTAAAT
Source organism: Cranoglanis bouderius (assembly GCA_023630585.1). Classification (NCBI taxonomy): domain Eukaryota; kingdom Metazoa; phylum Chordata; class Actinopteri; order Siluriformes; family Cranoglanididae; genus Cranoglanis; species Cranoglanis bouderius. Next base: position 11,162,276 of record CM042566.1, read on the forward strand.
GAACTTAAAACACATTTATTTCTTCAGTACTTTGTCTCTTCTCCTAACAGTTGAAATATTTGTCATTGTTTTTTTTTTTTTTTTTTTGTGGTCTTGTTCTTCTCCTATGTCTATTAGTTTGGAATGTAAAGTGTCCTTGAGCTATGGAAAGGCACTATATAAATAAAACTTACTATTATTATGACAATCTACCATAGGAGAGAAAGAAAGATATGTGATGTTACTATGTGATGTGAATATACAGTATGAAGCACAGATAGTTCTATACAGATATCATTATCATGTTACTATACAGGTAGATGCATACACACACACACACACACACACACACACACACACACACACACACTCACACACAGACACAGACACAATTGCAAACACTTTCTAAAATGTAATTCCTCAAGATTTCAGTATTGTGGTATACAATTACTGCCTGTACCAATATGTAGCTCTGCACAATTTGCCCCCTTCTATGCGATCCATTAATGAACACATCATGTCCATTAAGAAACACACGTCAGTGTCACTGACCAGTAACTAAGATCTGCTCAGTGGCATTCCTGAAAAGAGATATGATTCCTGAAATTATCACTCACCTTCTAATGAGGATGGAAATCCAGTTGATACACAGAAAACAGGTCATACACAGGGACTTGATCATTTATGTACAGCTCACTGTGAGGACGAAAACACATGAACATGTACATATTATGAGCACTATGAACACATTTATAATTAACCTTATAATGCATTATAATGCAATAGATATAATGCAAATAAACCCCCTATTATGTACTATTAAATACAGTGTGTAAGCATATACAGTACTGTGAAAAATTTTTAGGCAGATGCAAAGAAATACTGTAGAGCAAAGACGCCTTCAAAATAATGAAATTAAATGTTTCTACATAAAAAAAAATACTGTAAAGAGCAGTAAACGGTAGTAAATGGAACAAAGTCAATATTTGGTGTGACAAAAATATAAAATAAAAATAAAAATAGTAGTCTCCAGTACAATTTGTGCAGTTTTATAAGGAGTTTTATAAATTAGCTGGTAGTTTTTATTGAGCATCTTGCAGAACCAGCCACAGTTCTTCTGGAGACTTTGACTTTTGCACTTGCTTCTTAATTTTTTGTAGCAAAACCCAGCACCATTTATTATATTTTTTTCCGATTATTACTTTTGTGATTTACTCCTGTTTTGTGGTTTATTTGGTTGGTGGTTATTGTTGTGTTTTTTTTTTTGTTTGTTTGTTTAATTGAGTGTTAACTATCTGCAGTTTGACTGTATTGTCTGCCCTGGAGGGATATTGTTATGTTTTAATGTGTGTTTTTCCTGTGTTGGCAGGGTCTGAGCGCCAGAGGCTGGAGATCAGCTCTGTCCGGGTGGTGGTGTCTATCTTTACCGTGTGTTGTGCTCATCACTAATACCTGTGTGTGTGTTCGCACAGTGCAATGCAGTGATTACCTAGATGGGGGTGATTAACCTACTATAGCCTTCCTCTGGCAGTAAGTCCCAGTTCCCTCTGACCCTCTGGTCAAAATGTTTTATCAAAGAGCTGTTAATAAAGTGATTCATTTTGTGTTGTGACCCATATCTCTGGGTCTTTCTGGTGATTCAAACCTGCATATGTCCTAGTGGGTGGTTTATTCCAATTCTTTGGGTTAAATTCCCATGGTGGTGTAGTCGGAGAATTGCAATTGTATTGGACCTTATATTAGCTTACATTTTAATATATTAAAAGTATGGCCACACGCGCCCCTTGTGCTGCCACAAATGTTTTTTTTAAGCTGACTTATTTTTTTTAAGTTGACTTCTTTTTTAAGTTGACTTCATTTTTAAGTTTTTCTTTTTTGTCCTTCTGGGCCGCTGTACACCTATACCAATTCCATGCATCATTAAACATACTAGTCATATTTTTATGCATTTGAGTAAACTATTTGAGCAGCCCATCCGTCTGCGGATAGTAAACACTGGTGTGAATCTATTTAATCCCCAATAACTTGTAAAGTTCGTGAAGTGTCCATGACATGAACATAATGCCCTGGTCAGTCAGGATCTCTTGCGGGATCCCGATCCAGGAGATAACACTGAAGAGTGCCTCCACAGCACTGCCTGCTCGATGTTGTGCAGAGGCACTGCTTCCAGATATCACGTTGCATAATCCACCAGGACTAACACAAAATAATATCCTCGCATGCACCTTTCTAATGGCCTGACAAGGTCCATGCCAATTCTTTCAAAGGGGACCTCGAGTAAGGGTAATGGGTGCAATGGAACTTTTGGGGTGGCCACTGGATTTACCAGCTGGCATTTGTGACATGCCGCACACCACCTTCGAACATTACGAGCCATTAGACAGTTTAGTGTCTTGTACTGCCCTTATGTAAGTGCCCCACCATCGGATTATGATGAGCCACCTGGAATAACATTTCTCAATGGCTCTTTGGAACCAACAACTGGGTCCTCTCTTCATTACTTTGAGTGTCCTGCATAACTTGATATAACCTATCCATAATAATCAAAGTATGGGTGGGTTAACGCAACATTAGGCTGGATTTGTTGACCATCAATTACTCTCACTTGATCAAAGGTGTGCCTCAGAGTCTCGTCGTGTAACTTCTCCGAGAGGAAATCTCAGAAGAGAATCCTTACCAAAGCTGGAGGGGTGGAACCCTCCCCACCCTACTTTTCCCCCTAATGTGGAGCTGGCATCGACGGCCCTGGCACCACCTTCCCAGCCAAGGCTGTGCACATTCCACTACCATGCCTCACTAATGCAGGATCCATCCACAACCATTTCTCTCATTTATACCTGAAACCCTGACCATTTTCTCCCCAGAATTAGTGGATAGGTGAGGTCTAACTGCTGCCTCCAATTCATGCTTTTTCCACCAGAATTTAATGACTGGCAGCCCCTTACTCATAAGTATCCCCATGCACATGACTCACATTCAACAAAGCCTTGCATTGAATCAGGCTTTGGTGGACTGAAGTCTGATTACACCCCGAGTCCACGAAGGCCTAATGTGTGCTCCCTTGTATACTAAATGGTATGCAGTACATTTCTGCTTGATTGAGGCAGGCCTGAGGCATGTCAGGGATCTGGATCAGAGTTCCCACTCTGAGGCATACAGGCATATAGTAATTGATATAACATTGAATTAAATAGCTATGGGTAACACTTTACAATAAGGGTACACAAATGAGTATATATTAATGAGTGAACTAATGCTTAACACACAACTGAGTCATGTGTACAGTACACAGCCATTAATAATTGTAACTGTTAAGTATTAATTACCTGTTACTTTTACTGTTACCTTGTCTTTAAAACAACACCACGCTTTGAAACTCTCTTCAGTCTCTCTTCACTCACAAAGGATGCAACCGCCTCACGGCCCACGCCTTTTCAAACGGCACGACGAACCAGCAAACTCTACACGACCTCGCGCGAACTTTCATACCGAAGCCATGCAAGTATAGTTAATGGATCTATATCTGCATTTAAGATTGTACCCCTGTTTACAGGAGATTTAAGTTCATTGCTGGTTTTGAAAAAGGCTAATTAGTTGTGTTTTTGTCTGCCATTCCCTTTTATTTCATTACTTTTTCTCTATACCTTTTCTTTCCTTGTATATACAGGTGCATCTCAATAAATTAGAATGTCGTGGAAAAGTTCATTTATTTCAGTAATTCAACTCAAATTGTGAAACTCGTGTATTAAATAAATTCAATACACACAGACTGAAGTAGTTTAAGTCTTTGGTTCTTTTAATTGTGATGATTTTGGCTCACATTTAACAAAAACCCACCAATTCACTATCTCAACAAATTAGAATATGGTGACATGCCAATCAGCTAATCAACTCAAAACACCTGCAAAGGTTTCCTGAGCCTTCAAAATGGTCTCTAAGTTTGGTTCACTAGGTAAGCCACAAACATTCACTGCCAAAGAAGTTGGCTATTCACAGAGTGCTGTATCCAAGCATGTTAACAGAAAGTTGAGTGGAAGGAAAAAGTGTGGAAGAAAAAGATGCACAACCAACCGAGAGAACCGCAGCCTTATGAGGATTGTCAAGCAAAATCGATTCAAGAATTTGAGTGAACTTCACAAGGAATGGACTGAGGCTGGGGTCAAGGCATCAAGAGCCACCACACACAGACGTGTCAATGAATTTGGCTACAGTTGTCGTATTCCTCTTGTTAAGTCACTCCTGAACCACAGACAACGTCAGAGGCGTCTTACCTGGGCTAAGGAGAAGAAGAACTGGACTGTTGCCCAGTGGTCCAAAGTCCTCTTTTCAGATGAGAGCAAGTTTTGTATTTCATTTGGAAACCAAGGTCATAGAGTCTGGAGGAAGGGTGGAGAAGCTCACAGCCCAAGTTGCTTGAAGTCCAGTGTTGAGTTTCCACAGTCTGTGATGATTTGGGGTGCAATGTCATCTGCTGGTGTTGGTCCATTGTGTTTTTTGAAAACCAAAGTCACTGCACCCGTTTACCAAGAAATTTTGGAGCACTTCATGCTTCCTTCTGCTGACCAGCTTTTTGAAGATGCTGATTTCATTTTCCAGCAGGATTTGGCACCTGCCCACACTGCCAAAAGCACCAAAAGTTGGTTAAATGACCATGGTGTAGGTGTGCTTGACTGGCCAGCAAACTCACCACACCTGAACCCCATAGAGAATCTATGGGGTATTGTCAAGAGGAAAATGAGAAACAAGAGACCAAAAAATGCAGATGAGCTGAAGGCAACTGTCAAAGAAACCTGGGCTTCCATACCACCTCAGCCGTGCCACAAACTGATCACCTCCATGCCACGCCGAATTGAGGCAGTAATTAAAGCAAAAGGAGCCCCTACCAAGTATTGAGTACATGTACAGTAAATGAACATACTTTCCAGAAGGCCAACAATTCACTAAAAAATGTTTTTTTTATTAGTCTAATGAAGTATTCTAATTTGTTGAGATAGTGAATTGGTGGGTTTTTGTTAAATGTGAGCCAAAATCATCACAATTAAAAGAACCAAAGACTTAAACTACTTCAGTCTGTGTGCATTGAATTTATTTAATACACGAGTTTCACAATTTGAGTTGAATTACTGAAATAAATGAACTTTTCCATGACATTCTAATTTATTGAGATGCACCTGTAGATGTACATATGTATGTTTTGCTTAGAGTTAGTCGTGTGTATACATAGTTACATCTAGTTATTAAAATCTATTATCCCAAGCTTGATTTGTCTCTGTTTTGGTCACGTGATAGTAAATTCTATGCTGCATAAGATCTCGGTTACCCGCTCTAATTTTAATAACAAAATTCTTTGGCTACACGCTCTGGAAACGGAGATTTCCTTCCTGGCCAGAAGGATAAACTCCCTCTTTAGAGTTCATAATTCCAAACTGGACTACAGCTAACCATAAAAGCTGATCTAGACCACATACATATTCATAATTAATTATAATCCGTTGTAGTTAATTATCTATATGTATATGTGCACATACACAAATTCCCTTTCATGGCTGATGTATATTTATAACTGGTCACAACACACGTTGATTAGATATATAGATATATTTCATGCCATTCGAGCTAATTCCTTATATAAATTGTAGAATACATTTAAACATGTTAAACACCTTTTAATTCGTTACATAAATTGTAACTGGTGGAGAATATTTTTAAACGTTGCAGATTCATCCGATTTACTACACATTCTGGTAGATAAGGCGGGCATGCTTTAAAACTAGTCTCCTTTAAAAAGGTGCGTTGAATCCAAGCGTGCACTTCTGTTTCGTTTTTCATGTTTAAAGTTGATCCATTACATTATTCTGGTGGAAAAGAATAATGCTAGTAATGATTGATTCATTACATAGACAATGAGTTCTGGGGGTGTTTCTGAGCCTATGCAGTGATTTCCATTACAGAATCATGCCTGTTTTTAATGCAGTGCTGCCTGAGGGCTCGAAGATCATTGGCATGCAATATTGATTTTCACCCTTGTCCCTTGTGCACAGAGATTTCTCCAGATTCTCAGAATCTTTTGATGATATTATGTACTGTAGATGATGAGATAGTCATCTTCGCAATTTTACATTAAGAAAATTATTCTGAAATTGTTCCACAATTTGTAGATGCAGTTTTTCACAGATTGGTGAACCTCTGCCCATCTTTACTTCTGAGAGACTCTGCCTCTCTAAGATACACTTTTTATACCCAATCATGTCACTGACATGTTGCCAATTAACCTAATTAGTTGCAAAATGTTCCTCTAGCTCTTTCTTTTTAGGAACACTTACTTTTCCAGCCTTTTGTTGCCCTGTCCCAACTTTTTTGAGACGTGTTGCGGCCATCAAATTCAAAATTACCTTATTTTTTTCCCTTAAAATGGTACATTTCCTCAGTTTAAACATTTGATATGTTTCTATGTTCTATTGTGAATAATATATGGGTTTATCAGATTTTCAAATCATTGCATTCTGTTTTTATTTACATTTTACACAGCATCCCAACTTTTTTGGAATTGGGGTTGTAATAGTCCACAAGGTCACAAAGGAACCCAGGGTAAACAACTAAAGGCCTCTCTCACATTGGCTAATGTTAATGTTCATGACGAGAACAATGAATAACAATGGTGTGCATGGCAGGGTTTCAAGGAGAAAGCCACTGCTATCTAAAAATAACATTGCTGCCTGTCTGCATTTGCTAAAGATCATGTGGACAAGCCAGAAGGCTATTGGAAAAATGTTTCATGGACAGATAAGACCAAAATAGAACTTTTTGGTTTAAATGAGAAGCGTTATGTTTGGAGAAACTAAAACACTGCATTCCAGCATAAGAACCTTATTCCATCTGTGAAACATCATGGTGGTAGTATCATGGTTTGGGCCTGTTTTGCTGCTTCTCAGCCAGGATGGCTTGCCATCATTGATGAAACGAATATTAAGTGGGTCTCTAAGCACACGTCATTCTACCAAAGAATGGTTAACGAAGAATAATGTTTTGGAATGGCCTAGTCAAAGTCCTGACCTTAATTCAATAGAAATGTTGTGGAAGGACCTGAATCAAGCAGTTTATGTGAGTAAACCCACCAACATCCCAGAGTTGAAGCTGTTCTGTACCGAGGAATGGTCCAAATTTCCTCCAAGCCAATGTGCAGGACAATCAACAGTTACTGGAATTGTCTAGTTGCAGTTATTGCTGCACAAGGGGGTCACACTAGATATTGAAAGCAAAGTTCACATACTTTTGCCACTCACAGATATGTAATGTTGAATATTGTCCTAAATATTCAACATTACATATCTGTGATGTTGAATATTGTCCTCAATAAATAAATGACCAAGTATAATATTTTTGTCTCATTTGTTTAATTGGGTTATTAATTAAAGGACTTTTAGGACTTGTGTGAAAATCTGATGATGTTTTAGGTCATTTTTATGTAGATATATAGAAAATTCTAGACCGTGTGCATTAACATGGAGTTGGTCTCCCTTTCTCTTATTGGAAGGATTTCCACTAGACTTTTAGCCAAAAAGCGTTAGTGAGGTCCGGCACTGCTGTCAGGTAAGAAGGACAGAATCACAGTGGATATTCCGTTTCATTCCAAAGGTGATCAGTGTGGCTGAGGTCAGGGCTTTGCACAGACCACTCAAGTTCTTACACACGAACCTTAGCAAACCATCCCTTTATGGACCTCGCTTTGTGCACAGGGACACTGTCATGTTGGAACAGGTTTGGGATTTCAAGGGAAATCTTAATGCTACAGCATACAAGGACATTCTAGATTGTGTGTTTCCAAGTTTGTGGCAACAGTTTGGGGAAGGCCCACATATGACTGTGATGGTCAGGTGTCCACATACATTTGGACATTTTGTGTACATTGAGCTGCCAGTTTGTTAAATACTACATTGATGTTGCTAATATACTGGCACCTCAATACCAATGACGACTCTTGCCAACTCAGTATAAACTTTACTTAGTGCACTTACTTATGTGAAGGATCTATACAGATACTCAGAGAGTTTCATGAGTACATTGTGAACCCTTCTGAACTTCCTGGATTGTTTTTTTTAGGATTTCAAACCTCAGTGAAACTTTATAAGGTGAGTCAGTCAGTCATTCCCAAAGACATAAAACTAAATACTTTGAGTCACTATACATTTTTTCAACTCTGTCTTTGAAAAATATCTTTAAAACTATTGACTGAGTCACTTTTTATGGATTTTTTAGGCCTGCTTCTAGTCATCCAGCAGCATATGACATTAAAATAAGACTCCATTACAGTACATCTATTATTTCAGTACATTATGCGATATGCAGGAGAACTTGTGACAGAGCTAAATTTTTTTGCCTTAAAAAAATAAAAAAGCAAAAAACTTATATAGTAATTAGTTTATATCATAGTATATAGTGTATATATATATATATATATATATATATATATATATATATATATATATATATATATATATATATATTTATTATAGTATATAGAGTTGGAGAAATAAAAATGATAAATTGGGGGGGGGTATGTTCAGAAATAGAAAAGTCCAGTATACCAGCTTTTAAATTATAATCATTTAGTGACTCCTTTGAACCTTCATGATTACAGGTGGAAGGATTATCTCCTACTAAAATGATGATCTATGAGAGAGTGACAGAAATAAAAAAGAAGATACAGGGAGAGAAGGTATAGCCATCTGAAAGTTAATTATGGTTTTTACTTCTGACAGCAAACAAAGCTGCAAAAAAAAGCCTGAACCAAAGATAGGCCACCTGTTTTGTGTTTCACTCTGTCTCTCTCTCTGGCTCACTGACAAGGTGCATTCTGTGTTTATATGCCCTGAATCCTCTACACACTCATCACGAATATAAATGTAAGACAGAGTCACAGATTGTCCCTCAGCACCATCCCTTTTTATTACAATGTGGATTGATCTGATGAGTTTCAAAGTCAACCTGAGAGGGAAACTTCATCTCCATCCAAATTTAACAAATGTTTGGCTTATTAACTTTACACTGATCTTAATCAAGGGTCTGCCACAGTGACTACTGTGCACAGCTATTTCTCAAATCATGAAGTATGAACTATATTCTTCTCTAATACCTGGATGTTTGTATAGACATATTCCATTAACAAATGATTCTGTCTTTCTGAATAAGCCACAAAGATGAATTAATCAGTATTGGTCACGTGATACACTTTCATTCCTTTCAAACCACAAACCAATGCACGGCATTTGCATGCATATTCATAATCAGTTTCATGATTACCTGAGATTTTGCATAGCTGTCACAAACTTTCCCTGTCAGCATGCATTGCAGCTCTTGGTGCATGTTAGCTCAGCTCAGTTTGTTTTGAGTTTCTGTCATGTTTTTGTTTATATAGCCATGTATATATATGTATATAGCCAGTCTGAACTTTGGAAATTTCTCCACCTCCCTGCTCCACTCTGGGGACTCTGGGGGTCCAATATATATATATATATATAGATAGATATATATATATATATATATATATATATATATATATATATAGATAGATAGATAGATAGATATAAATATATATAAAGAATGACAATGTCAGAGTGTGATGCTCTAGTGCAGTAGGGTGTTAACATTATAGATACAACAGCATACAGTTGCAATCAAAATTATTCAACCCCCATTGCAACTCAGGTTTATTGTCAAAATTTACAGACTCAGCTGTTTGCAATCAACAAATCAAACAAAAGCAATTGAAATAGTTCAACACAACAAATGCCTCAAGTGGTTTACCCAAATTCAATTGGAAATGCAACTTATAATGACTTCTCCAGTCTCAAAATTATGGACAGTAGCACAATGGAATCATGTTTTGTTGTCCGATGAGTCAACATTTCAAATAATGTTTGGACAAAACAGCTGTCGTGTTCTCCAGGAGGAAAAGGAGGAAAAGGACCATCCAAGCTGTTAACAGCGTCAGGTCCAAAAGATAGCGTCTGTCTAGGTATGGGGGTGTTTCACTGCTCATGGCATGGTTAACTTGCACATCTGTGAGGGCACCATTTATGCAGAAAGATATGTACACATTTTGAAGCAACATATGCTACCATCCAGAGCAGTACAACGCTAGCAGAGTGCTGGTGCTAGCATGGCCTGCCTGCAGTCCTGACCTGTCTCCTATTGAGAATGTGTGGTGCATGATAAAGTGAAAAATAAGGCAAAGAAAGGCCTCATACAGTTGCGCAGCTGAAGAAATGAATAATAGATGAATGGGGGGAAATTCCATTTGCTAAATTCAACCAACTGGTGTCTTCAGTGCCCAAACGCTTAATAAGTGTTATTAAAAGAAAAGGTGATGTTACACAGTGGTAAACAGTTGAATGTCCCAACTTTTTTGGAGTGTGTTGCAGTCATCAGATTTGAAATGAGTTTATATGTTCAAAAATAAATTAAATTCACAAAGTAAAACATCAAATAATTTGTTAATAATGTGTTTTCAATATAGTACAGGGTGAAGTGATTTTTCAAATGATTCTTTCTGGGTTTTTTTTTTTTTTGCATTTTCCATACTGTCCCAACTTTTGGGAATTGGGGTTGTACCAGTGTACTACGCTGTGCAAAACAGCTTTCATCATCTCCAGCTTCTATATTCAGGCAGTTTGCATCATGACTTTACACGCAATGCTTCATCAGTGTGTATTACTATTAAGGTGATCAGTCTCCCTACCAGAGATATTTATCTCAAGTCTATGGTTTCACATCAGTTACTGTAGCAAATATGCCTGCTCTTTTATCAGTGTACTTCAGTGTGCTCTTAAATGCAGGTAAGAGCTCATCGCAGCATTCAATGCTCTGCTGTGCTCCTGCTTTTCATATTGATCTTCAGTTTGCTTTGATTATGTAAGAACTCATCACTGGGCTGCTATTCCCCTCCTAGTCGGCAAGGGGCGCTCCCCTCCAGGATCTCTACTGCTCATTAGGACTGATATGTTACACCTGTGTTTTCCCCTATTTAAGTAGACTTGTGCCATGTCTTCATTGTTCAGTCTTGAGCCTTTGTCACCTGCTATCTGCTGCAAGCTAAGTTTGTGTTTTTGACCGCTGTGTCTGTTTTTGTTTTTTCCCTGTTTTGTGGAAGCACGGCTTCCTTTGTTTTTGTTGCACTTTTATCTAGTAAAGATTATCTTTTGTTGAAGACCCATGACTCCTTGCTCCTTGCCTCTGCCCTTGGATTCATTAACTTGGGAGTTAGCTTGATCAGTAAGCTCAGTGACTTTGACCATGGGAGACCCGGGTTAAGTGGGAAACCCCACTTAGAACAGCCTCGTTACAGATTATAAATGTATGGACTTTAAGTTTAAATACTCTGCATACAGCATCCAAATTGTTACATGCCAGGCAATCATGGTCAAAGTCAAATACTAGAGATACTGTCACGTATGATGTGCCTCAGTGTACTCTCTCTGACGGTGCAGTGTTAAACAATAACACAATTTTAAAAAATAGTAAAAACGATTAGACTGCTACAATCAGTATCTGTATTCACTTCCTTAACTCCCTGACAAAATGAGAATGAGAAATAGGATGAGCATGCCTACATGGGGCCATAGTTACAATAGCAAATGTGAAAACGCTTATTTCCAAAGGTAACCGAATGAAAGAATGTTTAACTAGAGGTAACATAGCTACATAGCTAGTGGATATAAAAAAATATACACACCCATGTTAAAATTGCAGGTTTTTCTGATGTACAAATAAAAAAAATTATAACGATAAATAATGTCAGATCTTTTTCCACCTTTAATGTGATATAGTAACCAACAAAATTCAAGTGAAAAACAAATAGAAACATTTTAGTGGAACATGGGAAAAAAAAAACACTTGGTTGTATAGATATGTATTGTACATCCTTTAACTACTTCCCTTAAATACTTTGTTAGCCCTCACATGTGAAGAATGAGAGAGATTGTTGTCACATTCAGCGAGTGACTAGTACTTGCCTGATATTGCTGCAGCGCCGTTAATGTTCCTGTAAGTCTCTTGGCAGTCTCCCTGATAAGTTTTCATCTTGTTCTTTTGTCAAATTTGGAAAACTGTCCTGTTCTTGATAATGTTACTGTGCTGCCGTATTTTCTCTAATTGTTGACAATCACCTTCACGGTGTTCCATTATATGTGTTTTGGAGATTATTTTGTAACCCGCTCTTGATTGATAACATTTGACAATGAAATCCCATACATGCTTTGTAAGTTTATTTAACAGATGGCGGGATTGGATGTTATAGCCGAATTATAATACAATCAAGAAAAACAAAAGTTAAACAGTAGGTTACAGATACCTGAATGAGCCACATCTTTCCATTCAAGTGTTGAACCTGGCTGAAGCTGTTTGTTTTTTCTTAAAAATTTGAAATGTCCATTTCAAATATTTAAATTCTCTTCATACACATCTATACAACCATCTGTGTGATACAATCGAGAGAATTAAATCCAAAAGTTCTAATCTCATTGGCTGGATCGTATGTAAATTCTTATCAATGGTTGGCCAGTTAGTTACATGTTAGGTGGGCAGTTCTTGTTATGAGTGAATGACAACATAGGTAGACATTGTTTGATGCACACAGAGCAGATCTGTGGTTGTAATGGATATTATTTTACTGCACATGAAAACTCAGCGATGAGTAGGACTCAGCCCTGAATGACCAGCCCTAGCACCATCCCTGGATAGGTGCATGATAAATACTTTTAAACACGATTTTGAATGTGATTGGTTAATTCTGAGCACAGTCAAATGCCATATTATAAACACAAATATAAATATATGAATATGTAATATATATATATATATATATATATATATATATATATATATATATATATATATATATATATATACAGTATATCAAAAGTGTTTTATTTTGTGTCAATTTCCTTAATCATACTGAGCTGTGTTAGCTAAGATTCACCATTATTATTTTTTTAAGTAGCTCATTTACATTATTAAGTCTTTAAGTTTGAGTTGTTGCCTAGTTGCATTCAGAATCTTCTAAATAATGTAGCATTATCTAGGTTAATTTTAATTTTACTGGGACATCTTAGCCAGGATATTAGACAGGAAAAGGGAATTAGAAGAGAGAGAGAGAGAGAGAGAGAGAGAGAGAGAGAGAGAGAGAGAGAGAAAGTAATTAAGGCGAAATGCACAGCAAGCATTCTCTGTTCAGTAATTATCACAAAGCTCTTTTTTGAGAAAGAGCTGGACGGCTAATGGAAGTGATCTTGATGAATCCTGAAATGTTACTCCAAAGCAGCACAGTAATTAAGTCCCTGTAATTAAATGCAATTGACGCATGAAATCATGAAGCCACTTTTTTGGCTACTGTTTGGCCACTCTCTCTCTCATTTTCCAATCTGCACTTTTGTGGACTGAGCCAATTACTAGCCTCTTTTCAACTTCCTGGAGAGTTTCTCAGATTTTTTTATTGCCTTTCCTGTTGTTCTTCTATTGCTTCCCCTAATATTTCATTCTCACACTTTCTATATTTCTTTGTAGTTTGATATCTGTAGCAGGCGAGGGTCTTGCTAAAGTGCCAAAAGTTTTATGTTTTAATTTTAGAGAATAAATAAAAGAATTAGTGTATTAGGGGTTTTCTTGGCAGAGGCAGAAAGAGAGAATTTACCTTTCCATCCTTACACAAAGCAGTATATTGTTATTCAGCAACTTGTAATTGCAGGATCATTCCACTTCTACTTTTAGGTTTTAGAAAACAATAGATGGAGGACCAAGCTAGTTCCCAATTGTGGTTTGTTAGCTTCTTTCTCAGAAAAAAAAAAAAATACTAAACTTTTGTAAATTTAGGGAACCTAAATGATTGATTGATGAGTGTACTTTAAAACTCATTTAGACAACATGGACCACCGTTGTTCCTTTAGAGTACATCGACACTGATGTACTTTTTTATTTACCTTTATTGCTTGTTGTAATATACCTCTACCATTTTTTAAAAAGGGGGTGGCAATATACTTTAAGGAAAAAAATTGCTGTAGGTTACTTAATAAAAATGTAATGTTAATTCCTTCCAAATAACTGAAGCCTCAAACTGATAAACATATTGGGTTGCATGAATATTATTGTGACGAGGAGGTGGGAGTGGGAGAGAGAGATAAAGGAGCGGCTGGACGCACCAGTGGGAGAGAGAGATGCACGTGCACTTTGTGTTCCATTTGTGTGTTTTGTTTTATGTTTGAATTTGGTTTATTATTAAACTTTATGTTTACATTCAGCCAGTTCCCGCCTCCTCCTTGCCTGACTTTTAAGTTTGTTACAATTATCTCATGAATTTATTTTAATATTGAGTAACTAAATGTTTTCAAGTGATATTTAATATGTACAGTACATAATAAAAGCTTATTATCAAGACCGGTATACTATAACAAGAGACATATGAAGTTACAGTATTGCCTAATTGTTAAATGTATTTAATTTAGGTGTAATCAATCAAAAACGATTGGGGTCTCCCATGTGGCATAACAAGATCAACTGAGTTAGCAATATCTTCAGATAGTTATTATCAAAATAACAATATGTATTTTGTATGTACAGTAGGGTCCAAATGTCTGAGGTCACTAGTGAAAATGCTTCTGTTTGCCATTCCTTTTCAAGTTTTTCATTACAAATGACATTATCAGCAAAACTTGAGTGGAAAGTAGAATCTTAAAAATATTTACATGAATTTCAGAATCTTAATATTGGGTATGTCCACTTTTTGCTTTAATGGCAGTATGTATTCGAACCGGCACAGACTCCACAAGTTTGTATAAAACCTGATGATCCATGTTAGATCAAATCCATATGTCATCTGTTTGTCCTCTAAACACATGCGTCAACGGAAGGGATAAGACTCACAGAAAATCAGACCTTCTATACGATGGTGATAACATGGTCAATATCACAAATTTGTTTAAATTTAAATAGTGACATAGAATTTGTGCAATATTTTAAACACTGAATAGTCAAACATTTCCTTTTTTTGTTTTGTTTCCATTTTTAAATAAAAATGAACCCCAAATTTTCAGTGTAGTCTCAGACTTTTGGAGCCTGCTTTACTGTATGTATTTTGCTTATGTGTAACTGAATGATGTGAAAATACTAACTTGTGTTTTTATTTAGATTAGTTTATCATTTTTAGTTTATCATTTTTAATGTATTGAGATCATTGTCATCACAATCTGATAAAGCACTAGACAACCTCCTGTTGTTATGACAAGTCACCATTTCCTGAAATTAGCTTATTACTGCTGGTGTCATCAGTGTATTTGTAAAGCTTGACTGAAATTTGTTTGTTTTGTAAGTCCATTAGTGAGGAAAAGAGAATAAAACACAGGATATACATCTATTTCTATCTTCTCACACTGTCTCCTCTTTTTATTTGTTATTATTTCCCATTAGTCTTTTTGTGCTCTTTCTCTCTCACTCACAAATAAACACATTTAGAGAGTTACACTTGCATGAAACAAGGAAAAAAACTAGCAAATCATTGTTGAGGATTTTGGTTTCTCTGTAACTGATATTCTGCTGTTTGTTAAAGTATGCTTGGCTGAATAAAACAACAGGCTCAGAGAGCGCATCACATTCTGATCACTGCTTAAAATCACAGCAGACTAAATCTCTCTCCTGCTCCCAGTGTATTTTATCTTCCCTGTCACTTGGTGTATTTGTTAATGTTTAAACACAATGGCCATTTAAAAATGGTTGCAGCCTAAAAAATCTTTCTCTTTTTAACAACTTTTAAAATGGTGAAAGCAGTGAAATAATAACAGAACATACACAGATCAGCCATAACATTAAAACCACTGACAGGTGAAGTGAATAACATTGGTTATCGTGTTACAGTGGCACCTGTCAGGAGGTGGGATATATTAGGCAGCAAGTGAACAGTCAGTTCTTGAAGTGTTGTAAGCAGGAAAAGTGGTCAAATGTAAAGGTCTGACCCCTGTCAACAACCGAAAGCACCTACAATGGGCATGTGAGCATCAGAACTGGACCATGGATCAATAGAACACAGTGGCCTGGTCTGATGAATCACACTTTCTTTTACATCCTGTGGACAGAGACAAGCCAGGGGAGGAAGATGCTCTAGGCAATGTTCTGCTGTGAAACCTTGGGTCGTGGCGTTCATGTGGATGTCACTTTGACATCATAACACAAATTGCTGAAAAAGTTAATCCTAGTTATGATGGAAAGGTGTCAGAACACATAATGCATCACAGCTCGCTCTGTATAGGGCTGAGTAGCCACAGATTGGTCAAAGTGCCCATGCTGATCCCTGCCCACCACTGAAAGCAATGAGCATGTGAGCATCAGAACTGGACCATGTAGAAATGGTAGAAGGTGGCCTGGTCTAATGAATCACGTTTTCTTTTACATCATGTGGACATCTGGGTGCATGTGCATTACTTACATACGGAAGAGATGGCTCCAGGATACACTGTGTTGACTTGGCCTCCAAATTCCCCAGATCTCAATTCAACTGAGAATGTGTGGGATGTGCTGGGCAAACAAGTGTAACGAATTAGCCTAAATATGAAATATATATACAGTATCTCACAAAAGTGAGTACACCCCTCACATTTTTGTAAATATTTTATTATATCTTTTCATAGGACAACACTGATGAAATGACATTTTAATACAATGTAAAGTAGTGAGTGTACAGCTTGTATAACAGTGCAAATTTGCTGTCCCCTCAAAAAAACTCAACACACAGCCATTAATGTCTAAACCACTGGCAACAAAAGTGAGTACACCCCTAATTGAAAATGTCCAAATTGGGCCCAAAGTGTCAATATTTTGTGTGGCCACCATTATTTTCCAGCACTGCCTTAACCCTGTTGGGCATGGAGTTCACCAGAGCTTCACAGGTTGCCAATGGAGTCCTCTTCTACTCCTCCATGATGACATCATAGAGCTGGTGGATGTTAGAGACCTTGCGCTTCCATTTGAGGATGCCCCACAGATGCTCAATATGGTTTAGGTCTGGAGACATGTTTGGCCAGTCCATCACCTTTACCCTCAGCTTCTTTAGCAAGGCATTGGTCATCTTGGAGGTGTGTTTGGGGTTGTTATCATGTTGGAATACTGCCCAGTGGCCCAGTTTCCGAAGGGAGGGGTTCATGCTCCTCTTCAGTATGTAGATGTTGGCATTCATCGTTCCCTCAATGAACTGTAGCTCCCCAGTGCCGGCAACACTCATGCAGCTCCAGACCATGACACTCCCACCACCATGCTTGACTGTAGGCAAGACACACTTGTCTTTGTACTCCTCACCTGGTTGACACCATATGAACCCAATAAGTTTATCTTGGTCTCATCAGACCACAGGGCATGGTTCCAGTAATAAATGTCCTTAGTCTGCATGTCTTCAGCAAACTGTTTGCAGGCTTTCTTTTGCATCATCTTTAGAAGAGGCTTCCTTCTGGGATGATAGCCATGCAGACCAATTTGATGCAGTGTGCGGCATATGGTCTGAGCACTGACAGGATGATCCCCCACCCCTTCAACCTCTGCACAAATGCTGGCAGCACTCATACATCTATTCTGCAAAGCCAACCTCTGGATATGATGCTGAGCACGTGCACTCAACCTCTTTGGTCGACCATGGCGAGGCCTGTTCTGAGTGGAACCTGTCCTGTTAAACCGCTGTATGGTCTTGGCCACCGTGCTGCAGCTCAGTTTCAGGGTGTTGGCAATCTTCTTATAGCCTAGGCCATCTTTATGTAGAGCAACAATTCTTTTTTTCAGATCCTCAGAGAGTTCTTTGCCATGAGGTGCCATGTTGAACTTCCAGTGACCAGTATGAGAGAGTGTGAGAGCGATAACACCAAACTTAATACAACTGCTCCCCATTCATACCTGAGACCTTGTAACACTAACAAGTCACATGACACCAGGGAGGGAAAATGGCTAATTGGGCCCAATTTGGATATTTTCACTTAGGGGTGTACTCACTTTTGTTGCCAGCAGTTTAGACATTAATGTCTGTGTGTTGAGTTATTTTGAGGGGTCAGCCAATTTACACTGTTATACAAGCTGTACACTCACTACTTTACATTGTAGCAAAGTGTCATTTCGTCAGTGTTGTCCCATGAAAAGATATAATAAAATATTTACAAAAATGTGAGGGGTGTACTCACTTTTGTTAGATACTGTATATATATATATATATATATATAATCAAAGTGTGTTATGATCAGTTATAAATATAAATCAACCATAAAGGGGAATGTACATATATATACAGATAATTAACTACAACGGATTATAATTAATTACGAATATATATATGGTCTAGATCAGCTTGTAGAATTAGCTTTAGTCTAGTGTTAGAATTAAATTCGAAGAGGCTGATCGGTTTGTCCACCAAAGTCAACAGTGTAATCTTCGTATTACTCTAAAAAGGGGGAAGATTATTCTTCTGGCCAAGAGGAATAATTCTCCGGTTCTGTTACTACAGAACATAGCATGTAGCGAAAAGCAAAATGTTAAAGTGACCTTATTTATGAGCAGCAACAGAGACAATCAAGCATGATATTAATAGATTTTAATAAATGAATGAAACTATGAATACAGACAACTAGATCTAAGCAAATAATACATATATACAGGAAAACGAAAGTAAAGAAAGAAAAGAGGTGAAAACACAAGAATGGCAAAACTTACAAACAGTTAACCTTGAGAGCCAGCAAAGAATCATGTCACCTAAAGCTTAAAACGCATCTAGAGATCGTTTGAGAACGATACTTGCATTGGTTTCAGTGTTGAGTTTCAGATGCGTGCTAGATTCGGCGCATTCGTGAGCTGGAGTTCGTTGGTTTCTTCCGTGCCGTTAACGAGAAGTTTGAACTGAGTTAACGTGAAGTTGCGTTTTGCCAGAAGAAGAAAATAGCTGGGGCTCACGAAAGAGAGTGCCGGCGAAGAGGGAGCGAGGAACGTGTGTCGTTGTCTTTTAAGGACAAGCCAGTCCACACCTCTCTTTGGGCAATTGATGAATCCTGAATGTGAATTTTGGGAGGGAGAAGGTTTCCTTTGTCTCTCTTCGCAACCTGATTTGCATCTCTGGGGTGACGTCGGATTAGTACCATCTTATTACAAAGTATAGTAAAAAGCATAAAATAATGCATCCCATTATAACGTAATATGCGTCATCAATCAGGGCATCAAGAGAGGATTAATTAGAGACTAAATTCAATAGGGTAGGAAGACGTTAAAAGAGTGGTATATCCTTCCACCTGGTTATAGGCATTTCAACTTATTCTAAACTTAACTAAAGATCATACTAGCTTGATTACACAGGACAAACCATGCATGCATACAAGAATACATCATATACTATTTTGGCATAGTTTAATTATGGGTTAAATTCAGGGAGTGTGCCGTTATGTGTGTGCGTGGGTCCGGAGTGTGTGTGTGTAAAGGGGAGTTTGCATATTCGGCATTCCAAACAGGGGTGTCTGGGGAGAGATTCCCCCTTGGTGTCTGGAGAAGGGGAGGGGGTCAGTCCAAGAGACCTTTGAAGTCACCTAGGAGTGGTGGCGACTCTTAGATTTGCTGGTGCCGGGTTAGTGATTTAGCGGGAGAGGGCAAAAAGTTAAAAGCTTTGCTGGGCCTAGCGTTGATTCGACCAGTTTGATCCAGTCCAGACGCTACACAAGTTTGATCCATGGAGGCCCCACCACCTTCAGAGGTCTTGCAGAGTCCATGCCTCGACAGGTCAGAACTATTTTGGCGGCACAGTGGTGACCTACATAATATTAGGGAGGTGGTTTTAATGTTATGGCTAATCATTGTATATCAGTTTGAATTGCATTTATATTCTTTAGGTAATATGTTGTTGTTTTTATGTTGAATGCATAACACAAATGTTGAATGCATAACAAAACAGTCATTATGTTAGTGTATTTAAGAATTTGGTGAGCATTCCCTGTACATTTCTAAACAATTTTTCATTAAATGGTTACAGTTAAAACTTACCTTTGTAAGTATTCTTTTGCCATTCTTTGGAAATTCTTTCTATTGAGTTGACCATATTCAGTCTCCAATGCAGTGTTAAAGTCCTATACACTGCAAAATAAGCAAGATTACGAAATAAGATTTTGTATGTAATTTACACTACCTGCTTGTAGGTTTACTTTGGAAGTTCTTCTCAAAGTTTGAAATGTTATTCATACAATATTCCACTATTGCAAAAGCTGCTGTAAATACTAACCCCATTTCCAGAAAAGTTGGGTTTTTTTCTAAAATGCAATAAATACAAAAATCTGTGATTTGTCAAGTCTATTGAAACTTTAACTGACAAAAGTACAAAGAAAATATATTCAATTTTCACTGACCAACTTGTAAATATAAACAAATTTATAATTTGATGCTTTCAACACACTCAAAAAAGTTGGAACAAAAGCAAACTAAGACT
The DNA here is from genome assembly GCA_023630585.1 of Cranoglanis bouderius. Classification (NCBI taxonomy): domain Eukaryota; kingdom Metazoa; phylum Chordata; class Actinopteri; order Siluriformes; family Cranoglanididae; genus Cranoglanis; species Cranoglanis bouderius. Next base: position 11,182,731 of record CM042566.1, read on the forward strand.
GAACTGTTTATAGAATATTCAAGTAACACCATTTTGGAGGATCAGGTTAATTGGTAAGAGGGGAGGGTATCCGAATTGGGCATAAAAGGAGTATCCACCAAAAGCTCAGTCTTTGCAAGCAACGATGGGTCGTGGCTCACCACTTTGTGCCAAACTTCATGAGAGAATTGTCAGTCAGTTCAAAAAGAACATTAATCAACACAGTATTGCAAAGAATTTAGGGTTTTCACCATCTACAGTGCATAATATTGTGAAAAGATTCAGGGAATCCGGAGAAATTTCATTGCGTAAAGGGCAAGACCAGAAACCATTGTTGAATGTGCGTGACCTTCGAGCCCTCAGGCGGCATTGCCTGAGAAATAGTCATGCTACTGTGATAAATATAACCATATGGGCTTGGGAATACGTCGGAAAACTGTTGTCACTTAACACAGTCAGCTGCTGCATCCAGAAATGCAACCTGAAACTCTATTACGCAAGGAGGAAGCCACACATCAACTCTATGCAGAAATGCCACTGAGTTCTCTGGGCCCAATCTCATCTCAGATTAACTGAAAGGCAGTGGAAACATGTGCTGTGGTCAGATGAGTCCACATTTCGCATGTTTTTGGACGTCGAGCTCTCCGGGCCAAAGATGAAAAAGACCAGCCAGACTGTTATAAGCGAAAAGTGCAAAAGCCAGCATCTGTGATGGTATGGGGGTGCATATGGGGGTGCATTTCATCTTTGATGGAAACCAATATAGATAATGTCACAAACAATACTATACCCAGCATAGATAATAATCACTATAGATAATAACTATACTAGATAACAAACACTGCACATAATACCATAACCACGTTAGATAATAACCAATAAAGATAGCAGATTGAGGGTCAAGTGGGTCATTCAGCTGTAGCGAATTTAGCTCAAATGGTGAAATGTATCTATATATCTAATCAAAGCGTGTTCTGATTAGTTATGGATATAAATCGACCATGAGAGGGAATGTTACTTACTGACTTACTGTAGTCCAGTTTTAGAATTAAATGCGAAGGGTCCACCAAACTTACCAGGGTACTCTTCGTATTACTCTAAAAGGGGAGATTATTATTCTGGCCATGAAGGATAATTCTCCTGTTCTGTTATTAAAAGAAATACAGTGCGTAGCGAAGAGCAACATTAAAAGTGAACCTTGTTCATGAACAAAACCAGAGACAATCTAGCATGATAATAATGAATTTTAATAACTAAGTGAAACTACTGATACACACAACTAGATCTAAACAAATAATACATATATACAGGAAAAGTGAAAGTAAAGAAAGGAGAAGTGATGAAAATAACAGAATGGCAGAAAACACAACAGTTTAACCTCGAGAATCAGCAATGAATTAATTTGCCTTAAACAGGGGCATGAACTTAAGAAAGACGCATATATAGATCAATTAAAATTTATACTTGCATCGGCTTATCTGTCGTTTCAAGAGAGTCCGAGGTCCGGTGATTTCGTGTTGAGTTCGCTGAATCCTCTGAGTTGTTAGAGTCTGGGTAAATCAGAGTTGTTCTCGCTGAGGCAGAAAATAAGAAAACAGTAATTGCCACGTAGCTAAAGGAAAAGAAGAGTCCGGAAGAGTGCCGGAAACAAGGAAGAAGCAGCAGGAGTGAAGAAACGGCAGAAGTGAAGAAAGCAGAAGCGAAGCAGAAGTAAAGCAGAAGTGAAGAAGGAATTTGTGTCACTGTCTTTTATGGACAACGCCAATGTACATGCCTCTCTGAGCTGCTGGCGAATCCAGAAAGTAGAAAGTTTTGAGGGAAGAACTTTCTTTGTCTGTTCCAGAGCGAATTCGCATGCCAAGGCCGGGTTTGTATTAGCTTCGGATTTAGAATGAAATTTAGAAAAGTATAGAATGATACATCCTATCATCATATGGTATGCATCATTATCCGGTGTATTAAGAGACAATTAATTTGATACTAAATTCGATATGATTAGAAAACATTAAACAGTGAAAGATCTTTAGACATGGTTACAGGCAAATTAAAAGTTATATCCTAAGTTAAACTATCCAAAATCATCCTAGTTTGGTTACATAAGCACACAATACATGCATACACAAATATATTAGTTCTACCCTAGACATATAATTACATGTTACAGTCACGAAAGATTTTCCATTAGGGAAAATCGTGTGCGTGAGTGAGTGAGTGAGTGTGTGAGTCGTGTGCGTGTGTGTGTCCAGAAGAGGGGGCTGGTGTCCTTTTACCTTCCCACCGGTATCTGGTCAAATTGATGGTGCCGGGGGGAGTTAGGGGGGAAGATGAATTCCCCCCCAGCCTCTTCGGCGCCAGGGGTAATAAAACGGGGTGATAAACAGAGGTTAGGTCAGAAAGCTAAAAGCTTTTTGTTGAGCTTAGTTGATCCTTGTTGATCCACCCAATTTGAAATTCTCCAGATGTTACACACGTTACATTCAAGAAAGATTTCTCCATTGTGCGTGTAAGCTCTGTGTGTGTATGTGTGGGTGTGTGTGTCTGTGTGTCTGTAAGTGTGTGTGTGTGTGTGTCTGAAGGGGGGTTTGTGTCCTTTTAGCATTCCAAAGGCATCTGGAGTAAGGAGAGGGGGTTTCTCCCAGTCAGACTGGAGCCAAGATGGTAATCACAGAGATAGGTCCAAAGCTCCAGCAAAACCCTTTTTTTTTTCTAAGTTCAGGTTGAATCAAAATCAGTTTGGTACCGTCAGACGTTACACAGCCTAAAAAAAAAAAACTAGGGCTGTAGTCAAGACCGTCATTGTCAAATCCAAGACCAGGACTAGCCGAGATCAAGTCTTAAGGGAGTCAAGGCCAAGTCAAGATTGAGTCCAAAAGAATGTGAGACCAATTTGGGATTGAGACAGAAAACCATCAAATCCTTTTCGAGGCCAAGCAATTACTTAAACTATTTGGCTACACCAGTGATTAGGCTATGTTTTCTAGGAATTGTGTCTTGTCAAGCTGTCTGCAGGTGAAAACACACTTTATATTTAATTATACTTTTACTTTATATCTATATGAATATCTATATATTGTAAGAAAAAAAGAAGATGTGGCAAGTGGTAGCTCAGTGGTTAAGGCATTGGACTTCTGATCGGAAGTCAAGCCGCCACTGTTGGGCCCTTGAGCAAGGCCCTTAACCCTCAATTGCTCAGATGTATAAATGAAATAAATGTAAGTCGCTCTGGATAAGGGCATCTGCCAAATGCCATAAATGTAAATGTAAATGTAAATGGATGTCGAAGATCTCAAAGAATAACTTTATTGCAGCATGGCAGTGGCAAAATACATGAAGCACTTCAGGTTCATCGAAGTCAAAGTGAACCCCGAACAATATCAGCACAGACCTATTATACTGTATTTCGAACCAGGGTTTCTGCATGTAATGCAAATAAAGTTTCACTCTAAATGTAAATTAAGGATAGCATTTGATGCGATCACTTTCCGTTCGCACTGATGTCATTACAGGTGTGACCCCCAAATGGTGAGGTGATAGGATTGTCTAGACAGATGTCTTTCTGAATGATAATTACAGTCACATAACCCTTTGTTCAGGGATGGTTCTTGATGTCCCACTGCCACTCCCATATTATAACTGATTGAATGTCGCTTTAGGTGGTATTATACACATATTGCTGAGACAGAGTTGTATTCACTTCAGAGGGGTGTACTCACTTTTGTGAGATACTGTATGTGTGTGTGTGTGTCTATATATATATATATATATATATATATATATATATATATATATATATATATAATGTTATGACCTGCTGCAAACGAAATGCTTAGCCAGACACCAGCTTCTGGCAGCGTTCCTGAGGAATCTTAGCCCATTCCTCATGAGCAATGGCCTCCAGTAATATTCTTGGGTTTGCATGTTTTTCAAATCCTTCTATGGCTTATTTATATGATTTTGAGCTGACTTTTCTTGTGCTTTTGGGTCAGTAGTGGTGTACTTGAAGTTCTGCATTTAGTACGCCTTCTGCATTTAGTACGCGCCATACTGTGCCCACTGAAACCTCAGTGCCTGTTGCCACCAAGTCTTGCTGTAGGTCTTTTGCAGTCATTCGAGGGTTTTTCACAACCTGCCTTCTCAGAAATCTGGTTGCAGCCATTGATAGCTTCCTTTTTCTGCCCGTGCTGGTATTTCATGTATTGTCTGCCCCTAGCCAGTTCAGGTATTTCATGTGTTCCAACTCAACCACACGTGGTGCAACAAAATAAGTCCTTGATTAGTTGCATCAAGTGTGCTTGACACAAATACATGTTTTGCATATTTGTGCTGTTGTGAGGGATTCTATTCAGGGGGTTGAATAATTTTGAGACTGGAGAAGTCATTATAAGTTGCATTTTCACTTGAATTTGGGAAAACCACTTGAAGCATTCATTGTGTTGAACTATTTCAATTGCTTTTGTTTGATTTGTTCATTGCAAACAGCTGAAATTCTGTAAATTAATAAAGTCTGTAAAATAAACCTGATTTGCAATGGGGTTGAATAATTTTGACTACTTGTATATTCCTTGGTCATACCCATTGTTATGAATGACTAAGGGAATTTGGCCTATGTGTTACCTCAATATATGTATACTATTGTATACTAACAAATGTAAACTATCAATGGGAATATACTGCAAATATATTTTTCTCATATGAATTCAGAAGGGGTGCCAATAATTGTTGCACACCTATATATATATATATATATATATATATAATTTGATAAACCTGTGTTTTGTTTGCAATAATTTGATATCCATGAGAGCAGAGTCTTTTTAACAAAAGATCAAAAGGTTAAACAATAAAGACAATTTTTCACAGCCTTCTTTCCTCATATTTACCAAGGGTGCCAATATTAGTGGAGGGCACTGTATAGTCATGACCGACTGCTCAAGCATGCCTTAGGAAAATGTCCTATAGTTGATTTAAAGATTGGGGGAGTTAATACCTTTTGTTTACTTGACACAGGAAGCCAAGCCAGTGCAATTACTGAGAATTATTTCAAGGAACACTTAGCCAGTGAAGTTGGAGATGTGTGATATCCACGGAATGTTGGCTTAAGATGAATGCTGGCAATGGCTTAGACATACAATACCTTGGTTGTCTTGAGTTGAAGGTTGAAACAATGGGTATTACCCTACCAGAGTGTGGTTTTCTAGTAGGCAAAGATGCACAGAACTCTTCTGCTGTAACAGGTCTCACTGGCATGACCATCATTAGTAGATGTAGACAACTGGTTCATGCTGAGTTTGATACCACATTAGGTGGAGAGTTGCAGTCTGATTGGAGAGGCCTTCCAGCAGATGCAGAGTGGCAGTAGTTGTGAGAAGACGACTGTTGCACGGGTAGCTGGGAAAAGACATGGTGCACATATCTGTTTCATCTGTTGCCACTATGATGGCCAAGGGAATAAAGAGTTTGTCCCCTAATGGTTTACAAAGCCTGCTGTTAGAGCTAATGTATGCACCTTTACCTGGTGGCCTGATTGTTGTCCATTCTCTTGTGTAACTACTGTTCCCTTTCTAAGGGAACTCAACGTTGCGTAAGCTTCACCCTGTGGGAAGCACCCTCGCATGTAACCAGTAACTGAATGAAAGTCTGTGTGAAATCACGCCTAGTTTATAGGCCTGCCGTGGTCAGGTGATGTGGCAATTAAGTGCGATGCATGATATAAAAACGGCACCTGTGAACCATGCCGTCAGCCTTATTATCTTCAGCGAAAAACTGCATGTCGGTTGTTTGTGTGAACACACAAAAAGACTTCATTTCCTCTCTGTTTTTTCAAAATAAATATATATCTTTACTTTTCTGTCCCTTTTTAGAAAGAAAAGTATGAGTCAGAGAGAATTCAGGAAGTGTGTTTCGCCTTCTTCTGTTTCATCACGGGGGGGATGGACACACTTTCTGTGTGAAGTGTCTGGGAGTGGAGCATTCTGCAGCGGTTCTTGAGGGAGCTAACTGCGCACACTGTGAGCGATTTACAATCAGGCAGCGGTTCGCTCTTTTCTCGACCAAAAGGAGTTGGGTTTCAGAGCCTCGCGGATCTGGGGGTCTCGTATGGATCTGGAAGAGGAGCCGGAGATGAGCGCTGCTCTATCTCTTGCTCTGTCTTCCGGGTCCGGCTCTCCACTGGATTTTGGCGCTCGCGCCATGACTCCTCCTTCCATTATGGAAAACCAAAACTGCCCTTTCTGACTCTGAGGAGCCAGTAGGGGGAGCCATTGCACCAAAAATAGAGCGCAGCTCTCAAGCATATAATGAGCTGCTTGAAGTGATTACTAGGGCAGTAGAAAAACTCAATGTAGACTGGCCCAGGGAAGAGGAAGTGGCTTGTAGCAGGCTGGACGAGCCTATCTCCCCAGTGACAATAAATCTCCCTCACACTGCAGAAAAATCCCATTTTTTCCGGACGTGCATGACAAAATATCACACTTCTGGAAAAAAACTATTCACTAGCTGTGTTTATAACCCCACAATGTCAGATTACTCGGCCATCGTGAGGAATGAACAGCATGGGTATTTAGCTATGCCAAAGGTGGAGGAGGTGCTTGTGAGCTATCTCTCTCCATCAATGGCAGGAAATTTAGGGGTAAATTTCTCTGGGTGACCAAGCAAATGGCCCGTCATATCGGCCGTTCAATGGGTAGCTTGGTTGTGGCAGAGAGGCACCTATGGCTCAACCTCTCAGGGATGGGAGATAAAGATAAGATCTCCCTGCTGGATGCCCCGTTGAACCTTCTGGCCTGTTTGGTGGCTCAGTTAACGCCATCGCAGACAGGTTTCACGAGGCACAACAGCAAAGAGCGGCATTCCCACTTAACTGTAATTATCAACTTTTACCATCAGGCAGAAGACTTAGATCTATCAAATGTAGAACATCAAGATATTCTCAGTCATTTGTACCAGCAAGTATCAGGATTATTAATGCTATGTAATCTCTCTTTCTAGTGTGCGAATTAATGTGTATGTGTATAACTGTTGTGTGTTTGTACATATGCTATGAATATATGTTTGATCTCTGTGAGAATGTAACCCACCTTTGGAATGTATGTTACAAGTTTCGTGCTAAACGACCAATAAAGTATTTATTATTATTATTATTATTATTATTATTATTATTATTATTATTCAGCCAGTTCCTTCCCCGTAGTGTCGAGTTCGCCTGGGCATCCACGAGTGGGGCCTCCCTCCGCAGAGAGCCAGGGGGACCGGGCAGCCACAGTCACAGCCTGCTGGTAGGCCTGATCTATGAATGATCATAAAGGCCAAGCAGACAAAGAAGGAGCAGTCCTGATGGGCCACGGAGGGAAGTATCAGGGGAGGTAAGGCTGTTAGGGCACTTAGGCCCCAGTATTACTGTAGGGCCTCCCCTAGCCAATGTCAGTTTTTTCTGGTCAGTGAGCTGTCACAGGGCAACGAAAATCTGATGCTTCCCCCCCAACAGGTTGTGGAAGTGTTAACGTCTCTGAAAGACGATCTGGCAGTGTGGAAACTACTGCCAAATGTGTATCCATGGGTTCTGTCCACCATAGAAAAGGGTTACCGGGTCCAGTTCAGAGCTCAACCCCCCCCAATTCAGAGGTGTGCTCACCACAGTAGTCAGCACAGAACAGAGCCTGACATTAGTGCAGGAAGTGAGATCCCTCTTGGACAAAGGGGCCATAGAACGTGTACCCCGTTCCCTGAGGGAGGGAGGTTTTTACAGCCATTATTTCCTGGTTTGCAAAAAAGATGGGAGTATGCGGCCAATTTTAGATCTGCGCCATCTGAACTGTACTCTTCAGACATACAGGTTCAAGATGCTGACGCTCAAACTTATCGTTCCACAGATTCAGTTTGAGGACTGGTTTGTGATGATTGATCTAAAAGATGCACATTTCCACATAGAAATATTGCCCAGTCACAGGAAGTTCCTGAGGTTTGTGTTTGGAGGCAACGCATACCAATATTGGGTTCTTCCCTTCGGTCTAGCTTTATCCCCTCGCACCTTCACAAAGTGCATGAATGCCGCTCTGGCTCCCTTGCAACTCCAGGGCATCAGTGTACTAAACTACCTGGACGACTGGTTAATTCTAGCGCGAACCAGGCAGCTGGCGGTTCAACATCGAGATGTTGTTCTCGCCCACATGAGGAGCTTGGGGGTCAGGTTGAACCTCAAGAAAAGTATGCTTTCTCCAGTACAGAAGACAACTTTTCTAAGAGTTATATGGGATTCTACTACGATGAGGGCATTTCTATCCCCAACACATGTAGGATCAATCCTATCAACATTGAGCAAAATAAAGCTGGGTCTGGGCATCCCCTCCAGTCTCTACAAGAGACTGTTGGGGCTTATGGCAGCAGCAGCCCAACATCATTCCGCTGGGCCTATTGCACGAGACCATTTCAGTGGTGGCTGAAAAGTTGGGGGTTTCATCCCCCTGGAGTAATCAGTGTCACGCTGTGATGCCTACGTGCTCTGAAAATGTGGAGGTGTCCCCGGTTTCTAGCCTCGGGTCATTACGGGGGTTACGTTCGTGCCCCCTTTTCAGGCACGCACAACTAATTCTTCTCTGGGCAGAAGGAAAGTTTTTGTCAGTGAGTGCAATGTACGTTCCGGGCAACCGGAATATGGGGGCAGACATCCAGTCGAGGCAGAGGCTGAGGCCCGGGGATTGTAGGCTCCATCCACAAGTGGTGGAGTCCGTATGGTGGAGGTTCGGCCAAGCGGAAGTGGATGTGTTCGCCTCCGAGGAGACAACACGCTGCCTGCTTTGGTTCACCCTCACTCCTCCCGCACCACTGGGGCTGGACACCATGGTGCATACATGGCCGAGGTCACATCTGTATGCTTTTCTAGCGAGAGTCCACCAAGACCGTCTATGTTTGCTGCTAGTAGCACCTTATTGGCCAGCTCAAATATGGTTCTCAGAGATAATATCCCTGCTAGACGGCACTCCCTGGGAGATTCCCGTTCGCAGGGATCTACTGTCTCAAGCCAGAGGATTGATTTATCACCCTTGGCTGGAACTATGGAAACTGTGGGTCTGGTCCCCGGGGGGGCACCAGCTCATAGATTCTGGTCTCCCAACCGAGGTTGTAGAGACCATGTTGAACGCTAAAGCACCATCCACAAGAAAATTGTATGCGCTCAAGTGGCGACTTTTTGTTTCGTGGTGTGGGGAACGTCGGTTAGACCCAGTAAACTGCACAATAGCTACAGTCCTGGAGTTCCAGGAGGAACGTTTCTCAGCAGGGTTGGCTCCTTCTACAATCAGGGTCTACGTGGCAGCCATTTCGGCCAGCTACGCCTCTATTGATGGAGCCTCTGTGGGGCAATATCCTCTAACATCAAGGTTCATGCGTGGTGTCAGGTGGCTGAGGCCCATCTGCAGACCACGCATACCTTCCTGGGACCTTTCTGTGGTCCTGGAAGGTCTGTCAGGTGCCCCATTCAAGCCCTTAGAGTCAGCCTCAGAGAAGCTTCTGACTCTAAAGGTAGCTCTTCTGCTGGCTCTGACTTCTCTCAAGCAAGTAGGAGATCTACAAGCTCTCTTTGTCACCCATTCCTGCCTTGATTTTGCCCCAGGATTAGCCAAGGCCTCCCTCTATCCTAGGCCGGATGTTTCCTAAGTACCTGTCTGTAGTGTTGCGGTAGTGGAAGCAACCTCTATTGCTTATGAGGTGCGCGGTCTCACCTCTGGGCATAGGGGCTCATTCCACTAGGGGGGATGCCTCCTCAAAGGTTTTATCTAAGGGGTACCCTTACAGGATGTGTGTGCTACGGCGGGGTGGTCTATGTCGCACACATTCATTCAGTATTACAGTTTGGCCTTATTGGCCAGCTCATATATGGTTCTCCGACATATCTCTGCTGGATGGCACTCCCTGGGAGATTCCCATTCACAGGGATCTATTGTCTCAAGCCAGAGGGTTGATTTATCACCCTCAGACTGAACTATGAAAACTGTGGTCTGGCCCCTGAGGGGCACCAGCTCATAAATTTCGGTTTCACAACTGAGGTTGCATAGCTTTGTCATACTGGGGCATGCCTGTGAATTGCATCTTCGCTTCAGATAATAGAGGCTGACGGCATGGTTCACAGGTGCCATTTTTATATCATGCGACATGCTTAATTGCCACATCACCTGACCACGGCAGGCCTATAAATAGGCGTGATTTTATACAGACAACAGATACCAGTCACGCACAGAGGCACTTCCCACAGCATGAAGCTTATGCAACATCTCATTCCCTTCTCAGGGAACAGGGTAACATATGTAACCCAGATGATTTTCAGACAAGTCCTAAATTTAGATAAAGAGAACCCAATTAAAATAACTGAGACAAAAATATTATACTTGGTCATTTATTTATTGAGGAAAATGAGCCAATGTTACATATCTGTGAGTGGCAAAAGTATGTGATCCTTTGCTTTCAGTATCTGGTGTGACCCCCTTGTGCAGCAATAACTGCAACTAAACGTTTCCGGTAACTGTTGATCAGTCCTGCACATCGGTTTGGAGGAATTTTAGCCCATTCCTCAGTACAGAACAGCTTCAGCTCTGGGATGTTGGTGGGGTTCCTCACATGAACTGCTTGCTTCTGGTCCTTCCACAGCTCATTCATTGAATTAATTTTTCCATCAGTGATCGCAAGCTGTCCTGGCCCAGATGAAGCAAAACAGGCCCAAAACATGATCCTACCACCACCATGTTTCACAGATGGGACAAGGTTCTTATGCTGGAATGCAGTATTTTCCTTTCTCCAAACATCTCAAACTTTGATAGATCTCTGTTCTTTAAATAAATTATTGTCATTGCATTGATTGAAAACACCTTACTCTAATTTCACCTTCAAATTAACTGTTAATCCTTGAGGTTCACATACTTTTGCCACTCACAGATATGTAATATTGGATCATTTTCCTCAATAAATAAATGACCTAGTATAATATTTTTGTTTCATTTGTTTAATTGGGTTCTCTTTATCTACTTTAGGATTTGTGTAGAAATATGATTGTTTTAGGTCATATTTATGCAGAAATATAGAAAATTCTAAAGCGTTCACAAATGTTCAAGCACTACTGTATTTGTTGCTTTTATTTTTGATGGTCAAGCTTATTTTGTCTTTGCTTTATTATTGATAAAGTTTATTTTAACTTTGGCTTTCTTACTGACTGTTCATGTGTCGTTCATGCAGAGGAATGCAAATTTCCAGACCAAAAAAAAAATGTTTATAAATGTGTGTTTTCACGGTCACAATTACTAGCTTGTTTGGTTAAATACTTTTTCAAAGTTTAAATACAATAAGTCACCAACAAACAGCAAAGGTTTATTTAACATAGATTTTTTTGTTTCTTTTTCTAATATTATGGTTGTTTGACAGTAAATAACTGTATTGCCAACTGTATACCTGTTTTATACTTGTTTTTAAATAATGTCTCTATATAGGGGGAATAAAATTAGAAGGATTTTTACCTAATAATATATTGTCTAATTAAATGTTTGAGTTTGACAAACATAAAAAAAATCACTTTTTTTTTTTTTTTTCAAGTAGGACCAACTCAATTACATCTCATTGCATGAATCAGTTTTTTATGAGTTGGGGCTATACATATTTATTCCAATGAGTTATTTTTTTGAGTGTAACAAAATTTGTACTAATATATATATATATATATATATATATATATATATATATATATATATATATATATATATATATATATATATATATATATATATATATGTATATTGTATAATGTACCACCCAAATTGTTTCTGCAGCACTTGAAATGATCGTTCCCCAATAACAGGCATCCATTTGGTGGGATAAAAACCTGGTGTGATGATAATAGTGATAACTGTGAGTAACCTCTAACACACCTTATGGATTTGTGTGGGTGGTATATGTGTCTGGTGATTAATTACAATGCAATTCCATTTCCTGTGTGCACTCTAAAAATCTGTTCGTGAAAGCTGTTGGTTTTGTGGCACTTTGGTGTGTGATGCTGTCTGGAGTGTTATTATATGGATTGTCCTAAATCACACATATACACACAGAGAAGCACAGACATTAATGAAATCTGACTCCTGGCACTCAGCTCTATTTTAACTGCCATGTTCATAAAAGAACTAGGAAGCCAATTCAAACTGCCTGCCTTTGTGATGCACTATAACACTGTGGGATTCATGGTCTTATGACCTCCATTCTCAGCCTTGTTTGTCTGATTTCATGCTTACACATGTCAACGGCTCTATGCACACAAGTCATTCTACCAAAGAATGGTTAAAAAAAGAATAAAGTTAAAGGAATGGCCAAGTCAGAGTCCTGACTTTAATCCAATAGAAATGTTGTGAAAAGACCTGAAGCAAGCAGTTCATGTGAGGAAACCCACCAATATCCCAGAGTTGAAGCCGTTCTATACTGAGGAATGGGCTACAATTCCTCCAAGCTGATGTGCATGACTGATCAACAGTTACCAGAAACGTTTAGTTGCGGTTATTGCTGCACAAGGGGGTCATGCCAGATACTGAAAGCAAAGGTTCACATAGTTTTGCCACTCACAGATATGTAATATTGGCCCATTTTCCTCAATAAGTAAATGACCAATAATATTTTTGTCTCATTTGTTTAATTGGGTTCTCTTTATCTACTTTGAGGACTTGTGTGAAAATCTGATGACGTTTTAGGTCATATTTATGCAGATGTGTAGAAAATTCTAAAGGATTCACAAACTTTCAAGCACCACCATATGCCATGGTGATGTGTGTGCTGTTGAACATCAGTAGCAGCAGTGGCTTATGGCCATAGATTTTGATGGGACAGGCTGACATTAACAACAACATACCTTCAAACAAAGCTAGCTTCAAACAAAGTCAAGCAGCTATCACACTTGTGCTATAAGCTAAAATATAGTATAATTTTTAGAGTAAACCTGTAATCAGTGGTTGACAGGTTTCAGCAAAATTTACAGCCTAATTACACAAGAAAACCACACAGAAGACCTGAATCTAGATTATTATTTTTTTTTTAAATTGGGCATCAGAAAAGGTAGACATGATTCTTCTTTTTCTCAGCCTTTGCATGGGAAAAGAAGTATTTCACACATATTTCCAATGTAGTCATTATCCACTTCATAATCACCCTTTTTCCAATCCCAGTCTTTGTAATATCTTACAAAAAAGATTCTCTTACATCATATACACACACTGTCTATGCTTGCATTTTTCCATTTTGCATAAATTTGTTTGATTTCATTCAGATTATTTGCAGTAAAACAAGATATTGGTGGATCTTAGTAGATCACTTTTTAAATTAGCTCAGTTTGGCAACAGTGTCATTAACTGTCCTGTCCGCTGCTACTCTTCCGCTAAAAATGTTTAAATAGCAAGCATGGGGCAGCATAATTCCTTCCCCTACCTCTGGAAGCTAGCCAGCTAACAGGGAACGTTCTCAGAACTTTGGCTAACGTTCTCTAAAAGTGCTCTCAAAGTTATTAAAAAAAGTTTTTCAACGTTACATGTCTTTGGTAAACATTCTTAAAGTGTTAGCATAAAAATGTTATTGTTACTTTGTTAGTGGAACGTTTTAAAAAACATTACTACATTTAAAAAATGCAGACAGTTAGTTATACAACTTTTTTCTTCTGCAAATCAACTTATGCAACATAACTAATGACACATTTACAGTGCACTGAAACACTATTTTTCGGGGGGTTTTCTGGTCAGAATAAAATTGTCAGATTATAAAAAATTATATTTATGTATATATTTATCTGTCCAGCAAGACAGAATCCCAATTTGAATTCATTTCTGCAGTTTAGTGTGATCAGATGGGCATGGTTTTGGAGCGTGTATGCGCATCAATCATACACAGCAGGACGGACCGACCGCTGACAAACTCACTTAGTGAGACAATGCCTTTCAGGTAAGTTGGGTGACTTTTGTTGGTTGTATGAATAAAATACTTTTATTATCCCAATGCTGATTAGCATAGATCTGCAGCAGGCGGTACTATTTTGAGGAAGTTATAGCTACATTATCGGTTCACTAGAGCACTGCTGTCATGGCCTACAGAGAAGTTACAATAGTAAACAAATGTGTATAACAGTAGAATAAAGGCAAAAATTACATTGACAGGACTCTTTACTTAAACTGACTGTTTATTAGTATGCTCTAGTTCGCTCTTTCAATGTAGCGAAACTGGTTTTCATAAGAATGCCTTCTTAGAATTGAGATTCACCCCAAGTAAATCGGCTAGCTAGATTAGCTAGGAATGTCATGCGCCCGCGCAGTTTTCCCTCCAGCTTTTTGTTTCGTGTATTGGTCAGTTCTTCACAGTGAAATCTGTATTTGTACTTTTGTCATGTCAGTCGACCACAGTTCAGGGGCGTAACCTGGCCTGGGCATTATGGGCTATAGCCCCGAAGATTTTTTCTTTAGCCCTGAATAATTATCCACTTGGAGCGGTTTGTCACTACGCAACTGAACATCAGTAAAAGAAGACGGCGGTGTTATAATTTTATATCTTCAGTGAATGGAGGAGAGAACAGTCAGACAGGGTTTACAGAAAAATATGTGGAAATACTCATGTCTTAAGATAGAGGTGGCAAAGGCCAAACAGAAAGCTTATGAGGACATTTATGCAAGGTTAGATAGTAAGGAAGGTGAGAGGGATTTGTATCGGTTGGCGAGGCAGAGGGATAGAGATGGTAAGGATGTGCAGCAGGTTAGAGTGATTAAAGATGGAGATAGAAATGTGTTGACAGGTGACAGGAGGGTGAGGGAAAGATGGAAGGAGTACTTTGAGGAACTGATGAATGAGGAAAATGACAGAGAGAGAAGAGTAGTAGAGGCAAATATTGTTGAGCAGGAAGTAGAAAGGATTAGCAAGGGTGAAGTTAGGAGAGCTTTGAAGAGGATGCAGAGGAAAGGCGGTTGGTCCTGATGACATACCAGTGGAGGTATGGAAGTGTCTAGGAGAGATGGCAGTAGAGTTTTTAACTAGGTTGTTCAACGAGGTCTTAGAGAGTGAGAGGAGGCCTGAGGAATGGAGGAGAAGTGTTTCGGTGCCGATTTTTAAGAACAAGGGAGATGTGCAGAGTTGTGGAAACTACAGAGGTATTAAGCTGATGAGCCATACAATGAAGTTGTGGGAAAGAGTAGTGGAAGCAAGGCTAAGGGGAGAAGTGAGCATTTGTGAGCAGCAGTATGGTTTCATGCCAAGAAAGAGCACTACAGATGCAATATTTGCTTTGAGAATGTTGATGGAGAAGTACAGAGAGGGTCAGAAAGAGCTGCATAGTGTCTTTGTAGATTTAGAGAAAGCGTATGACAGGGTGCCAAGAGAGAAGCTGTGGTATTGTATGAGGAGGTCTGGAGTAGCAGAGAAGTATGTTAGAGTGGTGCAGGATATGTATGAGAGCAGTAGGGCAATGGTAAGGTGTGCGGTAGGTGTGACAGAGGAGTTCACGGTGAAGGTGGGACTGCATCAAGGATCGGCTCTGAGCCCCTTCTTGTTTGCGGTGGTAATGGACAGGCTGACAGATGAGGTCAGACAGGAATCTCCATGGACTATGATGTTTGCGGATGACATTGTGATCTGTAGTGAGAGCAGGGAGCAGGTGGAGGAAACTCTAGAGAGGTGGAGGTTTGCTCTGGAGAGAAGAGGAATGAAGGTTAGTCGCAGCAAGACAGAATACATGTGTGTGAATGAGAGGGATCCAAGTGGAACAGTGAGGTTACAGGGAGAAGAGATAAAGAAGGTGCAGGATTTTAAGTACTTAGGGTCAACAGTCCAGAGCAATGGGGAGTGTGGAAAAGAGGTAAAGAAGAGTGTGCAGGCAGGTTGGAATGGGTGGAGAAAAGTGTCAGGTCTGTTGTGTGATAAAAGAGTACCAGCAAGAATGAAAGGAAAGGTGTACAGGACAGTAGTGAGACCAGCGATGTTGTATGGTTTGGAGACAGTTGCACTGAGGAAAAGACAGGAGGAAGAGTTAGAGGTAGCAGAGCTGAAGATGTTGAGGTTCTCTTTGGGAGTGACGAGGATGGATAGGATCAGGAATGAGTACATCAGGGGGACAGCACATGTGAGATGTTTTGGAGACAATGTTAGAGAGGCCAGGTTGAGATGGTTTGGACATGTTCAGAGGAGGGAGAGTGAATATATCGGTAAAAGGATGCTGAGGTTAGAGCTGCCAGGCAGGAGGCCGAGAGGAAGACCAAAGAGGGGGTTTATGGATGTAGTGAAGGAGGACATGAAGGTAGTCGGTCTGAGAGAAGAGGATGCAGGGGATAGGGCTAGATGGAGGCAGATGATTCGCTGTGGCAACCCCTGAAGGGAACAGCTGGAAGGAAAAAAAGAAGCTGACCTCTCATGAATCTAGTTAATAGTGGTATTTTATGTAGCCAGCTTTAGTTAATGTTTATCGTTAGACAATAGCTAGTTAGATTCTAATTGCAGTTAGAAGCAACACTTCACTAGCTACCATAACCAGATGTCAGTTGGCCTACATTTACCTCAAATTTAATTGCAGTTATTGGCATTTCTTAACATACAAAGTTTATATTCTGTGATTAGATTTGTTGTTAAGGTTAGACTATTAGTTTTAGCTCGGTGTACCTAATAAACTCCGGGATAAACTCAGTGATTCTGTTTTTTGTTTTTTTTTCTGATATGTTGGTGTTATATCTTTCACTTGGATGTTATAAGTTACACTGAGTAAATACAGCTGGATAAAAAAAAAAACTGTGTCTGTCTTCATTTCAGGCTGAAAAGCAAGAAAATGTGATATTTTAAAGGGGGTGATTCTTTTCTATACCCACTGAATATAATAAGAGGTATAGTTTTCTTTTGTAGGCACTGTCATTTTATTTACCAATTTCACTCATTAATTTCAGCTTAATCACTTTTCAGGAATTGCATAAAAGTGGTCTGCTTTCTGCCATCTCTCTCCCCCCTGTAGGAGGTTGAATAAGTTTTTATGAAAACTGTCCATTCAAGTAAAATCTTATCTACCCTCTCCCTGGATATATTATATAATAAAATGTTTTGCTGGATTCAATTGTTTGCCTTGTTTATTTTGCACTATTGACCAAACTTCTTTCTTGGATTAAACTGAGCAGTTGCTTGCATTCTTTGTTATTCACTTGTTGTGCATGCTTATATGAATGTGTTAGCATAAGGTAATATTAGGATGTGAGTAATTATGACCATAGAAGCATGAAAAAATATGAATGCATACATACTGTAAATGTATTCTATGTTATGGGAGCGATCCCATTTTCCTCCAAAAGTGAACACAGAAAAACTGATTAATGCTGTCTCTCCATCACTCCCCAGAAAAAATGCTACTATAAATGTAGTCAGTGTAGTAATCAAAGCACATTATACGTTAATATCTGTTACAGTTACATCAAAAAACAAAGTAATCAGATTACAGGTACATTTTGTAAAAAATGGGGATACTATCAGGATTGCAGGTTCTCTTTTGCTACTAGTGGCTCACATGAGCAAGCCAGATGACAGACACCAACTTAATAAAGTTGAGGAATGTGTAAACGACATTAGATACTGGATGCTTATTAACTTCCTCTTACTTAATTCTGACAAGACAGAAGTAAGTTTTCTGATTACATAGTAACTCTGGATGGCCTATATCAAGTGCAACAGTAAAAGACCTTGGTGTGATTATTAACTCCAGTCTTTCATTTGACGCCCATGTAGATAATATTACTAGGATAGCCTTCTTTCCCCTCAGAAATATTGCTAAAATAAGAAATATAATGTCACTACACAATGCAGAAAAATTAGTTCATGCTTTCGTCGCCTCTAGGTTGGATTATTGTAATGCCTTACTGTCTGGATGTTCCAGTAGGTGCATAAACAAACTCCAGTTAGTCCAGAATGCAGCTGCAAAGGCCTTACTAGAACCAGAAGATATGACCTCATCACCCCTATCTTATCCACACTGCATTGGATCCCGTTAAATTTTTGCATAGATTATAAAATCCTACTGTTGACCTATAGAGCACTAAATGGTCTCACACCACAGTACCTAAGCAATCCTTTGTTTTTTTATGATCCGCCATGCCTACTTCGATCAAAAGGTGCAGGCTATTTGTTGGTACCTCGAATAGTGAAGCCTACAGCAGGAGGAAGAGCTTTCTCTTACAAAGCCCCACAGTTATGGAACAGCCTTCCAATTAGTGTTCAGGACTCAGACACAGTCTCAGTGTATAAGTCCAGGCTGAAAACATATTTGTTCAGTCAAGCTTTTTGTGAACAGGCATAGAGTGTTGTGGTGAACTGGGATGTTTGGATGCTGTCGCCCCCCTACTTTCACACGTTCACCCAGGTTTGTTGATGATGCAGTGGCTGGCCACCTTATGTCCCAGGGCACCCTCATGTCTGTGTTATCTTCTGGCTCTCCCTTTTAGTTATGCTGTCATAGCTAGTTTTGCCGGAGTCCCTGCTTGCACTCACACAAAGTACATTGTCCTTAACCATTACGGGGCAATAAGCATACCTAATAATCTCTTTCTCTATCTCTCTCCCTCTCTCTTTCTGTCAAGCTACACATGATACTCCTGAGATGCCAGTGATCCTGACCCCTTCTACTCTCCGGACCTGCCTGATCCATCCTGATGCCCTACTTCTGGTTGGAGTGCTCATCAATTGGAAGTCACATGCTGCTGCTGAGGATGGCCCTACATGGTGCAGCCTAAAGATCATTGAGATTACTGAGGATGGTGCCACTTAAAAACCATAAAGATGGCTTTGGACCTCAAATCATATGACCAGTCATGCTATGATGGCTAGGACTGCAATTGCCACAAATAGTTTTGCACTCAAGTCTCCATCAGTGAACAGTGGAGAAGTTCAACAAAACAGTCTTCATGTAAAAACTGTAATGAATTTCCCTGGTTACACAATTGCACCATGTAGTATTGGCACGTTTATAGAAGGGATTTGTTATCAGATTGCGTTATCTGGTGTCAACCAAATGAAGATGGATTCCCTTTTGAGTCTGGTTCCTCTCAAGGTTTCTTCCTCATATCGTCTCAGGGAGTTTCTCCTTGCCACCACCGCCTCTGGCTTGCTCATTCGGGATAAATTCATACATTTAAAATCTATATCCTGAATTTATATATTTCTGTAAAGCTACTTTGGGACAGTGTCCATTGTTAAAAGCACTGTACAAATAAAACTGAACTAAAATGAATCATAGTTTTCATACAAATTGCAAATGTTAAAACACATTTTGCAAAGCTCTAAACACAATTGTGATTGTATCTGGTTGTACTGATGGTAAAAATTAAAATTTTACTATGACGTGCTTATCAGAGCAATACTTATTTTAGTTTGGTATGCATACTTCACACTTGTTTAAACCTT
Source organism: Cranoglanis bouderius (assembly GCA_023630585.1). Taxonomy (NCBI): domain Eukaryota; kingdom Metazoa; phylum Chordata; class Actinopteri; order Siluriformes; family Cranoglanididae; genus Cranoglanis; species Cranoglanis bouderius. Next base: position 11,202,129 of record CM042566.1, read on the forward strand.
TGCGAGCAAAATTCTATGTACAATAAGCATTTGTATAAAGTAAATTAATATACTGTATCAAAATTTCTATGATATTTTCTATAGTTGATGTATACAGCAGTGACACACACACACTGATCAGTGCAGTGTCTAAGTTTTGACAGAAATACTTAAGTTTATTGCATCAGTGTAGGCAATTGGTGAGATTTTTCTAGTGATTGATTTTAAATGTTTCAGTTGATGTTTTGAGTGATTTTAAGTTCTTTTGCATCTAGGCTCTGCTAGATCATGGTAGAACATTAGAAATCTCTGAACAACAAGCAACACGAAGTGAACAAAATGCAGTGGCTGCTGTCAGTGCATTACACCACAATCATAAGCAGCAGAGTGACTTCAAAACCGGCAGCAGACGAATGTGTAACACCCAATGTAGAAACTGTGCAGGAAAATATCCACATCAAGGTTTTTGTCCTGCTAAAGGGAGAGAATGCAGAGCGTGAGGAAAATTAAACCACTATTCAAAAATGAAACCCATGCTGCCCATTACACACAATGACCCTCCACATCATAAACAATGCAACAAACCACAAAGGGTCAAACAAGTTGCTACAACATGCACCAGCCACACACAAGACGGCTCATTGAGCAGTGATGATGTGTATGTATTTGTTCTGAACAGTAACGAATATCAAAAACAGTCTCAGACTCATATTGCACTAATTGGGACCAAGGTCAGAGCTTTGATTGATTCAGTAGCTGCAGTAAATATTGTCAGCAAAGCAGTGTTTGACATGCTCACACCCAAGCCTCAGCTCAGGCCAGCGACAATTAAGATCTTTGCTTATGGCTCTGATACAGCTCTGCCTATCATTGGTGCATTCCAGTGCAACGTTCAAGCATCATCAAGTTGTATGTCCTTCAGAATGATTGTCACATTCTCCTAAGTTATGGAACAGTACAAAAACTTGGACTGATAAATATCATCTGTGATGTCAATTCTACAAAGAACAACCACAGAGTAGCCGATGAAATTGATGACAGCTATCCAGAACTGTTCAAGGGAAAAGAAAAACATTTCCAAGTAAAGCTGCATATCAATTCTGATGTCCAACCTACATGTCAGCCACATAGATGAGTGCCATTTCATATTTGACAGAAAGACGAATCTGAGCTACAAAAGTTGGCAGACAATGATATTATAGAAATGGTAATGGGTCTAACGCCATTGGTCTCTCCAATCGTAACTCCACCCAAACCAAAAGATCCAAACCAAAAATACAGCCATACAATGTAAGCATCATATAACACCCACTATTGACAACGTTATACAAGAGTTGTGCAAAGGTCTTCTCAAAACTTGATCTCAGAGCAGGTTACCACCAGCTAGAACTTCACCCAGACAGCCGATACACTACTACATTCACCACACAAAGGAGATACAAATGGCTAAATTTTGGCATATCTTCCGCAGCTGAGGTCTTCCTTCTAGCTCAAACACTGCAAGGCATAAGAGGTGTAAAAGACCTCAGTGATAATATAATTGTGTATGGCGTGTCACAAGAAGCACATGATGAAGCTCTCCGAGCCATTTTTCAAAGACTAAAAGACAATGGTCTTCCACATAATTGTAGAAAATGTGAATTCAACAAGCACAGACTTGAGTTCTTTGAATTTATCTTCTCTGGCAGCAGTATGTCAGCAGACCCAAAGAAGGTTGCAGCAATACAACAAGCCAGTGAGCCCAAAGATCCTGGGAAAATCCGAAGCTTGGATGGCAAACTACTCGGGATAGCAAACTATTGTTCATGGTTCATACAAGACTTTTCCACCATCGCTGCACTGCTTCGTGAACTGAATAAAAAAGGCACACCATGGCAATGGGGTGAAGCACAAGAAAGCTCTTCAGCAACTCAAAGACGCTTTGGCCAGTGCCACCACCATGTCTTACTTTGACCCTTCAAAGGACACTGAACTCGTTGTGTATGATAGTCCGGTTGGCCTCTGTGCTATTTTGTCACAAATGCAAAATAGACAAAAATGCATATGCCAGTTGTGCACACAGTGACGCTGAAAAACATTATTCACAAACTGAACGTGAAGCTCTAGCTATTGTATGGATCTGTGAGCATTTTCACTTGCACCTTTATGGTCATCCTTTCATTCTACACTGCAAAAATGCCTTTCTTGAAACAAACAACACATTTAAATCTAGTTAAAGTGTACTGAAATCAAGCAAAAAAAAATCTGCCAATGGGGTAAGCAAAACTGACTTGGTAAGAATTCTTGAAAATTGCATAAATATCTAGCCACTAAAAATGCTATTGGATCTTAAAACTAGACAAAAATGCCAAAATGTAAGCAAGTTGTGCTTATTACATGCGATGAAAACTCAGTTATTCAAGACAGACTTACTTAAAATGAATATTTTGGTCTCTTGATTGAGCTGACTTTAAGAATTTATCCCTTAATCTAAGATTAATAATTAGCAAAAAAAAAAAAAAACCCTTACAATAAGACACAAGTCAGATACAAGTGCAGATTTTTATTGAATACAGTGCAAAACAAAACCAAAACTGTGAAAACAAGAACTATAAACATAACAATGGACACAAGGCAAAACCTGCAGACTATGAGAGCAGCTGTAGGACACATAATAGCATGCCAACAACAAAAGATCAACAATTAGGTGTTGAGAAACTAGAATTTCTATAGGGGTACTTATTAGGGGTAACACAGAACAGGTGTGAGTGATCAGCGGGACATGTGACATGGCCATGTGAAATGCTGGGGCTGATGGGTAATGTAGTTCAGTGTGGATTTCAGCATAAATATGACACTAGCTGCTTCATTGAAAAATTTAAGTGTGCAAGTGGTCTTAGTCTTAAAATAAGTAAAACCATCTTGTTCCTCTGCTGGTATATTATGCAAACCATTGTTGTAGCTTGTTACTGGTTAAATCTTGCTCAATATTAGCTGGAATATCTTATTAAGACAAAGATATATTTCCTTCAAATTAGATTACTTTTCTAATGCAAAACATGTTTGACATGAAGATTATTTTTCTTTTTACAAAAAAAATACTAATTTCCCCAGAAGCAAGGTTTTTTTTTGTTTGTTTGTTTTTTGTTTGTTTTTTGTTTTTTTTTAACTTTTTTGAAATACCTCTTTTGCAGTTTAGCAACTGACCACAAGCCATTAGAACTGATATGGAACAATCCAAGAAGCCACCAAAGCCATCAAAGCCACCAGCCAGAATCGAAAGGTCTCAGTCACAGAAAAGGAACTGACAATCCAGATGACTTTGTGTCCGGACATCCTGTCTCATTAGAGAGACACAAGCACACAGCAGAAGGGCATCCCAAAGTAGCTGAGGAATATGTCAATTTCATGGCACTGCAAGCAACGCCAAAGGCCATGACACTAGAAGAGAAAAAAAAATAGAGACAAAAAAAGGATGTTGTTCTTCAGCAGGTTTGCTCACACGTAAGAAACAACTCGTGGCACACAAGTACACATGACACGTCCTTTGCAAATGCCTTGAAACACTACATAAATGTCAGTTCTGAGCTCAAAGTATCATCAAATGATCTCATACTCAGAGGTTCCAGAATAGTTGTACCCACTGCTTTAGAGCAAAGAATATTACAGCTTGCCCATGAAAGCCATTAAGGCATTGCAACAACTAAAAGTCTGTTGAGAGAGAAAGTGTGGTTTCCCAATATGGATCAAAGAGTCGAAACCATTATCACAAACTGCATTGCTTGTCAGGCGAACACCCCGATCACCCATGTTGAACCACTTCAAATGTCTGAATTGCTAGAAGCACCATGGCATAATGTAAGTACAGATTTCTATGGACCATTACCATCTGGGGAGTATATGCTAGTCATTGTGGATGACTACACATGGTATCCTGTAGTTAAATTTCTTCACACTACCCCATCGACTGCTGTGATACCAGTCATTGATGATGTCTTTTCTATGTTCGGAATTCCCAGTGTGCTTAAAACTGACAATAGGCCTCCTTTCAACAGCAGTATGTTCTCACAGTTTGCTGAATATCTCGGATTCTGTCATAGGAAAATAACCCCCCTTTGGCCACAAGTGAATGCCACAGCTGAGTGGTTCATGCACACTTTAGAGAAATCCATTCAAATTGCACAAACACAAGGCACTCCGTGGAGACAGCAGTTGAACATCTTCCTCCGTGAGTACAGATCCACACCTCACTGCACCACAGGGTCTGAGCTGATCATTCAAAGGAAGGTGCGTACAAAGATTCCCCTAACTACTCCACATACCATAGATGCTGATGCTGACATCCGCAACAGAGACAAAAAGGCAAAGGACAAAATAAAAACCCTTTCAGACACCTGAAGACATGCCATACACATCGCCATCAAACCTGGTGACCCAGTGTTGTGTCGGCAGCAAAAGCAGAATAAATCAACAACGTCATACAAAACACAAAGCCACTCACAGTCACCAAAGTTAAAGGCACAATAGTAACTGCAGAAGGAAATGGACATTATGTCACAAGAAACTGTTCATTCTTTAAAAGACTCAACCAGGAGACACCAGATCTTCTGCAATTTTGAATTAGGATTTGAAAATGAGACAGAAGAATCTGAAAAACACGCACAGTCCGCCAGAGGTATCCTGCCAAGCATAAAAGTAGGCCTCCTGCCTACCTCCCTGAGTATGTCTAGATGGACTGTGTAATGTAACTGAATACTCATATAGACTGTTCAAAGCTGTTGTTTCAGACAGTCTATAAAACAAGCACTGTTCAGTCTCATTGACATAAAATGTTCATGTTACTTGAGAAACTGAAGTTTGTCAGTAAATTCCCTGACATTCTTTAGGGTTAAGTATGCTAATGTTTTGCTATCACTACAAACTAAAGTCCCTGCTGTGGTTTACAGAGTACAATAGTGTTTGCTAATGTAAAAAAAAGTGTGATGTAATGTATAAGCATTTAATTTATTCTGTGATGACACAAGAAGGAGACACCCTGCCCACACAGTGTGTGTGAGATTCTAGTCTGCGGCTACGGAAGATGAGGTGTAAATAAAGTTAAAAAGTGTTCTTGTATCCACGTCTGTTGGCATCTTTACAGAGGGCTCTACAAACATGTATGTGAGAGAGATTATAACATTGAGTGACATTACAATCTTCATTAATCACTTTATTCTGGTCAGGGTCACAGTAAATCCAGAGCCTATTCTGCATAAACTAGGTATGGGACATTAGTCTACATTAGTCCAGGGCTAAGACATACACAGATCAGCCATAACATAACAAACCACCTGCTTAATATTCTGTAGGTCCCCCTTGGGCCACCAAAACAGCTCTGACCCATTGAGGCATGGACTCCTCAAGATCTATGAAGCTGTGCTGTGGTATCTGGCACCAAGACATTAGCAGCAGAGCCTTTAAGTCCTGTAAGTTATAAGGTGGGGCCACCATGGATTGGACATCCCACAGATGCTTGATTTGATTGAGATCTGGGGAATTTGGAGGTCAAGTCAACACCTTGAACACTTTGTCATGTTTCTCAAACCATTGGTGAACAAATTTTGCAGTGTGGCAGGGAGCATTATACTGCTGAAAGAGGCCAGTACCATTAGGGAATACCATTGCCATGAAGGGGTGTAATCAGTGTTATTCACTTCACCTGTCAGTGGTTTTAATGTTATGGCTGATTGGTGCATTTACTGTATGTAGTTTTCTTTTTTATCTCTAAAACTTATACCTACTTCAAATACATTGTTTGGCATCTTTTGTCTCTAACACCACTTGGACATGAACAATATCATACAATAGCAGAATATTTTAACAATAATAAATATAATATACTAACCCCATTTCCAGAAAAAGTTGAGATTTTTTTCTAAAATGCAATAAAAGCAAAAATCTGCGATTTGTCAAGTCTCTTGAAACTTTAATTAAATGACAAAAGTACAAAAAAATATTCAATGTTTCACAGACCAACTTAATTGTATTTTGTAAATATAAACAGAACACAGTAAAAAAAAAAAAGTTGGGACAGAGGCAAATTTTATAGAATATTCAAGTAACACCATTTTGGAGGATCAGGTTAATTGGTAACAGGGAAGGGTATCAGGTTTGGGCATAAAAGGAACATCCACCAAAAGCTCAGTCTTTGCAAACAAGGATGGGCTGTGGCTCACCACTTTGTGCCAAACATCGTGAGACAGTTGTCAGTCAGTTCAAAAAGAACATTGCTCAAAGCAAGATTGCAAAGAATTTACCACCTACAGTGCATAATATTGTGAAAAGATTCAGGGAATCCGGAGAAATCTCATTGCGTGAAGGGCAAGGCAAGAAACCACTGTTAAATGTGCATGACCTTCGAGCCCTCAGGCAGCATTGCCTGAGAATTCATCATGCTACTGTTATAAATATAACCACATGGGCTTGGGAGTACTTTGGAAAACCATTGTCACTTAACACAGTCTGCCACTGCATCCAGAAATACAACCCGAAACTCTATTACACAAGAAGGAAGCCACACATCAACTCTATGCAGAAATGCTGCCAAGTTCTCTGGGGCCGAGCTCATCTCAGATGGACTGAAAGGCAGTGGAAACGTGTGCTATGGTCAGATGAGTCCATGTTTCAGCTTTTTTTCGGGAAAAATGGACGTTGAGTTCTCCGTGCCAAAGATGAAAAAGACCAACAAGACTGTTATAAGCGAAAAGTGCAAAAGCCAGCATCTGTGATGGTATGGGGGTGCATCAGTGCCCAAGGTATGGGTGACTTGCATATTTGTGAAGGTCCCATTGACGCAGAGGCGTATATTGGGATTTTAGAGAGACATATGCTGCCATGGAAGTCTATGCTGCAGGAAGTCTATGATTATTTCAGCAGGACAATGTCAGGCCTCATTCTGCACATGCTACAACAGCGTTGCTTCGTAGACACAGAGTGCATGTGCTTGACTTGCCTGCCAGCAGTCCAGATCTGACTGAAAACATTGATTATCTTTTCTTTGTACTTTTGTCATTTAATTAAAATTTCAAGAGACTTGACAAATCACAGATTTTTGTTTTTATTGCACTTTATTGCATTGCAAAAAAATCCCAACTTTTATGGAAATGGGGTTAGTATTGTCAGCCAAATCAACTCTGGACAATTTAGCCTTAAATATTTGGGTCACACCTCCTGCCTCATGTGTGTGGAGTGCCAACTATTGTTGTGTCCCAAATGACATACCATACACTATACACTTATACTATGCACTATACACACTGCTGTCTAGTGTATGAATTTTAGAAGGGTAGTGTCGTCTCAAATGGCACACTTTCGGTATTGTAACTGGAGGTATATGCTTTTTGTTTGAGGGCAAATTATGTCAAACGCACGTAATGCGATGGTGCTATAGCCAAACAGATAACAAAAATGAATTGGTACTGGTAATACTGGTAATACTGGTAAACAGAATTACTGTTTATGTTGTTTCCTTTTATGGCCAACAAGACCTCAATCACCGTCAAACGGAGGCGTAATTGTCTCCGCAGGTGAATTTTGCTTGCACAATTTAAAATCAACATACAGTGGGGGAAAAAGTATTTGATCCCCTGCTGATTTTGTATGTTTGCCCACTGACAAAGAAATGATCAGTCTATAATTTTAATGGTAGGTGTATTTTTACAGTGAGAGACAGAATAACAACAAAAAAATCCAGAAAAACGCATTTCAAAAAAGTTATGAATTGATTTACATTTTAATGAGGGAAATAAGTATTTGACCCCTTCAACTTAGTACTTGGTGGCAAAACCCTTGTTGGCAATCAGAGAGGTCAGAAGTTTCTTGTAGTTGGCCACCAGGTTTGCACACATCTCAGGAGGGATTTTGTCCCACTCTTCTTTGTAGATCCTTTCCAAGTCATTAAGCTCATTTTCAATGCCCTGGCTGAGGGAAGGAGGTTCTCACCCAAGATTTGAGGTACATGGCCCTGTCCATCGTCCCTTTAATGCGGTGCAGTTGTCCTGTCCCCTTAGGAGAGAAACACCCCCAAAGCATAAAGATCCCACCTCCATGTTTGACGGTGGGGATGGTGTTATGACTTGGGGTCATAGGCAGCATTCCTCCTCCTCCAAACACGGCAAGTTGAGTTGATGCCAAAGAGATCTGACCACACCTGACCACAACACTTTCACCCAGTTCTCCTCTGAATCATTCAGGCAAACTTCAGACGGGCCTGTACATGTGCTTTCTTGAGCAGGGGGGCCTTGCAGGCGCTGCAGGATTTCAGTCCTTCTCGGCATAGTGTGTTACTGATTGTTTTCTTGGTGACTATGGTCCCAGCTGCCTTGAGATCATTAACAAGATCCTCCCGTGTAGTTCTGGGCTGATTCCTCACCATTCTCATGATCATTGAAACTCCACGAGGTGAGATCTTGCATGGAGCCCCAGACTGAGGGAAACTGACAGTTTCTTACATTTGCGAATAATCGCACCAACTGTTGTCACCTTTTCACCAAGCTGCTTGGCGATGGTCTTGTAGCCCATTCCAGCCTTGTGTAGGTCTACAATCTTGACAGCTCTTTGGTCTTGGCCATGGTGGAGAGTTTGGAATCTGATTGATTGATTGCTTCTGTGGACAGGTGTCTTTTTACAGGTAACAAACTGAGATTAGGCGCACTCCCTTTAAGAGGGTGGTCCTAATCTCAGCTCATTACCTGTGTAAAAGACACCTGGGAGCCAGAAATCTTGCTGATTGATAGGGGATCAAATATTTATTTCCCTCATTAAAATGCAAATCAATTTATAACTTTTTTGAAATGCGTTTTTCTGGATTTTTTTTGTTGTTATTCTGTCTCTCACTGTTAAAATACACCTACCATTAAAATTATAGACTGATCATTTCTTTGTCAGTGGGCAAACGTACAAAATCAGCAGGGGATCAGATACTTTTTTCCCCCACTGTACGTAGTAAGTTGTGGTTGTAGCTATGGCTGCTGTTGTGGCTATGGCTGCACCCCAGACACCCCCACCCCCCCACACACCTTAAAGTGCACTTTGTTTTTTGGGGATTTTCAGCATGAACACATTAATCATACTACTTATACTATAAAATGGTGTAGAATAGTGCACAAGTGTGTGATTTGGAATGCACTGTATGTATTGAAGAAGAAAGTAATCAAGATTGTCATGTAGTGTTAGAAACCATATAAGCAATTCTGTTAACTTCTTATCTACAGGCTCATAGCACCAATGAAAAAATAAACAGACTAACTTTAGATGCCAAGCATATCTTGGCTGATTGACTTCCCTATAGAATAATGCGAAAATCAGGTACATTTTTTCTAACAAACCATTGCTTGAAAAAGCATTTTCATGAGGAGATTAACAGTGTGTGTGTGTGTGTGTTTGTGTTTGTGTGTGTAGCTTAAGCATTATTTAACTCTGTGTGTGTGTGTGTGTGTGTGTGTGTGTGTGTGTGTGTGTGTTGTCCCAGCTCTCATTAGCCAGCTGTCATATACACTCCAGTCTGCTGTCATTTCTCATGAGGGACTGAGAACCATGTGTATGCGCTCTCCAGGACAGGTGCAGCTTTCTTCTTCTTCTCTTTCCTTCTCTCCTTTCTTCTTTCCCTTTTCAATCTCTTTTTTAAACTATTTCCTTTTTCTTTCTTTCATCACTCTTTCCCTTTTTATTCTCCTTGCTTTTTTGCTTATTAATACCTCTGTATTGCCCCCAGCCACCCGCCCCTCTCCCTTTTACTTCTTTTGTGCTCTGCTATTGGCTGTTATTTGGAGGCAGGATGATGAAATGAAATGACAGATGACAGGACCTCCCTTTTTTATCATGTTCCCATCTGTTGAAAACTTAGACAGACAGTGGAAGCAGAAAAACTCTTTGTGCAAAACTGTAGGCAATGCTTGCCTGAGACAAAAAAAAAAAAATTCAGATCTGCCAAACACATTTTGCTAGAGCTGTGAATCTCCCTGTTTCAGATGACACAGTGCCCTCCACTAATATTGGCACCCTTGGTAATTATGAGCAAAGAAGGCTGTGAAAAATTGTCTTTATTGTTTAACCTTTTGATCTTTTGCTCAAGAAATTCACAAAAATGCTCGGCTCTCATGGATTATCCAAAAAAGTCTTTGTTAAATATAGGTGTGCAACAATTATTGGCACACTTTTAGTCAATACTTTGTCCTACCTCCCTTTGCCAAGATAATAGCTCTGAGTCTTCGCGTATAATGCCTGATGAGGTTGGAGAATACATGACAAGTGATCTGAGACCATTCCTCCCTAGAGAATCTCAACAGCTTGTCACGAACCTTTCCTCCACAGGCCGCAAACTGCACCTGCCCCTGGGATAACCGAGAGGGTGCCACTGACCCAGGCCCCTGGGATGACCAAGAAGGTGGGACTTAATCAGAATCAGAATCGCCTTTATTGCCAAGTACTGTCGGTTTCCATGTACGAAGAATTTGTCTTGGTGTATTGGTGCTTAACAAGAACAATAAAATACTATAAATACAATAATATTAATAAGATAAACAAGAAAAAAAAACTAAGGCTATGAAAACTATCAGAGTAAATATAAAGATTTAGGAAAATAAAAAATAGACATTTACTGTACATTAGTGCAGAATGTGCAAAAGTGGGACAGTGCAAATGCTCACAATTGGACGTAAGAAGGTGCAGTATAGCAGTCTAGTGTACATTAATGTAACGCATATGAAACAACAATGTGGGGTTGTTAATGTAAGATATAATGTAATGTTCATGTAGGTGTATAAGTGACCATAGTGGATCCTAAGTATAGTTAATGAGGCCAGTTGCGGATGGGAAGAAACTTTTTGTGGCATGAGGTTTTGGTCTTGATGGACTGCAGCCTCCTGCTGGAGGGGAGTGCCTCGAAAGGTTTGTGTCCAGGGTGAGAGGGGTCAGCCACAATCTTAACTGCCCGTTTCAGGGTCCTGGAAGTGTACAGGTCATGAAGGGGTGGCAGATTTCAGCCAATCGCCTTCTCAGCAGAGGGAATGACACGCTGCAGTCTGCCCTTGTCCTTGGCAGTGGCAGCAGTGTACCAGATGGTGATGGAGGAGGTGAGTATGGACTCAATGATAGAGGTATAGAAGTGTACCATCATTGTCTTTGGTAGGTTGAACTTTTTCAGCTGCCGCAGGCAGTACATCCTCTGGTGTGCTTTTTAAATAAGAGAGCAGCTCCCACTTGAGGTCCTGGGTGATGATGGTTCCCAGGAAGTGGAAGGAGTTCACAGTATCAACTTGAGTGTCATACAGGATGATGGGGGCAGGTGGGGCTGGGTTCTTCCTGAAGTCTACCACCATCTCCACTGTTTTCACAGCGTTGAGCTCCAGGTTGTTTTGACTGCACCAGGTCACCAGATGGTCAATCTCACATCTGTAGGCAGACACATCCCCCTCAGAGATGAGCCCAATGAGGGTGCTATCATCTGCAAACTTCAGTAGTTTGACGGACTGGTGACTGGAGGTGCATCTGTTGGTGTAAAGGGAGAAGAGTAGAGGAGAAAGAACACAGCCTTGGGGGGAACCAGTACTGATGGTCCGGGAATCAGAGACATGTTTGCCCAGTCTCATGTGCTGCCTCCTGTCAGACAGGAAGTCTATGATCCACCTGCAGGTGGAATCAGGCACACTCAGCTGGGAGAGCTTGTCCTGTACCAGAGCCAGGATGATTATGTTGAAAGCAGAGCTGAAATCCACAAACAGGATCCTGGCATAGGTTCCTGAGGAGTCCAGGTGCTGGAGGATGAAGTGGAAGACCATGTTTACTGCGTCATCTGCAGACCTGTTGACTCTGTAGGCAAACTGCAGAGGGTCCAGGAGAGGGTCTGTGATGGATTTGAGGTGGGACAGCACGAGGCGCTCAAAGGACTTCATTACCACATATGTCAGAGTGACAGGTCTGTAGTCATTAAGTCCTGTGATCCTGGGTTTTTTGGGGATGCTGGCTGCAGGCTGGCACATGGCATATTTCCAGTGAGGTGTTAAAGATGTCTGTAAACACTGGAGACAGCTGATCAGCACAGTACTTCAGGGTGGATGGAGAGACAGAGTCTGGTCCAGCTGCTTTGCGGGGGTTCTGTCTCTTGAAGACTCTGTTAATGTCTCTGACTCCCGGACCATCAGTACTGGTTCCCCCCAAGGCTGTGTTCTTTCTCCTCTACTCTTCTCCCTTTACACCAACAGCTGCACCACCAGTCACCAGTCCGTCAAACTACTGAAGTTTGTGGACGATAGCACCCTCATTGGGCCCATCTCTGAGGGGGATGAGTCTGCCTACAAGTGGGAGATTGACCATCTTGAGGTATGAAGCTGTGGAGAGACACCTCCACCACAGTAGGAGCTACTGTGGTGGAGGTGGTGAAGCTGATGGGCTGGAGCTGAAGCTGATGGCTGGTGTTGCGGGGGATGGTGCCAGGACTGTCCCATTGTCTTTCAAAGTGACAGTAGAACTCATCCAGGCTGTTGGCCAGACGCAAGTCGTTAGCAGAGTGGGGGGCTTTAGATTTGCAGTTTGTGATCTGTCTGAGCCCTTTCCAGACAGAAGTAGAGTCATTGGCTGAGAACTGCTGTTGTAGTTTCTCAAAGTACAGCTGTTTAGCTTTGCTCACCACCTTGCTAAACTTGTACTTTGACTCTTTAAACCTGATTCTGTCCCCACTATTAAATGCATCTTCCTTCTCCTGCCTTAGCTGTCGGAGTCTGGCTATGAGGTAGGGTTTGTCATTGTTGTAACTCACCCTGGTGCATGATGGTACACAGCTATCCTCACAGAAGTCACAGCCTCTGTGTACTCATCCAGACTGTTGGTAGCAGTCCTGAATACATCCCAGTCAGTACAGTTCAAGCATGCCTGAAGATCTTCCACAGCCTCCCTGGTCCACTGCTTTGATGTCCTCACAAGCTTTAATTTCTGCCTGTATGCAGGAATCAGATGGACCATGACATGGTCAGATTGTCCCAGTGCAGCTCGTGGAAGGTGTGATAGGCACTGCTTACTGTAGTGTAACAGTGATCCAGAATGTTCTCCTCTCTGTTCGGGCATTTAATAGATTGTCTGTATTTGGGAAGTTCATGTGTGAGATTACCTTTGTTAAAGTCGCCAAGGACAATAACAAATGAGTCTGGGTATGTGCGCTCCACACACAGTATCTGGTCGGCGAGCATACACTGTGCCTCCTGCACGTTGGCTTGCGGTGGAATGTAAACACCGACCGGTATGAATGAGGTGAACTCATGTGGGGAGTAGAAGGGCTTTCAGTTTATGAAAAATGACTCAAGATCCGGAGAACAGTACTGCTGAATAACTGTCATATCATTGCACCAGCCATTATTTGGAATCCTGCCAGCTGCAGTACAGAGTCCAGAAGCACAAGACGGAAGATGAAGAAAAGTCTCTGTTTTTCCCCACCAGTAGCTGAAGTTCATCCAGTTTGTTGCACAGTGAATGCATGTTGGAGAGAAATATTCCCGGCAGCAGAGTGCGATGTCCATGTGGCAGCGGTGGAGGCGCACGAGTGCACTGGCACATTTCCCCCTCCTCTGGTGTTTCACTGCATGTGCAAAGGTGAGGGCACTTTTAACCAGAATGCCCAGTAAATTCACGGATGTGTCGATGAAGGCGGGAAATAAATCCATAGGGACTGTAGCCCTGATGTTCATGAGCTCTTCTCTGGTGAATGAACTCCCGGTATTGTCACAAAAAACTGTTTTAACAAACAAAACAAGACAAAACAAACACACCGAGGCAGCCATCTGTGGCGCCATCTTGGTATGGTATCTCTTTGTGTTTTTATTCATGCAAGGCCCCTGGTATAGCTTCACAGAGAGAGGGGAGGTGGGTGTTTGCTGGCGGCTTTCTGTCTGTCTGTCTTTCTCTTTCTTTCATGCCCTCTGGGACCACCTGAGGGCCAGTGTACAGGAGGGCTGCCCGCGTGGCCTCGGCTCCCTGACAAAAGATTGGATAGAGGGATGACTTTCAATGGATCGCAGCGATGGCGCTCACCCAGAATCAGGGCGTTTACAAGTCATTTAGCACTAGGTTTGACACAAACTTGCGGTGCGCAATCGGAGAGGGTGCGGCACTCATCCAGCCGCACCCTGGCCTGTTCGTGAATGGCTCTGCTCGCCAGGGTCCCCCACGGGGGACTCCCCAGCTATGCCAGACCAACCGATGATCTGTGGAGCTGCGGTATGATTACATTTAGGCGGGATTCTGACTTAGAGGCGTTCAGTCATAATCCCACAGATGGTAGCTTCACACAAGTGGCTCCTCAGCCAAGCACACACACCAAATGTCTGAACCTGCAGTTCCTCTCATACTGAGCAGGATTATTATTGCAACAACACATCATCAGTAGGGTAAAACTAACCTGTCTCACAACGGTCTAAACCCGGCTCACATTCCCTGTTAGTGGGTGAACAATCCAACGCTTGGTGAATTCTGCTTCACAATGATAGGAAAACCAAAAAATCAAAAAGCGACGTCACTGTGAACACTTGTCTGCCACAAGCCAGTTATCCCTGTGGTAACTTTTCTGACACCTACAGCTTAAGACTCAAAAAGCCAGAAGGATCGTGAGGCCCCACTTTCACAGTCTGTATTCATACTGAAAATCAATATCAAGTGAGCTTTTGCCCTTCTGCTCTACAGGAGGTTTCTGTCCTCCCCGAGCTCGCCTTAGGACACTTGTGTTATGCTTTGACTGGTGTACCGCCCCTGTCAAACTCCCCACCTGCCACTGTCCCCGGAGTGGGTGGCCGGGGCACCAGGGAGGGCTTGGAAGCCAGAAACAGGAGCCCACCAGGGCTCGCCTCCCCACCTCACCGGGTTAGTGAGGAAACGATAAAGGTAGTGGTATTTCACTGGCAGCACCCAGCAGAGTGGGGCCTCCCACTTATTCTACACCCCTCATGTCTCCTCACAGTGCCAGACTAGAGTCAAACTCAGAATAATTAACTTCCTCAATGTAAAATTGCGAAGACTTTGAATATCTCATCATCTACCGTACATAATATCATCAAAAGATTCCAAGAATCTGGTGAAATCTCTGTGCACAAGGGTAGCAATGCAAATTCCTGTGCTCGGATGTTTAAAGTGGAGGAAGGTTGCACAATCCTTAGTCCACTACCTTGGCCGCCACGGCATTAGTCCGGTGGCACGGGAGAACCAAAGATGACCGGTGGACACGGTGATTGCAGGGGTCTTCCAGCTCATCCCAACTAAAGTGGAGAAAAGCTGCCTAATGTCTGACCCCAGTGGCATGCAGTTAAGACAATTATTTCACAGGTGCACAAGGGACAAGGCCGAAAATGAATATTGAATGCCCATGATCTTCGGGCCCTCAGGCAGCACTGCATTAAAAACAGGCATGATTCTGTAATGTAAATCACTGCATGGGCTCAGAAACACCTCCAGTACTCATTGTCTGTGAACAGTTTGCCGTGCCATCCACAAATGCAGGTTAAAGCTCTATCATGCAAAGAAGGAGCCATATGTGAACATGTTCCAGAAATGCCACCATCTTCTCTGGGCCAAAGCTCATTTAAAATGGACTGAGGCAAAGTGGAAAATTGTTCTGTGGTCAGACAAATTGAAATTTGAAATTCTTTTTGGAAACTATGGATGCTGCATCCTCTGTACTAAAGAAGAGGTGGCCCATCCGGCTTGTTAAAAGCACTCAGTTCAAAAGTCTGTATCTCTGATGGTATGGGGGTGCATTAGTGCCTATGGAATGGGCAGCTTGAACATCTGGAAAGGCACCATCAATGCTGAGGTACATACAGGTTTTAGATGACATCTTTTTCAGGGAAGGCCTAGTATATTTCAGCAAGACAATGCTAAACCACATACTGCATTTATTACAACAGCATGGCTTCGTAGTAGAAGAGTCCAGGTGCAGAACTGGCCTGCCTGCAGTCCAGAACTTTCACCAATTGAAAACATTTGGCACATCATGAAACGAAAAATATGAGCAGCTAGAATCGTGTATCAGACATGAATGGGACAACATTTCTCTCCCAAAACTCCAGCAACTGGTCTCCTCAGTTCACAGATGTATACGGACTGTTGTTAGAAGAAGAGGTGATGCTGCACAGTGGTAAACATGGCTCTGTCCCAACTTTTTTGAGACGTGTTGCTGTCATCAAAATTACCTTATTTTTTCCTTAAATGGTACATTTCCTCAGTTTAAACATTTGATATGTTTTCTATGTTCTATTGTGAATAAAATATTGGTTTATGAGATTTGCAAATCATTGCATTCTGTTTTTATTTACATTTTACACAGCATCCCAACTTTTTGGAATTGGGGTTGTACAATAAATCAAATACAAGTTTATTAAACTTTCTAGACATTTTTATTGCTTTCAAGCTTGAAATTTTCTTGTTCTATTGGCAAATACAGTGGGTATAGAAAAGAATCACCCCCCTTTAAAATAATCCAATTTTGTTGCTTTTCAGCCTGAAATTAAAAATCTGTGGAATGACTTGAAGACTGCAGTCCACAAACAGTCACCATCAAATTTAACTGAACTTGAGGCAGATCTGCAAAGAAGAGTGGGCAAATATTGCAAAGTCTAGATGTGCAAAGTTAGTAGACATATATCCCAACAGACTGAAGGATGATCCCTTTTCCAACTCAGTGATTCTGTTTTTTTATTATTTATTTTTATTTTTTTCTGACATGTTGGTGTTATATCTTTCACTTGGATGTTATAAGTTGCACTGAGTAAATACAGCTGGATTAAACAAAAACTGTGTCCATCTTCATTTCAGGCAACAAAATGTGATTATTTTAAAGGGGGTGATTGCTTTCATTTCCGGAAATCTGCCAACAGAATACGACACTTTAAAGTTTAGAATTAATTTTAAAAAGTCTAAAATGGATTTAATAATCTTATATTATGTTTTTATAATGAGAAATACTAGATCAATTTGACTATATATGTTTCACTTCATAAGATAAACCAATAAGAATAGAGTGTTACAATTTGTTTCTAAAAAGCACATAAACACACTTGCAACATTAAGTATATAAAAAGCAGCTCAGATAAGGATTTTTATTTAGGTCTATCATTTAGGACCAGCTATCAAATGCAAATTCAACACTTGGAATCAACGCCAGACTTTTTATATCCTTAATTTGTCATGAAATAACGAGGAAACAGACCACACCTGTCCATGAAAGTGCTCATCAGTCAATTGTCCAATTACTTTTTGTTAGGTTCTCCCGCTCTAGCTATGCCACAAATGAAGCGTAGCCTACTTCCGCATTCCACGGAGCGCATTCCAGCTCCAGTCAGAAAGACTCTCGTTTTGTTTACTTCGGCCATGTGCACTTTTGTTGTTGTGTTGCGTCATGGCTCTGCCCCTGTTTCCCCATTGGTTCTCCATTTGATGTAATCATGATTTCAAGGTGTCTTTGATTTTCTTGTGTGATTTCTTTGTGTTTACAGAGCCCTGTTTTTGTTCACTTGGACGCGGTGTATTAGTTTAGTTTGTAGTTTAGTTTAGTACAGATTTGTGTGAAGATAGAATTCCTGTTCCGATGTCCGTAGCTCAATATCCGTAGTTTCTAATTTCGATGTCCGTAGCTCCGTATTTGTGGTTCCCAGACCACTTCCTTGTTTCGAGTGATTTTTCCTGTCTTTTGGTTTACTGCTTTTCTCGATGTTGTGGATTACTGCTCTTTTTGTTTACGAATAAACTCTTCTGAATTGACTGGCGTTTCCCCAGCGTATGCATCCTGACTCCTCTACTTTTACTGCCTGCACCGGCTTTACATAACACTTTTGAGCTTGTGAAAATGGAGGGACTCTGTAAAACAAATGGATGTAATTCTTAAACGGTTAATGCAATATTTTCGTTAAACCCCTTGAATTAAAGCTGAAAGTCTACACATCAGTCACATATTGATTACTAGTTTCAAGTCCATTGCACAATTATGCAAATTGTGTTGCTGTCCAAATATTATGGACCTTTTTAATGAAAATATTTTCTGATGAATTTGGTCTTCTCAAATCCCATCCACCCACTAAATAACTCTCCCCTATCACACAACAACTGAGGAGGGTGGGGCAAGCATGCACTTCCTCCAAGACACAGGTAGCAACCTTAGCATGTTTTCAAAATGCTGTTCATGCAGTGTCACAGCACAGCACTATCTGCCCTATTCTGCATGCATGAGCTAATAGACACCTGTGATTGGCAAGTGTCACTGTGATTGACAAGGGAGAGAGATTATGCCATCCATCCAATCCAGGGACTTGGGACTTTGTATTTTTTTTATCTGTTACTGTTACTAAACTGTAGAGTTAATGACAATAATTCCAACATAAAACCACATTTTTGGTTCAGATTTACACATTTACAATTTTATTTCACCTAATCTGGCCTAATCTGACAGATTTGAAAATGACAAACAATTCTGTACAAAATATTACTTTTAAAAATGATTATGTTCATGTTCATTACAGAAATCAAGTTTGGCATTTTAAGCCTTGGTCCACATTTAATGAAAACTTCAAATGGGTCATTTGGGGTGGGGTGATAATTACAAATGATAACCAAGCACTGCATGCCTTGATGTAAGGAGCAGAAGACTGAGAGTGACTAATTACCTCAGAGGCCTGGGGGCATAAATTTGGGACACGGCCACGCTGTTTCTGTCTTTCCAGTTCAGTGCAGGGGAGAACTGGTCTATTGTTCCACCTTGACCTGTCTAGGTTAATAAAGTGCCACAGCAACACACGTGTTTAACACAGTTGGACAGTAATTATGAGACACTTTCATGGAAAATGGCCAACACAACATGGGGAATCATTTATAGTCCAAATAGCTGTCCACTAGGAAGAATGGTGGTTACTTGTACAAGTGCATTTTTTTTTTTGTAATCTTCAGACCCGACTCCATAATTCTTTTCAGTAGGGATGGTATTTCATAGAGGAATCTACTGAGTCAATATCAGGTGCTACCTATTATTAACAAATGTCAACAATTAACACAATCAGACATCTTTGGAGGTGTGAAATATAATAACATAGTTTTAATAATCTGAATGGGCTGCCTGGAAAATTAAATTAACCACCTGCATAAGTCTAGTCTGAAAACACAGAACTTAACATGCATAAATAGTGGCATAACTTTTGAACGTAATTTACAGACTTGAGCCACCAACTTTGAATATATGGCCCCAAATGAATAACAGTACTGTATATAAAATGGACAGCAGTTATAAACACCACACTGACCTATAATCAGACACCTAAAATGAATTGTTATAGAGACAAAGGGAATACAGCAATATAAATCAATGTTCTTGTAGGGAGTTGGGCCAACATCACTATACATATTAAACACTAGACTTTTCTTGTATTTTGTCATTTGTAAGTCGCTTTGGATAAAAGCGTCTGCTAAATGAATATTTGTAAATGTAATGTAGACTGCTATCACACTGCTATTGGCTATATAAGGGTCATTCTTGATATTTGGTGCCTTTTGGACCTCATAACTTTCAGTTTCAGTTTTTATTGTGTTTTGATAGTTGAAGTGCATTTTGAACATGAAATGAATTGATGTTCCAAGCTGTGTGTTTGTGTAGAAAGACTATGGGAAGAGTTTTGAAGTG
This sequence comes from Cranoglanis bouderius, assembly GCA_023630585.1. NCBI lineage: Eukaryota > Metazoa > Chordata > Actinopteri > Siluriformes > Cranoglanididae > Cranoglanis > Cranoglanis bouderius. The sequence continues at coordinate 11,221,768 of CM042566.1, forward strand.
TGAAGTCAATTTAGTAGTGAATAATGCCTTTAGCGCTGCTTTAGCAAAGTATTATTAAATATTAAATATGAACTTATTTTTTAAACTCTACACTCTGAGAAGGGTAATTTTACTAAAACTGAGGCTTTAAGGTACACCAAAGGTATGTCTTTTGCACTATTAGTTAGAAGACCATGATTGTTGAGAAACATCATGGCACCTCATTAGACTGGACCACTGTTTAAAGATATTTTTCTTACCATCCTTTTGAGGATGTCAGGTTAGAGCCAATAGTGGCATGAGACTACAGCAGCCATCAGCCACTGCACTCCACATATCCACATCATGCATCAAGTCAAATGATTACGAACACCTGAGGCCTGTACCATGAAGCCGGTTTAGGTGGCTAGCTAGGTAAGTTTCAGTTTAGTTTGTGCTAACTCTGGGTTTTAGGTACAATGAAAGTGGCTTGGCTTTTACTGGTATTCATAGCCATGGTAACTTATGCTCCACGGCTAACCTGCTCCGGGGCAGGTTATGTTCTGGGTAAGAGAACGCAAACCCAGCTTGGACCAATCAGCTATGAGCAAAGTGACATAAGTGACGCAACTAATTCAATTTCTCAGCACAAATTGTAAGAAAAGCACTTTGCAGAGAACGAGTTTTTAGGGATAGACAAAATCCCCTGGCTTTCCCTGATACTTACTTGAATGTAAGATATCGATTTCCACAGATGGAGTCTCATGTCACAAACTTCTTGAGCTGCACATTAACAATCTGACATGCTTAAGCTCTTACTGTACCCCAGACAGTAAGTGGTACATATTTGCATGTGGTGGCATTATTCCTGTCCTAATATATTTTCACAAATTGATATTTATTTTAAATATTTAATTCAAAAATTGATATTTATATTAAGTGAAATTACATGAAATATGTCAGGGTTATAAGTTTTCAATCAGTTTATTCTCATTATGAGCCAATAAAATAAACTTACCCATTTACACAATCAACAATTTTAAAAAAAAGTCATTCATATTAACATCTTCATTTTTGTTTTGATTTATTTCTATAGTGAGATGTCTAAATTTGAGTAGTTCTCTCATAAATTTACCCCAACATCTTCACATTTGTCTATCTTTTCTGTTTGTTTTAATTTACAACTAGAATATATTAGGCTACTTCTCAGTACCTGAGGAGGGTATCAGTATAGTCTAGTCAACACTGGGAAAAATCTATTTATACAGTTGTCATAACTACATGATAGATAGCCACAAAATCAGATTTATTTGTGATCTAATATCACATCCTTTTATTTCTCACATTTGTGATATTTTATTTTGAGTTTTATTATTCATTGTCTTACTGTATTAAATCATTTAAATTTGCTTCCACTATAACTAAACCACATGCATAGGCTCCTTGATAAATGTAAGTTCAGTTTGTACAGGAGCAACTAATCTTCATATATCCATATATTGTCATTTTTGATTAACATCAATGCACACCCTTTTATACATCCTGAGCATGCTTTTCTAGATTTAATAATTTATTAGAGATCATTATCAAGGATCAGGTTATCAAATGGGACCAAATGGTTACATCACTTAACGGTAAAGACATATTCACCACATTGTTTTTTCTATGAAACATGAAACTATGCCATGTGTATGTTGTCAGTCTGAGTTTACAGTTGCATGTCAAATAGAAGTATATCAATGTATCCAAGTGTTTGTCCAAATAACAGAAAAAAGTTTCTGAAGGATTGAGGACCTCTTCGAAATATAGGGGTCTCCTGCCACACATTAAGTACATTAAGTATCCCCTGCCGCACATTAAGTACATTAAGTATCTCCTGCCGCACATTAAGTGCCACACGTCCTGCAAAGGAAGTAAGGAATAACTTCAAAATGGGACATTCATGCATCTTGGACAAGAGTACCACTGGACACTGATTCATCTGCTGGAAGGAGAGACACGGCCTGCTGGGAGGGCACAGGAGCCCACACCAGGCAACTGACTTCAGCTGTAACAGAGTGCAAACCAGACAGCAAGATTCCTGACCTGTGCCTCCAAACAGCTAAAAATGCCTGGTGGAACTGAATCTTCAGGAGTCGTGTCCTGGTCAGCTCTATGATCACCTGTAGACATCACTGCCCTTCGACCTTCGATGACTGCCACATATGTTCTTGGGCCGTTAAAATGGCTCTGCATTCAGACGAGACGAGGGATTTGTAGTAGATTTCTAAATTGTGGCAGCAATTTGATTAAGGATTAAAATGATCAGGAATGTGTTTCAGAGAAACTTAACCTGATCATCTAAACTCTGTTTAATAACAATATTACTCAGGGCATGTCTGGTATCATTTTTATCCATATTTCATGGTGAACGATGTGGTGATATCATAAATATCATATAAGTTTAGGAATCAACATTTACAATATATGTTACAATGTGTGCTCACCCCCCCCCCCCACACACACACACACACATATATATATATATATATGTAGCTCTTCTGTGGGATCTGACTAGATGGGCTAGCCTTCACTCCCCCCACAGATCAGTGAGCCTTGGGTGCCCATAACCCTGTTGCCGGTTCAGCAGTTGTCCTTCCTTGACCACTTCCGGTAGGTACTAACCACTGCATACCAGGAACACCCCACAAGGCCTGTCATTTTGGAGATGCTCTGACCTAGTTATCTAGCCATCGCAATTTGGCCCTTGTCAAAGTCACTCAGATAGCTGCCCATTTTTCCTGCTTCCAACACTTCATGTTTCATCTGACTATTCACTTGCTGCCTAATACAACCCCAGAAAAGTTGGAACACTGTGTAAAATCTCTCATAAACCCATATGTTATTCATAATAGAACATAGAAAACATATCAAATGCTTAAACTGAGGAAATGTACCATTTTAAGAAAAAAAAAGGTAATTTTGAATTTCATGGCTGCAACACGTCTCAAAAAAGTTGGAACAGGGAAACAAAAGGCTGGAAAAGTAAATGTTACTAAAAAGAAACAGCTGGATGAACATTTTGCAACTAATTATGTTAATTGGCAACAGGTCAGTAACATGAATCTGGATGGAAGCATATGTTGCTCTAAAACCCATATATACCTTTCAGCATTGATGTTGCCTTTCCAGATGTGCAAGCTGCCCATTCCCTAGGCACTAATGCACCCCCATACCATCAGAGATGTAGGCTTTTGAACTGAGCACTGATAAAAAGCCAGATGGTCCCTCTCCTTTTTAGTCCGGAGGATGAGGCGTCCATGGATTCCAAAAAGAATTTAAAATTTTAGTTTGTCTGGCCACAGAACAGTTTTCCACTTTGCCTCAGTCCATTTTAAATGAGCTTTGGCCCAGATAAGATGGCAGCGTTTCTGGATCATGTTCACATATGGCTTCTTCTTTGTATGATAGAGCTTTAACCAGCATTTGTGGATGGCATGGCGAACTGTGTTCACAGACAATGAGTTCTAGAGGTGTTTCTGAGCCCATGCAGTGATTTCCATTACAGAATCATGCCTTTTTTTAATGCAGTGTCGCCTAAGGGCCCAAAGATTATGGGCATGCAATATTGATTTTCACCCTTGTCCCTTGCACACAGAGATTTCTCCAGATTCTCTGAATCTTTTCATGATATGATGTGCTGTAGATGATGAGATATTCATAGTCTTTTGAATATAGTCAAATTGTAGACACAGTTTTTCGCAGATCGGTGAACCTCTGCTCATCTTTACTTCTGAAAGACTCTGCCTCTTTAAGATACTCTTTTTATACCCTTTTATACCTATACTCTTTTTCTGACCTGTTGCCAATTAACCACCAGCTGTTTCTTTTTAGTAATACTTACTTTTCCAGCCTTTTGTTGCCCCCATCCCAACTTTTTTGAGACGTGTTGTAGCCGTCAAATTCAAAACTACCTTATTTTTTTCTAAAATTGGTACATTTACTCAGTTGAGTAACAAAGCTGAATATTAATAGTTTATGCGAATAAAAGAGTGCAAAGGTTTCAATTATAAATATATACATATAAATATACTTTGTAGATTGCTGGATATGGAATATGATAGCTCTTAGTGTCACCTTTCAGTAGTGCCTAAAATTATGAGAAAACCATGAGACGTAGCCTTTGTATCCTAGTTATGTGTACCTGGTTACCAAGGGCCCTTTGGAGTCTTCAAAAGGTGATTTTGGTAAAAACGCATGGACATACCCTTAGATAAACCCGTGTAAAACATTAATTTTCTTTGGTATTGTTATCAAATTTGACCATGGACTAGGTAAGGCCTCATGCTGTGGTCCAGTTGTGTTTTCCAGCTAATATCTCCCAGCTGTAGTCATCTGCAGGCCTCTGTATGCAAAAAAAAAATCAGGTGGAATAAAGAATCCTTCTATTTCAGTGTGTTCAAACCTCTATTACTCAATACCAGTAGCAATTAGAGCGATTCTGAAAAAAAACTTCAGAGTGTCCCCTTTCAAAAAAGACCAAAACCATGCATGTACTCCAAATGGTTCAAGAACAGCTTTAATTTTACTTTGGGTAAGCCTTGGATAGGCATTTTTGGCTAATTTTACAGACCCACTAAGAGGTTAAACATTTGATAAGTTTCTATGTTCTATTTTGAATAACATATGGGTTTATCAGATTTGCAAAACACTGAATTCTGTTTTTATTTACATTTTACACAGCGTCCCAACTTCTTTGGAATTGGGGTTGTATATCCCACCCTTTGACAGGTGTCACTGTAATGAGATTATCAATGTTATTCACTTTACCTGTCAGTGGTTTTAATGTTATGGCTGATCGGTATATATGCATAAGTTGTGTGTGATATGGTTACGGTAGCAGCCTGTAGGGACAAAAAGCTAAAGAATTGTTTAATGTAGGGACAATTTGAGATGGTGCTTGTAGGGACTGTAGGGACATGATAAGTCAGTGTATTAGGATAAAGAACAAGGCAAAGCAGAGGTTTAAACTGTAGCATGTTGTTGAACAATCTGGGGCTGTAGAAGACAAAGAAGTGGTTAAGGCTGGAGCACAAGTCAAGCAAGGTTTTTAATTCTAACTTATGACCAAGGAGGCTGGGCAGGCTATGCTGTAGAGGTGATGTTATTGTGTGCATGAACCCATCTGCCTCCCACAGCTGGCAGCCTGACAACTATGAATTGATTCTGTGGAGATTGATACTTGTGAGGCAGAGTCAGCATTAAACATGGGCCGGGACGTGCATTAATCCAATTAACTTAGCCAGCAACCAGGAGGAAATCCTGAAAAATATTTATACAAAAAGAAGGTATTAAATGTCAGCACATGTGCATAACTATAAAGGTCATAAGCGCTTTGAATGAAAAGCGCTATATGAATGTAATGAATTATTATTATTATTAATATTATTATTATTAAGTAGACAGTAGTCACATGTATGTGTTTATCATGTATGTGTTTATTATGTGTTTATTCTAGCATACTGTTGTGAACCACTGTTAGGTTTCCTCCCCTGCTCTCGCTATGCGGCAAAGTGTAGCGAGTGGCATACTTCCGCATTCCAGCGCCATTCAAAAACTCTCCGTTGGACTTTTTCCCTTCATTCATGGACTCACGTTTTGTTTACCTCTGCCATGTGCGTTATGTTTTCGTTCACGTCATGTCTCCGCCTCCTGTGTTTCCCCATGTGCATATGTTTTGGTTTGTGTCATGTCTCTGCCCTGTTTTCTCATTGGTTCTTGTTTATCGTATAATTATGAGTTTCAGGTGTGATTGATTACGTATGTGATTTCTGTGTGTTTAAATGCCCCGCTCCGTGTCCGCTTCGGCACGGAATATTAGTTTAGATGAGTTGAATCTTGCCTTAGTTTAGATTGAGCGTATTTTTCCCGTAGCTCATTATTCGTGGTTTCCAGACTACCTTTCTAGCCTCGCGTGTGTTTTTCCCCTGTGTTTTTGGATAACTGCCTTTTGTGAAGTACATTTTCATTTTGGATTACTTTTACCTTTGTTTTTTCATGGATTATGTTTGAAGGTTTTGTTTCCTTTTTTGTTCCTAATAAACTGACCACTTTCCCATGCAAGTGCATCCTGCGTCCTTCATCCCCAGTGTCGTAACAGAATATTCCGCCAAAAAATGTATGCAGCTGGGAAAGCGAGGGCATGCCATGCCACACTTAAAATGCCTGCAATTAATTCTATGTTTTTTCCTCAGTGGACTTTCATCTATCCTCCGGACGAATTTGACGGCTTTGCCACTTGGCCTCAATGCTTTTTGTTGCAGGCACAGCTATATTTTTTGAGCTTGGAGGACCCCAAACCCGACAAAGAAGAGTGGTTGGGGTTCCTCCTCTCTCGTCTGGTCGGCTCCACTCGCCAATGGGCAGAGCTTCACCTTGCCAGTAGATCCACGCAGCTCAAAACAGTTTCGGGCTTTGTGGATCTACTGGTCCAGGTGTTTGGAAGCCCAGACTTCCAACCCGACCTCAGGACCTTTTTGGGGAAGGACCGTCTGGGCGACCGACCTATTCAAACGTTCCTGGGATTTTATGAGAGGAAGCGGGCTAACGTGGCGGCCTACACCTCTCATCCCCTAACCCAGGAGTGTGCCACCGAGGGATGCACCCGACCAGCCATCCTGCAGTGTCCCACCTGCAGGAACATGGGAGTAAGGAGCAGCTACTTCTGCTCCCAAGACTGTTTCAAGGGCAGCTGGCGGGTGCATAAGCGGCTCCACAGGTGGGCATCCTCATAGCTCCAGCTGGAGACCCAGCAGGAAGTCTCCACCATGGAGCTACAACTGGAGGTTAACATGGCGACCTCCAGCCCCGAGCTCCAGCTGGAGGCCCAGCAGGAGGTCTCCTCCACGGAGCTACACCTGGATGTAAACGTGGCAACCTCCAGCCCCGAGCTCCAGCCGGAGGCCCAACAGGAGGTCTCCACAGCGGAGCTGCCTCTGGAGGTTAACATGGCGACCTCCAGCCCCGAGCTCCAGCAGGAGGCCCAGCAGGAGGTCTCCTCCACGGAGCTACCACTGAAGGTTAACATGGCCACCTCCAGCCCCAAGCTCCAGCCAGAGGCCCAGCAGGAGGTCTCCACAGCAGAGTTGCCCATGGAGGTTAACGTGGCAACCTCCAGTCCCGAGCTCCAGCTGGTGGCCCAGCAGGAGGTCTCCAAAGCAGAGCTGCTCATGGAGGTTAACATGGTGACCTCCAGCCCCGAGCTGCAGCCAGAGATTCAAGAGGAAACCTCCTCTCCTGGCCTGCTTATACCGGAGGTCCACGAGGAGACCTCCACCCAAGCCATGTTCTCGTCAGAGGTTCGAGAAGAAACCTCCGAAGCCAAGTCCATGTCAGAGGTCCACAGGATGACCTCCTCTGAAGCTAAGTTCATGTCAGAGGCCCACAGGATGGCCTCTTCTCAAGCTCAGTCCATGTCCGAGGTTCAAGGGATGACCTCCGTTCCCAGTCCATGTCCAGGTTCCTGCTCTATTCCTAGTCCATGTCCAAGTCCATGTCCAGGTTCCTGCCCTAGTTCTAGTCCATGTCCAAGTCCATGTCCAGGTTCCTGCCCTAGTCCAAGTCCATGTACAAGTCCATGTACAGGTTCCTGCCCTAACCCTAGTCCATGTCCAAGTCCATGTCCAGGTTCCTGCCCTAATTCTAGTCCATGTCCAAGTCCATGTCCAGATTTTTGCCCTATTCCAAAGCCTATTTCTGATCCAGTTCCCAGTCAGGTTCCCAGTCCTGTCCCCAGTCCTGCTCCCAAGCCTGTTCCCAGTCCTGCTCCCATTCCCAGTTCCAGTCCAGTTTCTAGTCCAGCTCCTAGTTCAGTTCCATGTCCAAGTCCAGGTTCCGACCCGGTTCCTAGTTCAGTTCCATGTCCAAGTCCAGGTTCCGACCCTGTACCTAGTCCATTCCTAGTCCAGTTCCTAGTCCAGTTCCTGATTTAGTTGCTAGCTACATTGGTTTAATTTCTGGATATGTTTTTGCTCTCCTTCTCAGTTTGGAGGCTGATTTAACTCCCAGCTCCATTTTCTCCTCTGTTTTGGGCCCAGCTCACTCCACTGTCTCCTCTACTGTCTCTAATTACTTTTCTAGTTCAGCAGCCAGTCCAGTTTCAGAAGCTGTTTCTAATTCCTTTTCCAGCTCTGTTTCCAGCCCTGTCTTCAGCCCTGTCTCAAATTTAGTTTCCAAGTCTGTCTCGAAGTCTGTCTCGAAGTCTGTTTCCAAGTCTTTCTCGAAATCTGTTTCCAAGTCTTTCTTCAAGTCTTTCTCCAAGTCTGTCTCTGATCCAAGTGCCAAAGCTGTCCCTGATCCAGGTGCCAGAGCTGACTCCGATCCAGGTGCTAGAGCAGAGTCCGATCCTGGTTCCAGGCCAAGCTTCAAGCCAAGCTCCAGGTCAAGCTCCAGGTCAAGCTCCAGGCCAAGCACCAGGGAACGCGCAGCTCCAAGATTCAGGCCAAGCACAGCTCCGAGATTCAAGCCAAGCTCCAGATCAAGCACCAGGTCAAGCACCAGGTCAAGCACCAGGTCAAGCACCACTCCAAGTTCTCGTCCAAGTTCTCGTCCAAGTTTCAGAGGAAAACCCAACACTCTCTGCTCTGGTTTCAGGACACTGGAGATAACCAGCCTCAGGTCCTGGAGGGCAGAGGTCAGGATCCTGCCCAGGGGCCCAGATCCACCAAAGTGGATGGAACTTGCGGCACTTCGGGAGCCGTGCCTTGGGGGGGGGGGGGGGGGCTCTGTTAGGTTTCTTCCCCTGCTCTCACTACGCGGCAAAGTGTAGCGAGTGGCATACTTCTGCATTCCACTGCGCGCATTCCAGCGCCATTCAAAAACTCTCCGTTGGACTTTTTCCCTTAATTCATGGACTCACGTTTTGTTTACCTCTGCCATGTGCGTTATGTTTTCGTTCACATCATGTCTCCACCTCCTGTGTTTCCCCATGTGCTCATCTTTTCGTTCATGTCATGTCTCCGCCTCCTGTGTTTCCCCATGTGCATATGTTTTGGTTTGTGTCATGTCTCTGCCCCGTTTTCTCATTGGTTCTTGTTTATTTTATAATTACGAGTTTCAGGTGTGATTGATTATGTATGTGATTTCTGTGTGTTTAAATGCCCTGCTCCGTCAACCACTGTCTTGTTAAAAGAACATGTTGGATACTGAAGATGAATAAAAAGAGAAAAAGGTAAATACTAATAGTAGAGGTTGTTATTTCTGACAACTGCTTGCAACTGCTAATCACATCCTGTCCAAAGCAAGGCTGGTCATTTCAGGTATAGTGTCGGGTAGTGATGGATTTTCATGCTAGACCAGCGATGTATACAGTGGGTATAGAAAAGAATCACCCCCTTTAAAATAATCACATTTTGTTGCTTTTCAGCCTACGGAGCCCCTGAAGTGACCTGGAAAAAAAAAAAAAAAGACTTTTCCGTGCGCACGAGAAAATTTCCACGAAAAGTTTCTCATGCACACACGTTACAGTTTTCGGTGTGTATAGCTGTCTTCTCTTTGTGTCATGTCGATCTGTGATTACATACCTATGTCGGGAAGCAAGAACAGAAGTAATGTCTTTGTATTGAAGGCCAAATTTAAAATATATCTCAATAAATTCATGCACATCCATGCTCTTGGTTTTTTTACGTGTAAATGAACGAAGGCAATGACGCAAAAGTTTCTCGTGTGCAAACAAAAGTCTCTCTAAAGTCAATAAAGTGTAGCTAATCATCTTTCAATGGCACACATTTGACTCTTAACTGTGATCAGCCCTGATCATTTTGATTAGCTCAGCATGAAAAATGCTTTCCTGGAGCATTTTGTAGTGCAGCTGAAGTAAACAATCAACTATGGGTGGCAAGGTACTGTCAAAAGATCTCTGGAATAAAGTTGTGGACAGGCACAAGTCAGGAGATGGATACAAAAAAAATTCAAAGGCTTTATCAATGCCAAGAGGCACAGTGAAGTCTATTATTAAGAAGTGGAAGGTATTTGGTACAACACAGACCCTCCCTGGATCAGGACGTTGCACCAAACTGGATGAAAGAGCCAGGAGGAAACTAGTCAGAGATACTACCAAGAGGCCTACAGCAACTCTGAAGCAGTTGCAGGAATTTATGACAAAGAGTGACTAACATTTAATTATTTGACCTCAACAACAAACAATATGTCTGGCAGAAATCAAATACAGCTCACCATCCAAATAACACCATTCCTACAGCAAAGCATGGAGGTGGTAATATCCAGTTATGGAGGTGTTTCTTTGCAGCAGGGACTGGAGCACTTGTCAGGATAGAAGGAAAAATGGATGGGGCAAAATACCATCAAATTCTTGAGGAAAATCTGCTGCCCTCTGCCAGAAAGTTGTCAATGGGAAGAAGATTTACCTTCCAACATGACAATGACCCAACGCACACAGCAAAAATGACCACACAGTGGTTGAAGGAGAAAAAGTTGAATGTCCTTGCATGGCCTAGTCAGAGCCCAGATTTAAACCCCATTGAAAATCTGTGGAATGACTTGAAGACTACAGTCCACAAACAGTCACCATCAGATTCCTTGTGGTTGTAGTTCTGGGTCAGATCATGGGCCATCAGACTGTTCAAGTTGTCGTCCAGCTGCTCTCTGCTTAGGTGCCATAGGTCGCCAGCTGCTTTGGGCAGGAACGCAGTGGTCATGGCACGCAGCTAGGTCTCGAGGTGGTCCCAGTGGGCGGCAGGACTGGGTGATCAGGACATGGTAGCTCACTGTTGGCGAGAGACAGACAACACCAAAGGCCAATGCAAGTCCACACAGAATTAGTGAGCTACAACAATACTTGCTTATGTACGCTGTGCGCATGAATTTGGCTAACTGGTGCAGACAGTTAGTGGTAGGTAGGCCAGACACCTATTGTCTTTGGCCGTAAATGGCCAGGAAGGGCCGATTTGTGTTGGTGAGCGCCAGATCTAAATGGAGATTTTGACAGGCAGTAGCCTAGTGGGTCATCTAATGGCACTGGCTGCCTGGGTCATCAATCTAGTATTTAGCTTTCCTTGATGGCTCTCGTAGGCTCTGCCTTTACATGAACTGAAGGAAACAAGTCGCAACAGAACAGCAGCTAAAACAGAACAAACAAAATCGAAACAATTAAAGGAGGGGGAAAAAACGAAATAAGATAAGATGAAAACAAAGGCAAAGATAGAGGGAAACAGAAAACCTAAGCTAACTATCACGCCTAGGGTTTAGGCCTGCCAGAGTGGGGGTGCTGTTGAGTTATAACACCTAGGGAGATGGTATGGCTTAAGAGAGAGGGATGGGCCAAACACTTAAATGACCAGAGACTTTATGGCTTATAATAAGTGAATGGATTGTATGCTCTTCAAATATGCCTGGGGTGAATTGAGGTTGCTCAGATGAGAATCACTGGTGAGACCAACCTACCTGACGGTCCCAAACACTCAACTGCGGTGTGACCCAGGCCCCTCGTCTTTCCCGTACCACGGTGCGACCACTCAAACAGTTATGACTTTTAGCACAATTGGGCAGTGCTCAGGTGAGGCATGTCAATGGCCAGGCTGCAGAGTCAGAATTGGGTTTCCCCTGAAACCCCTTTGGAGTCAGCTGCCTTAGTGGCTAGCTGTTCCAAAACGGGCAGTTCCGTCGGCGTGGAGCCCTAATCAGAGTAATTAACCAAAACTGCTCTGGTGGCCAGCTGGACCCGTTGGCCCCTTCACCTGGAGTGCCCAATTGCTGATGTCGCCTGCGTGCCGCCTCCAATGATACGAGGACAGAAGTGTCTGAGGTACACACACAGCCAGCGTCGGGTCTGCCAGTCCAGGTGACTCCACTCACGGGACCCAACCTGGGGACAACCATCGCTTCTCCTCAAAGCACTAGGGGGAGCACTACCTGCAAGTATACAAATGGCTGAACAAATGTAACATAATGTTAATTTTAAATTTCAATTTAAACTTTGTTTAAATCAAATTCGAATTAAAGCAGGGTGTAGGGTAAGAGAACAAAGATGATAATGATAATAATCAGAATCACTTAACTAATGGGAAAAATAGAAATAAAGTACTAACAAACCGTACACAAAAAATTAAAGGTAAGAATCAAAGGGGAAAAGAGGAGAAAGCCTTCTCTATCTGTAAATGCCCAAAGGGGAAGTCCTACTAATAGGCAAGTGCCAATGGATGACACAGAAACTTAATTTAAATTTTACCTAAACTTGGTTTAGTTCAACCTAAATAAGTGTGTACAGTAAGAGAGGCTTACGTGACAGAATGTTACCAAATGGTAGTAAAAATGAAATAAAAGAAATGAAAATAATAAAATACCAAAACAGATAGTAAACAAAAGTAAAATAACAAAAGGGAAAAATTAAATAAAAGAAAACTCAAATGAAATAACAAAGGGCAAGAGAAGAAAAGCAGACCTTACGAAGAAGGCCCACAAGGTGGCATCAGGGAGCCCATGCAACAGTGAGGTAGGGAGGTGTAGTTTGATACGTGTTAAACACTCAAAAAGGTGGCCCTCTGGTGTTCAGTCAGAGGTACTGTGACCTACCCTAAACTCAGTCGTGATTTAAATTGGAGCGCGTTTAGTGTGAGATTGTCCTCCCTTAACGGCTGATTTACTGCAACTATCACGAGTAAAATCTTTTTAGATCTCAGGGATCCTTTTGTGCCAGTTTACTGCACAAGAATGTGGGGCAGGATTACTTCGCTGCCAGTACACAGAAAAACAACAGGGTTTCTTCGCTGTCCTTACAAATTAACACTTGATCAAGGTGTCAAGGGCTCCCATTTACATATCAATCAAATACTGGCCCACAGTGTTTTTGATTGGGTTTGCACAAGGTACGACTTTGGGTAGCTAAGCCAGTGGTTGTACCTAAGGGATTAAGATCGCTTAGTCGAATAGCATTGGATATACGCAATGAATCAAATCTAGCGATACAATAATAAGGCCTTCTTAGAAAGATAAGAGGAACATCGCTAAAATCAATCTTTTATCACACTGAAAGAAGATTTGTTCATTCTTAACAGACGATGACAGTAGTAAAATGTGATGTAACTCGATTTCATCGTCTTCAGACACAATTTTAATATTATGGACTGCAGTTTACTTTAAGCACTTCACCGTGGAATTAGTGCAAATATGATATATATAGACATATATATATATATATATATATATATATATATATATATATATATATATATATATATAATCAAAGCGTGTTATGATCAGTTATAAATATAAATTAGCCATAAAGGGGAATATACGTATATATACAGACAATTAACTACAACAGATTATAATTAATTACGAATATATATATATATATATATATATATATATATATATATATATATATATATATATATATATATATATATATATATGGTCTAGATCAGCTTGTAGAATTAGCTTTAGTTTAGTTTTAGAATTAAATTCGAAGAGGCTGATCGGTTTGTCCACCAAATTCAACAGTGTAATCTTCGTATTACTCTAAAAAGGGGGGAGATTATTCTTCTGGCGAAGAAAGATTATTCTCTGTTATGTTACTAACAAAAATATAAGCATGTAGCGGAAAGCACCGTTAAAGTGACCTTATTCATGAGTAAAAACAGAGAAAAAATAGCAATAAATAACTAAATAAATGAACAGATCTGTATCTTATATTCTATTGATCAATCTTGTGTGTTTTAAATATTTAAATAATTCTTGATAAATTCTTGACTGCTTTGGCCATTTCCTAACAAAACCTGAAGTGACACATTATTTACTCCCAGAGATCTCAAAGCTTGAGTTAGACGAAATCTTGCTCTTCCGTATGCCTCACATGTTATAATTACGTGTTCTACTGTTTCTTCTTGAAATTAAATCATCCTCTTTCCTGTTTCCAAATGTTCTTTCTAGACCAACTTTATCTTGAATGTGGTGCAAGTGTCTGCCTTTAGTTCCACTATCCCACTCTTTCTACCATATCATTCTAATTTAATTCGCTACTAATCCTTTTACTTCTGTTTTACTTAAAGACATGTTTATGTCAATATGTGACTGTTTCAATGCGTGCTTAGCCAGATGGTCTGCCTCCTCATTTCCTTTTACACCCATATGTGATGGTACCCACAGAGAATTTACTATAAGTCTGGACTGTCTTCTACATTCTACATAGACTCTTGCTACTGATATTCCACTTGCCAAACTGTTGATAACTGAAAGCGAGCCTGTACACATCACCAACCTTGTAGGTTTAGCTTCCTCTAACCTGTTAGAGTTTCCCTCGTTTTCGGAGTCGCTCGAACACTTCCGCATTCCTTGCGCCACGTTGCTGAAAACAGCGCGAGCTTCATTAACAAAAACCCCACTGGACTATGCAGTCATGAACTCTCGCTTTGTTTATATCACCATGTGCTTGTGTTTTGGTTTATGTCATGTCTCCACCTCCTTTATGCTTATTGGTTCTCTGGTTTGTCATGTCTCCGCCCCTGCTCATTCATAGGTTTGCCGTTTATGGTCTAATGATTAGTTTCAGGTGTTCAGTGTTTAACATCTTTTGTCTTTGATTGTTCTGTGTATATAAACCTCATTCCGTTTCTGCTTCCTCGCGGAGTATTATCAATGAATACAGCTTAGTGTGTTTTTGTTTACCACGCATTCCCTGGACTTTGGATTATTGCCTTGTCATTTTGGGGATTACTGCCTTGTCATTTTGTGGATTACCGCCTTACCATTTTGTGAATTACTGCTTACCGTGCTTTTGTGTTGAGTTTATCCCTGTTCCTTTAGTTTTGACTATCCCTAATAAACTGAATATTTCCCCTACGCATGCATCCCGCCTCCCTCTGTCCGTGTTTTGTAACAGAATACTCCGCCAGACATGGATGCAGCGGGGAAATCTTGGGCCGGCCATGCCAAATTTTTTGTTCCTTCCTTTGATTCAGTTTCCTTCAAACTTTTATTAATGCCCCGGAGGCATATGATGGTTTCTCCATGTGGCCTCAGTGTTTTTTTGTGGAAGGCCCAAATGTTCTTTCTCAGTTTGGAGGATCCCATGCCCACCGAAGAACAGTGGTTGAGGTTCTTCCTGTCCCGCCTGGTCGGTTCTGCTCGCCAGTGGGTGGAGCTTCACCTTGCCAGTAGGTCCACTAGGATATATTCAGTTTCCGGCTTTGTGGATCTACTGGTCCAAGTATTTGGGAGCCCCGAATTCATGCCCAACGTCAGGACCTTCTTGGGGAAGGACTGCCTGGGCAATCGGTCCAGCCAGTCGTTCCTGGAGTACTACGAGAGGAAGCAGGCTAATGTGGCGGCCTGCACCTCTCAGCCCCAGACCCAGGAGTGTGCAACAGAGGGCTGCACCTGACAGGCCAGCTTACAGTGCCTCACCTGTCGAAAACAGGGAACAAGGAGCTACTACTTCTGCTCACAGGCCTGCTTTAAGGACAGCTGGCGAGTGCATAAGCGGCTCCATAGGCGGGCAGCCACAGAGCTCCAGCAGGAGGCCCAGCAAGAGGTCTCCTCAATAGAGATGCCCCTGGAGGTTAACGTGGCAATCTCCAGCCCAGAGCTCCAGCCAGAAGCCAAGCAGGAGGTCTCCCCAGTGGAGCGCCACCTGGAGGTTAATGTGGCAACTTCCAGCCCCAAGCTCCAGCCGGAGGCCCATCAGGAGGTCTCCTCAGCAGAGCTGCCCCTGGAGGTTAATGTGGCAACCTCCAGCCCTGAGCTCCAGCCAGAGGCCCAGCAGGAGGTCTCCCCATTGGAGCACCACCTGGAGGTTAACGTGGCAACCTCCAGCCCCGAGCTCCAGCAAGACACCCATCAGGAGGTCTCCCCAGCAGTGCGCCCTCTGGAGGTCCAGGAGGTCCGTTCCTGTCCTGTTCCTGTCGGGGGTTCACGAGGAGACATCCGTTCCTGTCCTGTGCCTGCCGGAGGTTCACGAAGAGACCTCTGCTCTTGTCTGAGGTCTACGAGATGACCTCCTCCGAAGCCCAGTCCATGTCAGAGGTCCACGGGATGACTTCCTCCGAAGCCCAGTCCATGTCAGAGGTCCACGGGATGACCTCCTCCGAAGCCAAGTCCATGTCTGAGGTCCACGGGATGACCTCCTCCGAAGCCAAGTCCATGTCTGAGGTCCACGGGATGACCTCCTCCCAAGCCAAGTCCATGTCAGAGGTCCACAGGATGACCTCCTCCAAAGCCAAGTCCATGTCTGAGGTCCACGGGATGACCTCCTCCAAAGCCAAGTCCATGTCTGAGGTCCACGGGATGACCTCCTCCCAAGCCAAGTCCATGTCTGAGGTCCACGGGATGACCTCCTTTCCAAGTCCAAGTCTAAGTCCAAGTCCAGATCAAGGTTTCTGTCCTGACCCATATCCTAGTCTATGTCTCAGTCCAAATCCATACCCTAAAGCAGAGTCATGTTCCAGCCCATGCCTCAGTTCAGACCTAGAATCACATCCAAAATCTAGTCTAGTTCTCAGTCCAGGTCCCAGTCCTGTTTCTGGTTTAGTTTCCAGTACAGGTTCAGATCCAGTTCTCAATCCAGTTTCCAGTCTAGGTCTTAGTCCATAATTCAGTCTAGAGTCCACCTCTGTCTCCTGTCGGGTTTCTAGTTTCCTTTCCAGCTCCGTTTCCAGTCAGGTTCCAGTCAGTAACTTCATTTCCAGTTCTATTTCTAGCTTAGCTCTCAGTCCAGTTGCTAGTTTTGTTGTCCTGTTCCCTGTCCTGTCTCCAAGTCTGTCTCCAATCCAGGTGCCAAATCTGATTCCAGTACTGGTGCCAGGCCAAGTTCCAAGCTAAGCACCAATTCAAGTTTCAAGCCAAGCACCAGGTTAAACACCCCTCCAAGCTCCAAGCCAAGCACCAGGTCACACACCACTCCAAGCTCCATGTCAAGCACCAGGTCAACCATAGCTCCAAGCCAAGCACCAGGTCAAGCACAGCTCCAAGCTCCAAGCCAAGCACCAGGTCAAGCACAGCTCCAAGCTCCAAGTCAAGCACCAGGTCATGCATCACTCCAAGCTCCAAGTCAAGCACCAGGTCACGCATCACTCCAAACTCCAAGTCAAGCACCAGGTCACGCATCACTCCAAGCTTCAAGTCAAGCACCGCACCAAGTTCTCGACCAAGTTCTCGACCAAGTTCTCGACCAAGTTCTTGACCAGGGCCGAAGGGACAACTCGACACGCTTGGCTCTAGCCTCGGGACACTGGACATCGCCAGCCTCGGGGCCTGGGGAGCAGATGTTAGGATCCTGCCAGGGGCCCAGGTCCTCCAGAGTGGTCAGAACTTTCAGCACTTCGGGAGAAGTGCCTTTGTGGGGGGAGCTCTGTTAGAGTTTCCCTCGTTTTCGGAGTCGCTCGAACACTTCCGCATTCCTCGCGCCGTGTTGCTGAAAACAGTGCGAGCTTCATTAACAAAAACCCCGCTGGACTATGCAGTCATGAACTCTCGCTTTGTTTATATCACCATGTGCTTGTGTTTTGGTTTACGTCATGTCTCCTTTATGCTTATTGGTTCTCTGGTTTGTGTCATGTCTCCGCCCCTGCTCATTCATAGGTTTGCCATTCATGGTCTAATGATTAGTTTCAGGTGTTCAGTGTTTAACATTTTTTGTCTTTGATTGTTCTGTGTATATAAACCTCCTTCCGTTTCCGCTTCCTCATGGAGTATTATCAATGAATACAGCTTAGTGTGTTTCTGTTTACCACGCAGTCCCTGGACTTTGGATTATTGCCTTGTTATTTTGTGGATTACTGCTGTGTTATTTTGTGGATTATTGCCATGTGATTTTGTGGATTACTGCCTTGTCATTTTGTGGATTATTGCCATGTGATTTTGTGGATTACTGCCTTGTCATTTTGTGGATTACTGCCTTACCATGTTGTGAATTACTGCTTACCGTGCTTTTGTGTTGAGTTTATCCCTGTTCCTTTAGTTTTGACTATTACTAATAAACTGAATATTTCCCCTGCGCATGCATCCTGCCTCCCTCCGTCCGTGTTTCATAACATAACCATTGAAGTGCTAGGAATATTGCTATTAATTCTGTAGTAAATACAGAAATATGGTCAGATTCTTTTTGAGATTTTAACTTTAAAATGAGGTATGAAAACTGCTGCGGCTGTAATTCCAGAATCTGGATACTTTGAGCCATCTGTATATATTTGCACTGTGTTATAGTATGTTCGATCAAAATATTGTTGTACTTCTAATCTTTCTAATATATTCCTATACTTTTTATGCTTTTCTTCATATATCTGAGTATCTACTAGAGGCATTGGGAAGAGCCAAGGAGGTATTGCTGACATAGCCACAGAAGGGGCAATGTTGATTTCACTTATTCCTATTTCCTGTGCCTCCTTATTGGCTGTCCATCCAAAACTTGTTAATTTCTTTATACTCATATTCCCAGCAGTCATTCAAGACTTTCTTAACTGGATGACTGTCCAAGTGACCTTTTATATTAGTCCAGTATCTCATACTTAATTTGAGCCTTCTAATTTCTACAGGCATTTCATCCATCTCTACCTGTACTGCTGTTACTGGAGATGTTCCTATTGCTCCACAACATATTCTCATTGCTTGTGCAATGCAGTACTGTATACCATACTTCCATAATCAATGGCAGCTCTTATTAGTGCACAATATATACTTTTAAGGGACTGACGGCATGCTCCCCATTCAGTTCCTGACAAACACCTCATTACATTTATTGCTTTTTTCATTTATCTATCATTTTCTGAATATGTACTTTAAAGTTAAATTTTGCATCCATCCACATTCCCAGGAATCTAACTAATGTTGTTTGCTCCAATAGTTGTCCATACATTTTAATATTTATTGTTGGGTTAATTTTCCTTTTAGCAAAACATATCACCTGAGTTTTTGCCACTGAGAAACGAAAACCCCAGTCTGAGGCCCAATACTCTACTTTTCTTACAGCAGTTTGTATACACCTCTCCACATGCCCAACCTTGCGTCCTCTTTTCCATAGTGCCCCGTCATCTGCATATAATGACCTCCCTATCCCCATATCTATCTGTGAAAATATGTCATTGATCATTATATTAAACAGAATAGGGCTGCTAACACTTCCTTGTGGTGTTCCATTTTCTACTTGATATACCTGAGACAATGCAGAACCCACTCTTACTTGTATAGTTCTGTTCAACAAGAAATTCATAATACAGTTATACAGTCTTCCTTTTATTTCCATATTATCCAGTTTTATTAAAAGTCCCTCTTTCCACATCATATCATAGGCTTTTTCAATGTCAAAACATAATACTACTAACACTTCCTTATTTACTTTGGCCTTTCTTATTTCAGCTGCCAAACATAAAACGCAATCCATTGTGTTTTGCCCTTTTCTGAAACCACTTTGACATGCAGAGAAAAAGTTCTTCATGCTTCATGCTTCATGCTTCCAGTCAGCTGTTACTTTTCCTGATTCCCACACCTTTTTAAAGAGACTCAAAATAATATTTAGTATGCTTCTGATAGATGTTTTACCATCTCATAGCAAATGTCATCTCTTGCTGGAGAAGTTTGTTTTACCCCTACAAGCACTTTCTTCAGTTCAAACAGGGTAAACTCTAAGTCTAATGTACATCCAGATGGTCCTTTTTCCTCCAAAATTTGAGGGTTCTTGCTCAAGCTCTGTTCCCTATATATCCTCATTTCTTGTGTTATATTTGTATTACTATGTACTTTAGCAAATGTTTCTGCTAGCACCTCTGCTTTTTCACTGTCTGATATTTCTGGTCTATTGTTACATACTAAGACAGGTATGCTACTGTTTCTTTGTTTCCCTCTCATCTTTCTTATCATTCTCCATACTTCATTTATTTCAATTTCTCCTCCGATATTGTTGCAAAATTCCCTCCAATAACTTTTCTTAGATGTCCGTATTACTATCCTCACTATAGCCTGTGCTCTTTTATAATTAATAAAATCATTATAATTATATGTTCTTATTACTCTCTTAAGTGCTTTGTTTTGTTTCCTAATTACCTCATTACATTCCTCATTCTACCATGGGACAGCTTTTCCCCTGCTTCCTGTTCTCTTCTTACCAATTACTTCTTCCACTGTACTCCGTAGAACTTCACTTATCTTATAATTAAAAACTTCTACCTTCTCTATAGAACTACTTATTTCAGTCATTTTGTTATGACATAATTCCTTATATTCATCCCAGTCAGCTGTTTTAATTTTCCACCTTGGCACTCTTTCCACCACTGTTTGTGATATGTCCACACCGATTTTACTACTGATAGGAAAATGATCACTACCTATTGTACTTTGATTTAATACTTTCCACTCACATTTTCCTGCTAAATTTTCAGAAACAAGTGTCAAGTCTAACAATGAATATTTTCCCTGTGCCAAATCTATTCTTGTATAGCTTCCATCATTGATGCATACTAACCCTCTCCATTCTAGCATGTCTTTTTGTCCGTTATGATCTGTTATTGTACTGCCCCATACTGTGCTGTGCGCATTAAAATCACCACACCACACTACTTTATTTCCATTCCCTCCAATTCTTTGTAACTTGTCCTTACTTAACCTGTCACATGGATTATAGAAATAAATTATTCTAATACTCCGTGAACCTTCCCAAATTTACACCACCACTGCCTCTTGTTCCCCAATTACCTCAACTATTCTATACCCAATTCCTTGTTTGATAAATGTTGCTACCCCACCACCATTTCCTTTGTGTCTATCTCTTCAAATTTTAATGTATCCATGCAATGAAAAATTTAACTGTGGTTTAAGCCATGTTTCTTGCACACAGATAATGTCTACGACATTTTCTTGGTTTATGATTTTTTTAAATTCTTGTCCATTGGCAATTAAACTTCTTGTGTTCCATTGCAAGATTGTGATCACCATTTTGTACCACCACATTCTGTCTGTTAGAGAACCCTCGCACGCGAAGTCGAACACTTCCGCATTCCACACTACGGAGAGTAGCGTGAGCTCCATTCACAAAAACCCACTGAACTATGCATTCATGAACTCACGTTTTGTTTACTTTGCCATGTGCTTGTGTTTTTGTTTATGTCATGTCTCCACCTCTGAATGTTCCGCCTCAACGTGGAGTATTAGAGTAAGTGCCGGCATGTGCGTTACGCCTGCTACCTTCTCGCTTCCTCTCGCCCTTAGACCATAGCTCTTAGCTCATAGTTCCTATTCCTAGACCATACTCTTGTGCGTTTGCTTCGGTTTTTGTTTTGTCCTCATGTTCTGTGCCCTTTGGAATTACTGCCTCGCTATTTTGGAATTACTACCTTGTGTATTATTGCTTTACCTTTTGTGGATTCCTGTTTGTTTCCTTTTTTTGTGTTCCGTTACTTTTGAATTCTGTGTTCCTAATTAACTGACTTTTCCCCTGCGCATGCATCCTGCCTTCCCCCATGTTTACATAACAGTCTGACTGTTTACTGTCTGACTGTTTACTGTTTGCATCGTAAGCCTTTCATTTATCATATCTACAGTACATCCTCTGATTCTAAGAATTTTTCAGCAGCTCTGATAATGATTTTAATTCTTTCGGTCCTGCTTTCAGTTTTGGCCGAGCAATTCACTACTTCTGCTATGAATGCAACAAATGACACTTTATCTACACTCACTTCTTTCTCTTTACTTTGTTCTCGCAACTTATCGTTTTGTTGTGGTGTTGTTATCTATTTCTTTGGTTGTTCGTTTTAACTTCTTTAGAGCTTCAGCGAATGATATTCCTTCTTCCACTCTGACATTTTATACATTCACTGTACTTAATCTCACTAAACATCCTCCATATCCTGCACTATGGTCGCCTCCGCAATTACAGCACTTAGGGTTTGTACCTTGCTCACATTTGCCATATTCATGCTCACCTCCACATCTCGCACCTCTGTTTGCCTCGCACATAGCTGCTACATGTCCGTATTTTTGGCACTTAAAACATCTTAACGGCGGTGGAACATATATTGGTCTTACCACGTAACTTACAAATCCTAAGTATACTCTCTCAGGTAACTTATTCTCATTAAAGTTTACTACCACCAAGAGGCTGTCTGTTTTTACATTGTTTCTGATCCACTTCAGCTGTCTGACATCATTTACTGAAGCTCCAGTTATGTTTGTTTTTTTTATCTTCTCAACTGGTACCTCGGTTGGAATCCCCGTTATTACACCGCTAACACAAATCTTTTCTTCAGGGATTAAGCATACTACTTTATGACCGATCAGTGATTGAATTCCCAGAGCCATTTTTTGTTGTCTACCATCTTTACAATACAGCATCATTTTACCATCCCTCAAGGTCTTAACACTTTCGATTGTCCCTATTATTTATTTAAAGGGTTGATGA
This sequence comes from Cranoglanis bouderius, assembly GCA_023630585.1. Lineage (NCBI taxonomy): Eukaryota > Metazoa > Chordata > Actinopteri > Siluriformes > Cranoglanididae > Cranoglanis > Cranoglanis bouderius. The sequence goes on from CM042566.1 coordinate 11,244,104, forward strand.
TATTTAACAGACTCTGTAACAAACTTCATCAGTACCTTGTATTTCTCTTTCTTCCTTCTTGCCAGATGATTTCCATTTTCACTATCCGTTTCTGATATTTCTCCCCAACTTTTCTTTCTTTTCCTGGCTTCTACCACCTTCCATTCATTTTTTGCATTACCTCCACTACTCGCATCCACAAGTTCTTGCTCCATTTCCCGATCGCTTCCAGAGTCTATGCCACTTCCTTCTATCAGTGCTCCAGTCACAATCCAACCGTCACCAACCGCCGACCTCTGAGACGGAGGATAAAGTTGAACACAGAGCACTGCATAGATGTAGCTCAACATTAAGTGATTAACACGCAGCACACACAGACACACACACACACACACACAATGAGAGTAAATTTAATTACACAATTAAATTTCCAATTGTTTTTTTTTTTTTCTTTTTGAAGATGACAGGCAGAGATTGCCTGGTTTTGTTGACCTTTATTTCTGGCACGTTGAGGGCGGACACACACGTGCACACACACACAGAGAGAGAGAGAGAGAGAGAGAGAGAACCAGGCTGCTTCTGTCAGGACAGGAAGATGATTTAAATGTTTTTTGTTTGTTTGTTTTTTGTATTTTAAATCTCCAATTGTATTTTTTTTTCTTGAAGATGACAGGCAGAGATTGCCTGGTTTTGTTGACCTTTAGCTACTTCTGCCACATTGCGTGCTCACACACACACACACACACACACACACACACACACACACACACACACACACACACACACACACACACACACACACACACACACACACACACACACACACACACACACAAGCTGCTGTTCATCAGCGATCGTGAACAGAGCACCAGAAAACATACATCATCATGGAGAGACTGAAACACACATTCACTCAAAACCTCTATATGAAATGTTCAGCACCAGTGTATTTTAACAAGACTACAAGACTCTGCATTGCCACACAACAGTGTTGGTGCTAATTAGGTACAACTCAACAACCAACAATAAATAAGAAACAATAGACAGTACACTAGGCAAAATGCAAGACAGGCCAACAAAATAAAAATGTGCATGAAAGAGATGCAATTCATGTTGAATCAGAGAACAAACTAACAAATTGGCCAACAAATTGATGTGCAAAAAGGTTGCAGTAGTGTTTATAGCAACCAGTTAAATTGTAGCAGTAATGACTTGTGTGTGTGTGTTAAGTGACTACACTACAGTAATGAATATATATATATATATATATATATATATATATATATATATATATATGTATATATATATATACACACACACACATACATACACACACTACACTGCATATATTATATATATATATATATATATATATATATATATATATATATATATATATATATATATATATATTCATTACTGTAGTGTAGTCACTTAACACACACACAAGTCATTACTGCTATATATAAGTTGTGGACAGGCACAAGTCAGGAGATGGATACAAAAAAAAAAAAAAAATTCAAAGGCCTAGAAGCACAGTGAAATCTATTATTACATTTATGGCATTTGGCAGATGCTCTTATCCAGAGTGACTTACATTTATTTCATTTATACAGTTGAGCAAGTGAGGATTAAGGGCCTTTCTCAAAGACCCAACAGTGGCAGCTTGGTGGTGCTGGGGTTTGAACTCATGATCTTCTGAACTCATGATCTTCTGAACAGTAGACCAACACCTTAACCACTGAGCTACCACTGCCATTATTAAGACTTGGAAGGTGTTTGGTACAACACAGACCCTCCCTGGATCAGGACGTCGCACCAAACTAGATGAAAGAGCCAGGAGGAAATGAGTCAGAGACAATGACTCAGTTGCAGGAATTTATGACAAAGATCGGTCATTGTGTGCATGTGACAACAATATCACAAATTCTCCACAAATGTGACTTGTATGGGAGGGTTGCAAAAAAAAAAAAACATTCCTCAAGAAAGGCCACATGAACGCACGTTGAAGATTCTGAGGCCACATGGAAAAAAGTGTTATGGTCAGATGAGACTAAAATTGAATTATTTGGCCTCAACACCAAATGATATGTCTGGAGGAAATCCAATACAGCTCACCATCCAAATAACATCATTCCTACAGTAAAGCATGGAGGTGGTAATGTCCTGTTATGGGGGTGTTTCTCTGCAGCAGGGACTGATGTACTTGTCAGGATAGAAGGAAAAATGAATGGGGCAAAATCCCATCAAATTATTGAGGAAAATATGCTGCCCTCTGCCAGAATGTTGTCAAAGGGAAGAGGATTTACCTTCCAACATGACAATGACCCAACGCACACAGCTGACCACACAGTGGTTGAAGGAGAAAAAATTGAATGTTCTTGCATGGCCTAGTCAGAGCCCAGACTTAAACCCCATTGAAAATCTGTGGAATGACTTGAAGACTGCAGTCCACAAACAGTCACCACCATCAAATTTAACTGAACTTGAGCAGTTCTGCAAAGAAGAGTGGGCAAATATTGCAAAGTCTAGATGTGCAAAGTTAGTAGAGACATATCACAACAGAGGAAAGGTTGTAATTTAAAAACAAATAAGGCAAATTAAAGCAAGGGGGTGATCCTTTTTCCAACTGATTCTGTTTTTTTTTGTTTGTTTGTTTGTTTGTTTGTTTTAACCTTTTTTTCTGACATATTGGTGTTATATCTTTTACTTGAATGTTATAAGTTGCACTGAGTAAATTCAGCTGGATAAAATAAAAACTGTGTCCATTTTCATTTCAGGCTTCACACTTTGATGCCTTTCCATCACTTTGGTAGAATCTTGGTTCCAGAATTTTTGTGGCTGATGTCTGTATTTCTGGCTTTCTGATTCTTACTAATCATGAATTTGCATCATGTAGTTTGGCCATTATATTTCTGCTCTCTAAATCTTCTTTGAATGGTGAATTGTGTTTTTTTCCTCAGCTCTCACAATGTTTCTGTCATTCAAAATTGCTGTATTGGCTATGTCCAATGTTTGTGCAATGCCTTTGATTGATTTTCCATCTTTTCTTGCCAAAACAAGAGTAGCTGTTCAAAGCTATTTATTGTTTAAACAATCAATCTAACAGGACACACATGAGTAACAAGAAACACCTGTCAGTCATATATTCCAATATTTTTCCAGCCTACAAATTGGGTGGTCTGACACACAATGTGATATATTCTATATCATTTAACACATCTACATATAAATACCAGGAAAGCTGAAATTCTAAACTCTCTTCTCATATTGATCTTTTGATCTCAAAACCAAATGTCTTTAGACTACAACAAAAACAAATGAATTGGCTTTGCCGTTCCAATAGTTTCAGAGGGGACTGTACCTTTATACAATGCATACTTGAAAAAATGTAATTAAATAAAAATAACTAAGAGCAATTTTCAGCTCAATAGAGCAACGTCTTAACCACTGGTACAATGTATTTTGCAATTATATTAACTTATTAAGCATTGCTAAGACACAGATTCCACTAAACTTGAAATATATTTTAAATACAGTCTTGGATGTATTGATACGTATTTGATACACTAACTTGCTACTTAGTTTGAATTATAGTACAACTAAAATTAACTGATATACAAAATATTTACACAAGTATCACTATAATAATGCATAAACACATTTAGTTGAACACTTAGTTGAAAAGTCCACAAAATAAACAAACTATTGTAACGAATCAATCATTACTAACATTATTCTTTTCCACCAGAATAATGTAATGGATCAACTTTAAACATGAAAAACGAAACAGAAGCGCACGCTTGGATTCAAAGCACCTTTTTAAAGGAGACGAGTTTTAAAGCGTGCCCACATTATCTATCAGAATATGTAGTAAATCGGATGAATCTGCAACGTTTAAAAATATTTTCCACCAGTTACAATTTATGTAATGAATTAAAAGATGTTTAACACGTTTAAATGTATTCTCCAATTTATATAAGGAATTAGCTCGAATGGCGTGAAATATATCTATATATCTAATCAGCGCGAGTTGTGACCAGTTATAAATATACATCAGCCATGAAAGGGAATTCATGTATGTGCACATATACATATAGATAATTAACTACAATGGATTATAATTAATTATGACTATGTATGTGGTCTAGATCAGCCTTAGGTTTAGCTGTAGTCTAGTTTAGAATTATGAACTCTAAAGAGGCAGTTTATCCTTCTGGCCACGAAGAAAATTTCCATTTCCAGAGCGGCTAGCCGAGATCTTATGAAGCGTAGAATTTACTCTATCATGTGACCAAACAGAGACAAATCAAGCATGGTATAATAGATTTTAATAACTAGATGTAACTATGGATACACGACTAACTCTAAGCAAAACATACATATGTACATCTATATACAAGAAGAGAAAAGGTATAGAGAGAAAGTAATGAAATAAAAGGGTAACAGACAAAAAAAACAATTAATTAGCCTTTTTCAAAACCAGCAACGAACTTAAATCTCCTGTAAACAGGGGTAAAATCTTAACGCAGATATAGATCCATTAACTATACTTGCATGGCTTCGGTATGAAAGTTTGCGCGGTCCAGTAGAAGTTTGCTGGTTCGTGGTTTGAAAAGGCATGGGCCGTGAGGTGGTTGCATCCTTTGTCCGGGAGAGACAGAGAGATTCTGGCTTCCTCTTCCCGGGGCACGTGGCCCCGGTGGAGAGAAACCGGAAGGAGTGTAGAAGTGAAGTTGAAGTGTGAAAAAGTTGAAGAAGAGTGGAGAGAGAGTTTCAAAGTGTGGTGTTGTTTTAAAGACAACACCAACACACACTAGCCTAGATTCCAGTTCAGTTCTCAGTCCAGTTCTCAGTCCAGTTCTCAGTCTTGTTCCCAGTCTTGTCCCTGTCCTGTTCCCTGTCCTGTTCCCAAGTCTGTCTCCAAACTGTCTCCAATCCAGGTGCCAAGTCTGATTCCAGTCATGGTTCCAGGCCAAGCTCCAAGCTAGCCACCAAGTCAAGCTTCAAGCCAAGCACAACACCAAACACCAGGTCAAGCACCAGGTCAAGCACAGCTCCAAGTTCCAAGCCAAGTTCCAAGCCAAGTTCTCGACCAAGCTCTCGACCAAGCTCTCGACCAAGGCCGAAGGGACAACCAGACACGCTCCGCTCTTGCCTCGGAACACTGGACATCGCCAGCCTTGGGTCCTGGAGGGCAGGGGCCCAGGTCTGTCAGAGCGGTTAGAACTTTCAGCGCTTCGGGAGAAGCGCCTTCGGGGGGTGGGCTCTGTCAGAGATCTCCTCGCACTCTGAGTCGCTCGCTAAGCGAGCGGCTGACTCTTGGAGTTGTTTGCTGTGTGAACACTTCTGCATTCCATTCTCTGCACTGTTGTTGAGGACAGCCGGCAGCTTACTTCCGCATTCCATGTCTGTCATTCATGAACTCATGTTTTGTTTACTTTGCCATGTGCTTGTGTTTTCGTTTACGTCATGTCTCCGCCTCAGAATGTCTATTGGTTCCCTGTCCATGTCCTCGTATGTTCATTAGTTCACCATTCATTGTTTAAGTATGTGTTTCAGGTGTTTCTCGTTTGTGTCTGATTATTCCGTCTATTTAAACCTCTTCCCGTTTCCACCTCAGCGCAGAGTATTGGAGTTCATCCTAGCATGTGCTGTACGCCTGCTACCTTCTTGCTTTCTCTTACCCTTAGCTCATAGCTCATAGCTCATAGTTCCAGTACCATAGCCTAGTTTCGTGCATTTGCTTCAGTTCGGTTTTGTTTTGTTCCCATGTTCTGTACTTTTGTGAAATTATTGCCTTGTGGATTTTCTCTTTTGGAACTACTGCCTTGTGGATTTTCTCTTTTGGATTATTGCTTGGCTTTTTTTTTGTATTACTGTTTATTTCCTTTGTTGTGTGTGTTTCGTTACTTTCGAATCCTGTGTTCCTAATAAACTGACTTTTCCCCTGCGCATGCATCCTGCCTCCCTCCATGTATTGTAACACTAATGCACATTTTCTATGGCCTGATTGTTTTCGCCCTTAAAGGCATGTGCTTGTGTTTAAAGGTGATAGTCTAGATGCTATTGAAAAAAAAACATCTCTGACTTAAGCTTCTACTTATGAGAAACCCAGCAAACTCAGCAGTATGAACTACTCTAATAAAAATCTTATCTGAATGGCACACACAGGAAATTTGGCAAAACTTGCATATTAGTAACCCATGTAAATATTGATGTACGTTTTGGACTTAAGTCATATTTGCTTGCTGCTACCTGGTTGAATAGCGAACTAATACAATAACATAAAACGTTTCATCATAAAACATTCATTCGGATGTTGTAGTCAGCTACGTACACCCTAATTCCAGCAAAACAAATTAAGACTTTTAATTTTTTTTTTTTTTAAAGTGGCTTCTAACGGCTAATATAACGTGAGCTAATAAAGTATTAGACTGGTCCAAAAATGAATGAAACCAAGGGGGAAATTATGAGAGGAAGTCGATAAGGTCAAAACAGATAAAAAATGTTGATGTGACTATGTCACAAACTTTCAGAGACTGGAATACACACTTGTTACATATTTATTTATGAAGTGTTTTTCCATACAGCACATTGAGAAATCTGTAATATATACAGTGGTGCTTGAAAGTTTGTGAACCCTTTAGAACTGTTTATATATCTGCATAAATATGACACCAGAAAACATCAGATTTTCACACTAAAAGTCCTAAAAGTACACAAAGAGAACCCAATTAAACAAATTAGACAAAAATATTATACTTGGTCACTTATTAATTGAGGACAATTATTCAATATTACATATCTGTGAGTGGCAAAAGTATGTGAACCTCTAGGATTAGCAATTTAATTTGAAGGTGAAATTTGAGTCACGTGATGTCAATCAATGGGATGACAATCAGGTTTCAGTGAGCACCTTGTTTTATTTAAAGAACGAGGATCTATCAGAGTCTGATCTTAACAACACGTGTTTGTGGAATTGTATCATGGCATGCACAAAGGAGATTTCCGAAGACCTCAGAAAAAGAGTTGTTGATGCTCATGAGGCTGGAAAAGGTTACAAAACCATCTCTAAAGAGTTTGGACTCCACCAATCCACAGTCAGATTGTGTACAAATGGAGGAAATGTAAGACCATTGTTACCCTCCCCAAGAGTGGTCAACCAACAAAGATCACTCCAAGAGCAAGACGTGTAATAATCTGCGAGGTCACAAAGGATCCCAGGTTAACTTCTAAGCAACTAAAGTCCTCTCTCACATTGGCAAATGTTAATGTTCATGAGTCCACCATCAAGAGGACACTGAACAACAAAGGTTGCATGGCAGGGTTGCAAGGAGAAAGCCACTGCTCTCCAAAAAGAACATTGCCAGCCATCTGCAGTTTGCTAAAGATCACATGGACAAGACAGAAGGCTATTGGAACAATATTTTGTGGACTGATGAGACCAAAATAGAATTTTTGGTTTAAATGCAAAGGGTTATGTTTGGAGAAAGGATAACTGCATTCCAGCACAAGAACCTTATCTCATCTGTGACGTATGCTGGTGGTAATATTGTAGTTTTGGCCTGTTTTGCTGCATCTGGGCCTGGACAACTTGCCATCATTGATAGAACAATGAATTCTGAATTATACCAGCAAATTCTAAAGGAAAATATCTGCCCATGATCTGCATCTCAAGAGAAAGTGGGTCATGCAGCAACGACCCTACAGTAAGCACACAAGTCACCAAAGAATGGTTAGAGAAGAATAAAGTTAATGTTTTAGAATGGCCAAGTCAAATTCCTGACCTTAATCCAACAGAAATGTTGTGGAAGGACCTGAAGCAAGCAGTTCATTTGAGAGTTGAAGCTGTTCTGTACTGAGGAATGGTCTAAAATACCTCAAAGATGATGTGAAGGGCTGATCAACAGTTACTGGAAATGTTAGTTGCAGTTATTGCTGCACAAGGGGGACAAAAGAGACTAAAAGCAAAGGTTCACAAACTTTTGCTACTCACAGATATGCAATATTGGCCCATTTTCCTCAATAAATAAATGACCAAGTATAATATTTTTGTCTCATTTGTTTAATTGGGTTCTCTTAATCAAAAATTTCACACAAGTCCTAAAAGTAGATAATGTTTTAGGTCATATGTATGCAGAAATATAGAAATTTCTAAAGGGTTCACAAACTTTCAAGCACCACTGTAGGTGACAAAATGCATAAAAGCTCTTTCTATTCTGATCTTCTACTCACAATCACCATGACAGGAGAAGAGAATGAAGAGATGTTTGTTCTTGTACTCATGGGTGATTTCCCTGGCAACACCAAGATTTTATTTCTCTCTCTCTCTCTCTCTCTCTCTCTCTCTCTCTCCCCCTCCCTCCCCCCCTCTCTCTCTCCCTCCCTCCCTCCCCCCCCCCTCCCTCCCTCCAGAGACTGTCAGGTAAGAGATGCAAATGTGCATCACTTGCAGGCAGGTGCAAGTGGAAGGAGTTGCAGGGGTGACAGATAGGAAATGGATTTGTTCAGAGGCTTTCCACACAGCAGGCTGATTGATTTTTTTGACGAGATGACCAGGTCTCCTGCACTCGGGAACAAAATGCCCCCAATCCATTTCCATGAAGACATCTGTCCCCTTCAAAACTTGAATTGGACATTAGGGCACTGCAGTGAGAAACAGTCAGGCTTCAGAGTTTTGCTTACTTTCTTCTGATAAAATGGTTAAAAAGAAAGAAATAAAACCCCTCAAAAGCACACCCTTGTAAGACGATTTTGTTAGAAAATGACATTTTTGTGTGTGTGTGTGTGTGTGTGTGTGTATATATATATATATATATATATATATATATATATATATATATATATATATATACATATATACAGTCAGATCCAGAAATATTTGGACAGTGACATCATTTTTGTAATTTTGCCTCTGTACACCACGACAATGGATTTGAAATGGAGCGATCAAGATGTGATTGAAGTGTAGACTTTAACGAAAATACTGCATTAACCGTTTAGGAATTACAGCCATTTTTTTACAGAGTCCCTCCGTTTTTACAGGCTCAAAAGTAATTGGACAATTGACTGATAAGAAGTTCCATGGCCAGGTATGGCCTGTTTCCTTGTTATTTCATGATACCTTAAGGAGATTAATGGTCTGGAGTTGTTTCCAAGCATTGAATTTGCATTTGGTAGCTGTTCATGGAACTGCAACATGCATGGAACATGCAAGTAAAGGAGGGTGGAAAAAACAAAACAGACCTATTTGGTGCATTCTTAAAAAGAAGGAATGGACTGGCAAGCTCAGCAACACCAAAAGACCTAGAAGACCACAGAAGGCAACTTAGTAGATGAATGCAGAATTATTTCTTTGTTGAAGAAAAACCCCTTCACAACATCTAGCCAAGTCAAGAACTTGGCATTCTAGCATAATAACCTTATCCCATCTGTGAAACATGATGGTGGTAGTATCATGGATTGGGCCTGTTTTGCTGCATCTGGGCCAGGACGGCTTACCATCATTTATGGAACAATGAATTCTGAATTATAGCAGTGAATTCTAAATAAAAATGTCAGGATAACTGTTTGTGATCTGAATCTCATTAGAAAGTGGGTCATGCAGCAAGACAGCGACCCTAAGCACACAAGCTATTCTACCAAAGAATGGTTAAAGAAGAATAAAGTTAATGTTTTGGAATGGCCAAGTCAAAGTCCTGACCTTAATCCAATAGAAATGTTGTGGAAGGACCTGAAGCAAGCAGTTCATGTGAGGAAACCCACCAACATCCCATAGTTGAATGTTCTGTACTGATGAATGGGGTACAATAGTTACCTGAAACATTTAGTTGCAGTTATTACTACACAAGGGGGTCACATCAGATACTGAAAGCAAAGGTTCACATACTTTTGCCACTGACAGATATGTAGTATTGGCCCATTTTCCTCAATAAGTAAATGACCAAGTATAATATTTTTGTCTCATTTGGACTTGTGTGAAGATCTGATGGTGTTTTAGCTCATATTTATGCAGATATATAGAAAATTCTAAAGGATTCACAAACTTTCAAGCAGCAGTGTATATCAAGGTACACATTTTATATGTCATGTTGATTCTTACAATAACAGTAGGAACTCCACTTAATTGAGTTGTAACCATAGCAAATGTCTGCTTGATCAGCTTGTCCATTATAGAGTGGACATGTTATCTTCAGTGTGAAGTGTAAATAAACTAAAATATGGGTACAATTCATTAATTCTCAAACTCAAAAAAAGTATAATTAAAGCATAAAAAAGTACATCTTGCACACACACATTAAGATTTCATGACCTCAGTTTTGTATCTTATTGTCAAGTCTCTCTGAAGAAAACATTAAGCTGTGTGTCCAATTTATTACATCAGCAAGCAAATATAATAATCATTTCCATGACTGGTTCAGTCACTCAGTTATGAGTTTTAATTCCTGCCTACATATTTAAGCAGCTTTAATGAGTGATGAAGCAAATATTTAATTACATCAGTAATTATTGTCCCCAAATTTAGCACTGATATTCACCAGAAGGAAAGTCCTTCCCTTATTTGGAGCTGTGTAGTGAGTGCATTTCCCTCTTTCAGTGTAAGTTTAATTAGCTCCCATGCACATGCAATGCCATGCTGTAGAATTTGAAAAAACAAAAAATTGTGTAGTAAAGATCACAGTCATTTATTTTCCATTTTGACATCTTGCTCTCAGTAATGGCAGGCGTTTGGCGTTATTCAGTCCCTGTTTATTTGGCATGTCAATCAGTGTGTAATTATGCAGAAAGATCCTTTTGTCAAGCGTTCCAGCAGAGAGAAAGACAGCATAATTAACATCATTATCATGTAATGACAGATTTCATTCTTCTTCAAATATCATTCTTTCTTGTTCTCTCTCTGCATTATCTCTTTTACACATGTCCAGTACTTTAAAAAATAATAGTACTGATATGTACAATTATTGGTAATTAACTCTAGTTATTTTTTTTCTTCGTCTCTTCATTCTTTTCTTGTGCGTCATAGAAATATGTTTTGTTATTTATAACAATTCACATTAATGGAATCTACAGCTATTGTAGGTGAATGAAATAAAATAACCATTGATCATTGCAAATTTCTAAAAATTTGTAAAATATCAGACTCTCCAACAACAAATAAGTTTTGTATTTAAAATTTGCATTTAAAAATATGCATAAAGCAGGCTGTGAACTATCAGAGGCAGTAGAGCCCTGCAACACCTAATGTTTTCACTTTATATTTTCTGAAATTAAAAAATTAGCATATGCCTAATTTTACATTGTCATCAGCAGCATTACTAAAATACATACTTGCAAAGTAATAAACTAATAAACATCTTCTTAAGGTGTGTTTTTTCAACCTTCCTAACCTTTTTTGTTTGAGTGCAGGATGACAAGCTCTTTGTTCTGCTAGGTTCTGAGAGAGTTGGATGATGGTGTTACATTCTCAGTCGTATTTCTTTTTCCTTTGTGCCATTCATGTGTCTATGTCGGTGGTGGGATGGGTGTCTTTTGTCTCCTGCTCCTCCTTTAGGTCCTTTCCACTGCAATGCGTCACGTTCCGGCTTGCTATTGGATGATCACAACTTGTACACGCCTGCTCTGGCCTCATGCTGTGGGATTGGTTGGCGATACATTTCCGGACCTGTACTTAAGCCTCGTCAGTCTCCATCCCCAGGGCAGATCATTGCTGATGCTTTGTAGTGCAGAAATTGCTTTATGTGTGTTGATTCAACCTGTGCTGACCGTCTGCCTGTTCTTGACATTGTTTGTGCTATGAAACCTTTGTTTGCCTTTAAGTTTGAGTGTTTCACTTGTGTATGTATATATATATATATATATATATATATATATATACACACACACACACACACACACAGTGTGAGTACACCCCTCACATTTTTGCAAATATTTTATTATATCTTTTCATGGGACAACACTGAAGAAATGACACTTTGCTACAATGTAAAGTAGTGAGTGTACAGCTTGTATAACAGTGTAAATTTGCTGTCCCCTAAAAATAACTCAACACACAGCCATTAATGTCTAAACTGCTGGCAACAAAAGTGAGTACACCCCTAAGTGAAAATGTCCAAATTGGGCCCAAAGTGTCAATATTTTGTGTGGCCACCATTATTTTCCAGCACTGCCTTAATGAATTAATGAAAAATGAATGGGGCAAAATCCCATCAAATTCTTGAGGAAAATATGCTGCCCTCTGCCAGAATGTTGTCAAAGGGAAGAGGATTTACCTTCCAACATGACAATGACCCAACGCACACAGCTGACCACACAGTGGTTGAAGGAGAAAAAATTGAATGTTCTTGCATGGCCTAGTCAGAGCCCAGACTTAAACCCCATTGAAAATCTGTGGAATGACTTGAAGACTGCAGTCCACAAAAGGTCACCATCAAATTTAACTGAACTTGAGCAGTTCTGCAAAGAAGAGTGGGCAAATATTGCAAAGTCTAGATGTGCAAAGTTAGTAGACACATATCCCAACAGACTAAAGGCTGTAATTAAAAAATTAAGCAAGGGGGTGATCCTTTTTCCAACTGAGTGATTCTGTTTTTAAATTTTTAATTTTTTTTCTGATATGTTGGTGTTACATCTTTCACTTGGATGTTATAAGCTGCACTTACCATTTAAGGCTGAAAAGCAACAAAATGTGATTATTTTAAAGGGGTGTGATTCTTTTCTATACCCACTGTAGCACACTGTTAATCGTGGTTAGTAGGAAGTCGGTGCCATTTATGTTAATTCATTTTCTCTTGGTTTTGGGTTAGCTAAGGAGTGAGGGAAGGAAGTGTATTTTTGTATTCTTTCTTTTTAGGTTAATTAGTTCCTTTTTGTATAGTTAGAGTTATTTTGGCCCAATTGCTTGTTCTGCCTATAGCTGTTCTTTGTCCTGGTTTTATAAGTTGAAAAAGTTTTGCAGATTAATTATATAGTGTACATATAGGTGGGAAAGCTGAATGCATGAAAATACAGAGACATACAAAGACAATAACACCCATCGACCTTATTTTCAGCATTCCGATGGACTCTGTTTGAATGTTTTTTGTGCAAGACTTCTGGTTAGCCATTTCTGGTTACAGTCTATTTGCTTTCTTCTGTTTTTGTGTATATCTCATACTAAATAGTTTTAGATCTTCAAACAAAATACAACATAAAAAAGGCAACCTGAGTTATCCAACACCTATCACCGATGTAAAAAACTAATTGCCCTCTTAAACTTAAAATCTGGTTGTGCCACCTTTAGCTACTTCTGATAACTGGAGATAATTCTTTCACTTATTTCTAGGACTATGATTTAATCCTATGCTTTGGATCATTGTCTTGTTGCATAATCCAGTTGCACTTGAGTTTCAATTTACGGACTGAAGACCGGACATTCTCCTTTAGGATTTTCTGGTAGAAAGCAGAATTCATGGTTCCCTCAATTATCGCAAGTTCCCTGGGCCCTGAAGCAGCAAAGCATCCTCACATCATCACACTGCCATCACCATGCTTGACCGTGGTAGATGTTCTTTTTGTGGAATTCTGTGTTTGGTTTATGCCAGATGTAACATGACCCCTGTCTTCCAAACAGTTCCACTTTCGACTCATCAGTCCACAGAACAATCTCCCAAAAGTTTTGAGGACCATCAAGGTGTGTTTTGACAAAATTCATATGAGCCTTAATGTTCTTCTGGGTTAGCAGTGGTTTTTGCCTCACCATTTTTGCCCAGAGTCTTTCTGATAATGGAGTCATGAACACTAACCTTTATTGATGCAAGAGAGGTTTGTAGGTCCTTCGATGTTGTCTTTGAGTCTTTTGTGGCTTCCTGTTGAGTAGTTGCTGTGGTCTTGGAGGAATTATGGAAGGACGGCCACTTCTGGGATGGTTCACTATTGTGCCAAGTTTTTCCATTTGGAGATAATGGCTCTCACTGGTTCTTTGGAGTCCCAGAGCCTTTGAAATAGCTCTGTAACCCTCCACAGACTGATGTATTTTAGTCACCTTCTTACTCATAATTTCTGGAATTTCTTTCGATTTTGGCATAGTGTGTTACTGGGTAAGACCTTTTAACCAAGTTCATGCTGTTGAAAAAGTTCTATTTAAGTTTTGATTTGATTGAACAGGGTTTGCAGTAATCAGGCCTGGTTGTGTCTAGTCCAGCTGAACCCCATTATGAATGCAGTTTCATAGATTTGGGCAGTTAATAACTATGGGGGCAAATACATTTTCACACAGGCCCAGTTGGTACTGGATAACTTTTTTGCTTCAATAAATAACATTATCATTTAAAAACTGTATTTTGTGGTTACTCAAGTCACCTTTGTTTTATCTCAGATTTTGTTTTAATTTCTGAAACAATTTAGTATGAGATATACACAATAACAGAAGAAATCAGTGTGGAGACAAATACTTTTTCATAGCACCATATTTCGGCTGACTAGTTTGTATTCACAGTACGTATTCACACTGTCATTTAACATAAATGGATAAACAGATAATAGGTATGGATTCACAGAAAACTGGTATTGTTTGTGTAGCACAGGGGTTGCCTAAATAACTGGCACAAACAAAAGGTTTTCTTAGAGCAGATATGTTTTGACCATAAACCATGCACCAGAGCTGAATGTAGATGTGAGGCACCATAGGATCTCTGCCCGCCTTATAAAAATTAAGAAGCTCTTTGGAACCACCTTGACTTTATTTACTTTGACATACAGAGGAGCATACATATCCAGAGAAGTGCTTGGGCTCCGAGGCAACCCCTCTATCTGCCTTGTCACTCATAGGTCATCCAGAAAAGTATTCTGATGACCCAGCTGGGTATAAAAGGTTTCATACTACAATGTTCACTCTACTTCGTGAGTCAAGAAGGGGGTAACTCTTGAGGGCAAGGAGATTGGAGAGTGACTCCTCCCATTGAAGCAAGTGACCCAAAATGCTGCTGAATTTGCACTCAGCTTCCACATGCTGGCAACAGGTAATGGCACAAACTGGCACTTAAAGCTTCTTATCGCCAAAGGCTCAACTCTGAGTGACTCACTGAGCTAGCATGCCATGATGACCAAGTATCCCTCAATGCACTTATTGACATGTCCATTCACCTAGATGCCCTACTCAAGAATAGAGGCATTGTGAAAACAAACATTCCTCTAGTTCGAGAGGTCCAGACCACAAAATCCATGCAGTTGGGCCAAATTAAATTCAATGATATGGAACAACAGAGGTGACGGCAAGAGAAATTATATTTCTACTGTGGCAGTCCCCAAAAACAAATGGCACAGTGCTCATCATGGTTTCTAGTCAAAGTCCCACTGTCCACCTCTGAGCAAACACCCCTGAGCAACGATCCTGGTCGCTGGTTGGTGTACTGTCATGCCAAATGTCTCCATGTCCCCTCCATCAACATCACCTCAACCACCAAAGAAAGCCCAGAACCTCAAGTTCACATGGAAATTATTCCAGAGTACCAAGAATTCAGCAGGGTGTTTTGTAAAACAAAGGCCAGTGGACTCCCACCGCATTGCACTTACAATTGTGCCATACAACTGCTTGCAGGAATCACACCATATTTACCCCTATCTGCCAAAAAAAAAAGAACATGCTATGGAGGAATATATTAAAGAAGCCCTCAAACAGGGGTACATACACCCCTCCACATCTCCAGCCTCCACAGGTTTTTTCTTCATGGAAAAAGGGGATGGCCTAGGGCCATGCATAGACTATCAAGGTTTAAATCAAGTCACTGTTAAATATCGTTATCCTTTGCCACTTGTACGGGTGGCTCGGAAAAAGTTACAGGAGATCAAATTTTTCATGAAACTCCTACGCAGCACATACAAACTGCACCACATCTGGCCACTTTGAATATTGTGTAATGCCACATGAGCTATTCAGTGCCAGCACCACCAGTGGTTCTGTCGGGTCAATGCCAGAATCAGCATTAAACTGCAACTACCAGAGTACAGTGTGGCCTACAAACATGGCTGCTGAGGACTCTCATGTTCACATTCACCTGACTACTGATTGGACACACCTGGACTCAATTACCTACAAACTCATTTAAGTGCCCTCACTGCACCTTCATTTTGCAAAGTATATACTCTGTGTTGTTATATGAGTTGATACCATGGCTTTGTTTATTGCATGTCCTTCTGGTTTCTGGTGTTGTTTCTGGTTTTCTCGACTTGCTCTTGCCTACCCTAGTCCATGTTGATTATTGATCACCTGACCTTTGCCTGCACCTTGACCTTGATTCTGGTTTCCGTATTTGTCTTGATTGGTACGTTCAATAAAGCTCTGTTTAGTTGCACTTGTGTCCATACCTGCATACCTGACAGCATTTCCATCCTGAAAGAGATCACTACAATCACTTGAGAAATGTTTTGTTATAGGATAAATGTGATGAGCAAGAATAACTTTTTATAATTAATTTACAGTGACCCACTAGTAACTGTTTGAAAAAAATTTAACCACAGTAATGTACTTTTACTTCGCTACATTTGGTGGCGTTCCTCTGTTACTGTTAAATGTTAATGAAAATATGTAGTTTTAATAATTTTTTTTTAAATCACATATAATGAGGTCGTGAGTCTCGCAATATGCTGCGGTGGTCTGAATGCGTCCGCAACCACCGTTCACTTTTTTAGTGGGCTCAGTCCTGGAGAAGGGGGAAAAAGCAAGTGTCAATGGAGGCAGGACACACACACATGCACATACTTGTAACACACAAACTCTCACTCTCTCTACACACACACACTTTCTCTTCGGTTCTGTTCCTTAGTCTGTTCTTTTGTTCTCTGTTGTCTTGTTTAAATGCAGATGCTGACAAGTTTGTTCTGTTAACATGTGAAAATAAAGACAGTCAACCATTGGGAAAAAGTTTGTGTGTGTGTGTGTGAGAGAGAGAGAGAGAGAGAGAGAGAGAGAGAGAGAGAGAGAGAGATCTTGTGTTGAAAATGACAGGTTCTGTGTTACTGTACCCATCACAGGACTGGGACTGCTTCATCTTGAACCCAGGTTTTATATTATATAAACATTCAAGGAGAGGTGTGACTTACAACACTCCATGTAGTCTGAGATTCAGGATTTTCCCTTCATTTGAATCAGATCCAAAGTAACTAGTAACTTGCTCCTTGAGTAGTATTCTCATTGGATACTTTATTACTCCTACTTAAGTAATTATTAACATAATTACTTTTACTTGTACTTGAGTAAAACTTTTTGGCTACTCTACCCACCTCTGTTAGCCAGCAAATGACCCACCACAGGATCACAAATCCCCTCATTGTACTAGTCAAGTTTTCAGTCCTGTACCTTTTTTTTTTTTTTTTTTTTACAGCACACTATGTATTTATTGTGTGATTTGCACTCTTGTGTCTGTCTGTGTCTGTCCTCCCTCTTCCTAGGGGGAGCCATCTTAATGATGGACTACTGTGTGCTATGGGTGGGACACTTCCTGAAAGTGGAGTATAAAAGAGAAGAGTAAAGGACCATGGCAAGCTACACTTTTCCCCTGTGATGCTAAACATAAATATGAACTTGTGTAGTTGTTAAGTTGGGGTGAGTAATATGCTTGAGAGTGAAGAGAATATTAGTTAGTCTTGTTATATTTATCTATTGCCTGTGCATTGGTAATGGTAGCTTTGTTTAGGGATTCAGTGTTATTGTCTGATATATTTTTCAAAGAGGTGGCAGTAAAATATTAATTGTGAAATTTTTATGAAATCTAAAATCTAACTTGATTAAATAGTCTCTCTTGTAGACAGTATATCACCCTATCATGCAACAAACTTTCCCTTATTGTACAGCACACATGAACTGAACCATGAGAATTTAATAAAGGATGATTTGCATCAATCCATCCATTTCCTGTACTGCTTATCCTGCACAGGGCTGCGGGGAGACTGGAGCCTATCCCAGGGAACTCGGGGCATGAGGCAGGGGACATCCTGTATGGGGTGCCAACCCATCGCAGGTAAAGGATGATTTTATCTGACCATATCATTTTTGTTCCATATTGATGTAGACCAGTGCCTATGGCTTTGCACCACTGAGCTCTCAAATAACTCTCTCAAAGTAATTGACTACTCCCACCAGGATTAATGATTTATTAAAGAATCTTTCATAATACTTGTGCATGCCTGAATACACAGCTCTATTACCTTCTCTAACCCTTTTACAATGACATTGATCTCACTCTCACTTCACATGAAAAGTTCAGGGACAGGTTGAAATCACACACCCAGCAGGGTGGCAATAGAAATGTCAGTTAGATGATCAGCATTTGTTCTGATATGAGCAGACCAGAAAATTGGAAGTGTGCCATCTGATGGACATTGAGACAATGCTTTCCTCCTCCTGTTTGTAGGATAATTGCACCTTTTGTTTGATGAAGGGAGTCAGGTGGCACGGCCATCTGGAGCCAGCAGGTATGAGAGGCTTTCTCAATCACAACACCCCACTAAACAGCAGGACAGAGGGAATGGTGAAAGGTGTGTATGTGAGTGGTGTGTAATGTGTTATGCTTTACTAAGGTGAAGAGGATTTTCAAACAAAGCTGGAAATGCCAGCTAAAAATGGATATTTAAAAGATATGCCAATTCAATATGAGTTAAAGACAAAAAGGGTTTTAATTATAATCTGTAATTAATTCCCTACATTTTTTTTCAAGAATAAAGTTTTCTCACTACGTAATTTTATCCAGAGAAAATCTCGCGCCTTGTGACTGGTGTCACATGCACGTTGGTATCTTCGCCATCATAAATTTAATAATTGCCCGCTGAAGAGATGGACTTTATCTCTGCATTAAGAGAGAGGGGTATCCCCTTCTCAAGTGTCGGACACTAATGTGGAAGTCATCGGGGATGACATATTTTTGTAGGCCAACCCGGAAGTTAGCATTACCCTGGTTCCCTTAACAAAGATCCATTGGCTTTTGGATTATTGCAGAAAATTAGCTCTGTGACCAACAAAAATTTATGATTCTTACATGTTTTGTTCATCAAGATAAACTTCACAGATGAACACAACTTTTATGAATTTTGAAGCCTAAATACAATCGCCAGAAGTAAAAAGCTAATGTTAGGCTATAAACGAACTACACCATGGTCGCATGACTTCGTCACCACCACTACGCTTCCGACAACTCTTTCAATTTTTATTTAAAAAAACACTGCAATTGGAAAATACTATAAATCAATAAATCTATAAGTTGGGAATTTTGAGTTGGAATAGTTTGCAAGAGCGCGAGTATAAACACAAACGAGGCTGTAGTAGATGAGTTTATCCTGTTCAGCATGATGACGTTTAATGTCTGACAACCTCTGTAATCCCTTTTAGCCACTTGTTGGCAACCGTCTTTTTCAAGACACGTAAAAGCTTAACAAAATCCCGAGTGGGTTATTACTGATGTATTTTATGTCGTAGTGTAAAATGTAAACATATCTGGAGCTTGTGTTAACCACATACCTTATTTCAGTCTTTTAACCAAAAACCCATTCAAAAAGCCCATTGACTTCGGGACAATGGCTGTCGAGTACACAGAAAAGTTAAGTCAAGATATTTTGTTATGTCAAGATCATGAGAAAACAAAAAATAAATAAAAAATAATGCATGGCCGCTTAGGGCTTCCGTAGGAGGGTGAGGACAAACATGTTTCATTTGAGTCTGCCACTGCATCTTTTTGAGCACACTTGTAAGAAATTTCTAACTTGGCTCACAGATGGCCACAATAAATAGGAGATTGATAAATAGGAGATTCTACTCAATCAGAGAGCAGGGGCAATTGGGACCTCTTGAAGGGAGCAGGGATATCTTCGGCTGCCAGCCATGGATGTGACATAAACTGGCTATTCTCCAACAGTAAGGTAAAAAATTTTCTGGACTGTAAGGGCTTGTTTGAGGAAAATACTGCAGCTGAAGCACCAGTGCCATCAATCTCAATGATAGACTTGACACTTCCCCAAAAAAAACAATACTATGGACATGGTTTTAAAATCTACTTCCCTGTTTATGAGTGTCAGCTCCGTAGTCTGAATGCATAATACTAATACTAATGCATGACCCTACTAATGGAGTCAGGTGTTAATCATTAAGTAGTCTTACAAGAGAGATATCCCTGGGATTCTACCATAAAGGTGTACAAGCTCCATCAGAATTCAAATACCAATAGACACATTAAGTCTATGACTTTCACATAAAGAGGCCATTTCACTGACAGTGCGAATGAGACAACACAGCCTGTTCTGTTTGCAATCATGAAAATGGCACTACAACTAAAACATACATGGAAACAGTGGGGATTAATATAGTCTCAGAAGCCAGACTTCTTGAACATGTTAACCCTACTACCCCATGAGCCTCACAAACATGCCGCTTTTTTTTCTCTCCATTTTTTTCAGTCTACTTTCTCATATACTTTGCTCTGCCTTAGCTCCTCCCTTTGTGGACATAAGGAAGGGATACAAGGACAGGGGAATCAATGCAAAAGGGTAGCCAGATAAGACATCCTTGCTTAGTCAAGTGTCACTGTAAAGCATCATCACATTAATGACTTGTCACTTGGTATAATAGATCTGTGAATAAAAACTAATGTAATCACAAACTGAAAAAACAAATCAAAGTATTACTGTGTGTGTGCTGCTGTGTTTGTGTTTATGTCTTTGTTAAACTGATGGTATTCTAGCCTATACAAGGCTTTCTTCTGTCATCACAAGGAATTTTTGCATGCGTTAATCAACACTGATTTGTTTTATTTATTTAATTACAATTTTTTTGTTTGTTTTTTACAAACGATTGTTTTCAGTATATTATTATTATTACTACTACGACTAAGTACTTTGTCCCCTAATTGTTCTTATAATATTATAATTTTGTTAATGGAGATGCATAATGTATAACATACTTACCTAATGCTCTCCAAAAAAATATATATAGAAGCACTCTGGAAGTCTCCTTGCTCATCGGCTCCTCTGAGGGCATTTAAATTGATATGTTCTCAATTATTGAAGTCTCTGATCGATATCTGGGCAGTGCACCAAGGGATGTAGGATTGCGAAGGCATCAGTTAAGAGACAGAGTATTTAGAAGTACTCTAAATCAGAGATGATGACACTGTGTTGCTCTGAGGGCTGATCAGTATTAAGCTCCCATGCCTTTTGCAAATAATTTGATCAGAATTGACTACATAACACCTTAAAAATCTTGTTATATGTTGGAAAGTTATCCTGACCATGTCTGGCAGAGAGAGTGCAATCAAAGAAGCCCTGACAACACATTGAAATGTGAGAAGCAAAGGTGACACACAAGATAGTGGACAGGGTGGCACAGCTGTTCAAGGTAGCTTGCTTGCCTGTCCCAATTCAAAGAGATATTGGAAATAATTACATCTTGTTTAGAGGACCAATCTAGACAATGAAAACCCATATGAAAATCTCACACCAACACACCAGCCTGTTGTCCGTGTCCAGCCCAGTGCTATCTATTTAAAATAATTGTGGGGTTGGATTGGCATCAAACTAACATTTTGAGGCAGATGTGGGAAATGCTTTAAAACTTCATTATGGTCATAACAGTCACACTTGGATGGGTTTGTACTAAGATGGAAATAATTTAAAAGTCCAATATAAATCTTTAAAGATGAACGCTGTTTTATTGCTATCTCTGGATTCCTGTACAGTGAGTACCATAAGTCATGTAATTCAACTTTAGCATTATAAGGATCTATCTGGATTAAAATCTGTTTGACATACAGTTGCAATCAAAAGTATTCAACTGAAAATGCAACTTATAATGACTTCTCCAGTCTCAAAATTATTCATCCCCCAGAATAGAATCCCTCACCACAGCACAAATATGCAAAACAAGTGTTGTCTCAAGCACACTTGGGCTTCATTAGGTGTACCATATGTGCTTGAGCTGGAACACATGAAATACCTGAACTGGCTAGGGGCAGAAAATACATGAAATACCTGGATGGGGCAGAAAAAGGAAGCTATCAACAGCTGCAATGAGATTTCTGAGAAGGCAGGTTGTGAAAAACCCTTGAGTGACTGCAGCAAGACGTGGTGGCAACAGGTACTGAGGTTTCAGTGAGCACAGTATGGCGTGTACTAAATGCAGAAGGCTTCTATGCCAGAGCTCCAAGACTTACACTACTACTGACCCAAAAGCACAAGAAAAGTTGGCTCAAAGTCATATAAATAAGCCACAGAGGTTTTGTGATTCTGTTCTGTGGAGCAATGAAACAAAACGCCTGGGTTACACATGTAACCCTGTTCCCTGAGAAGGGAACGAGATGTTGCGTGAGCTTCACGCTGTGGAAAGCGCCTCCGCGTGTAACTGGTATCTGAAGCCTGTGTAAAATCATGCCTATTTATAGGCCTGCCATGCTCAGGTGACGTGGCAATTAAGCACATCGCGTGATATAAAAACGGCATCTGTGAACCACGCCGTCAGTCTCTATTATCTGAAGTGAAGACACAATTCACAGGCAAGCCCCGGTATGACAAAGCTACACAACGTCTCATTCCTTTCTCAGGGAACAGGTTTACTTGCGTAACCCAGACGTTCCCTTTCTAAGGGAACTCAACATTGCTTGAGCTTCACGCTGTGGGAACGAGTATACCCACTCTGTCATACTGAGGGTATGGCCTGTCACAGAGGCTCCATCAGTAGGGGTGTAGCTGACTGAAATTGCGGCCTAGTTGTAGAATGATCCAACCTTGCTGAGAAACGTTCCTGTAAGAACTCCAGGACTGTAGCCATTGTGCAGTTCACTGGGTCACACTGACATTCCTAGTGTTTAACATGGTCTCTACAACCTCGGTTGAGAGACCAGAATCTATGAGCTGGTGCCCCTCAGGGGCCAGACCACAGTTTCCACAGTTCTGGCTGAGGGTGATGAATCAACCCTAAGGCTTGAGACAATAGATCCCTGCGAATGGGAATCTCCCAGGGAGTGCCATTCAGTAGAGATATTATCTCCGAGAACCATATATGAACTGGCCAATAAGGCCAAACTGTAATACCGAATGAATGTGTGCGACATAGAGCACCCCGAATGAGCCCCTATGCCCAGGTACTTAAGAATCATAAACCTAGGAGATATATATATATATATGTATGTGTATATATATATATATATATATATATGTGTATGCAGATTCATCCGATTTACTACACATTCTGGTAGATAATGCGGGCACGCTTTAAAACTCGTCTCCTTTAAAAAGGTGCGTTGAATCCAAGCGTGCACTTCTGTTTCGTTTTTCATGTTTAAAATTGATCCATTATATTATTCTGGTGGAAAAGAATAATGCTAGTAATGATTGATTCGTTACAGTTGCCAACACTTTTGCCATAATACTATATTTTTGGATATGTCATATACACACAGTAATTCAAAACCTAAAGCTCTTCTTTCACGAGCTCCTATGGACATTTCTGTACAAGATCGAAAGTAATTGTCAGAGAGATTTGAAAAAATCACAGTAAACATGAAAGCAAGATTGAAACCAAACTATTTTTTTTACTGTAAGCATTTGTGTTTGTGAATACAGTACTAGAGAAAAGAAAAGAAATACAACAATGTGTAGTTGGACAGAATCCAAACATAATTTTGAAAAAAGGTGTGTGATGGTTGGGTGCATCTAGGCTCAATCCCTCCTCCGGGCTGGGTCCGGCCACAATACTTCATCCACGTCACATGCTATGTTCTCTCTTACCAGACACCGTGGAAAGAACCTCCTTGGGTGGAGCTCCTCGTATCCAACCTTGGATGGAGGTGGCATCAATGTCTCCACATGCCTCCTCCATTGCCTGGAGAAGTGTCATGTTGACATAGGGATGATGATCATACACTTTCCAGCACCATGTGGAGAAAAATTCCTCTATAGGGTTTAGAAATGGTGAATATGGAGGCAGGTAGACAACAGAAAAATGGGGATGAGTAACAAACCAGTTTTGGACCTGATGGGCATGATTAGCTGCCCTTACCTGACATTACCTGCTGACATTACCCCAGATGATGACAAATCTTGCCTGGTCTTCATTCTGCAGACCTTGAACAAGCATATCATGAACAGCATCCAGAAAACATATGATGTGATCAGTGTTATAGGGGCATGATCTGGCATGATGGTGCAGGACATCATTTTGTGTATTTGCAGCACACATTTTAATGTTTCCGCCACGTTGTCCAGGGACATTGACAATGGCCCTTCGTCCAATGACATTTCTCCCCCTTCTTCTGGTTTTGCGAAGATTGAAGCCCACCTCATCCACATAAATGTATTCATGGATGATAGCATAGGCATCCATTTCCAAAATTCTCTGTAAAAGACCAAATAACATGTAGATCAGTATATGCACAACCCAATAGCTTGACTTCATAGGTGCAAGTCTGATATATTGGAGAAAGTGTTGTATGCATACCTCCACAAAGTCATGTCGAAGGTTCTTGACTCTGTCACAGTTCCTTTCAAATGGGACCTTATACAGCTGTTTCATTCTCAGTTGATTTCTCTGGACGACACGATGTATTGTTGAGGGGCTCACAGCATTTATGTTAGCAAAAATTGTGGCATCATTAAGGATATGATTGCATATTTCACGAATTCTTATAGCATTATTGGCCAAAACCAAATTCACGATAGCCGTCTCTTGCTCTTCAGTGAACTTGTGACCTCGCCCACCATGAAACCTTCGCCTTGCTACTCTGTAGAAGATTCAAGAATAGTGTGAGTGTGTGCCATAAACTGTAACATAATACATATATTTTATACAATATAGTCAGAATGTCTTCTTACATTGAGCTGTACTGTTGTACAGTATAATAACCCAACAGACTGTGACCAATTGTGCAGTGCACTACAGTAAAAGGATGGATGGGTGCTAAAATATATGTATTATAGTATACTGTATGTTATGCTGAAATAGCTATGATGTGTATATTAGAACATGTACATTACATTAAATTGTTACATACCTGTTATCATTTCTAAAGGTTCGAATTATACCTGCCACTGTAAATCGACTCAAATTAGGCTGGACTCTGTCCAGCCTCTCTCATTGTTAGACCATGGTTGATCACATGATCAATGATAGTAGCCCTAATCTCATCAGAGACCACTCTTCTTGTTCCTGGTCTTTGTCCTCCTCCTCTTCCCTGTCCAACTCGTCCTCTTCCTCATCTTGCTCCCCTTCCAACTCCTTCTCTTGCTCCTCTTTGAACTCCTCCTCCTCTAACTCGAACTCTGCCTCGTCCTCTGGCTCTGCCGCCAACTCCCCTTACTCTGTCTGCATTGTTTGCATCCATTGTTCAAAACCTATAACTTGATCTTTGGCCTATTTATAGTCCTATTCTAAAGCCATGATTGGTTGGTGTTAAGTAAAGCAATGAGTGTTTGCACATGTGAGGAGTTAGTGTGAGGTGCTGATGAATTAGTGTGGCATTTTGACTGGTTGTGTTTGAAAAAGGAAATCAAGATACTTCCTATTAGATATTTGTGTGTTACATAGAGAATTGTGTGTTGTGTTTTGCAAAAAGTGTTTTATGAAATTGAAAACTGAGTCAAAGGCCAACAATTAGCATATGGTTTTGCAGATTTGGTGTGTGGTTCTGTTGTTTGAGTGTCAGGTTTCAGAAATTGTGTTATGTTTCATATGTTGCTCTAAAACCTGTATATACCTTTCAGCATTGATGGTGCCTTTCCAGATCTGCAAGCTGCCCATTCCATAGGCACTAATGCACCCCCATACCATCAGAGATGCAGGCTTTTGAACTGAGCACTGATAAAAAGCCGGATGGTCCCTCTCCTCTTGGTTTCCAAAAAGAATGTCAAATTTTGATTCATCTAACCACAGAACAATTTTCCACTTTGCCTCAATTCATTTTAAATGAGCTTTGGCCCAGAGAAGAGGGCGGCGTTTCTGGATCATGTTCACATATGGCTTCTTCTTTGCATGATAGAGCTTTAACCAGCATTTGTGGATGGCACAGTGAACTGTGTTCACAGACAATGAGTTCTGGAGGTGTTTCTGAGCCCATGCAGTGATTTCCATTACAGAATAATGCCTGTTTTTAATGCAATGCCACCTGAAGGCCCGAAGATCATGGGCATGCAGTATTGATTTTCACCCTTGTCCGTTTCTCCAGGTACTCAGAATTTTTTGATGATTTTACATTGAGGAACATTATTCCGAAATTGTTCCACAAATTGTAGAAGCATTTTATTGCAGATTGGTGAACCTCTGCCCAACTTTACTTCTGAAAGTGATATATATATATATATATATATATATATATATATATATATATATATATATATATATATAATGTATATTTATGCATATTTATGTATTGTAACGTATGACGGTGCCCAAACTGATTTCTGAATTAACCCAGACGGAACATAGAAAATTTTGTCACTCAGGTGACCGAGAGTAACCCTGAGAGGCCTCCTGCGGCCAGATGCAAAAGACTCTTTGGAACCCACACAGGACTTACCCCTGCAATAAAAGAAACCTTTGATGACTGAACGTCTGGGAAACTTCACGATTAGTTCATCAGCAGGGGTCCACGAAAACTCCGACCAAGGGCCTGTAAACCTCTGATCTAATCTCTGTTCACGACCACATGGATTAGCTTCAGAGTCAGCAGGCCAGAAGAGGAAACGTCCTCCCTAAAGGTCACCCTGAGGTGACCAAGGACCGGTGGGACATTAGAAGAACGCCAGCCCCCTCTTCTGGACATACACACGCGCGCGCACACACACACACACACACACACACACACACACACACACACACAAGCTTACCTTACACACACAATGGAGAAATCTCTCTCTTTTCAATGTAACATGTAATTATATGTAATTATTTGATACCTAAATAGTGTGATGTTATCTTGTTTACATATATTGTGTGTTTATGTAACTAACCTTAATGATTTTAGATTGTTTTAATTTAGCATATCCTTTTAAATGTCTGTAACCAGGTTTTATTTGCAATATTCTTTACAAGTCTATCGAATTTGGTATGTAGTTAATCGTCTCGAGATACCCTGATTGATTATGCATATCATATTGCAATGGGATACATTATTTCATGTTTTCTCTGAATTTCATATATAATACGGTATAAACCGGCTCCTCCCTGGACATTTAAATTAGGGTCCAAGACCAGACAAAGAGAGTTCATCCGGACATGCAAATCCAACTTCCTGATTGTCCCATAGCCCAAAGAGGCGTGTGCGTTGGTGTTGTCTTTAAAACAACACCACGCTCTTCTTCACAGCAAGTTGAGTCTCAGTATTCTCTCACTCTTCAACTTCACTTCTACACTCTTCCGGTTTCTCTCTCCCCCTGGGGCCACGTGCCCCGGTAAGAGAAAGCCAGGATCTCTCTCTCCCAGACAAAGGATGCAACTGCTTCACGCCACGCCTTTTTTCAAATGATGCAACGAACCAGCGAACTCTATACGACCTCGTGCAAATTTTCAAACCGAAGCCATGCAAGTATAGTTAATGAACCTATATCTGCGTTTAAGATTGTACCCCTGTGTTACAGGAGAATTAAGTTTGTTGCTGGTTCTTGAAAATGCTAATTAGTTGTGTTTCTGTCTGCTTCCCTTTTGCTTCATTACTTTCTCTCTATTCCTTTACTTTCCTTGTATATAGATGTACACATGCATGTTCTGCTTAGAGTTAGTCGTGTGTATCCATAGTTATATCCAGCTATTAAAATCTATTATCACCATTCTTGATTTTCTCTGTTTTGTTACGTGATGAGAAAATTAAACGCTGCATAAGATCTCGATTACCCACTCTAATCTTTAATAACAAACTTCGTGGGTTAATTTTTCCTGGCCAGAAGGATAAACTCGCTCTTTAGAGTTCATGAATCTAAACTAGAATACAGTTTACAGACCACATACATAGTCATAATTAATTATAATCCGTTGTAGTTAATTATCTATATGTATATGTGCACATACATGAATTCCCTTTCATGGCTGATGTATATTTATAACTGGTCACAACACACGTTGATTAGATATATTGATATATTTCACGTCAGTCGAGCTAATTCCCTATATAAATTGGAGAATACATTTAAACGTGTTAAACATCTTTTAATTTGTTACATAAACTGTAACTGGTGGAGAATATTTTTAAACGTTGCAGATTCGTCCAATTTACTACACATTCTGGTAGATAACGCGGGCACGCTTTAAAACTCATCTCCTTTAAAAAGGTGCTTCGAATCCAAGCGTGCGATTCTGTTTCGTTTTTTAATGTTTAAAGTTGATCCATTTCATTATTCTGGTGGAAAAGAATAATGCTAGTAATGCTTGATTCGTTACAGTATTAGTTGCAATCAAAATTATTCACATATCTTATGGACCATGTAAGGTAATTAGGAGGGGAATGACGACCAGCAGTGGCTCACTCAGTATGTCACAGAGCAACCTCACCCCTACCAGGCTGATCCGAATATGAGGAAACTGTTTCAGGCAAGGGGCTGGCTCCTAAAACACCCACTTCACCACCAAGGATCACTGATCCCCTTGAAACTGGATTTGAAAACCCTGTTAACACCTGAGGGTAAGCCTGTATGGGTGAAACCAATCCTCAAACTGCAGAACCAGAACTGGCTTGACAACTCTCTCTCTCTCTACATATATATATATATATATATATATATATATATATATATATATATATATATATATATATATATATATATAATTAGTTGCAATCAAAATGACCTGGCATTGCAGGAAGAGGTGGATTTGGTGGGTGTAGTGCCTGAGAGTTGTCAAGCCGGTTCTGGTTCTGCAGTTCGAGGATTGGTTTCACCCATACAGGCTTACCCTCAGGTGTTAACAGGGTTTTCAAATCCAGCTTCAATCCTTGGTGGTGAAGTGGGTGTTGTAGGAGCCAGCCCCTTGCCTGAAACAGTTCCCTCATATGCGGATCAGCCTGGTAGGGGTGATCTGAGTGAGCCACTGCTGGTCGTCATTCCACTCCTAATCACCTTACTTGGTCCATAAGATATGTAGCCCCTACCACTGTTATGGCTAGTTCTGTTACCACTATTTTTAGACCCTGGTTACCATTGGGTATAGTTGGGGTACTCTATCCTGGACTCAGACTCAAGTCCAATTATGAACGAACTCTGACTTGTCATGCATTCAAGTAAATTTGTACTCGAAGTTGACACAGACTCAGACATTTTGGACTATTTTTTTCCTAATGCAGTTGAGTCTGCGTCATGTATAACATGAAAAGAAAGATAAAAATAAATAA
This sequence comes from Cranoglanis bouderius, assembly GCA_023630585.1. Lineage (NCBI taxonomy): Eukaryota > Metazoa > Chordata > Actinopteri > Siluriformes > Cranoglanididae > Cranoglanis > Cranoglanis bouderius. The sequence continues at coordinate 11,273,413 of CM042566.1, forward strand.
CAACATAAAATTAAGATAACAAGAAATTAATGACACTGCACACACAGAAAGCCGCCTCATCATGTGAGTGACGAATGCAAGATAAAAATAAATAGCAACAAAAATTAAGATAACAAAAAATGAATGACATTGCATACACAGAAAGCCACCTCATCATGCGAGTAACAAATGCACGATCGCTTCCGCATTTTATCTCAGCCAGCTCAGTTACAACTGGTGCCGTGCCAGAAGCTGTATTTGCTATTGGCAATAACTGTTTGAAGATGGCGCAGGAGAGTATGACATATTACACTTGCTGTTTACAAGAGCAGATTACCATGAATGACTTCAATCATATTGTGAGGCAGTCAGCTGTTACACCCAACAGTAAGAAGGAGAAGGGCTTCAAATTATATATTTCGTGTTACACTGACAACTTTAAGAGTGAGTATTCTCATGCTATATCCGACTAGTGAATAAAAGTTGAACTTTGAGGAGGTCTCACATAACAGGACACAACAATATTCGGCTGACCTACTGTCTCCACGCCGTTGATAATTTAATGTTCTGGAAGCCATTACAAATAAATATACACACATCATGTCAAAATACAGGTCTGGCCGAGTATTCCTTATGTCTTAAGTGAATGTAAACAGTTGGGAAAAAATCAGAAGTGTGTCAATACAGTATATTGGACCTGTGCATTAGGTCTTAAAGTCACAGCAGTCTAATAAACCTGCTGATGTTAATCAAATAACAAAAGGCAAAGACAAAATCACTCACTCATTTGACTGAATAGCTAAAGTAAATTTAATAACTGCATATGTCATACAGTGAAGTCTGTTTTATTTTATATTTAATTGCTTTATTCAATTTCCGTAGTATTTCTTACTTGAATACTACTGATAGACCTACCTGAGAAAATGTATCGTTATCGTGAAATAAGATTGTAGTCATATCGCTCATCCCTAAACATTAGCATTTGATGATTCCAGTCTTGAATTTCATGTAAAATGTGAAATGTACTTCTTAATGTAGTAAATATCATAGACCGTGATGACAGGGATTTTTTTCTTTTCATTTTAGGAATTAAAATGGAAAAAAGTTACAAGAACAGCGCCGTGTTCAGAAATTAGATCGTTGTCATTCACAGACAGATTAAAAGCAGTAATAAAGCATGAAGCTGCTTGTTATGATATGCTGCTAAATGTAACTCTATTCTGTACTCTCTCTTTCAGTCTATATAACTGTGGGGGAGAGGCATCAAATAACTGAAATGTCAACTCGAACTGGAGGACACAATATTGTGTGAAACAAAACAGGTTAATTTGTATTTTCATGCACTTGTAATATAATAAAAGTTCTACATATACCTCTATATCCTTTTTTTTCATTGAAATCATTTTTTTTTTACTAGTTGAGGTGCTGATGACATGAAATAAAAATATTAAATGGCAATGGCAAGATGTAATAGTTGTATTTTTGTTACATTTATGTTGCCATTAGTTTGTGAAGGTTAAAATATTAATTTAACAGCTCATTGTTGAGTTTACAATTGCAATTTTTTACAATATTTTTTCAATTTAATTACTTTCTGGACTCAGCCGGACTCGACTTGGACTCTGCCATTAAGGACTTGAGTCATCGGATGGCTGATGCTTCCTTTCAGGTATGTCTAATTTTTTTTAGTCTTTTTGCTTTACTTACTGGGGGCTGTTAGTTATGGGATTTCTGCTTTTCAGCCATTTTCCTGGTGAGTCCTGAGTATGGGCTACCGATGAATGGCGTGGTCGGTAGGTGTTCAGTAGGTAAAATTTGGTAGGTAAAAAGATTTTATCCAAATTAGACACATCTCAGACGTGGTAGCAGTAAGACAAAAAACATTGTTTATTTAAGATCTCAATGCGCAGAGAGAAATGAGCACACACACACATACAGTAAACACAGTCAAATGTGAGTGTGTGCTAAGGCACTTCCCCTAGTGTGGCTTTTTTATAGCATCTAGCTCTTCATGCACATGTAGAAGTCTCTCATTGGTTGACATTTAGACAGTTATCCAGTGTCAAGGCTGTTGCTACCTGATGATCAATAGCTTCTTATTGACCCTTGGGTCACCTATCTTGTTGCTGGGTAGATTGTCTATTGAACTGTCCATATGTGCAGTTTCAGAACCCCATGCTTAGTTGTAAGACTCTAGCCAGCAATGCCTCCTCCAACCGCTACCAGCCCCGACCAGCAGTACTGCTCCCAGTCACAAGGGGGAGCAGGATGCCTTCTGCCTGCAATTCTCCTCCCAGTTGCCACAGGACTTTTCTCATTGTCAGCCCCAGAGAGATTGGCGATGGATGATTACACAGGCAGGGGCTGGCTTCTTCATTGTGGGTAAGAAGGATGGAGGTCTTCGCCCATGCATTGATTATCATGGCCTAAATAACATCACGGTGAAGAATCCCTACCCACTGCCACTTATGGCCACAGCTTTCGAACTCTTTCAGGGTGCTACCATTTTCACTAAGGTGGACCTCCGGAATACAAACCACCTGGTGAAAATCCAGAAGAGAATGGCAAGAATGGAAGATGGCTTTTAACACCCCTATTGGACATTATGAATATCAGGTGATATTATTATATTAGCTAAAGCCCCAGTCATCTTCCAAGCCTTCATCAACGATGTCCCGAGGGAGATGCTTAACCAATGTGTGTTTGTATATCTCAATGATATTTTAATATTTTGCCCACGTTACAAAGACCACATCCAACATGTCCAGCAAGTCCTGTCTCGTCTGCTCCTAAACAACCTTTTTGTCAAGCTAGAGAATAGTGATTTCCACGTCACTACAGTCTCTTTCTTGGGCTTCATTATTTCATGTGGCAGTGTAAAGAGGGACCCCAGCAAGGTTTGTGCAGTCTTGGAGTGGCCCAACCCTGACTCATTGAAACAAGCCCAACACTTCCTGGGTTTCGACAACTTTTACAGGGGATTTATTCCAGCTTTCACCAGGAGATCAGGGACACCCTTCCAGTGGACAGAGAAGGCTAACCAGGCATTCGAATGACTCAAGCAGCTCTTTACTTCAACTCCCATACTAACCCTGCCAGATCCTGAATTACTTTTCATAGTCGTGGTGGACACATCGGACAAGGATATGGGAGCTGTTCTGTTCCAGAGAGCGACCAGGGACAGTAAGCTCCATCCCTATGCCTTCTTTTCATGTCGGCTGACTGCAGCAGAGAAGAACTATGATATTGGTAATCAGGAGTTCCTGGCTGTTAAGCTGGCATTGGAGGAGTGGAGGCACTGGCTGGAGGGGGCTAAACACCCATTTGTGATCTGGACAGACCACAAGAACCTCACTGACATCCAGGGGGCCAAGAGATTGAACCTACACCAAGCTCGGTGGGCCCTTTTCTTTAACTATTTTGCCTTTGTCCTCTCTTACAGACTGGTTCCAAGAATGTCAAGCCTGATGCCCTGTCTAGGCATTTCGAGCCCCTGGAAGAGGAGGACAGGTCAGAACCCATCATACTCCTGTCCAGAGTGTTGGCAGGCATCCAGTGGGGCTTGGAGATGTCAGTAAGGCAGGCTCAGTGTCACCAACCTGACCCAGGTAATGGCCCATCAGGTTGTCTCTTTGTGCCAAACAACATCCAGGAGTCCTTAGAACCCTGAGGCGTGTCCAATCTAAGTTCTGGTGGCCAAACATGGGGACAGATGTCCAGAGATTTGTCGCTGCATGTTCCACCTGCGCCCAGAATAAAGAACCTAGAGTCCTACCTCAAGGTAAACTACATCCCCTCCCCATCCCAAGATGACCTTGGTCACACATATCCATGGATTTTGTTACTGGCCTACCCAACTCTCAAGGTAACGCAGTTATCCTTGTAGTAGTTGACAGATTTTGGCATGCCATCTCATTCCTGTCTCTATGATTCCCACAGCAGGCCAGATGGCAGAACTTCTTATGTGACATGATTTCCTCAGGATATGGTGTCTGACCGGGGTTCCCAGTTTACCTCAAGATTCTGGAAGGCTTTTGGACGTTTAATCGGGGCCACCATCAGCTTGTCCTCAGGGTTCCAGTCACAATCCAATGGCCCAATGGAGAGAGTGAACCAGGAGATTGAGAAGACCGTCAAGTGGCTGGTGTCGAACAACCTGAGCACATGGAGTTCCCAGCTGGTCTGGGCGGAATTTGCCCATAACACTCTCCATCACTCATCGTTGGGTATGTCTCCATTCGAATGCCAGTTTGGCTTCCCTCCCTCTCTGTTTCCTGAACAGGACCTTCAAGCACAGTTTCCAGCAGCGGCCCAATTAGTCCGAAGGTGCCAGGGGGTCTGGCAAAAAGCTCAGGCAGCCCTGTAAAAGGCATCCTGTGAACAGCAGAAACAGGCCAATCAATGTCGGTGGATAGGGCCGTCACTCCGTCCTGGGCAGAGAGTGTGGCTTTCGACTAGGAATCTTCCATTGCACCTTGAGTCACATAAACTAGGTCCTAAATACATTGAACCTTTCAAGATCCTTAAGAAGATAAACCTGGCCTCTTATCGACTCCTACTGCCCAGGTTCATGCACATACACCCCACATTCCACATCTCATGCCTCAAACCTCTACTCTAAATCATCTACTCTCCTTTGTCTCCTGTAGGTAAACCACCTCCAGTTCCTTGGATGGTGGAGGGGCAACTGGCTTACTCTGTACATCAATTACTGGACAGTAATATCCCTAAAAGAATGTCAGGAGCCATTAATCAAGAGGGGGGTTCTGTAAGACTCTAGCCAGCAATGCCTCCTCCAATCACTAGGGGTCGCACTCCTGCCCCGACCAGCAGTACTGCTCCCAGTCACAAGGGGGTGCAGGATGCCTTCTGCCTGCAATTCTCCTCATCTCGATAGTATCTCCGCACCTGGGTCTCTTATCTTCATCCTTGAGTTAGCTCACTCCGAGAGAACACTAACACTGGGCCCAGGAGATCAGGGTTCAAATGTTGCTGATGACAGCCTTTAATATTTTAGTCAGTATTCTGTCTGATATCTCATTCTTCTTCTTAATCCTCTTTCTCCTCAATGGGAGCATAGGGCCTCAGCAACACTCCTCCAGCGGACTCTATTGGGGGCGATTCTCTTCAGCTGAGCCCATGTCCACCCTGCTGTCTTCATTTCCCCTTCTGTGCATCTTCTCCAGGTTTGTTTTGGTCTTCCAACCCTCCTCTTGCCTTGCGGGTTCCATTGCAAGGCTTGTCTTGTGATGTTTTCTGGGTCTTTCCGGAGGGTGTGGCCTATCCAACCCCATTTCCTTTTCTGGATTTCTTGGTCGATGGGGGTCTGCTTTGTTCTTTCCCACAGTCTGACATTGGATATCTTTTCAGGCCACCTGATGCGTAAGATGTTCCTGAGACATCTGTTGACAAAGGTCTGGAGCTTGTTTACTGCTGTCTTGGTAAGTCTCCATGTTTCCGAGCCATACAGAAGGACTGCTTTGACGTTGGTGTTAAAGATTCGGACTTTGGTCTGCTGTGCAAAAGCTGTAGAGCTCCAGACAGGACGTAAGGTGTTAAAGGCGTGCCTGGCTTTGTTGATGCGGCTCTTGATGTCCTCGTCCGCTCCCCCGTCCTTGCTGACAACGCTTCCTAGGTATACAAACTTTTCCACGTCGTTGATGTTGGCACCTTGTAGTTGGATCGGGTCTTCCTTCTTGTTGTTGATCCTCATGGCTTCGGTTTTCTTAAAATTTATTTTCAGTCCCGTTTTTGCTGCTTCCTCTGAGAGCTTGTTGAGTTTCTGCTGTGCATCCTGCTGCCTGTGTGACAGAAGGCTGATGTCGTCCGCAAAATCGAGGTCTTCCAGCAGTTTGTTGAATGTCCAGCGAATTCCTGTGTTGGCATTTTCTGTAGACTTCTTCATGATCCAGTCCACTACCAACAGGAAGATGGTAGGTGACAACATGCAGCCCTGTCACACTCCGGTACGTACCTCAAAAGCCTCAGTCCATTTTCCCTTATGTACCACTTGACATGAGGAGTTGCTGTATAGTTGTTGGAAGATAGTGATGAATTTGGGTGGTATCCTGTAGTGTGTCATAAGCTTCCAGACGACCTCTCTGTCCACACTGTCAAAGGCCTTCTCGAAGTCCACAAAGACTGCGTAGAGTGGAGACTGCCATTCCAGGGACTGCTCGATGATGATGCGTAGAGTGGCAATGTGGTCAGTGCATGACTTGTCCTGCCTAAAGCCCGCCTGCTCGTCTCTCAGTCTTTTGTCCAGCGCCTCTTTCAGTCTGTGCAACATGATGCGTGTCAGTATCTTGCTGGGGACAGACAAGAGCATGATGCCTCTCCAATTGCTGCAGCTGGATAGGTCGCCTTTCTTGGGGAGTTTTACTAGGTGTCCTTTCCTCCACTCATCTGGAACCTGTTCTTGCTCCCAGACTTTCTGAAGCAGAGGGAAGAGCATGTCAGTTGTTGTTTTAATACTAGCCTTCAAGGCCTCTGGTGGTATACCATCAGGGCCAGCAACTTTGCCGGCCTTTATCTCTTTGACTGCCTTGGTGATCTCAGCTCTGGTGGGTACATCAGTGTTTATATCTAGTAGGCTGACTGCTGGTGGGATAGATGGCAGTTGTTCTGGTGGAGGTCTGTTTAGGATTTCTTCGAAGTGTTCAGCCCATCTTGCTCTTTCTTGACTTTCGTTTGTGATGGTTTGTCCTTCCCTGTTCTTGACAGAACATGTTGGTTGGTTGTTCTTGCCTGCAAGAGTCCGGGTGATTTCATACAGTCTCTTCATGTTTCTCTGCTCTGCTGCTGCTTCTGCATCCACTGTAAGATCATGGATGAATTTCCTCTTGTCTGCTCTGGCGCTCTTTTTGACTTTCTTGTTGGTATCCTGGTATTGAGTTTGTAGCTTTGTTTTTTCGTGGCGGTCTTGGCAGTGGTTGATCTTTTGTTTCAATTCTTTCCTTTCATTTACAAGGTTCAATGTGTTGACTGTGAGCCACTCCTTGTGTTGTTTTTCTCTCTTCCCCATGACTTCTAGGCAGGTGTCCGTCCAAGCTTTCTTTAGACTCTGCCAGTGGTCCTCCACCGTCTCCTCCATCAGGTTGGCTAACGCCTCAAAGCGGTTTTTCAGGCTGCACTGGTACTCTGTCGCTTTACGGGCATCTTTCAGGTGTTGGACATTGTACTTGAAGGCCGGCCTCTGTGCCTGGTCCCTGTGTGCCCTCAGTTTCAGCTTCAGCATTGCCAGGACTAGGTGGTGGTCTGACGCAGCATCTGCCCCTCTCGTTACTCTGACATCTAGCAGACTTCTTCTCCATTTCCGGCCAATGGTAAAGTGGTCGATTTGGTTTTCTGTCTTACCGTCAGGAGAGGTCCATGTCTTCTTGTGGATGTCCTTGTGTGGGAAGATAGTGCCTCCAATGACAAGGTCGTTGAAAGCGCAGAAGTCTGTGAAGAGTTCCCCGTTCTCATTGATGTCTCCCACTCCGTGCTTGCCCATGATGAGTTCCTTGTTGGCATTGTCACTTCCTACCTTGGCATTCAGGTCTCCCATGAGGATCTTCAGGTCTCTTCTGTGGGTCTTGTCAATGGCTGCTTGTAAAGCGCTGTAGAATTCTTCTTTCTCTTCCTCCTCTGCGGCGTTGGTTGGCGCGTAGCAGTGGATGATGGTGATGTTTCGTCCTTTGGATTTGAATCTTGCGGTTAGAATCCTTGGTGTAACTGGTTCCCAGTCTAACAGTGCCCTGGTTGCTGCTGGTGACATGAACAGTCCAATTCCATGCATGTGATCTTCCGGGCTGGAGTAGATGATGGTTTCTCCGCTTGCCAGTCTTTTCTGACCGTTTCCAGTCCATCTCGTCTCGCACAGTCCCAGTACCTTGATGTTATAGTGCTTCATTTCCTTCACAACTTGGGCTATCTTCCCGCTCTCGTACAATGTGCGGACGTTCCATGTTCCGATCTTGATTTTGGTCTTGGCTGAGAGAAGATTTGTCGGCGCACTGGTTTCCTGAAGGATTTCACCAGCTTGCGTCATAAGCTCTTCTGAAGAGGAATCGCTCCCAGTCAGGTTGCTTTCTGGTTGTGTTGCTATGGTTTCTGTAACAGTAGCTTTTTTACAGGAATGGGTTGTTGACCCATAGCCCAACCCCCAACCTGGAGGACCAGGGACCACGCTTCGTCTGGCCTCTCTCCTTCAACCTGTCTGGCATGGGAGACCCTACCAGGAGCACGAAGCTCCAGCCAGCAGAGCTATCCGGGTCACTGAGGCACGCAAGCCCCCAAACCCCGACAAGGTGGTGATCCTTTTGGGAGCTGATATCTCATTACACCAGTGCTATGTCTGAAACTGCTTCCGCTGCAGGCAGAAAGTTAAACCACAATTCATTTCCTGTTCTTCTATATATATATTCCTGTTTTTTTATGTATATGTATTGTGACTGTGGGCCTGCAGCCCACGCACACCAAACACAACAGCGCCATTACAGCACCCCGAGTGTTTTGGACAGCACGGAAGCAAATGGCTACAAGGCGGGGTGGCAGAAGCACACACTGCTGGCAGCTAATGAGTGGAGCGGCCACTCTTCACCCTCCTGCAGGAGCCAGGAGGATATAAAAGGGCACATCCAGGATGCTGAGGGGAGCAAGATCTCTGTTACTGTACAGAGTAACATGTGTCTCTCTCTCTCTCTCTCCATCAGAAGTGGATGAAGAAGATGATAATGACGAAGAAGACAATGCTCCCCGGCCTCCCCGCGCTCTCCGCCGGTGCCCACACTCTGCTCCCGTCACTCTGGGCACTGCCTTGACACTGCTGCAACCTGCACATCGCTTCCCACACCAGGAAGGCCGTGCCCTGCACCTGCACTCTGCACCTTCACACCCATCATCTCTATTCACTGATTTCTAATAAATAAAAGAGGAGTACTTTTCCCCATGTTTGCCTCCTGTGTGTCTGTGTTCTGCCCTGCCTCAGCTCTGAGTAGCCACACTGGTGGAGAGTGTAGGAAAAAGAACACAGACCCAGCAATGTACCAAGATGGATCCCATGCTACAGCACCTTTTGGAGACTAACATCCAGTAGCAGGCGGTGACCCAGAGTCTCCACACTGCCATGCAGGAGCTGCTGGCCCTTAAGAAGAAGCCATGCTCCGGTGCCTCGATTCCTCTCCTGAATCACAAAGCTCTGCAGCGAGGATGATGTGGAAGCCTATCTACAAACCTTCAAATTATTTAAAGGATATTAAAAGGAGAAATCTTCACACACTGTGGTCTGTCCCCTACCAACATGGCGGAAGAGTTCCACCACTGGACCTACCACCCCACGTCCACCCCTCGAGCCCAGATGGACTCGCTGCTCTGCATTGCCAAATGGTGGCTTCAACCAGAGCAGTTTACCACCACCGAGGTTGTCAAGCGGCTGGTCATGGATCATTTTCTAAGGGCTCTGCTGCCCGAAGAACGTAAAGCCATGGGGATGAGAGGCGCCGACACCCCCCAAGAGATGATAGAGAGCCTCAAGTGCACTCTGGCCACCCTGGACATCAGCAGGGGTGAGCGGCAGGAATTTGACCTAGGCCTCCCTCACAACCAGGGTCCCTGCTGGCCAGACCCCAATTTCTACAGGGAAAGGAACCGCCATAATAGCTGCCCCACCTATGAAACACCCCGGGACGTGTCCATGCCCACCGAGCTGGATCCGGCATCCTCTCAGCCAGTTAATAAACCCTGGTTGGCGGGATGTGCCCTCCACATGACATCCCTGCCCAATGCCCTGACACTCCCAGTCAATGTAGACGGCTGGCCAGTCACAGCCCTCCCAGCCTCCCTGGGGCGAACCTTCAAGATAACTGGGTCTGTCTCAGTCATGTGTGTACGGGGATATTAGGGAGGTCCCCATGGCTGAAGTTTGCCTCACCACCACGACTGGGGAGTGTCCCCTCTTCATCGAGCTCATACCCGAACTCTCTGTCCCCCTGCTACTCAGATGGGATTGGCCAGGGTTCCCCACAAGGATGCCAGTGGAAGACACCAGCAGCCCAGACCCAGGTCTGGTAGGCCTGCATGGCCCATGGAGAAGGGGACGCCGATGCCAGAGCCTCATCAGGTGAGACACCTTCTCCTTCTAATCCTGTCTCGTCTGTGTTTCACCAGGTCACCCAGGAGGGAAACCTCAGGCATGAACAGAAGGAGGACAACTGGCTGAGACACTGCTGGGGCCAGGTTTGGCAGATAGAGGGGATCACCCAGTACCCCAACCAGGGGCTCCATGTCTCCTTCTTCCTAATAGAAAACAGCCTCCTCCATTACCAAATGGAGCGCTGGGGCCAGGCTTGCAATCTACTGGTGATCCCTTGCTCCAAAACTCAGCCCTTGATGCACCTGACCTACACGCACCCACTGGGCAGACACCTGGGTCCTCAAAACACCCTGGAAAAACTGCAAATCAGACTTCTCTGGCCTGGTATGGATGCAGAAGTCCAGGCATTATGCAGGCAGTGTGCTCAGTGTCAGAGCACCGAGCCCCAGAAACCACCCCCAGCACCCCTCATTCTGCTCCCCATCATCGGCATCCCCTTCGAGCGCATAGGCATGGATCTGGTAGCGCTGCTCCTGAAATCCACCCTGGGCCACGAGTACATCCTGGTGATCCTGGACTACACCACCAGTTACCCCGAGGCAGTCTCCCTGCAGAAAGCCACCTCCCAAAACATCATGAGGGAACTTCTGCTGCTGTTCAGCCATGTCAGGATCCCCAAGGACCTGCTAACAGATCAAGGTATGCCATTTAACGTCTAAGCTAATGAGTGCTAAAGGTTGGCTGTTGCAGGTGAGACACATAAGGACCTCTGTCTACCACTCCCAGATGGACGGCCTTGTCGAAAGGTTCAACCAAACACTCAAACAGATGCTGAGGTGGGTGGTAGACAAGGAAGGAATGAACTGGTACTGGTTCCTTCCCTACGTGCTCTGTACCGCCCAAGAAACCCCTCAGGCCTCTACTGGCTTCACCCCCTTCAAGCTCCTATTCAGCTGGCGACCCTGAGGACTCCTGGACGTGGCCTGGGAGGCATGGGAAGAACAACCCTCCTCATACCGCTTCCTAGTGGAATATGTCCAGGAGATGCAGGAGCAGATCGACAGGGTAACGCCGGTCATCAGGGAGCACATGGAGGCTTTGTTGGTCCCAACGAGACCAACAAAGGGTCTAGAACTGGCCGGCCCAGCCTCTGGAATTCCAGCCAGGTGACCAGGTGCTCCTCCTACTCCCAAACACCTCCTGCAATTTCCTGGCTCGCTGGCAGGGCCCGTACACAGTCCTGGAAAGAGTAGGTCCGGTAAACTACTGCCTGCAACAGTCTGGTAAGCGCGCAGATACACAACTGTACCACATTAACCTGTTAAAGAAATGGGTCCAGCCCGCTCCTCTAGTCTCCACATTTGCCACTGTCTCCCGAGTGTACCTTGGTCCAATGGGGTGAAGATCTGAGCCTGGCACAAATAGAGGAGCTGAAAGAATTAGTGGACCAACATGCTGACATCTTTTCCACCATGGCAGGCCTGACATACCTGGTGCAGCATAAGATTAAGACCCCGCCAGGAGTGGTGGTTAGACAGCAGCCCTACCGCATCCTGGAAGCTTGCCAACAAGCTATTGAGGAGGAGGTCAGCCAGATGCTTTGTGATGGGATCATCGAGGAGTCCTCCAGCCCCTGGTCCAGCCCCATCATGGTGGTACCGAAGTCCGATGGTGGCTTCTGGCTATGTAATGACTTCCGGAGGCTGAACAAAGTCTCCAACTTTGAAAGCTACCCCCTTCCCAGAGTCGACGACCTGGTGGAGCACCTGGGGAGAGCCTGGTTTATATACCTCTTGACCTGACAAATGGATTTTGGCAAGTTGCCAACCCGTGGTAATGCCACCTGGGCCTGGACTGATAAAGCAGAACAGACATTCCAGGCCCTCAAAAAGGCTTTCACCAGCTCCCTATTCCTCAGGAACCCCAACTTCAAAAATCCCTTCACAGTCCACATGGATGCCTCAGAGACAGGGCTGGGGGCCATCCTGTTCCAGACATTCAACAAAGAGGAGCACCCAGTCCTCTATGTAAGCAGGAAGCTAACCCCTGCTGAGCAGAAGTACGCCGCCGTGGAACGAGAAACCCTCACAATAAAGTGGGCCATAGAGGAGCTCCAGTACTACCTGGCAGGGTGACACTTCACCCTGATCACCAAACATGCCCCCCTGCAGTGGATGGCCTGGGCAAAAGACACAAATGGCAGAGTAACCTGGTGGTCCCTCTCGTTGCAGGATTTCTTTTTCCAGGTCCAGCACCGAGTGGGAGCCCAGCACGGAAATGCTGATGGCCTCTCAAGAAGACACCCTCTGGACCCAACTCTTGCCGGCAGTGGATGAGGGATCGACTGAGGGATCGGAGATCACGAACATTCAGAAGTGGTTTTCGGCCTTGTGTTATAACACAGAGATAAAGAGGACCCAAACGCAGAACATAGACTCAGGGATCGAGGTAAATGGGTTTTATTGAGGACTTGAAGGAATGAAAGTGTGTGGGAAGGTGACTGGAATTGAAGTGGTCGAGGTCGGGATTCGAACTCGGGTCTTGGTTTGATTAATTTGTGGGGGTTTTTTAGTGTGTGTGTGTATGTGTGTTTTTCCAGGTGCTTCAGGTCCAGAGTGGGCGGGCTAGCTGTCCTTTGTGGTGGTGTTTATCCCTGCATGGAGTGTTGTGTGCAAACCTTTGCAGATTTTTGATTGGAAGTGCATGTGGGTGTGAGGTATTGTGCATGTTTGGGTGATTCAATATTTGGGGGGATGAGCCAAGTCTTGGGCTAGCCTGTTCTACTGCTGGTAAACCTCAGCACACATCAATAGACATATTCTCAAAACTGCTGAGTTCAGCAAATTCCCATTTCCAAAATGTACCCTCCACAGTAACATGTAGCATATTTACTGCCCTTTTAAACTGTACAACCTCGCACATTGGTCAGAATAAAATCTGAAACGTGCCAGAAATCCTGAAATATCTTATAACATTATGAGCATATTCATAGCTAATGACCAAAAATTTATGTTAAACTGGATCTGAAATGGCATAATTAATATAGCCACTATAATATTAATTAAACTAAAGTACGAGTGTTTTCTGTCTAAGAGCAACATCACAGTGAAGGGGAAAATCAATCAAAATCAAAACAAGCAATGTGCTATTGAGCAATAAAATTTACAGTGTTAAAGAGTAGCTTCCTTGCTGCTACATATCATTAATTAATCAAATATATATGCAAATTGTCTTAAAAAAGAGAGGATAAAAGAGGGGCATGGCAAGAAAGAGGAAATATCAGCTCTGTTTATCCTGCCTCCTGTCTCTTTTTTGGACAGCAGTAATTTATCCAGCTTTGACAGTCCTCTCTGTGGACACAAATAGAATAAACAATAAGATGCTGTTCAAAAACTAGATATATGACAGTGGGAGAGACAGACCAAATAGATATAGCCTGCTGGGATGAGACTAGTCCTTCAATTATTCCCTAATTTAAGTCCAAAACAGTGTATTCTTATTGACTCAAAGCAGCAGAGATGCACACTGAGTCAATATCACATGTTAATTGTGAAGATTAACATATTTCAATAGAATTCAATTTCATCCAAGGATTTGTGACACATCTAATTAACATCTGCTGAGTAAAATTCAGTATTGATAACTCACGGAATAAAAACAGTTGACTTAAGATTTATTGCACTGCACTGTACATATGGGAAGGAGTGTGGGAGATGGTGCTGTGATGTCTGGGCCTCTGAGCTGTCCTGCATTGCTTGCACATGACTTTAGAGACTAATACAATGACAAATGAAAATACCATCAAATTGATTTTTTTTTTGCCACAAAAAACTATATTCTCCAAGATTTGTAATTGATAAACTGTGTAAATAAATATCCATAACTAAAACAAAGATAAATGAAAATTTATTTTCATTGGTGTGAATATTTTTTGGCACAGGTTGAATGATTTTTTTGGCACAAAAGATGTGTAACTAAACACTGTCTGAGTATATCTTCAACTAAAACAATGATTGGCCAGCACCTGGTGGTCAGGACCTTACCCATGGGGCCCAGACGAGCTACATGGGACCATCCTCTTGTGGGCCTACCACCTGCAGAAGGAGTAGAAAGAGTCTGGCGCATTGTGGATTGGGTGGTAGTCTAAAGTAGAGCCCTTGGTGGACCGATCCCCTGCTACCGAAACTGGCTTTAGGAAACATGACCTCTGCAAAAGTGCAAAAGGAGCCGAAGCTAGTGTGGGAGGTGGAGAGATACCATCTATATGTAGTCAGGCTCACCTCAAAGCACCACATGGGCTCTGTAACTCTGAGCATACTCATAGCCTCCCAGTTCAGCGCAGGTGAACAAGAGAGTCTCCTTCCTTCGGCTTCATGTCAGAGGATGGACTCTAACTATTGTTTCTGCTTATGCACTGACCATCAGTTCAGAGTATTCAGTCTGGAGTACAGTTCAGACCTACAGTCTGTAGGTGGGGAGCTGGAATCTTACTGGGAGACTTTAATGCTGATGAGGGTAATGACAGTGAAACATAGAGGGTAGTGATTGGGAGGAACGGCCCACCCGATCACTACCCATAACATAAAGGTGTCCATAAATATACTTACATTGGTACTTGGAAGTTTGTGAATTTTCTATATATTGGCATAAATATGACCTAAAACATCATCAGATTTTCAATACAGCACATTGAGAAATCTGTAATATATACAGTGGTGCTTGAAAGTTTGTGAACCCTTTAGAATTGTTTATATATCTGCATAAATATGACATCAGAAAACATCAGATTTTCACACAAGTCCTAAAAGTAGACAAAGAGAACCCAACTAAACAAATGAGACAAAAATATTATACCTGCTCACTTATTGAGGAAAATGATTCAATATTACATATCTGTGAGTGGCAAATGTGCGTGAATCTCTAGGATTAGCAGTTTAATTTTAAGGTGAAATTAGAATCAGGTGATTTCAATTAATGGGATGACACTCAGTTGTGAGTGAGCACACTGTTTTATTTAAAGAACAGAGATCTATCAGAGTCGGATCTTCACATGTTTGTGGAAGTGTATCACAAAGGAGATTTCTGTGGACCTCAGAAAAAGAGTTGTTGATGTTCATGAGGCTGGAAAAGGATACAAAACAATCTCTAAAGTGTGTGGACTCCACCAATCTACAGTCAGATGGATTGTATACAAATGGAGGAAATTTAAGACCATTTTTATCCAACAAAGATCACTCCAAGAGCAAGATGTGTAATAGTCTGCAAGGTCACAAAGTAGCCCAGGGTAACGTCTAAGCAACTAAAGGTCTCTGTCACATTGGCTAATGTTAATGTTCATGAGTCCACCATCAAGAGGACACTGAACAACAATTGTTGCCAGAAGGCTATTAGAACAATATTTTGTGGATTGATGAGACCAAAATAGAATTTTTGGTTTAAGTGAGAAGGGTTATGTTTTGAGAAAGGAAAATGTCTGGGTTACGCATGTAACCCTGTTCCCTGAGAAGGGAACAAGACGTTACGTGAGCTTCACGCTGTGGGAAGTGCCTGCGCGTGCGACCAGTATCTGAATCTGTATAAAATCACACGTATTTATAGGCCTGCCATGGTCAGGTGATGTGGCAATTAAGTGCGTCTCCTGATATAAAAACGGCACCTGTGAACCATGCCATCAGCCTCTATTATCTGAAGCGAAGACACAATTCACAGGAAAGGGTATGGCCTGTCACAGAGGCTCCATCAGTAGGGGCGTGGCTGGCTGAAATGGTGGCCACGTAGACCCTAATTGTAGAAGGAGCCAACCTTGCTGAGAAACATTCCTGTAAGAACTCCAGGACTGTAGCCATTGCGCAGTTCACTGGGTCACAATAACGTTCCAACTGTTTAACATGGTCTCTACAACCTTTGTTGAGAGACCAGAATCTATGAGCTGGTGCCCCTCAGGGGCCAGACCACAGTTTACATTGTTCTGGCTGAGGGTGATAAATCAACCCTAAGGATTGAGACAATAGTTCCATGTGAACAAGAATCTCCCAGGGAGTGACGTCCAGCAGAGATACTATATCAGAGAACCATATATGAGCTGGCCAATAAGGCCAAACTGTAATACTGAATGAATGCGTGCAACATAGACCACCCCGCCGCAGCACACACAACCTGAAAAGGTACCCCTTAGATAAAGCCTTTTAGGAGGCAACCCCCCTAGTGGAATGAGCCCCTATGCCCAGAGGCGTAGTGAGAACGTGCGCCTCGAGCAATAGAGATTGCTTCCATTATCCAAATAGAGATGCGCTGCTTTGATGCAGCATCACATCTACTGTCACTGCCAAGCAGACCAGCAACTGCTCTGACTTACACCACTGGCCAGAGCGGTGGATGTAAGTACAGAGAGCCCTTACTGGACACAGTAGGTGCAATCTCTCTTGTTCCGGTGTGAGGAACGGAGGAGGGCAGAAAGCCTGAAACACTAATGGCTGGGTTGCAGATGTAGGTACTTAGGAATCATCTGGCCTAGGATCTAGGGAGGGATTGGCTACCAGGGGCAAAGTCAAGGCAGGAAGGGGCAACAGAGAGAGCTTGTAGATATCCTACTCACTTGAGAGATATCAGGGCCAGCAGAAGAGCTACCTTTAGAGTCAGAAACTTCTCTGAGGCTGACTCTAAGGGCTCGATTGGGGGGACCTGATGGACCTTCCAGGACCACAGAAAGGTCCCAGGAAGGTATGTGTGGTCTGCAGATGGGCCTCAGCCATATGACGCCATGCATAAACCTTGAAGTTAGAGGACGTTGCCCAACAGAGGCTCCATCAATAGGGGCATGACTGGTCGAAATGGCAGTCAGATAGACCCTGATTGTAGAAGGAGCCAAACCTGCTGAGAAGCATTCCTGTAAGAACTCCAGAACTGTAGCTATTGTGCAGTTTACTGGATTCCACTGGTGTTCCTCACACCACGAAAAAAAAGTTGCCACTTGAATGCATGCAATTTTCTCATGGATGGTGCTCTAGCATTTAACAGGGTCTCTACAACCTCAGTTGAGAGACTGGAATCTATGAGCTGGTACCCCTCAGGGGCCAGAGCATAGTTTCCATAGTTCCAGTCAAGGGTGATAAATCAACTCTTTGGCTTGAGACAATAGATCCCTGCAAACGGGAATCTCCCAGGGAGTACCATCCAGCAGAGATATTATCTACGGGAACCAAATTCAAGCTGGTCAATCTGGTGCTGCGAGCAGCAGACGTAGCACGATCTTAGCGAACTCTTTCTAGAGCTTGTGAGAGCAGAGCAATCGAGGGAAAGGCATATATATATATGTACATACCGAGCATGTATATATACATACCGAGCATGTATATATACATATATATATATATATATATATATATATATATATATATAATGTATATGTATATATACATACTCGGTTGTGCATCTTTTTCTTCCACACTTTTTCCTTCCGCTCAACTTTCTGTTAACATGCTTGGATACAGCACTCTGAACAGCCAGCTTCTTTGGCAATGAATGTTTGTGGCTTACCCTCCTTGTGAAGGGTGTCAATGATTGTCTTCTGGACAACTGTCAGATCAGCAGTCTTCCCCATGATTATGTAGCCTAGTGAACCAAACTGAAAGACCATTTTGAAGGTTCAGGAAACCTTTGCAGGTGTTTTGAGTTGATTAGCTGATTGGCATGTCACCATATTCTAATTTGTTGAGATAGGTAATTGGTGGGTTTTTGTTAAATGTGAGCCAAATTCATCACAATTAAAAGAACCAAAGACTTAAACTACTTCAGTCTGTGTGCACTTAATTTATTTAATACACGAGTTTCACAATTTGAGTTGAATTACTGAAATAAATGAACTTTTCCACTACATTCTAATTCATTGAGATGCACCTGTGTGTGTATATATATATATATATATATATGTTCTATACCCACTGTATATATACAGTGGGTATAGAAAAGAATCAAGCCCTTTAAAATAATCACATTTTGTTGCTTTTCAGCCTGAACTGAAGACAGAACAGTTTTTTGTTTTATCCAGCTGTATTTACTCAGTGCAACTTATAACATCCAAGTGAAAGATATAACAACAACATGTCAGAAAAAAAATAATAAAAAGAAAAAGAACCAGAATCACTGAGTTGGAAAAAGGATCACCCCCTTGCTTTAATTTGCCTTAATTTTTTAATTAAAGTCTTTAGTCTGTTAGGATATGTCTCTCCTCACTTTGCACATCTAGACGTTGCAATATTTGCCCACTCTTCTTTGTAGAATTGCTCAAGTTCAGTTAAATTTGATGGTGACTGTTTGTGGACTGCAGTCTTCAAGTCATTCCACAGATTTTCAATGGGGTTTAAGTCTGGGCTCTGACTAGGCCATGCAAGGACATTCACCTTTTTCTCCTTCAACCACTGTGTGGTCTGTTTTGCTGTGTGCTTTGGTAAACCTTCTTCCCATTGACAACTTTCTGGCAGAGGGCAGCAGATTTTCCTCAAGAATTTGACGGTATTTTGCCCAATGCATTTTCCTTTTATCCTGACAAGTGCTCCAGTCCTTGCTGCAGTGAAACACCCCCATAACAGGATATTATCACCTCCATGCTTTACTGTAGGAATGGTGTTATTTGGATGGTGAGCTGCATTGGATTTCCACCAGATATATCGTTTGGTGTTGAGGCCAAATAATTCATCTGACCATAACACCTTTTTCCATGTGGCCTCAGAATCTTCAGGGTGCATTTTAGCAAAGCTCAGTCATGGGTGGCTTTTTTCTTGCAACCCTCCCATACAAGCCACATTTGTGGAGAATTTGTGATATTGTTGTCCCATGCACACAATGACCACTCTTTGTCATAAATTCCTCCAGCTGCTTCAGAGTTGCTGTTGGCCTCTTGGTAGCCTCTCTGACCAGTTTCCACCTGGCACTTTCATCCAGTTTGGAGCGATGTCCTGATCCAGGGAGGGTCTGTGTTGTACCAAATACCTTCCACTGCTTAATAATAGACTTCACTGTGCTTCTAGGCATTGATAAAGCCTTTGAATTTTTTTTGTATCCATCTCCTGACTTGTGCCTGTCCACAATTTTATCCTGGAGATCTTTTGGCAGTGCCTTGCTACCCATAGTTGATTGTTTGCTTCAGTTGCACTACAAAATGCTCCGGGAAAGCTCTTTTCATGCTGAGCTAATCAATGACCACAGCTGATCACATTGAAAGTCAAATGGCTTTGTGTGCCATGGAGAAGGTGATTAGCTACACCTTATTGAGTTTACAAGTCATTTTTAGGAGGGGGGGTGATCCTTTTTCCAACTCAGTGATTCTGTTTTTTTTAATTTTTTTCTGACATGTTGGTGTTATATCTTTCACTTGGATGTTATAAGATGCACTGAGTAAATAAAACAGAAAATGTGTCCGCTTTCATTTCAGGCTGAAAAGCAACAAAATGTGATTATTTTAAAGGGGGTGATTATTTTCTATACCCATTGTGTATATATATATATATATATATATATATATATATATATATATATATATATATATGTATGAGATGTATCTATGCCTTCATGGAAATGCTCTTTGTCTGTTTGTAATCAACTTTATCTCTATCGCTTCATCTTGGCAATTGAAAATTTAACTAATATCCCTCGACATTATTAAAAATCAAAGATAAGATTATTCAGCTTGTTTTTAGATGCTTTTACTAATTCCAAGCTTTCTTATTCTAGTGCATAAGTGCACCCTCTCTATCTTTCAACCCCATGGGTACAAAATGGTTACGCGTTCATTGACATATTAATGGCAAAATTAGATCTCTAGAAAATAAGGAAAACTGCATCTCAATAGTAAACTTTAATGTCACTATTTCACAGTTACTGATTTACAATCCACTACTTTCCCTCATAGGGCTTCTCTGGTGAAGCAAATAATGAAGAGAAAGTCCACTGTGACCACTACTTAAATATACATAATGCCACAAAACATACAGAACCCACTAACTTTACAGAACAAACACCTACACTGTGACAAATGGAGAGTCAGTGCTTTAATGTTTTAATACTTTTCTGTCTACTGGGTTGTAATTAGGAAAAATTAACAATATTTAAGATATTAAGATATATTATTTTTATGCAGCAGTGGTATCTATGAGACTCCAAATAAAGTAATAACAAGTAAAGGCAATATCAACAAAAACTGAGGATTAAATAAGTAAATTCTTCTGCTGAATATTTATCAAGTAGGTTGGCACAAAGCCAGGCTCATAATTATAACATCAACATTCTGTGACATTACTAGTAACTTCTAGCACACCCTCTCTACTGGATTGCTCAGCTCTGTAATTTCTCAGCACTTTTGTCAGGTTTCCAATAAGTGCTGTGTTCACACTGTTACCCTCAGTATGTTTTCACCTGAGTGAAGCTCAGACAAACAGGTTGATACTTTTTTATTTTTCACTTTTCTGCTTGTTTTCATTTTATTTCATGCTGTAGACTTCTACAACCCCAATTCCAAAAATGTTGGGATGCTGTGTAAATAAAAACAGAATGCAATGATTTGCAAATCTCATAAACCCATATGTTATTCCCAATAGGACATAGAAAACACATTAAATGTTTAAACTGAGTAAATGTACCATTTTAAGAAAAAATAAGGTAATTTGAATTTGACGGCAGCAACATGTCTCAAAAAAGTTGGGACGGGGGCAACAAAAGGCTGGAAGAGGAAGTGTTACTAAAAAGAAACAGCTTTTTAGTACAATAGGTATGAGGTACCTATTGTGTTTCATGTAGGTGTTTATTACTGTGTGCATCTCTAAGATGCTGGTTCACAATTTTCTTTAAACCTTTAAAATATTGTAACAAAGCTCACAGCATGGCAAAACAACCTAATGGGTGCCAATGGGTATTTCCTCATTCTAATCCATGGAGTGCATATAATGTGTTACGACACCAGGTGTGTAGGACAGACGAGGGAGTCAGGATGCATGCACTGGGGAGACGTCAGATAATGCCACAGAGTTTATTAACAAAAAACACAGGAATCCACCACAAAAATACAAATAATAATCCAGGTTGTAATCCAAAAAAGGTAGTAATCCACAAAGTAGGGAAACACTCGAACCGAGGAAGTGGTCTGGGAACCACGAATACGAGACTACTGACATAAAAACAAAGACTACGGATCACAGCGCTACGGAATTTAAACTAATACTCATCTAAACTAAACTAATACTCCGCATTGAAGCGGACACAAACTGGGTTTTTTAAACACAGACAAATCATACACAAAATCAAAGACACCTGAAACCATTAATCAATGAAAAGAACATGAACCAATAGGAAATAAGGATGCGGAGACATGACGTGAACACAATAACAAAAGCACATGGCCGAGGTAAACACAACGTGAGTCTTTGTGAATGGCACTGGAATGCGCTCCTGTGGAATGCAGAAGTAGGCTACGCTCCATTTGTAGCATAGCGAGAGCGGGAAAACCTAACAGAGTCCCCCCTTAAGGCACGACTCCTGAAGCGCCACAAGTTCCATCCACTCTGGCGGACCTGGGCCCCTGGGCAGGATCCTAACCTCTGCCCTCCAGGACCTGAGGCTGGTGATGTCCAGTGTCCCGAAACCAGAGCAGAGCATGTCGGGTCCTCCCTTCATCCCTGGACGAGAGCTTGGACGAGAGCTTGGAGTGGTGTTTGACTTGGTGCTTGACTTGAAGCTTGACTTGGTGCTTAGCTTGAAGCTTGGCCTGGAACCAGAATCGGAGTCAGCCTTAACACCTGGATCGGAGTCAGCTTTGGCACCTGGATCAGAGACAGACCTCGAGACAGACTTGGAAACAGACCTCGAGACAGACTTGGAAACAGACCTCGAGACAGACTTGGAAACAGACCTCGAGACAGACTTGGAAACAGACCTCGAGAAAGACTTGGAAACTGGACAGAGAACTAGGTTAGACCCAGAACCATAAAGAAAATCAAAAACTTGGTTGGAAATAGAGCTGAAAACTAAATTAGAGACAGGGCTGGAAACAGAGCTGGAAATTAAATTGGAGACAGGTCTGGAGACAGAGCTGGAAACCAAATTAGAGACAGTGCTGGAAATTAAATTGGAGACAGGACTGGAGACAGGGATGGAAACAGAGATGGAAACCAAATTAGAGACAGAGCTGGAAATTGAATTGGAGACAGATTCTGAAACTGGACTGGAAGCTGAGCTAGGAAAGTAATTAGAGACAGAGGAGAGTGTTGGGTCAGAAACGGAGCTAGGAACGGAGCTGGGAATTAAATCAGCAACTGAACTGAGAATGAGAGCAAAAACATAACCAGAAATTAAACCAATATAGCTAGCAACTAAATCAGGAACAGAACTGGAAACAAAGTTAGAACCTTAACTAGAAAGTGGATTTGCAACAAAACTAGCAACTGGACTGAGAACTAAGCTAGAAATAGAACTGGAAATGAAGTTAGAAACCTGACTGGAAACAGGGATGGAAACAGGATCAAAAACTGGAGTGGAAACTGAGCTGGAACTGGAACTAGAAACCAGACAGGAGACAGAGGTTGAGACAGAGGTGGAGGGAACAGGACAGGGAACAGGATTGTGTATGGAACTGGAACCCTGGCCAGACACAGAACCGCCAACAAAATCTAAAACTTGACTGGGAATAGAACTGGCAACAGAACTAGAAATGAAATTCGAAACCTGACTGGAGACAGAGCTGGAAACAGGACTGGGACCTGGACTGATAACTGTACTGGAAACTGGACTGGAACCGGGAACGGGAGCAGGACTAGGAACAGGACTGGGAACAGGACTGGGAACTGGATCAGAAATTGGCCTTGGAATAGGGTGGAAATCTGGACATGGACTTGGACATGGACTAGAACTAGAGCAGGAACCTGGACATTGACTTAGATATGGACTAGGGCAGGAACCTGGACATGGACTGGGACATGGACTAGGACTCGGACAGGAACCTGAACATGGACTCAATTTTGCGCTAAAACATGGGCTAGGACTTGGAACGAAGGTCTTCCCATGGACCTCAGACATGGACTGGGCTTGAGAAGAGGTCATCCCATGGACCGCAGACATGGACTGGACTTGAGAAGAGGCCATCCCGTGGGCTTCTGACATGGACTCGACTTGGGAAGAGGTCATCCCGTGGACCTCTGACATGGACAGGGCAGGAGTCGAGGTTTCTTCTTGAAACTCTGATGAGAATATGGCTTGGGCGGAGGTCTCCTCTTGGACCTCTGGTATAAGCAGGCCAGGAGAGGAGGTGTCCTCATGAATCTCTGGCGTGAACAGGAAAGGAGTGGAGGTTATCTCTTGAACCTCCAAGAGCAGCTCAGCTGAAGGGACCTCCTGCTGGGCCTCTGGCTGGAGCTCGGGGCTGGAGGTTACCTCGTTAACCTCCAGAAGCTTCTCCACTTTGGAGACCTCCTGCTGGGCCTCTGGCTGGAGCTCAGGGCTGGAGGTTGCCACATAAACCTCCATGGGCAGCTCCGCTGTGGAGAACTCCTGCTGGGCCTCCAGCTGGAGCTCGGGGCTGGAGGTCACCACGTTAACCTCCAGGGGCAGCTCCATGGAGGAGACTTCCTGCTGGGCCTCCTGCTGGAGCTCGGGGCTGGAGGTTGCCACGTTTACCTCCAGGTGTAGCTCCACTGTGGAGATCTCCTGCTGGGTCTCTGGCTGGAGCTCGGGGCTGGAGGTTGCCACGTTTACCTCCAGGTGGTGCTCCACTGGGAAGACCTCCTGCTGGGCCTCCTGCTGGAGCTCTGAGGGTGCCTGCCTGTGGAGCCGCTTATGCACCCGCCAGCTGCCCTTAAAACAGCCTTGGGAGCAGAAGTAGCTGCTCCTTACTCCCATGTTCCTGCAGGTGGGGCACTGCAGGATGGCTGGTCGGGTGCATCCCTCGGTGACACACTCCTGGGTTAGGGGATGAGAGGTGCAGGCCACCACGTTAGCCCACTTACTCTCATAAAATTACAAAAAAGTTTGACTAGGTTGGTCACCCAGACGGTCCTTCCCCAAAAAGGTCCTGAGGTCGGGTTGGAAGTCTGAGCTCCTGAACACCTGAATTAGTAGATCCACAAAGCCCGAAACTGTTTTGAGCTGCGTGGATCCACTGGTAAGGTGAAGCTCCGCCCATTGGCAAGCAGAGCCGACCAACCGAGAGAGGAGGAACCCCAACCACTGCTCTTCGTTGGGTTTGGGGTCCTCCAAACTCAAAAAATAAAATTGTGCCTGCAAACAGAAGCATTGTGGCCAAGTGGCAAAGCCATCATACGTGTCCGGGGGATGAATGAAAGTCCACTGAGGAAAAAAAGTAGCATCATGAGCAGGCATTTTAAATGTGGCATGGCATGGCGTGGCGTGCCCTCACTTTCCCCGCTGCATCCATTTTTTGGCAGAGTATTCTGTTACGACACCAGGTGTGTAGGGCAGATGAGGGAGTCAGGATGCATGCGCTGGGGAGACGTCAGATAATGCCACAGTTTATTAACAAAAAACACAGGAATCCACAACAAAAAGACAAATAATAATCCAGGTTGTAATCCAAAAAAGGTAGTAATCCGCAAAGTAGGGAAACGCTCGAACCGAGGTAGTGGTCTGGGAACCACGGATACAAAGAATCGAGGAAGTGGTCTGGGAACTATGAATACGAGACTACGGACATAAAAACAAAGACTATGGATCACAGCGCTACGGAATTTAAACTAATACTCATCTAAACTAATACTCCGCATTGAAGCGGACACAAACTGGGGTTTTTAAACACATACAAATCATAGACAAAATCAAAGACACCTGAAACCATTGATCAATGAAAAGAACATGAACCAATAGGAAATAAGGAGGCGGAGACATGACGTGAATACGAAAACAAAAGCACATGGGAAAACACAGGAGGCGGAGACATGACGTGAACACAATAACAAATGCACATGGCCGAGGTAAACAAAACGTGAGTCTTTGTGAATGGCGCTGGAATGCTCTCCTGTGGAATGTGGAAGTAGGCTACGCTCCATTTGTAGCGTAGCGAGAGCAGGAAAACCTAACATAATCGTACTGATTATTTATTCAACCAGATACAGTGATGGAAAAAATTATTTGATCCCCTGCTGATTTTGTACGTTTGCCCACTGACAAAGAAATAATCAGTCTATAATTTTAATGGTAGGTGTATTTTAACAGTGAGAGACAGAATAACAACAAAAAAAATCCAGAAAAACACATTTCTTAAAAGTTATAAATTGATTGGAGGATGGCCTGGTGTCAAGAAGGGCAGCAAAGAAGTCACTTCTCTCCAGGAAAAACATCAGGGACAGACTGCTATTCTGCAAAAAGTACAGGGATTGGACTGCTGAGGACTGGGGTAATGTCATTTTCTCTGATGAATCCCCTTTCCGATTGTTTGGGGCATCTGGAAAAAAGCTTGTCAGGAGAAGAAAAGGTGAGCACTACTATCAGTCCTGTGTCATGCCAACAGTAAAGCATCCTGAGACCACTCATGTGTGGGGTTGCTTCTCAGCCAAGGGAATGGGCTCACTCACAATTTTGCCTAAGAACACAGCCATGAATAAAGAATGGTACAAAAACTTCTCCCAACTATCCAAGAACAGTTTGTTGATGAACAATGCCTTTTCCAGCATGATGAGACACCTTGCCACAAGGCAAAAGTGATAATGCACTGGCTCGGGGAACAAAACATCAACATTTTGGGTCCATGGCCAGGAAACTCCCCAGAACCTTAATCCCATTGAGAATTTGTGGTCAATCCTCAAGAGGCGGGTGGACAAACAAAAACCCACAAACTCTGACCAACTTCAAGCATTGATTATGCAAGAATGGGCTGCCATCAGTCAGGATGTGGCCCAGAAGTTGATTGACAGCATGCCAGGGCGAATTGCAAAGGTCTTGAAAAAGAAGGGTCAACACTGAAATGTTGACTCTTTGCATAAACTTCATGTAATTGTCAATAAAAGCCATCAACACTTATGAAATGCTTGTGATTATACTTCAGTAACAGTTAGTAACATCTGACAAAAACATCTAAAAACACTGAAGCAGTAGACTTTGTGAAAATTAATATTTGTGTCATTCTCAAAACTTTTGGCCACGGCTGTACATTGCATCACAGTGTATCAAACATTCACTCAAATGCTCTTTATATCATTCTGCACCAAATAAATTTACCCCAGGGGGTGATTCCAGGATTTTTATCTGATTTATACCTGATAATTTTAAATTTAATATGAAAGTAATTTAAAAAAAAAATATATATATATATTAAAATCAGTAGCCTTTTGAAATAATGATGTCAAATCTTTGAAAGATATAGAAAAATGTTGCTTACAGACTGAAAGGCTAATTTTTCAGAAATATTAATTTTGTTTATTTTTAAAATGTTAGTTTATTGTAACCTTGCTTTAAAAGGTAAATGAATAAATAAATCAATCGATGTCAGTGACATTAATTGATCAGTGACATCAAACCAACTTTCAAAGTTTCCCGATGATGTGGAACCTTGTTGGGCTGGTGTTCATGGAACAGAGTTACATACATAAGCTGATGTTCTATTCACCCCTTCTTATCACCAGTGGCAGTGTTAACACTTTATTCCAGTCAAGTATACCACTGCAGTTTGTTGCTGAATGTTGTGTAGCATGAGCAGAGTCAGTGACAGATGTGGGAACACATAAAATAGGCCACACTGGTGGGAAGGACTTGAGGGCCAACCAGGCCCTCCCAATATTCTGACTGGCTGATGTATTTGAGCTGCAGACTCTAAATACTTTTGAGATTTCTTTAATCAGGGAAAAATTACTTACTTGGAACAGATGTTTTCACAATGGAGCTAAAATGGCTGAACCCTAAGCACTAGTGGCTGGGAGGATATCAGAATTGAAGTTTATATCCCTGCAGCTTAGTCATCAGAATCTCTGTCTGATATAGTCAGTACTAAATAAAGTTTTCTATTCAGGCCTGTGCTCCTCCACACAGGCTCCTTTTGGCCATAGGGTTAATGATGTAGGGCTAAAACATATAGAGTTAATTACTTAGCCCACTGGTCTCCTATAAACAATGACGGAAATAGGTGAAGCGAAGGTTAATGCATTTTAATTTATGATTTAAATATCTGACTCCATTTAATTAATTATCTAACTCCAATAGAATAATCTTCTAGTTAGTGCTAGAAGTGATACAACTCAGTGTTCTAATAATATTTACTCTTAAGCAGCTTCAAGCAAAGCTTTCATTAAAAAGACGTTCCTACGTTAGAGACATTTATTTAGCTTCTTTACTGAACCAGTATTTCATTAGCTCAGAGGTTTCTATCAACGTGCAAGCCTAGGCATTCCTATTTTACTTGTCAAAAGTTCTGTTTAAACTTACAAGTATTAGCCTTTACTTTTAGCTTGTCAGAGGTTGACTTTAAAAGTGTCTATACTAATGTACTATAACTTCAGCTTAAGGAATTATTCCTAGTAAACACATATAAAACATATGAATCATGCACTCTTAGTGTGTTGTACTTTTTCAGATAAAACACTGAGTATCCAGAGATAGACAACAAATGAATTTAATACAAAATCACAATTGAAGAGGTACATAAAATAGAGAAAACGGTAACTTACAGGATTATGGTCAGCGTCACGGATATAGGATGTGTGATGGAAAAGCATCTATGGCAAAAGGCCCTTCTGATGTTACAAATGCATTTCTGATGTTACCTTATTCTTAACTCCTGATGTTATAAGGCCCCCTTTTCTCTCTACCGAGCAGATCCTCTTATACCCCTGAGCCTCTTTGAAACTATATAGTGACCAGGATACCAAATGTAGATGAAACAATGTGTTTTATGGCAGAGTGGACCCCAATGTGTCTTATGGCAGGGTTATCTCACTTTAAGGAACTGTATGTTAATTAAGTTCCTGAGAATGGTTTCATGCAAACCAGGGGGTGCCAGCATGTCTGTGTGTCTGTGTGTGTGTCTGTGTGTGTGTGTGTGTGTGTGGAAAGAGCACATATTGGAACATATATTGTAAATGTTATTTGCTAAACTATATGATATTTATGATATCACCACATCGTCCCCCATGAAATATGAATACAAATGATACCAAACATGCCCTAAGGAATACTGTAATTAAGCACGGTTTAGATGACCAGTTTTAGTTCATGTGGTATCTTTGAAACACATTCCTAATAATTTTAACCTTAATCAAATTACTGCCACAATTTTAGAAATCTACTACAATGAGCAGCCCTGGTACAGCTTTTGCAGGTTCAATAATAATAATAATAATAATAAAATAAACTTTATATAGCGCCTTTGAAAAGGCCCCTCAAGGTGCTTTACATAAGAAAAGAAAACAGAACCAGAAGTAAATGGCATAAAACAAAGTATATAGGCATGTGTAAAAAACAGTTACTACTAATAAAATACAATTCAATAATAATAACAACAATAATAGTAATCCACAGAGCTCCAAAGTGAAACAAAACCCACTCTTCTCCACTGCAATATACAGCTGCAATCGGAAATATCCAACCCCCCTCACCTTAAAGGGCACCATGGTGATGTGTATAGAATTGAATGAAAATATACAAAAAGTCTCAGTAAACATTAAAGAACACTTATGGATACATACAAGCAATTTTGATAACATAAGTTGACATAATTTTGAGTTTAAATGAAAAACATCTAGTTCTCTTGACAAATGTCCCAGTGCACTTGTCTTTGCCGATTCTTCTCATGCAAAAGCTTCCACCTCATTGAGGTTTTATGCTGCAACTGCTTTCTTCAAATCCCACTAACGATTTTCTGTTGGATTTAAATCTGGAGACTGAGAAGGCCACACCAGGACATTCCAGGATTGATTCTTTAACCGAGCTTTGGTTGACTTGGAAGTTGTTACGACACTGGGGTTAAGAGGGAGACAGGATGCACTCGCAGGGGAAAGTGGTCAGTTTATTAGGTACAAACAAAAGGGCACATTCGAAAGTGATGGGACAACAACACAATAAATACAGAGACAAGCACGTCACTTTTCCAAAAGGGGTTAGCCATAGATGAGAACACTTACAGGGCAAAAACCCAGAAAATCATGAAACAGTAATCCAAAGGCTTACATGGCAAAAATCCAGGAAATCATGAAACAGTAATCCAAAGGCTTACAGGGCAAAAATCCAGAAAATCATGAAACAGGAATCCAAAGGCTTACAGGGCAAAATTCCAGAAAATCATGAAACAGTAATCCAAAGGCTTACAGGGCAAAAATCCAGGAAGTAGCGAGACATACATTCAGGAACCCGGGAACGCCAGATAAACAAAAACTTAAGAACTAGCGCAAGGACCAGGGAACACCTGGCAAACAAAAACCTAGGAAAAACTACGAAGCTTTAGCTTCCTCGCTACCGATCATTATCATCAGGAACATATAGTTACGTTTAGCTATCACGAGTCACTTTCAGTTATTCTAAATCAATACTCCGTGCTCAAGTGGACAAAAATAGGGGTTTTAGTAACAAAGGTAATCAAAAGCAAACGAGAAGAAACGCACGACACCTGGAAATCAGACAATAATCAGACAATAACGAGAGAACCAATGACAGAACATGGGAGGAAACAATGTGACACAAACCCAACGGACCAATAAGGACGCGGGGGAAGAGACATGACGTAAACAAAAACAGAGGAGCACATGGCAACGTAAACAAAACCAGAGTCTTTGTGAATGGAATGTCCAGCGGAGAGTTTTTTAATAGCGCTAGAAAGCGCGCAGACATGCTGCTCCATAGCGGGGCAGCGAGATATGCTGCTCCTTCCCGGAGCAGCGATTGGCGAGAGCTAACAGAAGTGTGCTTGGGATCATTGTCTTGCTGGAGTGTCCAATTATAACCAAGGTTCAAAGGCATAACATTCCTCCTCAAAATGTCTTAGTATTTCTCTGAATCCATGATGCCAGTCACAAAGTCAATACTGCCAGTTCCTGCAGTAGAAAATAGTGATCTTCTTATGGTTGCCACTGTCACATTTGTCCCAGGCTTCATCAAGTCATCCTGTAAGTTTTTTGCTGTAACACAGGGGTTTTTCTTCATTGTCCTGATGAGAAACTGAAGAAGGGCAGCAATGTTCTTTATGGTGAGCAGTGGCTTTCTCATTGCAACCCTATTGCACACTATTGTTGTTCAGTGTTCTCCTGATGGTGGACTCATAAACATTAACCTTAACCAGAGTGTGGGAGGCCATTAGTTGCTTTACTTACAAGGACAATGTTAGTTTGGACCTCCATCTGATCAGGATCTCTTGGGGGTTCTGAGAGAATATTGGGACCTTCAGGAGGTTTTCAGTGAAAAAAAAAGCCTAGGTCCTTCCCCCTCAACGAGCATATGATTGTGCCACCAACCTCCTCCCAGGAACCACCATTAACTGCAAAAAGCAACACCGTTAGGGCTGCCAAAGGTCGGGAAATTTGCTGATTGTGTAAATGCCTAAGTTTACGTTTATAGGCTCACAATGAGAATAAATGGATTGAAAACTTATAACCCCAACATATTTCATGTAATTTCATTTAAATACATAAAAATAGATGTAATTTTTAAAAAAACTTAAATAATAATAATTAAAAATATATAAGAACAGGAATAATACCACCGCATGAAATGTATCGCTTGTGAAGAATTGCAAAGCAACACATACAGTTTTCACAAAGCAATTTATACAGTTTGCGAGCATGGCTTCAGCATGTCAGATTTTAATTTGTGGCTCAAGAAGCCAGCACAGATAAACTATACCTGCAGCCCGTGCACAACAAACATGACACACTCCTCACACAACTGCAGGCAGGGTGCTGAATGGACAGCACCTATTCAGCACCCTGAGTGTTTTGGACAGCAAGAAAGCACATGGCTACCAGGCTGGGTGGCAAAAGCACACACTGCTGGCAGATAATGAGTGGAGAGGCCACTCTTCACCATCCCGCAGAAGCCAGGAGGATATTAAAGGGCACAGCCAGCACGCTGAGGTGAGCCAGTCCTCCGTTACTCTTGCAAGTAACATGTCTCTCTCTCTCCCGCAGAAGCGGACGCAGACGACAAATACGAAGACGACAACGATAATGGTCCAAGGCCTCCCTGTGCTCTCCGCCTCAATGCTGCAACATGCATGCCGGTCCCCATGCCAGGAAGGCCACACTACGACCCTGCACACTTCACCTCCCAACACTGAACTTTATTCAAAATGTCCCCACGTCTGCCTTCTGTGTGTCTGTGTTCTGCCCTGCTTTTGCTCTGAGTAGCCACAGAACAAAAATAACAAAATGTATTACACACCCTACAACACAGCAGCAAACTCCATTTTAGAGGTTTGTGTAGGGAAAGAACAGTATTATTTTGTCTTATGTCTTCATCCACATTGCTTACAGTGCACAATAGCAGAAACAGGGGTCAAACAGTCATCTGGGACCCTTGAGACATCCAAAGGTCACGTATAAAGTTTAATTTCATTACGAAAAAGTATCGCAAAGATACAGCCTACTGTACATTCCCATTTGTTTGGAAATGTTCTATATTTTCTGACCTGTAGGTAGCACAGTCACAAAACTGGCAAGGACCCTCAGATTATGGTCCCAATGACCCATACCAAGTTTCGTTTCAACACGCAAATGTGTTGCCCAGATATTGTCTCACATCTAATCGGTGCCTTTGCCATAAGATTCATTGCTGTGTCACAGGCAAACAGGTTGCAATATAAAAAATGTTTGTGTGGGTTCAACTGAAGTTGATATGAGTGAGATTTGGTAACAATTGGACAAAATTTGTAGGAGGAGTAGCAAAAAAACAGTTTTCAATGAATTTCAAAATGGCTGACAGGCCGTACACCCGATTTTTTCATGTTGGTGTGCATTCCAGGGAATCATAGGAAAGTAGAATTGTGGATTTAGCACAAGTTCTTCAAATTATATAAAGAAAAAAGTAAAAGCTACTATAGCACTTCACCACTAGGTGGCACTAGAGCGAAACCTCTTGGACACATTCAGGGTGTGGTCCTGAATATACATAAGTTTGGTGCTGATAAAAATAAAATTGCAGAGATATGACTTAGGAACCTGTATTTTGCAGGCACATTGCGGGAGAATGGTTTTCAATATCAAAAATCCATCTGATACATTTTTTGCAGACACATCTTAAGATGATATGACCCAAATTTGATGATTTTTTGGTATAATTTGTAGCAGGAGTAGCGAAAAAAAAAGAGATTTAAGCATTTTCTACCTGTCATTCTAACTTTGACCTCTAGGTGGTGCTGTCATGAAATTTGTTGAGTAGACTAAGGTCATAGTCCTGAAGACATGTACTAAGGCTGTGTCCAAAATTGTATACTGTGACAGTACTACTGCATTCGATTACCTACTGCTCAGCCTTTGATACAGTATGCACGGTTCAATATAAGTGGTAAGCATGAATACAAGCCAGATGTACAATGCGACGCGGATTCTGACAGTTCTTCCACACCAGTCCCATTGCATTATGGGATAGTGCAGTATCCACAGTGTCCAGTGATTCCATACTGCAGAATTGAGATGGAAGCAATAGGTTATCCAGGTATTTCTCGCCAACTGTTTTATGAATACTGACAATTCAGATATACTACTCCTTTGGTGTACTGCTTTTCTCCTACTGTGTAGTAGGGCAGTAGGGATATTTGGATGCAGCCCAAGTTTCATGACAATGTGTAAAGTTATTAATGGGGCACCGTGTCACTTCCTGATTGACGACTTCATCACCAGATTTGTTGGCTTGTTACAACCGAATGGTTTTGAAAATCAAAATTCCATTTGAGAACTTTTGTGAGGATTGGTCTGATGATGTTATGAGGCAAAATTGGGGAAATTTTGTTAAAATGTAGGAGGTGTAGCGAAAAAAGAGTTTTTAACAAAATCTAAGATGGCCGAAAATTAGGCGGAAATTTCTAATTATGGCATTGAAATTTTGGCCACATGGTTCAATAGTTATGGGCATAAATGTACTTTGAAATTTGGCCAAATTTTGAACTCTTGGTGGCGCTAGAGCTTTGGGAGCTTGGGGCCCAGATTTGGTGTATTTGTAGCTGAATGTGTCCTGAGGCCAAATTTTCACAACTTTTTACCACACGGTTCTATGGGCTGCCATAAACACCCTAACCAGAATAATAATAATAATAAGAAGAATCCATAGAAAAGCTCCTCCAGGGCAAATACTGGTGACGAAACATGCTCTGGGACATTCACCAATTCATATCCTCCTGGTCTATGCCCAAGCCATCGTTCCTCGCACCCTATCAGCTGGCTAACTATTGACTTTGTCACAGATCTCCCCGCATCCCAGAACAACAACATCATGAGGTGATCACTTCTCTAAGTCCCTAGGTCTCATACCATCCCCCAGTCTGCCAACCACAATCGCGATGACGGATCTGATATTTAACCACGTTTTCAGGTACTTTGACACTCTGGAGGACATAGTGACTGGGAACCTCAGTTCACCTCACATCTATGGGGAGGTTTTATGGAGAAACTTGGCATCTCAGTTAGCCTCACATCAGGTTCATCACCCCAGTCAAATAGCCAAGTGGAGACAGCAAATCAAGAGATAAGATGGTGCTTGTGCTCATTCTGCAATAATAACCAGGAGGACTGAGCACAATTTCTCTCCTGAGCTGAATACGCACAGTACTCACTCTGGCACTGCCACCAAACTCACACACTTCCAGTTTTATGAATACTGACAATTCAGATATACTACTCCTTTGGTGTACTGCTTTTCTCCTACTGTGTAGTAGGGCAGTAGGGATATTTGGATGCAGCCCAAGTTTCATGACAATGTGTAAAGTTATTAATGGGGCACCGTGTCACTTCCTGATTGACGACTTCATCACCAGATTTGTTGGCTTGTTACAACCGAATGGTTTTGAAAATCAAAATTCCATTTGAGAACTTTTGTGAGGATTGGTCTGATGATGTTATGAGGCAAAATTGGGGAAATTTTGTTAAAATGTAGGAGGTGTAGCGAAAAAAGAGTTTTTAACAAAATCTAAGATGGCCGAAAATTAGGCGGAAATTTCTAATTATGGCATTGAAATTTTGGCCACATGGTTCAATAGTTATGGGCATAAATGTACTTTGAAATTTGGCCAAATTTTGAACTCTTGGTGGCGCTAGAGCTTTGGGAGCTTGGGGCCCAGATTTGGTGTATTTGTAGCTGAATGTGTCCTGAGGCCAAATTTTCACAACTTTTTACCACACGGTTCTATGGGCTGCCATAAACACCCTAACCAGAATAATAATAATAATAAGAAGAATCCATAGAAAAGCTCCTCCAGGGCAAATACTGGTGACGAAACATGCTCTGGGACATTCACCAATTCATATCCTCCTGGTCTATGCCCAAGCCATCGTTCCTCGCACCCTATCAGCTGGCTAACTATTGACTTTGTCACAGATCTCCCCGCATCCCAGAACAACAACATCATGAGGTGATCACTTCTCTAAGTCCCTAGGTCTCATACCATCCCCCAGTCTGCCAACCACAATCGCGATGACGGATCTGATATTTAACCACGTTTTCAGGTACTTTGACACTCTGGAGGACATAGTGACTGGGAACCTCAGTTCACCTCACATCTATGGGGAGGTTTTATGGAGAAACTTGGCATCTCAGTTAGCCTCACATCAGGTTCATCACCCCAGTCAAATAGCCAAGTGGAGACAGCAAATCAAGAGATAAGATGGTGCTTGTGCTCATTCTGCAATAATAACCAGGAGGACTGAGCACAATTTCTCTCCTGAGCTGAATACGCACAGTACTCACTCTGGCACTGCCACCAAACTCACACACTTCCAGTGTGTCTTATGTTACCAGACACCATTGTTCCTGTGGAATGCCAACCCAACTGATTCACCTGCAGTGGGTGAATGGTTCAGGTGGATTGAGCATGTGTGGGAGCAAGTCTAGCAATTACTTGAACCCATGGCCCAAATAACCAGAGTTTGTATACTGATGCAGAGGAGAAACTGCAAACTTTGAACCCATGGCTATCCACCCAAGACATCTGAGGTAACATACAAGCATGACCTTCCATGTCACAGCCACCTAGCCCCAACTTTTCACATCTCATACATAAGGTCCCCTCCCCGAAATCAACCTCCCTCCCACCACCTCAGGTAAGTTAGCAGAAAATCTTAACAGAAACAGTAACTTTAACAGATGGAAGCCAATGGAAACTTTGATATGGATAAAGCTGCATGCATGTACCTGAAATGATCCAGTGATGAAGTGATATATTTTGAACACTATTATCCATCTTAATTTAGTTTCACTATTATAGCGTGCTGTGTATTATATCCACAGTTATGTTAGCCTACATGTTTATTACAAATAGAAACTTGGTCAGTAGTTACATAGAGAGATATGTAATGTTTGTAAAGTGTTTTAGCTGACATTTATGCAGTTTCTCATACCACTATGGACTTTTACTGTACCATTTTCATTTTTTTATTGCATTGGCACAGGCTGTCACTCTTACTTTTGTTGGTAGTCGAAAAAGGCAAGAACGAGAGAGAAGAGTTTGAATTAGAGAAAGAGAGTCAGTTGGGTAGGATGAAAAAACTATATTACATTATTTTGGTGTGTTTTGTGACACACATAATTCACAAATGTATGGTTTTTAGGAGACATGAAGTAAGTGTAATGTTAGTGTGTATTATAGAGGTATTTATATGTATATGTTTGTATTTACATTATATATACCCATATTATACACTCCGGTCATCTGAAAGAAAACCCAACCCCGGTGTTGTCATTGTGTGGATTTTGCTTTTTTTATTGCTAACTTTGCATAGGTTCCTCCCTGATATAAATTATTGTAATTGGTGAATCAAAATAAGCAGTACAGCTGTAAATACAAGAAGAATGAGGCATTAATTTAACAGTAATCATCTGACTGACTCAATAAACTGTTTAATTCAATATATGTCTTGATCAAACATCTATAATACCACAAAACACATTCAAGCCACCTAATTATGTTTCCACCTATTTATAATCTTCAGTACATCTAATAATCCAACCATTATCTAGCAGACATGTATTATTATATTTTAAACTGATCCATGATGGTTTAAAGTAGATGAGCCAGACAGCTTAGAAAAAGTCATTAGGCCCCTGTGCCACATATTGATGCTATTAAGCATACTGGTAGCAGTGGTAGCTCAGTGGTTAAGATGTTGGACTACTGATCAGACGGACGTGAGTTCAAATTCCAGCACTGCCAAGCTGCCACTGTGGGCCCTTGAGCAAAGCCCTTAACCCTCAAATGTTCAGTCGCTCTGGATAAGGGATAAGTAAATGTATTAAAATGAATGAAAAGGCACCTTAAGCTTGCTAGGCACAGACCTGGGATTATGTGTAATGATTTAAATTTCCAAAAGATCAGACTCAAAGGTGGCAATGCAATTAAACTGAGTGCAATATGTCATTCCCTGTTATTTACTGTTGGAACAGTGTATTTATGGTATGAAGGTATCAGGGTGTTTTCACACTATTTGCTTATATTTTTGAACACCATATAATACCACATCTCTGTGAGAATTGCTAGAATATTGTTTGAAGAGACTTGTTTAGAGAATTGGTCTTAGCATTCAGTAGTTTACTGGAAATGTAGAAAGATGAGCCACATGCAACCAGTGTCTGAATTTCTTGGACAATATGGAAGAGCACCAACTCAGACATCCCCTGCACTGACTGTGTAGTGAAACCCATGTCAACACAACATGCTAGGCTGGCAGACTTGAACCTTGGCTCAAATCTGAGTCAAATCTGACCCAAGCATTTCAACTTTACTTATTATTTCAAAATGTCAGCTAATCAACAGCCCTTTCTGAGTTGATCTGGATGTGTTCGAGCAGGAAAAACAGTAAAATGTTCAAGATAGTGGTGGTAAGCATCCTTTGTTATTTGGCACAGACATCGGGCCATTCTACCAGAAGCATCCTCCTCCTCATCTAGTGCTACACCACTCCAGAAAGTCTGTTCTACTGCTACCTGGGCTCCACCATAAACTTTCTAAATATTTTACAAGGTTATCCATGCCTTCCAGTGGTCTGAGTGTGTTGAATGATCAGGCCATAACAAAATCACATACTGTCAAGACCATATAATCATAAATCTTTAGATACAACAAACCAGTGTATAACCACTAAGAAATCTTATGTAAATTTGCATGCTGAATAGACCAATCATGTTAAGACACAAGGCATGTGAACAAAAGTAGAATTAGCTTCTAGTTAGTGTGCCCACCACACAAGAATAGTTTCTTGCTCAGCAGGATTCATCTCTGAGTACCTTTCAGGGCAGTCCTAGGCTGAGCCTTATTCATCATGACATTCTTGGAATACGTTATCCAGGCATTTCACACTGCCCCTGATGTTTAGGAGGAGTGAAATTATCTGCTAGTTACAGTGGGGGGAAAAAGTATTTGATCCCCTGCTGATTTTGTACGTTTGCCCATTGACAAAGAAATGATCAGTCTATAATTTTAATGGTAGGTGTATTTTAACATCTCAGGAGGGATTTTGTCCCACTCTCTTTGCAGATCCTCTCCAAGTCATTAAGGTCTTGAAGCTGACATTTGGCAACTCAAACCTTCAGCTCCCTCCACAGATTTTCTATGGGTTTAAGGTCTGGAGACTGGCTAGGCCACTCCAGGACCTTAATGTGCTTCTTCTTGAGCCACTCCTTTGTTGCCTTGGCTGTGTGTTTTGGGTCAATGTCATGCTGGAATACCCATCCACGACCCATTTTCAATGCCCTGGCTGAGGGAAGGAGGTTCTCACCCAAGATTTGACGGTACATGGCCCCGACCATCGTCCCTTTTATGCGGTGCAGTTGTCCTGTCCCCTTAGCAGAAAAACACCCCCAAAGCATAATGTTCCCACCTCCATGTTTGATGGTGGGGATGGTGTTCTTGGGGTCATAGGCAGCATTCCTCCTCCTCCAAACACGGCGAGTTGAATTGATGCCGAAGAACTCGATTTTGGTCTCATCTGTTCACAACACTTTCACCCAGTTCTCCTCTGAATCATTCAGGCAAACTTCAGATGGGCCTGTACGTGTGCTTTCTTGAGCAGGGGAACCTTGCAGGCACTGAAGGATTTCAGTCCTTCATGGCGTAGTGTGTTACCAATTGTTTTCTTGGTGACTATGGTCCCAGCTCCCTTGAGATCATTAACAAGATCCTCCCATGTAGTTCTGGGCTGATTCCTCAGCATTCTCATAATCATTGAAGCTCCGTGAGGTGAGATCTTGCATGGAGCCCCAGACCGAGGGAGACTGACAGTTTCTTCTATTTGTGAATAATCGCACCAACTGTTGTCACCTTCTCACCAAGCTGCTTGGCGATGGTCTTGTAGCTCATTCCAGCCTTGTGTAGGTCTACAATTTTGTCCCTGACATCCTTGGACAGCTCTTTGGTCTTGGCCATGGTGGAGAGTTTAGAATCTGATTGATTGATTGCTTCTGTGGACAGGTGTATTTTATACAGGTAAAGAGCTGAGATTAGGAGCATTCCCTTTAAGAGAGTGTTCCTAATCTCAGCTCATTACCTGTGTAAAAGACACCTGGGAACCAGAAATCTTGCTGATTGATAGGGGATCAAATACTTATTTCCCTCATTAAAATGCAAATCAACTTATAACTTTTTTGAAATGCGTTTTTCTGGATTTATTTTGTTGTTATTCTGTCTCTCACTGTTAAAATACACCTACCATTAAAATTATAGACTAATCATTTCTTTGTCAGTGGGCAAACGTACAAAATCAGCAGGGGATCAAATACTTTTCCCCCCCACTGTACGTATGTAACTGTGGTTTCATGAATCATGATTAAACTTACTGTTTACTTAATTTTGTACAAAAAGCTCCAATTTCTGTTTACACCATTTAGTTTTGT
Source organism: Cranoglanis bouderius (assembly GCA_023630585.1). NCBI lineage: Eukaryota > Metazoa > Chordata > Actinopteri > Siluriformes > Cranoglanididae > Cranoglanis > Cranoglanis bouderius. Next base: position 11,312,474 of record CM042566.1, read on the forward strand.
TGAGGTTCAGGTCAAGCATTGCCTGAAATGAAACCCTGCCCATCTGGGATCTATTCATCTTGTATAATGAAGTAATGTGGGTCTTTCACTCACGTCTGAGTTTTCATTAAAGATACCGTACACACGATAATTTAAGGCATTACCAAAATACTATTGTCATCAGGCCTGTTTCTTATTTGGGTCACTGCAGCTTTGCTAGCAAAGTAAAAAATAGGCTTTGTAGGCTGGAAGCTTCCATAATAAACTCTTGTAATGCATGCCAATCTGTTCAGGATTTTGGTTCTTCTTGATTCCCTTTAGAGTAGAAGGACATTTTTTCTATCAGAAGATATTTCTCTTCAAAAGAACAAAAAATTATCTCTAAACCTGTGTCTGCCATTGTCCTTTATGGAAAACGAGGCTTGCTCAGACTTAATTTTAATTGCTGCTTACAGTTCGTTGAATTGAAATTGTGAGTTTATACTAAGACTTACACTCTGTCCTTCATTCTGTCCTCCCCATTCGTCTCTTAATTATATACTGCTGGTGGAGCACTATACTGTAATTATAGATCACAAATGAGAATTCAGAAGGTTTATAAAAAAGCCTGATGAAAAAATGAAATGGAATAAAAGGCTAAAATGGACATGACATGAATTGACTGAATTCCCTAGTGCCTCTTCTACTCCATCCATTTCTAGCAGGTGTTTGATTCACTTGACAAAATCGGACAAATTAACTGACAAAAATATTTCCAGTTTATTTCTCTGTAAATTCAGAAAAGCACAGCCTAAAAACCCATTTACATGTTATAGCTACACCAGTGTAACATTTCTGTTAAAATCCTAAACCTTCATTTGATTTATGATAAACATAAACAGTATGATTAATATAAACAGTAATGGAGAACCCCAGCAACACTGCTGCTACTCAGTGTCACTACTGTACTGAGAATGATCTGCCACACATGGAAGGGTAGAAGGGAACTGAAATTGTTCATAGCAATGGGTTACAGTCATGAAATGTACAACAAAATACAAAATACTTGCACCCAATAAAACTTTGTGTACTTTCTTAAAGATGTTATTTAGAGAAACCTATGCAAAAGGTTAAAGTCTAAAATATTTTTGTATTGTCCCACAATTACAGTGCATATTTTCTAACTAAACAGTAAAGTTTAGTCACACAGGGGAAGAGTTCAGTCCCACTGAATTCACATTGTGTCATGGATATGCCGGAAAGAACTCTGAACTACAGTTCCCAGCAGCCACTGCACCCCACTGCATCACTCTCACATGACCACCTGCACCTGATTCACATTTATGTTAATGAGCATTTGTGTGTATATATAGTCACAGTTTGAACTGCACTGGTTGTCTTGCTTTGATTGTCTCATGTTGTGGGGTTTATTGTTTCATGTTTGTTTTTTGCCATGTGCCCTTAGTTTCTTTTGTGTTTATTTTCATCATTATTAAAGCCTTAATGTGCACTTGCATCCGTCTCCGCCTCCATTACATGACACATTGGCATATCTCTCATTTCCTCCTTAGTGCTTGGTCTTAAAGGGATAATTTCTGTAATGAATCTAATAAAGAATAGATCAGGCTGCAGCTTTGAAAAACTGATCTCAAATGCTGCAGTCTAAAGGTGGTAGTGCTGCATATCAACAGCGAAGATGGTAGCATAAGAGTGATGAGAGAGACAGGAATATCCCATTCCAAGAAAGAACAGGAGAAAAAAAGGGCCTGACTTGCAGCTTACTAACCAGGTTAGTAATAAAGAGTTGGAAGAATATCTTTGCCATTATTTATCGCTCTGGATAAGGGCATCTGCCAAATGCCATAAATGTAAATGTATTATTTAAACAATAAGTTGACAATGTATAGTGGTGATTGAAAGTTTGTTAACCCTTTAGAAATTTCTATATTTCTGCATAAATATGACCTAAAACAATAAAAAAAAATATCTAAAAGTAGATAAAGAGAACCCAACTAAACAAATGAGACAAAAATATTATACTTGGTCATTTATTTATTGAGGAAAATGTAAATACCAACATATCTACCATACAGTGGGTATAGAAAAAAATCACCGCCCTTTAAATTAATCACATTTTGTTGTTTTCAGCCTTAAATGAAGATGGACACAGTTTTTTTTTTATCCAGCTGTATTTACTCAGTGCAACTTATAACATCCAAGTGAAAGATATAACACCAACATGTCAGAAAAAAATTAAGAAACAGAATCATTGATTTGGAAAAAGGATCACTCTCCATTTGGTTGAACCACCTTTTGCTTTAATTACATCCTTTAGTCTGTTGGGATACGTCTCTACTACCTTTGCACATCTAGACTTTTCAATATTTGCCCACTCTTCTTTGCAGAACTGCTCAAGTTCAGTTAAATATGATGGTGACCGTTTGTGGACTACAGTCTTCAAGTCATTCCACAGATTTTCAATGGTGTTTAAGTCTGGGCTCTGACTAGGCCATGCAAGGACATTCACCTTTTTCTCCTTCAACCACTGTGTGGTCAGTTTTGCTGTGTGCTTAGGGTCATTGTCATGTTGGAAGGTAAACCTTCTTCCCATTGAAAACTTTCAGGGCAGCATATTTTCCTCAAGAATTTGACACTAGTTTGCCCCATCCATTTTCCTTCTATCCTGACAAGTGCTCCAGTCTCTGCTGCAGAGAAACACTCCCATAACAGGATATTACCACCCCCATGCTTTACTGTAGGAATGGTGTTATTTGGATGTTGAGCTGTATTGGATTTCCGCCAGACATATCGTTTGGTGTTGAGGCCAAATAATTCAATTTTAGACTCATCTGACCATAACACCTTTTTCCATGTGGCCTTAGAATCTTCAAGGTACGTTTTGGCAAAGCTCAGTCGTGGGTGGCTTTTTTATTGCAACCCTCCCATACAAGCCATATTTGTGATATTGCTGTCACATGCACACAATGACCACATTTTGTCATAAATTCCTGTAACTGCTTCAGAGTTGCTGTAGACCACTTTGTAGCCTCTCTGACCAGTTTCCTCCTGGCTTTCATCCAGCTTGGAGCGACGTCCTGATCCAGGGAGGGTCTGTGTTGTACCAAATTCCTTCCACTTATTAAAAATAGACTTCACTGTGCTTCTAGGCATTGACAACGCCTTGGAATTTTTTTTGTGTCCATCTCCTAACTTGTGCCTGTCCACAACTTTATCCTGGAGATCTGTTGACAGTGCCTTGCCACCAATAGTTGATTGTTGCATTACAGAATGCTCCAGGAAAGCTCTTTTCATGCTGAGCTAATCAAAATGACCACAGCTGATCACAGTTGAAAGTCAAATGGCTTTGTGTGCCATTGAGAAGGTGATTAGCTACACCTTATTGAGTTTACAAAGTCATTTTTAGGAGTGTGTTGATCCTTTTTCCAACTCAGTGATTCTGTTTTTGTATTTTTTTTTCTGAATTATCTGTAATTATCCAAGCAGCCAATCATGTGGCAGCAGGACAATGCATAAAATCATGCAGTTACAGGTCAAGAGCTTCAGTTAATGTCCAAATCAAACATCACCATGGTGAAAATGTACAAAATGATCTCAATGACTTGGCATGGTTGTTGGTCCCAGATGGGCTGATTTGAGTATTTCGGAAACTGCTGATCTGGGATTTCCACACCCAACATTCTCTGGAGTTTACACAAAGTGGTGTGAAAAATAAATAAAAAAAAACACTGAGTGAGAGACAGTTCTGTGGGCAGAAATGCCTTGTTGATATGGATTGGTTTGATCTGCCAGGAATGATGTAGTAACTCAGATAATCACTCTTTACGACCATGGTGAGCAGAAAAGCATCTTAGCAAGCACAAAACATTTAACCTTGAGGTGGATGGGCTACAACAGCTGAAGTGAGTATATGTGCCCTTAACCCCCAGTCCCCCCATACCCAGCCTTTAATGGACTGAAAGTAATTGGACAATTGGCTGCTCCTGGCTAGATGTGTGTTGTCCCCCCATTATTTCACTTAGAAATAAGCAGATAAAAGGTGTACAATAGATTTCATGTATTTGCATTTAGAATATCTTGCTGTTAATTCTCAATATGAAGTCCAAAGGGCTGTCACTGCCAATGATGAAAGGCATCATTAGGCTGAAAAATCAAAACAAACCCATCAGAGGTAGCAAAAACTTTAGGTCTGACCAGTTCAACTATTTGGTACATACTTAAAAGGAAAGAATGCACTGGTGAGCTCAGAAACATCAAAAGGGTCGAAAGACCACCAAGAAAACCATTGATCCCTCAGACATCACTGTCTTAAAAACAGTCATGAGTCTGTAATGGATATCCTGACATAGGCTTGGGAATACTTTGGTAAACCTTTGTCAGTCAACACCATTCACAGCTGCATCCACAGATGCAAGTTAAGGCTTTACTATGCAAAGCAAAAGCAATACATCAACACTGTCCAGAAGCGCCACCAACTTCTCTGGGCTCAGTCTCATCTGAGATGGACAGTAGCACAATGGAATCATGTTTTGTGGTCCGACGAGTCAACATTTCAAATAGTTTTTGGACAAAATAGCCGTCGTGTTCTCTGGGCCAAAGAGGAAAAGGATCATCCAAGCCATCAGGTCCAAACGTCAGCATCTGTTATGCTTTGGGGGTGTTTCAGTGCCCATGGCATGGGTAACTTGCACATCTGTGAGGGCACCATTTATGCAGAAAGATATGTACACATTTTGGAGCAACATATGCTGCCACCCAGAGCAGGACAACACAAACCACATTCTGCCCAGATTACAAGTGCATGGTTGTGTAAGCAGAGTGTGCAGGTGCTAGCATGGCCTGCCTGCAGTCCTGACCTGTCTCTGATTGAGAAAGTGTGGCGCATTATGAAGCTTGCTAAACTTAACCAACTGGTGTCTTCAGTGCCCAAAAGCTTAATAAGTGTTATTAAAAGAAAAGGTGATGTTACACAGTGGTAAACAGTTGACTGTCCCAACTTTTTTGGAGTGTGTTGCAGTCATCAGATTTGAAAAGAGTGTATATTTTCAAAAGTAAATTAAATACACAAAGTAAAACATCAAATAATGTATTAATAATGTGTTTTCAATATAGTACTGTTAGAGAAAATCTCACACACTGACTTCAGCATTCCATTCTCCGCACCGCCGTTGAGGACAGCCGGCAGCTTACTTCAGCATTCCACGTCCTCATTCACAAAAACCCGCTGGACTGATCATTTATAGACTCAGGTTTTGTTTTCACCACCATGTGCTTCTGTTTTGGTTTACGTCATGTCTCTGCCCCTGTTTGTTCATTGGTTCTGTTCTTTTGGTTTATGTCGTGTCTCCGCCCCTGTTTGTTCATTGGTTTGTCATTTAATGCTTCATTATTAAGTTCAGCTGTTTTGATTTTGTCCTTGTTTATTCTGTTTATTTAAATGGCTTCACATTTCCGCTTCTTCGCAGAGTATTAGCTTAAGATAGAGTTTGTTGAAACATGTGCTGTACGCCTGCTACCATCTCATTATTCCCTCGCCTTTAGATCATAGTTTTCTGACCTTAAACCATTGCCTCGATTCCTGTTTTGCTTTGTTTGCTGTTGTGGAATTATGCCTCGTTCTGTTTTGTATTATTCATGTTCCTGTCTTGTTTTGGATTATTCATGTTTCTGTGGATTATTATTTGGTTTTTGACCCTGCTGTTATTTTGTGTTTTCCATCATCGTTAATAAATTAACTGTTTTCCCCAGCGATTGCATCCTGCCCTCCCTGTGTTGACATAACAGAATACTCTGCCTAATATGGATGAAGTGGGGAAACATTTGGCAAGCCGCGCCAAATTTTTTGTTCCCCCCTTGGACTCTATTTCTTTTCGGGCCTGTCTTCCTCCTCCAACCACCTATGATGGCGTCTCCTGGTACCCCCAATATTTCCTTCTACAGGCCCAAGGTTATTTTTAAGTTTGGAGGACCCGAAGCCCAGCGAGAAACAATGGGTGAGGTTCCTCCAATCCCGTTTGGTCCCGCTGGTGGGCTGAGATTCACCTGGACAGTGGATACTGGGAGATGAACATGGTCTCGGGTTTTGTGGATCTCCTGCTCCAGAAATACGGGCGCCCGGAATTCAATCCCAACCTAAACTCCTGCTTTAACGGTGTGCACCTGCCCGGCCAGTCCTTCCTGGAGCACTAAGGGAGGGAGCAGGCCAATGTGGCAGCCGGCACCTCTCAGTCCCGGTCCCAGGAGTGCATGACCAGGGGCTGCATCGGGCAGGCCACTGTGCGGCATGCCAATCCCGAGCTCCAGCAGGAGACCCAGCAGGAGGTATCTCCAGCGGAGCTCCCCCTGGAGGTTAACATGAGAACCTCCAGCCCCGAGCTCCAGCCAGAGACCCAGCAGGAGGTTCCCCCAGCGGAGCGCCACCTGGAGGTTAGTGTGGCAACCTCCAGACCCGAGCTCCAGCCAGAGACCCAGCAGGAGGTCTCACCAGTGGAGCACCACCTGGAGGTTAACGTGGCAACCTCCAGCCCCGAGCTCCAGCCGGTGGCCCAGCAGGAGGTCTCCTCAGTGGAGCTGCCCCTGGAGGTTAACGTGGCAACCTCCAGCCCTGAGCTCCAACCGGAGACCCAGCAGGAGATCTCCCCAGCGGAGCTGCCCTAGTCTAGTCCATATCCAAGTCCTAGCCCATGTCTTAGCCCTAATTCATGACCTAGTCCAAGTCTATGTCCATGTCCATGTGCAGATTTTTGCCTTAGTCCTAGTCCTAATCTATGTCCAAGTCCAGATCCAGGTTCCTACCCTAGTCCCTTTCCATGTTCTAACCCAAGTCCATGTTCTAGTTCACGTCCATGTCCAAGTCCAGATCCAGGTTTCTGTCCTAACACATATCCTAGTCCATGTCCCAGTCCAGGTCCATGCCAAAATAGAGAGTCATGTTCCAACCCATGCCTCAGTTCATGCCCAAAGTCATGTTCCAACCCATGTCTCAGTTCAGGCCCAAAGTCACATTCAGTTCCCAGTCCAGAATCCAGTCCAGTTTCTAGCTTAGGTTCCAGTCCAGTTTCCAGTCCAGTTTCAGGTCCAGTTTCCAGTCCAGGTCACAGTTCATTTCCCAGTCCAGAATCCAGTCCAGTTTCTAGTTTGTGTTCCAGTCCAGAATGTGGTTTAGCTTCCAGTTCAGTTTCCGGTTCAGTTTCCAGGTTAGTTTCAAGTCCAGTTTCCAGTTCAGGTTCAGGTCCAGAGTCCAGCCCTGTCTCCACCTCTGTCTTCACCTCTGTCTCCAGTCTGGTTTCTAGTTTCATTTCCAGCTCAGTTTCTAGCTTAGTTTTCAGTCCAGTTTCTAGTCCTGTTTCCAATTCTGTTTCTAGTTTTGTTTCCAGTCAGGCTTCTAGTTTCACTTTCAGTCCAGTTTCTGGTTTTGTTTCAAGTCCAGTTTTCAGCCAGGTTTCTAGCTTTGTTTCCAGTTCTGTTTCCAGTTCTGTTCCCAGTCAGGTTTCTGATTTCGTTTCCAGTTCTGTTTCTAGCCTAGTTTCCAGTCCTGTACCCAGTCCAGTTTCTAGTTCAGTTCTCAGTCCAGTTTCCTGTCCTGTTTCCTGTCCTGTCTCCAAGCCTGTTTCCAGTCCAGATGCTTCGGGAGAAGCGCATTTTGGGGGGGTACTCTGTTAGAGAACCTCTCGCACGCGGTGTCATTCGCAAAGCGAACGACTGACTTCCGCATTCCGTTCTCCGCGCCACCATTGAGGACAGCTGGCTACTTACTTTCGCATTCCACGTTCTCTTTCACAAAAACCCACTGGACTGATCATTCATAGACTCAGGTTTTGTTTTCACATACATGAGTAGTGTGGTTTAGAGAACCTAAAAGTTAGCTTGCTAAGCAGTGTTTAATTTGTAAATCTGCAGGTCCTGGAAAAATAAGAGGGTAGAGATCAGGCAAGTCGAGAGGCATGCAAAAGGTCCCAGTCCCCAAACTTACAGACACGTAAAAATGCTTCTAGAATCTCACGTAGCCAATGATATTCAGTGCTCATCGGTAGGCCTATGTAATTACTCAAACTGGTACAGCGACATAACGAGCTTATAGCAGTGAGTATTCTCAGTACAAAAAGAAACATTTATAGATGGCATATTCTATGAATTTATGTGCTGTCACCTCAGTTAGCTACAAAACACATTTGCCCAAAGCACTTTGAAAACAAAGCTACATTTCATGCAGTAGGCCTACTTACAATAATCTAACATTAACTGAACAACATAATCAAAAAATAAGCATCTTACCTAACACAAAATACTCCACAAAGCTGTCATGTCAGTGTCCTCCTCCTCTTCCCCATGTCCCTTACATATCCATGAGCACAAATGGCTCGGGATTGAACTTTGTAAGCGGTGGACCCGCGATGTTCAAAAACATCAATAGGAGATGGTGGGGATGAGAAGGGATGCGCACTGTGAGCTACAAATTTTGTACAAACCCTGTTCGCACTCCACTCGAGATCGGTTTGGTATTCACAGTAGCAAACTACTGCTTCAGTCCTTCTGGAACTTTTTGTCTATTTGAGTCCCTGTACTCCCTAAAAGCCAAAATGACTGTGGGTGGGCTGTTCACTCCGTTTAATTCCTGTCAGTCAGTCTCACTTTCAAAGCCATGAGCAGGTTAACAATATTTAGCCTCATAAGCACTTCTAAAAACCTTCCACAATCAGGCTCTAGCATTATCACTGCTAGTCGTGGGAATGGTCACCAAACTGCTTCAAGTGACCTGCAGCCGCTCGCTCCCTTGGACGCTTGCCTTTTTAGTATTTTGCTCTGCTTTCTCGCTGTCGTTGTTTGTGTTCTTAAAAAAACGCTGTTATTGATAACTGCTTATTTTTTGCCATGACACACTCTACAATGCATGCAATGTGACTGTAGGCTTCGCTTCGCGACATTGGATTCAGGTAAACTTTTAAACTTGTTATGATTACGTTATGTGAAAGAGTCTATTGATTGGCTGTTAGCAAAATTTGAGCACCAGTAATATAAGATTAACATTTTCATTGCAGTTTTTTTTTTTTTGTTGTTGTTGTTCTATTTTACTTTTGGTGAATTAAAAACGAAAACTATTTGTTTTTATAATATTGCTGCGTGAGATGTTAAACATCCAGCTGTAGAGGTGCCGGATCCACATAAAAAGGTTCCGGAATGCAGGTTTGCTATATTTTGTAGGTGCTAGATTCTGTTCCAGCAGGATCCGGCTCAAATTAAGCACTGTTGCTAATTATAATAGTAAATATATATACATTAATAAATCATAATGATTACAATTTAGGATTATGGACATGGGCAACATCAGTTTACAGAAAATAATAATCAAGTTGTGAGATATGTGGTATGACACAGATTAATAATAGCATAATGGTTACAAACTTTGCTTTATATACCATGTATAAAATTATGATGCATTAAAGGAGTCTTCATGCAGCTGTCCTCTGTTTTGTGGTTTGGTGTGGAGAGCTGTTTAGACAGAGGAGGCCTTTTCACAATCAGGGGTTCTCCCCCCTTCTTCCTCTTCTCTCTGTTCTACTCCATGAGGGTTAACAAAGGGTTATGATGAGTCAGCCTTTGTCTGGACATTTGGTCTTGGTGCTTTGTTTACCTTAAGAAAGCACATAGTTAATCTAGGTTGGAGTAGGTGAGATGAAGAAATTAGGTCAGAAAAAGGAGTTCCCAGAGTCTTTATGAGGTTAAATGAACGAAGAGTTCAGTGACTCTACGCTGTGGTCCAGGATAGGGTTTTTTTTCTCAACCCACTTGTGGCATTCTAAGGGGTGAATTATGGCTTTGTTGTAACTTCCTGGACAGATGGCCCCTCTGACAAAGACTGTTAGGATTACTCAATGGTAAGGTATCACTTCCTCTGCAATCCAGAATAGCTGGTACCAATCTTGACAGAGTCTTTGATTTATGGTTTCAGTGGTCCGAGGGTGTAGGTTTGGGCCCCCTAAGTGGAATGTGGCTCATTTTTGATATCTTCCTGTTACCATCTTCGCTGCCTTGTCCGCCTGAGATCCTACAAGAGCAACTTCAATGCAAGTAAGCATTGGAGTAAGGTCTCAGTCTATGCTGGTGTATTTAATAGAGCCCTTCTAAAACTGAGTGAAAATTAAATTAATTGTTGATGGATCTTTGTACTGGCATTCGATTCAGTTCTTTTTCCCCAGTGGACCCACCTGGATGTTCAGGCTGGATGAAAGCCCTCTGAAGGGATATTTTCTCCAGTGCCAGTTTTATTTGAGAGCCTGGTGAACACCAAGCCCAAGGAGAGCCAATGGCTTATGTTTTTGTTATCCCGGTTTGTTGGTCCGGCTCATCAATGGGCGGAGCTCCTCATAGGGTGTGTATCTGAGATCATCAGCATCATGAAGGTGATTTATGGTAAGGGTGACCTTAAGTTTGATTTAGAGAATTTTTTGGGGAGGGCCAGCCTAATGGATGAACCTGCGAGGCCGTTCACAACCTATTATGAACAGGCCGGCAGGGCAGCCTCCACAGCCCAGCTCCAGTTCAAGGCCGACAGGTGGCTTCCACAGCTCTGGAGCTCCAGCCTGAGACCAACGAACTGGTCTCCTCGGCAGAGCTCCAGCCGGAGTTCAACGTGGTGACCTCCTTTCCGGAGCTCCAGCCTGAGACCAACGAAGTGGTCTCCTCTCCAGCATGCTCTGCTCACGCATGAGGCCAGCAGGACAGCCTCTCCAGTTCAGATCACACCTGAGGCTGACAAGATGGCCCACCATGCTCTGCTCATGCCTGAGGCAGATGATGCAGCCTTCCAAACATTGTTCCCACCTCATGACCAGGGACAATGCCTACCTCGGGACCTGGGGAGCAAAGTGGACAATTTTGCCCAGAGGTCCAGGACAGCCAGGGAGAAGTTTTGAAACATTGAAGTTTTTGGCGCTTAGGGAGAAGTGCCCTTGGGAGGGGGTTCTGTCATGGGTTTCCCTTCGCACCATGCTGCGCAAACATTCAGCACGCATGAACTGTCCTAAGTGCGAGCAGCGCATGCTTCATGAAATTAACTTTGTTTACGGTGGCACGTGTGTTTTGTTTTGGTTTCTGTCCTGTCTCCGCCCATGTCATGTCATGACTCCCAGAAAGATTGGTGTCATAGGGTTTTAACCCCTTTCTGACTAGTCCAACCCCAAAATGTTTTCTTCAATCAAACATCTTAGGGTGTCTTAGGGTTGGGTGCAAGCCATATTCTCCATGTAGGATGTTAATCAGTCCATTGTCTTTTTCATGACATGTGGATCAAACTTTGGTCCCAAATATTAACACATGCATGTAATGACATTCTACCTTTATGTCCTTACTCTGCTCTTTCAGAGAATTATTCAACGAACACATACATGTAAAACAATACATATATTGGTTGCTGTTAATATACTGATTAACCATAAAAATTCATGCTAAATAATCAAATGAGTAATGGCAACCTTGTGGTTATAAGCATGATGAGTCCAGGATAAAAGATGGAAGAAAATAGGTGATTACAGTTCTTAAGGTATTACTTTTCACAATCGTTTTCCCTGTAGGCTACATGGGGTGTTTGGAAGCAATCTGTGGAATGTGTGAATGTTAAAAAGAACAGGGTCAACTTTGTGTTCCTGGGTGAGAGAACAATGGGCTTCTCTGGGTGAGTCACCCCCCTTTTTTCTGAAGTTATCAACTTTTACCATCCTGTTGGGTGAGCCATCTGGTCTTGGCCAACAGCCTATGTAAATCAATAGGCTTGACAGGGGTTTTTGTGGCTGAGAGGGTTCAACACTTGGTTATGGGTGTAACTAACACTGGTCATAGTGTTCCCAGGATAGCTGGGATTAGGCAGACACAAACAGGCAGTAAGTAAGTGAGCTCCTCAGTGTCTTCTGAGTGAGGGTCCATTGTTTTATGGTTTCTGTGGCAATCTAAGTGGAGTTCTTGTGTAATGTTTGGTCCAGGTTCCTGTGGTTTTGATGCTGCCTGTTTACTTAGAATTCTTACATATCCTACAGTTACAAAATGTATATGAGGTTATATGGTTATATAAAGGCATCCAATCTGGCAACCTGCATCAATACAGTTTGAACAAAACTGACAACTAGGGTTTTAAGTTGTTTTGCTGGGGTAGCTCATCAGGAATCGTCCATGATTTCCTTCTATATCTCTCTCCTTGATGAAAAGGTACTGAAATAGAGCCTGCAACTTTTGATCGAAACAGACGTCAAGAGAAAATCATAAGAGACCAAAAGTTCACTCAGGTACTGTGGAGTGAGGTCAGTCAGTGATCTTGATTTTATAATCAGTACGAAGTTTTACTGGGAGCCAATGTAGGGTGGCTAAAATAGAGGTGATGCATTCAAACTTTTTGGTTCTGGTAAGGACTTGCACTGCTGTACACTGGACTAACGCATAATGCTTGTTTATGCACCCAGTGCAACATCTACATAGCAAGGTGTTACAATAATCCAATATATAAGTAAAAAAAAAAATCATAGTAACATTATTTACAGTTTATGTTCAAAGGAGAGACTTGAGTCAATAATCTCACCAAGATATTTCACTGCTGCACATGATACATCTGACCGGCCAGACAGACAGCTAGTAGACCTATTAGAAGTACTTCTGTCTTGTCAGAGTTTAGTAGGAAGCTGTTACTCAATGTCCAGTGTTTAATGTTATTTATATATTAATCAGATTTACTAAGCAGTTGTTTTTTTTTTTTTTTTTTTTTTATCTGGCTTTGTTAAAATAAATGGCTACATGGCACCAACATAGTAGTGGAAGCTTTTAGCTTATGAACAATTGTGTGCAGAGGTAGCATACAGTTGGCCTTTAAATATGGCTTTGTTGATGAGAGATTTCAGAGGAGAATGGCCACAGAAAGCAGACAGTTGAACATTGGAAAAATGTCATGTGGTCTTTTTATAATCTTCAGCTTTCTAGTTTCGGTGTGTTTGCCACTGCAGCATCAGCTTCCTTTTATCGGCTGATGGGAGCAGAAACCAATGTCTTTGGCTGTTGTAGCTTATTCACCTCAAGGGTCAATGTGTTTTGCATCCTGAGATGGGGTTATGGAGCTCTGTGCCTGGGAGCAGGTTTATGCATTTTATAATCCCATATAACTCTATAGACTCCAGACAGAAACCATTGTGGCTGTCAAAGTAGGCCACTTGAAAGTATATTGGATATTAACATGTTAATCTGTTTAATTGCATTCTTAGAGTCCTTTTTCTAAGCTTTTGTACTGACATAATTTGCCCTTAGTAGAATATTAGGACATCTTCATTTATTCAGTCCACAAAATGAAGATCTCCACAACACGCTCAAGATGCTGAATTAGAACATCTGGAAAATTACCCACATGTGGCTATGCTCTGTTATGAATGCAAATTATGTGAATTATTAGGTGGTTGAGAATGCCCACACACCCATGCATACACACACATACAAAGGTGTGAGAGACAGGCCTGGATGGAGGCCGAGAGAAGAACTCTTCAATGTAAATGTCACGTCTGTCCATCACATCACTACCACTCTCAGTGACATGCTGGCTTGGCAGTGTGACATTTGCACATGCACACAAACAAAGACTTACACATTCACTCAGCTGGCTCACACTTTCCTTAAAGGAACAGCTAAAATTAAATGTACACCATTACGCAAAATGTAGTCAGTAAGCCAAAGGGAGGCTTAGTGTATGGACATGCACATACACACTGACACACTCATTCATACATAGGCACAATTTAGCAAAGCCAATCCACACATTTGCATGTTTTAGTACGGTGGGAGTAAACTGGAGAAATTGGAGGAAATCAACTTGAGCACAGGGAGAACATGCCACTGTGTTGCCTGCATTATAACTATTACGAATAAATTATCTCTGCTCAAAAAGAACAAAAGAAATACCCGTAACAATTAACAGGGATCCTTTTAAAAGGAATCCCTGGGGTCCCCGCTCTCCCTCCCACAATGGTACCACAGCAAACATTTTTGTTGGTTTTTTTTAGAATACAAAAGAATTTTATTAAATATAACAAGGAGCAACTTCAGGAGGAGGGCAAAGCCAAAACAAATAACAAAACAATGTTATCAAACTTACCTAGAAAAATCAGATTACAAAAGAAATACTTCCCTCCCTGCTAACATAACCAGGAGAAAACGAATAAAATAAAAAGGCACCTGCCTCCCTACTATGCTCCACTTAAACAATGGCTAGGAAAAGATAGGAGCCAAACTTAACAAAAATAGAACACAGTTAAAGAAAATTCAACTGACAACTTGCAACAAATGCCTCGTGTACCAGTCCTTTAACAATCACTCGTTAAACAACAAGTAACAAAGTAAAGGAGCGATGAGAGCAGGGAAGCCGAGTATCAAGAGGTTTGGAGGCTTAAATATAGCATCACTCACTCCCATCTCTAATCAGCCCAATCCTCATAAACAGCTCCACCTGTGAGTGATTATGGCGTGAGTAGGAGAGAGAAAGAGAGAGAAAACAAAACACACACACCAAAAGAGAAACACCATACAGCCCCCCCCAAACAACACATACACATAGCACTCAATCATAATACCTCCCCACCAAAAAGATGCAAACAAAAAGTTTGTTTTACACCATAAACTCTGGACAGCACGGTCATAATGTTCTTTCATCTCAGCCTGCGATACAATTAAATTCTTCCTCACCATTTCACACACATTCTGAAGACATTCACGAATAGAAGTAACATATTCAGCAACCAATTGTTCACTTAATAACTTTAAAGGACCACGAATCGTATGTCCAAAAATGAGCTCTGCGGGACTGTAACCTAATGATTCTTGAACAGTCTCTCTTATCGCAAATAAAAGCAAAGGAAGATCATAAGCCCAGTCCTTACCAGATTCCGTACAGTGGGCTCGCATCATTGATTTGAGCGTCTGATGAAATCGCTCGAGAGCTCCCTGTGATTGTGGATGATACGCGCTCGACACTATGTGACTTACAGAGATTCCATTTAACAACTGTTCAAACAATTTAGATTTAAAGTTTGTTCCCTGATCCGTCTGTATTACACGGGACAAACCAAAAGTTAAGCAAAATTTAATTAACTCTTTCACAATGGTCTTAGCCTTGAGATTACGCAGTGGTATCGCCTCAGGGAAACGTACCGCTGTGTACATTAACGTCAAAATATACTGATGACCTGCTTTTGATTTCAGTAGAGGGCCAACACAATCTAGAATAAGTCACTCGAATAGTTCTCCCATCACTGGAATAGGTTGCAAAGGAGTTTATTATTTGATTGGGTTTTCCAGCAAGTTGACAAATGTGGCACGAACGACAATTTCTTGACACAGCAGATCTTAAACCAGGCCAATAAAAATACTTAGCCACTTGTGTGAATGTTTTTTAGAACTTCCTAAATGACCAGATAACGGATGATCATGAGCAAGTGTAAGAACTGCTGTTTGGTAACCAAAGGGTAACACAATTTGATAGTCTAAACTTAAACCAGCCTCTTTAGAATTCTGAGACAGCCACTTGCACATCAAAAGCCTCGGTCCCAAAAGTATTGTACCCAATCAACATTTTCTCTTTCCACTTTACCCTCTGCGGCTTCAACACAACACGTCAAGGAAGGGTCAGATTTTTGAACTTTACCAAGTTGGTCTCTCCCCATTGTCAAAGACGGTTCTTGATCAATGATCTCACTGTCTGTTTTAATCATACTAGTATGTACAGATAATCTCAACTAGGTGGAGGAATCTGCAGAAGCAAGAAAAGTGTCAGACAAAGCAATTGTATTTTTATTTTTACGTGCCTGTGCACGAGTAACTGCGCATGTTGAAAATGTTAAAGGGAACTGGC
The DNA here is from genome assembly GCA_023630585.1 of Cranoglanis bouderius. Lineage (NCBI taxonomy): Eukaryota > Metazoa > Chordata > Actinopteri > Siluriformes > Cranoglanididae > Cranoglanis > Cranoglanis bouderius. Next base: position 11,328,321 of record CM042566.1, read on the forward strand.
TACCAAACTCCACATCACAAACTGGAGTCTTTGCTACAATTGGGTGAGGAAAGACTTTACCGCCAACCAGGTCATTTCCCAGGATTAGACTAATGCCCTCTACGGGCAGTCTCGAACATACTCCCACTTTTACAGGACCTGAAACTAGATCAGATGTCAGAAACACAGTATAAAGAGGAACTTTAATACAGCTCAACTCAATTCCATGAACGAGCACATCAGTTCCTGTATGCGTTTCACTTGAAAAAGGTAATGTACTTTCAAGTATAAACAATTGAGCTGCACCTGTGTAACGTCTGATGGTATCCAAACTGATTTCTGAATTAACCTGGACTTAACATAAAAGTTACACCACTCAGGTGACCAAGAGTAACCCCGAGAAGCCTCCTGCGGCCAGATGCCCCTTTGGAATGCAAAAGACTCTTGCAAACACACACACACACACACACACACACACACACAGTACTTACACCCACAATAGAGAGACCTTTCATGAACCTAACGGGTATGAACGTCTGGAAAACTTCACGATTAGGTTCATCAGCAGGGGTCAACTAAAACTCCGACCGAGGACCTGTAAATCTCTGATCTAATCTCTGTTTACGACCACATGGATTAGCATCGGAGCCGACAAGGCTGGAAGGAGAACGTCCTCCCTAAAGGTCACCCTGAGGTGACCAAAGACCGGTGGGACATTAGAAGAACACCAGCCCCCTCATCTGGACATACACACACTCACGCACACACAGTGAAAATGTCTCTTGAATGTAACATATAATCATATTTCTAGATAGTTATAATGTATTCATATATGCATGTGTTATGTGTCTAGATAACCTAACTATAGTGATTTTAGACAGTTTGAGCGAGAAGCTAATTTTAAGTTGTCTGTAACCATGTCTAGCGATCCTTCACTGTCCAAGGTATCATAAACTCCTTGAGTTTGGTATCAAAATCATTGTCTCGTAATATGCCAATTAATGATGCATACTATAGGACGATGGGATGTATCATTCTATACTTTTCCATATTTCATTCTAATCCAAACTTAATACAAACCCCGCCTTGACATGCGAACCCCGTTTTGGAACAGACAAAGAAGTTCTCCCCCCCAGAACTTCCTCCTCTCTCTGGATTCGCCAGCAGCTCAGAGAGGCGTGTACGTTGGCATTATCCATAAAAGACAGTGACACGTGTTCCTCTTTACTTTACTTTCTACTTTACTCTCTTTTTTCTTTCTACTTTACACTTCTTACTTTCCATTTACTTTTTACTTTACTTCACTCTTCTCTCTCTCTCTCTCGCGGACTTACTCTCTTCCGCCCTCTTTTTCCGGTACTCATCCAGACTCTCCTTTGTATCGGTTAACCACGTGGCAATTACCATTTTCTTTCTTCTTTCTACTTTGGCTTTCAACTCGGTTTACCCCGACTCTACCGACGTGGAAGATTCAGCAAACTCCTCGCTAAATGTATGAACCAAGGACCCTCGTGAACGGCATAAAATTAACACAAGTATAAATTTTAAGTGATCTATAGAGGTGTCCATTTAAGCCAGTGCCCCTGTTGAAGGTGAATTAAATTCATTGCTGATTCTCGAGGTTAAACTGTTGTGTGTTCTGCCATTCTGTTATTTTCATCATTTTTCCTTTTGTTTCTTTCACTTTCCCTGTATATATGTATTATTTGTTTATACCTAGTTGTGTATATCAGTAGTTTTACGTAATTATTAAAATCCATGGTTATCACGCTGGATCGTCTCTGTTTTTACTCATGGCAAAGGTTCACTTTTAACGTTGCTCTTCGCTACGCGTTGTATTTCTTTTAACTTAGAATAAACTATACTTCATGGCCAGAAGAATAATTTATTCTTTTAGAGTAATATGAAGATTGCCCTGGTAAGTTTGGTGGACAAACAGATCAAGCTGCTTCGCATTTAATTCTAAAGCTAGACTACAGTAAGTCAGTAATTAATATAACATTCCCTGTCATGGTCGATTTATATCCATAACTAATCAGAACACGCTTTCATTAGAGACATAGATATATTTCACCCATTTGATCTAGATTCGCTACATTTAATGGTGGAGATTGTGCTCGCACGTTTTAAAAACCTTGTCTCATGAGTGAATGCGCTTCGAATCCAATGCGTCTTTTGTTTTGTTTCATTCTTAAATCCGTATTTCGCGCGCTCAGCGAGTGAGTCGCTACGCGTCCCAAACTAACTCCGCTCATAACTGAAAGGCTCTAAGCTGATTTTCAGTTCAGCATGCTAACAGCACTATATATTTGTCTGACAAATTTAGCCACGGTTAAGTGCTTAAAGTTAAAACTGCAGTCATAACATTAAACTTGTGTCTGAAGACGATGAAATCGCAGTACAGCACATTTTTAATGTGTAATCGCCTGGTAAGAACGAAGAAACCTTCTTCCAGTGCAGGAAAAGATTGATTTGAGCGATGTTCCTCTTATCTTTCTAAAGGCCTTATTATATTGCTAGACTCGATTCATTGCGTTGGACCAATGTTAATTCAACAGGCAATAAGTCTCTTCTGGCAGAGCTAAACTGGCGTAGCTAACCGTAAGACGCACTGCATGTAGAAATCAGCCTCAAACGGTGAGCATCAATCAGCATCAAACGAAGAGCCCTCTACACTCTGATCAAGTGTAAATTTAAACAACGGCAAAGAAATGCCGTTGTGATTTTGTGTGCATGGCAGCGAACAAATCCTGCCCACACTTCTTGTGCATAAACTAGCACGAAAAAAAGGAAAAAGGAACCCTGAGATCTAAAAAGTTTCTTTTCCCCTCGTGATAACACATGAAATTGGCATTAAACTGCCTTTGACTAAAAACGCGCTCCGATTTCAAATTCACATCTGAGTTAGGGCAGGTTGCAGTACCTCTGACTCAACACCAGAGGGCCACCCGCTTGAGGGCTAACCGCGGTAAAACCAACCCCCCTTTTAACTCACTATTGTGTGGGCCACTGCCGCCACCTTGTGGGCCTTCTCTGTTAGGTCTATGCTATTTTCGTTTCTGCATTCTCTGTTCTCTGTCTCAACCTCTTTGTCCTTTTTGGCTATCTTACTCTAGGAGGATTAGTGTTCTCAATTTTTTTTTGGTTTGTTTGTTTTATAATTCTTTGTGTTTTATCGTCCGTTTCACATTTTATTTCCCTCACTGCTTTGTTTTTCTTTATTAGCATTATTAATTTTTATTTTAATTATTAATTTTTTTAAAATTATTTTTAATTTTTGTGTTTATTATTTTTCTTTTTATTTATTTATTTTTTCAATTTTTTTTTCTTTTCCTTCTCTTCTCTTCTTTCATTTTGTCATTTTACTTATATTTTGATTCTCTTTTCATTTCTCCCAATTGATAACACTCTTCCACTTAAAGAATTCCTTACTGTGCATGCTTGCTTAGTGTGAACTAAAACTAAGTCGAAGTAAGATTTAAATTCTAGCTTCTGTGTTAGCCATTGGCACCTGCCTATTCATAGGACTTCCACAGACAGAGAAGGCTTTCTCCTTACTCCCCTTCTCTTTGTTATCCTTTAATTAGTTCAATTTTATTTGTTCTGTTTAGCTGTTGTTTGGTTGTGACTTGTTTCTTCAAGCTCACCTAAAGGCATAAGCCTACGGGAACCAGCAAGGAAAAAGCTAAACCCTAGATTTTATGACCCAGGCAGCCAGTGTCATTAGATGACCCACTAGGCTACCGCCTGTCAAAATCTTCTAATTCAGATCTGGCGTGCACCCACACCATTTGCCCCTTCCCGGCCACTTATAGCCAAAGACAATAAGTGTCTGGCCTACGTACCACTAACTGGCTGTACCAGTTAGCCAAATTGATACTCACTGCATACCTAATTAAGTATAATTGCGACTAGCTAATTTGCATGGACTTGCATTGGCGTCTGTGTTGTTCTTCTCTTGTCAACAGTTGCCATGTCCTGAGCAAGCAGCCCCACTGCCCATTGGTACGACCTTGAGACCTTGGCTGACTACCATGACGACTACGTTCCTGCCCAAAGCAGCTACCGACCGGCAGCACTTAAGCAGGGAGCAGCTGGACGAAGAAGTAGACAGGCTGATGGCGCAGGATCCCACCCAGACCTACAGCTACAAGGACTGGGCCAAGATCATCGGAAGCCTTGCTCACAACCTCCTCATCCAGGCACGGCGCAGCGAGAAGAGCAACATCGACCTGGAGCAAACAGTAATGACACTCCAGTTTCAAGTCGAAGAGGCCCGGGCAAGCCAAGCCCACATTCAAACTAGCCTGGTTCAGCTATCCCCCGAGACTGTGGGCCAGCGCGGAATGGATTCCGAGCTACAAGAGGAAGTGGAGAAACTCCAAAAAGCCCTGCAAGACCTTTAAAGAGACAGAGCAAAGAGGGCAGCTGGAGAGAAAAACCAGGGATGAACTGAACAGGAAAATCCAAAAAGGTGACATTCTCCTGATCAAAGCAGGGAGTGAACTGGAGGAAAGGCACGCTAAGCTCAAGGCCTGCGAGAACCACCTGCTGATGCCCTGAACTGAAATCGAGGCCTTAGTATGAGAAAAAGACTCTCTCAAAGATGAACTTGACACTGTTCGCCGAGAACTGAAATATTCCTACTTGTTCCACAGTGACCAGACAAGGGAAACACTCACCACAGAGTTTCCCATGACCAGTGCGCTTCTTAGATTGACAACCAGAGACTGTCAGATCGGACTACCAAGAACTACTACAGGCGCTGAATAAGGAGTACTCTGACCCTGAATCAGATCAAGGGATTATTGCAGCTATGGACTTAAAACAGAACTGGCTCGAAACCCCACAGGCCTATTACCACAGACTCCGGCGGGCCTACTTTGGGGCACAGAACGAGCCAGGATTGGTGGAGGACATCAACTTCAGGACTCTGTTCCTCCAAAATCTGCATCCTACAGCGAACCATCACCTAGGAGTCCTAGCCTGCCCGCACAGCATGTCCACTCAACAGCTGCGGGACCTGGCCCACAAGGCCTACACCAAGCAGAAGGCTGCCTCCGAAAAGACTGGAAAAATCCAACTATTTACCCTGTCTCTGATCACTGCTCAGAACTGGCCCTAAAGGGTGCACAAACACACTACAGTGACCAACCCTTTAACAGAGAGAGAGGACCGCCACCAGCCAGCAGAGAGCACTACAACCGAGGTGGTGCGCGTCCTAAACACCAGACTGGACACCCTGAAAAATTCCGGGACCAGCCACGTCCAGCTAACAACCCAAAGGGTGGAGTCACATGGGAACCCTGCCAATGGCCTAGAAACGGCTGACCTCCATCGGCCCGTGAACCTAACCCAGACAAGCCTAAGTCCGAACCTTCACTAAAGCAGGACGACATGGCTATGTCTGAGTCTGCAGAGATCCTGAGAATGCTGAAGGAGATCATCCAGAATAAAGCTCGCAAGTTAAATGAGAAAGACAAGCCAGATGCCTTGTGACTAAGAGCCAGGCCTGAAACCAACCTCTCTAGAGGGCCTCCGACTGAGCCAACAGCACCGACTCAGAACAGAAGAAACGAAGACATCACCAAGTGACAGCATCACCCACTTACCTCCGCTGACGGCTGCACACCCAGAGCAAACTGACCCACTGCTTCACACTGCTGACCAAGACTCCAAGGTACCAGAAAGTGCTGTTTTAGTTGTCTGCCTCTCCAACGAATCACCTGAGACCAGCCCCAACTGCCTATCAGTCACTACACAAGCCCCGGTGCCAAGGCTCCTGGGAAATCTGATTGAAAAGGGAGTGGCCTGGAAACTCTACCTAGCTATTATGCTGGAACATGCAGTTAAACTGGAAGCCCTGGTGGACACGGGAGCAGACCTCACTCTGATGTCATCCAAACTCTTTGACAGACTCAGAGTTGAAACTATGAGACAGAATCGGACTTTAACATCACAAAGGTGCGAGCTGAATGTACAATCATACAGCCAAAATGAGGTACAGCTTGAGCAGATAGCACCTATTCACCTAACCATTGGTCCTATGAGCCTGGTGCACCCCGTGTACATCTCACCAATGGACACTTATCCCCTTCTCGTGGGAAAAGATCTACTAGACCACTTTGAGCCCTTATTGGACTTCAGACAGTTAAAAATCTGGGCTCAAGTTCGAGAACCTCTGCCTCTCCAGTCACACAGGTCACCTGAGCCAGACTGCCAGGTCACAGAGGTCACGGGAAATCCTCAGGTCACAGAGGTCACAGAGGTCACGGGAAATCCCACGGGCAACCGCGGGAAGACGAGGTTAGCACCAGGGCAAAGTTAAAATCCACTACTCTGCACTTTTCGACTCAACAAAGACTCTGAGTCCTTCTGCCCTAAGGTCACGACCGGCCTGCAACTAAACAATGTGAAAACCACAGACATTGTACTGGCATTATGGGCAGACAACTCAGCCATCAGCCTCACGCTGTTTAACACCCTCCTTAAGGGCATGCCTGACCTTCCATTTGTCAACAAACACACCCACTTTCCCTGGGACCCCTGTCTGTCAACGATGACAACTGCAAAGGGGATCTGTGCATTGAACGTGAAATGGAACAGTCGGTGCATAACCCATTACTTCCTGGTCTTACCAGACCCACCACATGATGGTCACCTTCGAGCAGACATCCTGATTCATCTTAGGGCCCATGTGGACTTTATAAATGGGGTGGTGTGGGCCCCAATGATCTCACAGCCCCCAATGATCTCACAGCCCCCTGTTGTTCCTGTCAACCACGAGAACCTCATGTCAGGGCAGACCATTCCAGAAGTCTGCACCCTGATCAGTGAACAGGGCACCGTAGTCCCGGCTTACACCAAAGGGGTCACTGTTCGGCTCAACATACGATGTGGTCAAACATTAAACCACACGCTGGGCTTCTTCCAACCTTCACCTGAATGCTTGGAACTGGGACTTACTTTGGAAGCCAGACCCCTCACTGAAGTGTCATCCCGTGCAGTTTACATCCTGTTCAACAACTGCACAGCAATGGACATTAGAATTCCCAAGGCCTACCACCTGTGGTGGCTAGTGAGCCACGACTTTCATGACTTTGAACTGAGTTTACCGATCATCGGGTCAATTCCAGCTCCTATGGTCCCAGAAGGGAGCTCAGATGACACAGTGTTGACAGCCCCCTTCAAGCTTGTCTCCATCACTTCAGTCATGCCAGTAACCTCAGGAGTAGCATGCAGAACGGAGCTAACAAAGGACCAACACCTTGCAGTCTACACAGTCTCCAACCAGCCTGCCTGTGAGACCGATGAGAATACTGCCCCTCTGACTGTTAACGAGACAAGAGACACTAGCATAGAGGAGCCCTATCTAGGATTTGAGACACAAGTCCAGCAAACTCTAAAGGATGCAGACGCCATACAAAATGATACAGACCGTCAAAAACTCAGACAGGTCTTGTACAAGTTTAAAGCGTCATTCACCAAAGACTCCCTGGACTGTGGCCTCACGGGCCTCCATACGGTGCGCATCCTGACACACTCAAATGCTCCTCCCACTTTCGTCAAGCAGTACAAGATTCCAATCGCCTCACACGAACCCGTGCAGGAGATTATAGATTCCATGCTTGAGAAAGGTGTCATCCGCCCATGCAACAGCACCTATTCTGCTCCCATCTGGCCCGTCCTTAAGCCAAACGGGAAGTGGCGACCCACCATTGACTACAGGAAACTGAACCAGCAGGTGCTACTGTCACGATGGCCCATGACCCAGCTGGAGCAGGAAATACCCAGAATACAAGGAGCCACCATCTTCTCTACGCTTGATGTGGCCTCAGCATTCTGGACTATACCTGTACATCCAGATGACCAACACAAGCTGGCCTTCATGTTTGGCAACTGACAGTACACGTTCACAAGGTGCCCATTCGGCTATGCCAACTCACAAGCGGAGTTCAACATCTTCTTGAACAAAGCTTGCCTGGACGCCAGAATGAGAGGCAACCTCATCTACGTAGACAATGTTCTCATGAAAAGCACAATGGTGGCTGACCACCTGAGAGAAATAGACTATGTACTGGACCAATTAACCACTGCCGGTGCCAAGACCAAAAGTCAACTATGTGGGCCTACTCATCGGATCACGGGGCATTGAACCTCAGACCAGCCGCATCCAGGCCATCCAGAACATCAAGCCTCCCACTAATGTCTCAGAGCTGTGGAGTTTTCTAGGCATGTGCAACTACTCATGATAGTTCATCGAGAACTACTCGGACATTGCACGACCATTAACTACGCTTCTCAAAAAGGACTGCCCATTTGCCTGGACAGAGGCTCAAGTGAATGCCATGAAAGAACTTAAAGGACATTTGTGTACAGCTCCATGCCTGGCTTACCCTGATCCACAAAAAGAGTTTTATTTGGAAGCTGGATTCTCCAACCACTGTCTCAGTGCGGGTCTTTACCAAAAGCATGACCAGGACAAAAGAGTGGTTGCATATGCCAGCAAGACACTCCTTCCACCGGAGACTAAATACTCGGACTGTGAAAAGTCGCTGCTTTGCACTGTATGGGCCATACAGTGATTCTCCAACTACATTGGAGCACAAAAGGTCATCATAGAAACTTGCCACCAGCCTGTAATGTTTCTCAACAGCCAACGCATCTGAGATGGCGTGGTCACCAACTCACGCATAGCCACGTGGTTGATGGCCCTCCACGGGTGCAACGTTGAGGCACGATACACCCAGAATCACAAGTCTGCACTGGGCAACGGCTTGGCTGCATGCCAAAACTGCTTTGATGACACACCTGCTGCAACACTGGATGCAGAGGGACCCCAGCAACAACAACCAACCTATCAAAGGTACTTTGAGGAGAAGGTGTGCCAAGGGATGCCTACTGCCTACGTTGATGGGTTTTCCTACAACCATGAAGGCACCTTAAAAGCCGGCGCAGGAGTGCTATGGCTAAACAACCACCCCTGTCCACCACAACATTTCCAGTTGGGCCCTCAGTCATCACAACATGCTGAGGTAGCAGCCATCCTGATAACCCTTCATATCGCTGCGGCCCATAACATCAGAGAACTCCTCATTTGCACAGACTCTAACTATGCAAGACTCAGTCTGTCCTCCGGATCTGACTCACCGCTTCCGGGATTTGGAGCTTGCATCCTTCTAGTATGGAGAGTCAACCCACCCTCTCTGACTCCAAGGAGAAAGTAGCCAGTGCACCAAAAACTGAGAGCAGCTCTCAATAATTTGAAGTGCTTGAAGTGATCACTAGGGCTGTAGAGAAGTTGAATTTAGACTGGCCCGGGGAGGAGGAAGTGGCTCATAGCAGGCTGGACGAGAGCTTTCTCACCAGTGAAATTAAAACTCCTTCACACCGCATGATGAAATATCGTGCTTCTGGGGAAAACAATACACGAACCGTATTTATAACCCCGAGATGTCCAATTATTCGGCCATTGCGGGGAATGAACAGTACGGGTATTTGGCTATGCCAAAGGTGGAGGAGGCGCTTGCGAACTACCTGTCTCCATCGACGGCAGGGAAATTAGGGGGGCCAGTTTTGTCATCCAAGCCATGTAAGGCCACCTCAGCATTGGCTGGCAAAGCCTATGTGGCGGTGGGTCTCACTTATGGGTCACTGCATACAGCCCCAATTCCAAAAAAGTTGGGACTGTGTAAAATGTAAAAAAAAAAATTTTAAAAAATAAAAAGAATGCAATGATTTGCAAATCTCATAAACCCATATGTTATTCACAATAGAATATAGAAAACATATTAAATGTTTAAACTGAGTAAATGTACCATTTTAAGAAAAAAGAAGGTAATTTTGAATTTGATGGCGCAATACATCTCAAAAAAGTTGGGATGAGGGCAACAAAAGGCTGGAAAATTAAGTGTTACTAAAACGAAACAGCTGGAGGTTAATTGGCAACAGGTCAGTAACATGACTGGGTAAAAGAGTCTCTCAGAAGTAAAGATGGGCAGAGGTTCACCAATCTGAGAAAAACTGCGTCTACAATTTGTGGAACAATTTCAGAATAATGTTCCTCAATGTAAAATTGCGAAGACTATGAATATCTCATCATCTAAAGTACATAATATCATCAAAAAATTCAGAGAACCTGGAGAAATCTCTGTGCACAAGATACAAGGGTGAAAATCAATATTGCATGCCTGTGATCTTCGGGCCCTCAGGCGGCACTGCATTAAAAACAGGCAGGATTTTGTAATGGAAATCACTGCATGGGCTCAGAAACTCCTGAACTCATTGTCTGTGAACACAATTCGCTGTGCCATACACAAATGCTGGTTAAAGCTCTATCATGCAAAGAAGAAGCCATATGTGAACATGATCCAGAAACGCTGTCGTCTTCTCTGGGCCAAAGTTCATTTAAAATGGACTGAGGCAAAGTGGAAAACTGTTCTGTGGTCAGACGAATCGAAATTTGAAATTCTTTTTGGAAACCATGGACGCTGTGTCCTCTAAACTAAAGAGGACTAAAGAGGAGAGGGGAGAGGAGAGACCATCCATTTATGTTATCAGTGCTCAGTTCATAGCCTGCATCTCTGATGGTATGGGGTTGCATTAGTGCCTATGGAATGGGCAGCATGCACATCTGGAAAGTCACCATCAATGCCGAAAGGTATATACAGGTTCTAGAGCAACATATGCTTCTGTCCAGATTCCATCCCTCTAAGATACGCTTTTTATACCTAATCATGTTACTGACCTGTCGCCAATTAACCTAATTAGTTGCAAAATGTTCCTCCAGCTGTTTCTTTTTTGTAACACTTACTTTTCAGCCTTTTGTTGCCCCATCCCAACTTTTTTGAGACCTGTTTCAGCCATCAAATTATTTTTTTTTCCCTTAAAATGGTACATTTCCTCAGATCAAATATTTGATATGTTTTCTATGTTATATTGTGAATAGCATATGGGTTTATGAGATTTGCAAATCATCACATTATTTTTTTAATTTACATTTTACACAGTGTCCCAACTTTTTTGGAGTTGGGGTTGTACTAAATTAGCAAATTTCCCCTTCTGAGCTTATCTCCTACCTTTTTGGTGAAGAATACAGGTAATTTAATCTAAATATCGAAACTTTCCCTACATATAATAGTGGAAAGGGCAACAGCTCAATCTAAACTGGTAATTTTCCTTACATATAATGGGCAGTCCAATATGTACTGTAAGCATTGAGTCATTTGTGTATATTTTCTATTATTGTAGATAATAGATTCGAGGCAGAAAAGACGAGTCTGATGTGTGAATGTGTAATGTACACAATGTGTGCCAGCTTGCTGTGTGAATGGATGTAAAAGTAATAGCTCAGTTTGCTTCTCTATTGTTAACCTGCAGTAAAAGAAAATGAAAAGTCACCCCTGGTAGAACAAAAAAATCTCCTCACAGTGTGGTAAGGACAAATTCACACTTTTTAAGCCCAGTTCCATTAGTATCAAAGCTCTTCTGCTTAACTTATTTTAATTACGGACAAGAACTATAACATGCTTCCTATTAACTAGTAAATTATGTACTGTGTGGACCTACTAGTTAAAGTGTTCGGGAGTCCTGATTTCACTCCCGACCTTAAGAATTTCTTGGGGAGGGACCGTCTGTCTGATTGGCCCAGCCGGTCGTTCCCCATGCACTACGAGAGGGAGCTGGCCGACGTGGCGGCCTACAGTCTCAGTCCCAGGCCGACGAGGCACCAGTGACCCAGGCGTGCGCGACCGAGGGCCGCAGCAGACAGGCAAAACTACGGTGTCCCACATGTGTGGAACGAGGGATACAAGGCTCTTACTTCTGCTCTCAGGAGTGTTTCAAGGGCAGCTGGCATGCCCACAAGCGGCTCCACAAGAGAGCACCTGCAGAGCTCCAGCCAGAGACCCAGCAGATGGTCTCACCTGTGGAGGTCCAACCAGAGGTCAACCTGGCGAGCTCCAGCTGGAGACCCAGCAGATGGTCTCCCCAGCGAAGCTCCAACCGGAGGTCAACCTGGTGACCTCAAACCCAGAGCTCCAGTGGGAGACCCAGTATATGGTCTCCCCAGCAGAGCTCCATCCAGAGGTCAACCTGGTGACCTCCAACCCAGAGCTCCAGATGGAGATCCAGCAGATGGTCTCCCCAGCAGCGTGCCAACCGGAGGTCAACCTGGCAACCTCCAACCCAGAGCTCCAGCCAGAGACACAGCACCTGGTATCCCCAGCAGAGCTCAAGCCGGAGGTCAACAAGGTGACCTCCTCTCAAGCCATGTTCATGCCAGAGGTCAACGAGGTGACCTCCTCTCAAGCCACGTTCAGGCCGTAGGTCAACGGGACAACCTCCTCTCAAGCCACTTTCATGCCGGAGTTCAACGAGGTGACCTCCTCTCAAGTCATGTTCATGCCAGAGGTCAACGAGGCGACCTCCTCTCCTGAGCTCCAATCAGCGGTCAACGAGGCGACCTCCTCTCAAGCCATGTTCATGTCGGAGGTCAATGAGGCGACCTCCTCTGAAGTCATGTTCATGCCAGAGGTCAACGAGGTGACCTCCTCTCCAGAGCTCCAATCGGAGGTCAACGAGGTGAGCTCCTCTCCAGAGCTCCAGCCAGAGGTCAATGAGGTGACCTCCTCTCAAGCCATGCTCCTGCCGGAGGTCAACGAGGCGACCACCTCTCAAGCCATGCTCCTGCCGGAGGTCAACGAGGCAACCTCCTCTCCAGAGCCAAGGCCAAGTTCTTGCCCAAGTTCATGCCCAAGTTCATGCCCAACGCTGACCAGGCGGCCTCCAAGGCCAAGTTCCTGCCCGAGGCCGACCAGGCAGCCTCCAAGGCCAAGTTCATGCTCAAGTTCATGCCCAAGGCTGACCAGGCGGCCTCCAAGGCCAAGTTCAAGCTCAAGTTCATGCCCGAGGCTGACCAGGCAGCCTCCAAGGCCAAGTTCATGCCAAAGTTCCTGCCTGGGGCTGACAAGATGGCCTTCAAAGCCAAGTTCACACCAGAGGCCGACCAGACGGCCTTCAAGGCCAAGTTCCTGCCAGAGGCCGACCAGGTGGCCTCCAAAGCCAAGCTCATGCCCAAGTTCCTGCCCAAGGTTGACCAGACAGCCTCCAAGGCCAAGCTCATGCCCAAGTTCCTGCCCGAGGCTGACCAGGCATCCCCCAAGGCCAAGTTCATGCCAGAGGCAGACTAGGCGGCCTTCAAAGCCAAGTACACACCAGAGGCCGACCAGACGGCCTTCAAAGCCAGGTTCCTGCCAGAGGCCGACCAGGCAGCCTCCAAGGCCAAGCTCATGCCCAAGTTCCTGCCCAAGGCTGACCAGGCGGCCTCCAAGGCCAAGTTCATGCCCAAGTTCCTGCCCAGGGCCGACCAGGCATCCCCCAAGGCCAAGTTCATTCCAGAGGCAGACTAGACAGCCTTCAAAGCCAAGTACACACCAGAGGCCGACCAGACGGCCTTCAAAACCAGGTTCATGCCAGAGGCTGACCACACAGCCTTCAAGGCCAAGTTCCTGCCAGAGGCTGACCAGGTGGCCTCCAAGGCCAAGCTCATGCCCGAGTTCCTGCCCGAGGCTGACCAGACGGCCTCCAAGGCCAAGCTCATGCCCGAGTTCCTGCCCGAGGCTGACCAGGCGGCCTCCAAGGCCAAGTTCATGCCCAAGTTCCTGCCCAGGGCCAACCAGTCAGCCCCCAAGGCCCAAGGCCTAGTTCCTGCCCAGGGCTGACCAGACAGCCTTCAAAGCCAAGTTCCTACCAGAGGCCGACCAGACGCCCTTCAAAGCCAAGTTAACACCAGAGGCTGACCAGACGGCCTCCAAAGCCAAGTTCCTGTCAGAGGCCAACGAGACGGCCAACCACGCTCCGCTCACGCCTGAGGCCGACGAGACGGCTCACCGTGCTAGGTTCACACCTGAGGCCAACGAGACAGCTCACCACGCTAGGTCCAAGCCAAAGGCTGATAATGCAGCCTTCCAAGTATTGTTCCTGCCTCGAGACCTGGGGGGCAGAAATTACAATCTTGCCTAGAGGCCCAGGACCGCCAGAGAGGTAAAGACTTTGGCGCTTCGGGAGAAGCGCCTTTGGGGGGTGGGCTCTGTTACAATTCCCCCTCGTGCTGATCGCCGAAGCGTGCGAGCAGTGCACTATCGCATTCAGTGACTTTCGTTTTGTTTACTTCGCCACGTGTGTCTTTGTTTTGGTTCATGTCTTGTCTCCGCCCCTGTATTGTCATTGGCTTCTCCCTAAAGTGTCCTAACATATTTCAGGTGTCTTGTGTTTGAGTCTCATTGTGTTCAAGTATTTAAACCCCCATGTTTCTTACCCTGGTCGCAAAGTATTAGCTCAGCAACCCTGCGTTCTGTCTTTTGCCAAGCCTTGTGATTTTGCTACGTGTTTTCCGGTTTCGATCCTGTTTTTGTCTCGTGTTCTTGATTCTTGCCTCGCCTCGTCTATGCCGTTTGCCGATCGCCTGACCCACGCCTGTTATTTTGACTACGCCATTGCCTAACATTTCGGATAACTGCTATTACTATTATTTGGATTGTACATATACTTTTGGATGTTCCAATACTTTTGAATATCCCTAATAAAGTGACTTTCTCTGCACTTGCATCTGCTTCTGTCGCATCATCTAACAGATGTCATCTTAATGTCTCTGATCATCTCCTTATTGAGTTTATGCTCAGATTTCCTACTTTACACACTCTAATAGAAGTCTCAGATTATTCCATAACTCTAAACCTATTAATCTTACTGCCTTTTTGGCCTTTCTACAGTCTTCCTCCTTCACAGACCAATTTCTTGAACCCTGAAGACATACTTTCCTGTTATAATCACCTTATCACAAACACTTGATTACCTTAGTCCTCCTAAGATCCAAAGAGCCATTCATATGTCAATGACCACTATTCAAAGGTTGACTTGCTCTTGTGCTTCTGAGTTTTGTCTTGCTGCATAACCCAATTGCTCTTCAGCTTAATGATCTGACATTCTTCTTCGAGGTTTTCTGACAGAGAGCAGATTTCATGTTTCCATTAATTATGACAAGTCCAGAATCATCTTTGCTGCTTCAGGACCATCCAGAATTCCCAGCATTCCCACACCATTACACTACCTGCACGTTTGACTGTTGTTATGATGTTCTTATCATGTAATGCTGTGTTAGGTTTATGGCAGATGTAACGGGACCCATGTCTTCCAAAAAGTGACTTTATCTGAAGTGAGTGAGGCCTGCATTTCTTTAGATGTTTGTCTAGGTTCTTTGGTAACTTGCTGGATGAGTTTTTGATGATGATCTATGATGTTCTTCCCATAATAATAATAAAACTTTACATAGTACACATACATCAAATAATAAAACCAATAATAAATCAACAATGGATACATGATAGAATCAAACAAACAAGAAATCAACGATGAATACCACAATCAACAATAAGCCAACCTAAAAAATGCATTTTCAAATATGATTTAAAAATTCCAAGTGACTGTGCTTCACGAATTTCAGCTGGAAGTAGGTTCCACATCTTGGGTGCATATATAGAAAACACTCTATCACCCATGGAATATGAATGTGTTTGATGGACAACCAAAAGACCATGCTGAGAAGAGTGAAGATTACAGTTTGGGGTATATGGTGTTAAAAGCTGAGATAAATACTCCAGAGTGACAAAATATGGCCAGCAAGACGCAATGTCTCGTTCCCTTCTCAGGGAACAGGGTTACATACGTAACCAAGACATTCCCTTTCTAAGGGAACTCAACACTGCGTCATGCTTGATGATTTGGGAACGAGAATACCCACTATGCTATACTGAACCACGTCTGTCAAAAAATGTCTGTGAAGTATATACACTCAAAAACACTTCTTGAACAAACATAGAGTGTCTCGTTTTACAGCATACCCTCAGGTAATGCCTTGGAGTAAGCCACACCCTCAAGAGTAACCACCCAAGTCTTCTTGAATGCACCCCTGTAGAACCCTAGCACCTCAGTACTGGTTCGATTGGCAATCTTTATACCACAAAACAATAGACACGTATTAGAGTGTACACTTCCCTGTGGATAAAGCTCTAGCATGGAAAACATTCTCCCATCCTCGGTTGTGAGACACCCAGAAGTTGGTACCCCCTCAGGGGCCAGACTTATAGCCTACACTGCCTCGACAGGGCTATAATGTCTGAGAACCATACTCGGATTTGGTCAAAGCAGAGCTACCAGCAGCTGACTTACTGGTTTTGATGAACCTGCTGTTCTGAAAACAGAGCTATCGGGAAAGAGGCATGGCCTCATCCACTCCATTCCCGCTCCCAAACATTTAACACAGAAAGCGTGCCCGTCATCCTCCATGAGAAAATGGGAGCATGGCGGGACACAACCTCTGAAACTCCTATTGCTCATAGTTTCTCCCTTTTTTTTTTGGACAAACAACATGACAGACAATATGACAGACATTCACATATAGTACACAAACATGTGCTTCCTGAAAACAAAGAAGCTGAATGACGTAGTTTGTGGGTGTCTTATATAGTCTTCGTGACGTGTTTCTACTTCATCACCTGACTGAGGCAGGCCAATCTGATGTGATTTCACACGTATTCAGACACCGTTTCTGCCAAGGGACATTCCCTAAGCATCACGCGTGAAGCAACGTTGAGTATCCTTAGAAAGGGAACAGTTTTTAACAAAATCCAAGATGGCTGAAAATCTAATAAACAGAAATTCACATAATATGGTCCATTGAACTCAGCATGATCCATGGAATCTAGGGACACCTGGCAACACTGTTCAAAAGTTATGGGCATAAAGGTATTTTGACTTGTTGGAGGCGCTAAAGATTTGGCAGCTTGGATTCCAGATTTGGTGTATTTGTAGGTTTAATATGTCCTGAAGCGGTTCTCTGGGCTGCCATAGACAACCTAGCCAGAATAATAATAATCAGAAGCCATAGAAAAACAATAGGTGACTTGCACCATTGGTGTTTGGGCCCAAAAGAAGAAGAAGAAGAAGAAGAAGAAGGTGTTTGACCCCGAATAATAATAATAATAATAATAATAATAATAATAATAATAATAATAATAATAATAAACTACTGTTTTAGTTGATTAGACGTGCTTTCCTAAGCTGACCAAGCACTCATCTGCTATGGCTATACCTCACATTAAGTAATCATATTAATAATGTTAAGTAATCATCCCTCAATCCATTTTCTGTACTGCGTATCCTACACATGGTTGCCTGGAGTCTTTCCCAGGGGACTCAAGGCGGGGGGGGGGCACCTGTGCACCCTTGTGCACACATTCACATACCCATTCATATACTACTACTGACAATTTGGAAATGTCAATCAGCCTATAATGCATGTCTTTGGACTAGGGGAGGAAACCAGAGTACCCAGAAGAAACACCTGAAGCACAGGGAGAACATGCAAACTCCACAGGGAGAACATGCAAACTCTGTGCACACAGGGCGGAGACAGGAATCAAACCCCCAACCCCGGAGGTGTGAGGTAAATATGCTAACCCTTAAGCCACCTGACTGGACTTAATACTGCTCCTCTCTTGAATCAATATTTAACAAGAAAAATGGACTTACGATCAAGGTCAAAATTACTCATAATTGAGATACACCCAGGTGCACGCAAGTTAAACTCTCCTCTGCATGCACAATATCCATGCAACTGTAAGCTTAAGTCTGGAGTTACTTTATGTCTAAGTTCTCAATACAGATTATGCACATTTTCATAAATTTTTCATTGCCAGATTTGTTGGCTTGTTACAAGCGAACGATTTCAAAAATCAAAATTCCATTCAATAACTTTTATGTGGACTGGTCTGAAGATGTTATCTATCCAGTGTATCCAGTGTACTGCCCACTGACCATGCCAAACGTTCACATGCATTTATACACTGGGGGTGCTGTGTTTTCACAGTGTGCTGTCAAGATACAGGCAGAAATCATAATTATCCTAAAATAATTGGCAGTCACCCATATAGTTTCCAGAAAAGTGACATAGAACTGGAATCTGTATAGTACAAAGGTAACACATAAGATAGGTGGTAATGATTTGTGAATATGGGTTTCGTAGAAACTATAATCTGATAACCATAACTGATTTCTTTATGATAAGAATGTGTATACCACTGTGTTTCAAGGACTGAGCGAATAATAATGCAACTGGTGAGGCATCTGTTTGTATCTGACCCCTATATCACATTGAAATGGAAGCCATTTCACCCAATTAAATAAACCAATTACCATGTTTTGGCCTCTGGCACATCCTAATTCTGCTTTAGACCAAAGTGTGGCATCCATCACTTCTCCAATGATGCATGAATGACAAGAAATGAGTGAATTTATAGCTCTTAATGAAATTGATCTGGCTCAGCATAAGCTCTGAGCTTTGAAGGTGTTTATAGTGGTTCAAGAGGGAGAGAAGATAGTGGTAAAGGCAGCATTACAATTGACTTTAATCCCCTTTAATTAATAACTGCATATTTCTGGATTGCAGCCCAGAACTCAGCAACTGGGTACACATTCTCATTCTCTGACATCATGTTAAAAAAAAGACCATGATGCCTAAATAATGTAGGCCCTCTAAAACACACACACACACACACACACACACACACACACACACACACACACACAGTAGCAATAATAATAATAATAATAATAATAATAATAATAATAATAATAATAATAATAATAATAATTAGAGCATGTGAGCTCATGAAAGGAGAAGAGGAAATAGGATAAAAATATTAATGGTGCCACTGAAGATATGCAGGGAAAGCATTAGCTCAAGAGAATATTATTAATTTGAGGGGAATATTATTAATTTGAGGGAAATATTATCAGAATTGTTTTACAGCGAAAATGTTGGTAAGGGTGTGCATTGATTTTTTTTTTTTTTTAAGTTATTACTCTCGTGGCCTTTGACATTAATATCTTATTTTGATGTTAACACTATTTCCTAACGCAGTAATGTGATCTTCAAGTTTAGGGACTTAGATAATGAATGATAAATCACAGAACAACTTAACTTGAATATACAATGGGTATAGAAAAGAATCACCCCCCTTTAAAATAATCACATTTTGTTGCTTTTCAGCCTGAAATGAAGACTGGACACGGTGCAACTTATAACATCCAAGTGAAAGATATAATGTCAGAAACATTTTTTTTTTTAATTAAAAAACAGAATCACTGAGTTGGAAAAAGGATCACCCCTCATTTTGTTAAACCACCTTTTGCTTTAATTACATCCTTTAGTCTGTTGGGATATGTCTCTACTAACTTTGCACATCTAGACTTTGCAATATTTGCCCACACTTCTTTGCAGGACTGCTCAAGTTCAGTTAAATTTGATGGTGACCATTTGTGGACTGCAGTCTTCAAGCCATTCCACAGATTTTCAGATGGGGTTTAAGTCTGGGCTCTGACTAGGCCATGCAAGGACATTCACCTTTTTCTCCCTCAACCACTGTGTGGTCAGTTTTGCTGTGTGCTTTGGGTCATTGTCATGTTGGAAGGTAAACCTTCTTCCCATTGACAACTTTCTGGCAGAGGGCAGCAGATTTTCCTCAAGAATGTGATGGTATTTTGCCCCATCCATTTTTCCTTCTATCCTGACAAGTGCTCCAGTCCCTGCTGCAGAGGGAGATTAGGAGAGATTATACAGCCGGCCAGAAGGTAAGGCGGCCCCAGGGAGCAGGTCGATGGCACAATCATACAGCCAGTGAGGTGGTAATGAGAGGGCCCAATCCTTACTGGGGTTCTGGGGGTTGTGTTTTTTCAGCCAGGAGTGACCCAATCCAGTGGAGTGTATGGAGAGGAGATGAGATTGGAGGCCAGACTGGGAAGCTAGTTCCAGATCTAGGAAGCTAGCTCCAGATCTAGGAAGCTGTCCTCGGCACCTGAGTCGATCAGTGCCATCAGGGGACTGGAGAGCTGGATGTGGCACAGGGAGGCTGGGATCTGGAAGCAGGACAGGGAGGCTAGAGAAGCAAATGTTCCCCCTTTTAGCTGAAGAGGGCAGGTAGCTATGAAGTGGCCTGGTTGGCCACAGTAGATGGACACACCTGCCTGAAACCTGGTAATTGCACTCGGCAGGGGTGAGCCGGTACCGGCCTAGCTGCATGGGTTCCTCTCCTGGCGAGAAGGAGTTGGCGGGAACTCATGGACTGGGTTGGCTGATAACCAGGGAGGTGGACAAGGAGCTTGAGAGGGCTGGGGCTGGCTGGCTCTCTCTCTGTGCCGCTCTCGAATGTGGTTATCCAGCCTGATGTCGAGAGAGATCAGGGTGTCTAGAGAGTCCGACTTGTCTTCACAGCTAGTTCCTCCTTCACCTGCTCATTGAGTCCACTCATGAATATTCCCTGGAGCGACTCCTCTATCCACCCAGACTTGGCGGCCAGGACTCGGAATTCCACTGAATACCCCGCCACGCTGCGGGGCCCCTGTCAGAGGGAGAGCAGGCAGCCTCCTTCCTTTGGATGGGATGGTCTAAGACCCTCTGCAGTTCACCAGTGAAGGAGGACCACAGAGCCATCTGCCTGTCCCACAAGGCAGTGGCCCAGGCTAGGGTATCTCCCCTCAGAAGCCCCATGATGTAGGCTACTCTGGCTTCGTCGGTGGCATAGGTAAATTGTCACTGAGCAAACAAGAGGGAACACTGGATGAGGAAAGATTTACACCAACCTAGGTCACCTGCATAGGGTTCAGGGTCTGGAACATGTGCCTCATACCATGGTGGACTGGGAGAGGAAGCATTTGGGGCCACAGGGGTAGACTGGTGGCTTAGTGGTTCTCAGAGAGTTCACGGATCTGTTGTTCATGCAGGCCAAGGAGGGCACTGTGGTGGAACAAGGCTGGATGTGGGGAAACAGGTTCTGCTGGGTCCATGATGGCCAGATTGTTGTTATGAATCACAGAGACGAGCGGACACAAATGCAGAACTCAGACAGAAGGACTGAAGGTTAACAGAATTTATTGCAGAGTAGTGGAAGCTGGTGCAGGTGTGTGGGGAAGCAGTGTGATAATGTGTAGTTGGGGTCGGGATTCGAACTCCGAGTTGAGTGCACAGCCGATGCGGGGCTGTGCGTGAGCAGCTTGATAGTTGTAAAGGCCAGGACTCAATCTCAGGTCAGCGGCATAAGAACTGAGATCAGAGCAGGAGCGCCACAGTGAAGGCGAGGCAGGGCTGGGCATAGAAGATAGCAGAAAGATAGTTGGGAGTGAGTAGACATGAAGCAAGGGAAACCATTAACAATAACACAGAAGCAAACAAGAGTAGAGCCGGAGGTGTACCACACTGGAAGCCAGAACAATCTGGCGAAGAGTGGCTGAAGGACCGGGGTTTATATGTTTATATATGCTGCTGATGAGGTGAGTTGATGAGGAACAGGTGGGGCCAATGCTGCAAACGGGCGAGGCATGAGGTGGAGTGCTACGCCCAGACACACACACACACACACACACACACACACACAAACATATTAGTTTGAAACAGCAAAACCTCTGAACTCTTAGTGCTTCATCATGAAATTTATAAACAATAGTCTGCTAAACTAGCATTTTAATACTGATAAGCCTTATTATGGTAATATTTTTATTCCATTTAATATTATGGCTAATCCTTATGCACTTAGTTTGTGAAAGTAGCCTAAATGTAATTACGAAAGTGATATACCCAAAATATTATTGTATAATTGTATTAAGTAATCTCTCAAGCCTTCTATTGCCTTACTCGATGTTATCATGGCTCCATGTGATTTAAACACACACACATACACACACATACTATTATACATCATCCATCCACCCATCCATTTTCTGTACTAATTATCCTACACAGGGTCACGGGGAGCCTGGAGCCTATCCCAAGGAAACTCTGGGCACGAGGCATAGGACAACTTGGACGGAGGGCCAGCTCATCATAGGGCCTATTACTACATATCAGGACTATTTATTTCATTATTCATTTGTTTGTTTACTATATATTTTTATTGCAATTCATCATTCATTGTAACTGAACTGATTTTTAAGCATGTACTAATGTTTTACAGTGGGGGGTGGGGGGGATATCTGGCCAAAGAAATCACCCCAAAGCCATAATTCATCCCCTGTAATGCCCCAAGTGGGGTGATAAGCAGGCCAATACCCTTAACTGCAGTGCTTTTATTGATGTGTATACATAGCTTTTATTAATGTGTATACATGCTATTATATGTGGCAAGTTGACTGTTAGGTTCTGTAACCTACATTACCCATGGGTATAATCAAAATATAACTATTAGGCTTTTATTATCTTGTATTTAGGCCAATAAACCTGGCAAGTAAATTATTATACCAAAGTATGTCATGTTTGGTATCTGTGTGTTGATGGGGACATTTCCAGAATATTAGTGAACTACATATTTTAATAATTCACACCATAATTTCATTATAAGGATAAGGACCCGATTAACACAAAGTAAGGGCAAGCAAATGACTAAAAGGGTGACATGCAAATTAGGTGAAGGGGAGAGCAAAACTAGTCATCAGTTGTCCTAAAGATAACTTCTGATTGGTTGGAACCCCTAGACAGCTTATTTAGCCAGAAAGGGTTAAAAAAACATCATGACCGAGCAAATCATCAGTTAGTAAGTTAGCTGTGCTGGAGCTGGAGCTGGCGGTGGCAGAATTTCGTCTTTTTAGTCTCATTTTGATTGTTCTTTCTGCCCCGACATCCAGTCTTCATCTTCATTTTCTTTTCTTAGGTTTTATTTCAGTTTTTATCCAATTCAGTAACTTCCGTTTTCCACAAGGTCTTTTGTTTAATTCCACACTGAAGTCTTAGTCTGAACTGCTCACTATTGCATCCTCTGTTTGCTCTAAAATTCTCCTTGTGGGAGACATTAACATTCATTTAGATTCAACTTCATGTACATTGACATCTGAATTTTTGTCTGTCCTTGATTGCTTTGAATTTAGGCAACATGTCAACTTCCCTACTCACACTAAGGGTCATATTTTACATACTGTTTGGACTATTGGCTTAGACATGTCTCACCTCTGTGGCACTCTTTTAAGTATCTCTGATCACAAACTTATTGAGTTCAGCCTTCTAACCCCTACATGAAAACATAATAAAACAACTGTTATTGCAAATGCAACTCCATTAACCCACTCTCTTTTTCCAATGCACTTGATGTCGCCTCTCTTCTCAATTCTTCCTGCTCATGTAATGAACTGGTGTCCAACTACAATCTCATTTCTAACACCCTAAACATTTTGCCCCCCAAGTTACTAGATCTGTCCCTTCTTCCCATACCTCTCCATGGTACACCTCTGAACTTAGAGCCATGAAAGTTGCTGGACGGTGTCTTGAGCGGCTTCACAAGAAAACTGGCCTCACTGTTCACTCACTAGCATACACCAAACACATGAAACAGTACAGAGATGCTCTTTACGCCACCAAATCAGCCTACTTGTCTTCTGTCATTAATGCAGGCTGTAGTAAACCAAACTGCCTCTTCAAAACTGTAAATAAAATATTTTGGCCACCCTCCTCCACTCATACTGGCTTGGTTACACTTTGCAATGATTTTCTTAACTTTGTCCAGAATAAAATCAATAACATTTATGTAACAAATTAAAGAGTTTAAAACGTTGAAATATATTCTCTCCACCAATTTATATAGGGAATTAGCTCAAATGACGTGAAATATATCTATATATCTAATCAAAGCTTGTTATGATCAGTTAGAAATGTACCTCAGCCTTGAAAGGGAATTAACATATGTATACATATACATATAGATAATTAACTACAATGGATTATAATTAATTATGGATATCTATATGGTCTAGATCAGCTCATAGACATAGCTGTAATCTAGTTTTAGAATTAACTCGAAGAGGTTGATCGGTGTGTCCACCAAACTAATCTTTGTATTATTCTAAAAGAGGGAGATTATTCTTCTGGCCGAGAAGGATAATTCTCCAGTTTTGTTATTAAAATAAAGAATGTAGCGAGGGCGCAGCATTAAAGTGACTTAATTGCATGAGCAAAACAGAGAAAATCAAGCGTGGTAAAAATAGGTTTTAATAAGTGAAGCGTAACTACTGATACACACAGCTAACTCTAAGCAAACAATACATATATACACACACATATATATATATATATATATATATACAAGAAAAGAGAAAGTAGAGAAAGTAATGAAATAAAAAGAATGGCAGACAAAAACACAACGGTTAGCCTTTCTAAAACCAGCAACGAACTTAGAATCTCCTAAAAACAGGGGTACAAACTTAACCCATCTATAGATCAAATGATACTTGCATGGTTTGAGGTGTTGGTTTCAAGATGCGTGCGAGAATCCAGCGAGTTCGAGGGCTGGAGTGCGCGGGTTTCTTCGTGCTTCTAGCAGAAACCGTGAGCCATGGGGCAGCTGCATCTTTGTCCAGGAGAGCGTGGCCAACCTTCCTGGGGCCACGTGGCCATCGGGAGGGAGCCAGAGAAACAGAACAGGAAGAAGAACTCAGAACAGAACTCCGAAGTGCGAACTAAACCTAAAAACTGCCCTCGGAGAGCATGGGTAGGTTTGTTTTGGACAATGTCAATCCATCCCCCCGTCCAGGAGACCAGCGAATCAGGAAGCTGGATTTGTTGGCAGCAGGAACTTTCTTTGTCTCCTCAGACCTGATTTGCCTATCCGGGGAGGGGCCAGTTTAAACTGTATTATTTATGAAATATAGGAAAAAGCATGAAATAACGTATCCCATCATACTATGATATGCATCATCAATCGGAGCATCAAGAGACGATTAATTAGATACCAAATTCGATGTGATTGGAAAATATTAAAAGTAATAATATCCCTATACATGTTTACAGACATTTAAGCATGGTTACAGACATTTAAACTTATATTCTAAATTAAACTACAAACTCATATTAGTTGGTTACACAGGAATACATCAATATATGCACACACGAATCATCAATACTATTTGGCATCAAATAATTACATATAATTACACATTACATTCAAGACAGATTTTTCCATTGTGTGTGTGTGTGTGTGTGTGTGTGTGTGTCCGAAGGTTTGTCGTTAGCATTCCAAAGGTATCTTGAGGAAGGAGAGGAGGGTAAGTCACAGCGATCTCCTTTGAAGTGGCTTGGGAGTGTTGAGTTCTCCTAGTCAGCCTGGAGCTGAGAAGTGTGATTTACAAGGAAAGGGCAGAAGCTAAACGCTTTTTGCTAAGTCCAGGTTGATTCAAAATCAGTTTGATACCGTCAGACATTACATTTATGAACAACTCATCCCTCAACTGAGAGTCAACTTACTTGCTTAATCACTTTCGTATTCACATTCATGCTACTTTCACAAACTAAATGCATTAGGATTAGCCATAATATTAAATGCAATAAAAATATTACCATAATAAGGCTTATCAGTATTAAAATGCTACCTTAGCAGCCTATTGTTTATAAATTTCATGATGAAGCACAAACAGTTCAGAGGTTTTGCTGTTTCAAACTAATATGTTTTGCCCTTTGAAATTGGAAGTCATGATCATGTTTTATAAATAAACAAAACAAAATAAAAATGTTTATTTAAAAAATATAATTATTATAAAGTATTAAAATTATTATAAAATAATAATATCTTCCAGGCATGTGTGTCTTTGGGTTTTTTTGGGTTTGATGTCTTTGGGTTCATATGAGTGGAGACATAACAAAAGGTAAGTACACTAAACACATCTATAACTTTATCCTTAATCTTTGTAACTTTTCATAGAAATTTTTCATAGAAGTCAATTTGCAAGTGTGATGGCATGTTGCATCCTAAATAGCTAACTATTGGTTATAGTTGTCATTAAAAGATGACAGAGAAGTTGGAATGTAGTCAAGGAATTTCAGACATTTGTTTCAATTTGACAAAGGCAACTGTGGTTACTTATAAACCACCCTCATGAGGATTACAACAAATATAAAATGGAAGAAAGTAAAATCCTACATGTAATAGCCATTTTCTTTTTCATTTCACAATGAAATACAAAGAGTTCTTGCCAAACACAAGTCTTTATCACATAAATAGCGTCATTAAAAGACTACCCCCAACAGAATGATTATAATGAGAACAATGTGATTGTCATGAATCAGGCCTCCGTGGTTTCTCCCGTTCACCACCAGAGGGCACCGTCACCCGAGTACTGATCCCATCCATGGACTCCATTTCCCATAACCCCACACCCGAAACTGATTACACACACTCACTCACATCTCCATGGACTATTTAAGATACTCACACACTCTCCAGCCTTGTAAAGTCTTGTTTTGCCTTGCAGACATTACTTTGTTTGACCCTGGACTGTTTACGTGTTTTGAATCTTCGCTGCCTGCCCTGACCGTATGCTGGTTTTTGACTACGTCTCTGCTCTGCCTATGATACTATGTTTGCCAGCGATTGATCTGTGCCTTCCTTTACATCTGTTTATATTGTTTCATTTAAAAAGCTGCATATGGATCCTCACTCCGTTGACCCCTCATTACAGAAGACTTCACTATCTCCCGATCCAGCAGCTATCGTTCACCTATCGACCGAGATTTCAGCTCAAGCCCAGATGCTAGTACAACAACTGGAGCGGCTAACATTGCTAGCAGACAAACTGGTAAAGGCCATGCAACACATCCACTTACCCATGCCAAGCTCAGCCACTTGGGGTTTCTTGTACAATGCTCATTGTTTGTGAACCAGCAACCCGCCCTATAGCCTACCGTCGAAAACCATATCTCCTTTGTCTGCTCACTACTCATTGAATTGGGCACCCATGGTGTCAAGTAATGGCCAGCCAGCCAGTTCGAACACCCAGAGGAAGGAAGATAGGCCAGTGAGCAGTTACTCTCTCTCCGGCAGGGGAGAGAGACCGCGGCGAATTATGCGCTAACTTTCCGCACGCTCACGGCTCAAACAGTGGAGGACACTGAAATTACAATTTTGCAAGGGGTTATGTCTGGAGCTCCAGTCAGAACTGGCTTGCCGCAATGAAGGGAAAACACTCAACAACTTCATTGAACTAGCCATTCGTATCGATAATCTCCTTCGAGTCCGAAACCTCTCAACGTGGAAGTACCCAGTGCAGTTTCATCCTGCCATGTGAGCGAACAAGGACCCATGCAAATCAGATACACTCATCTTTCTACTGAGGAGAGGAATCGTGCTGCTACAGTGGCCACACCCCACTACGTTAAAGGAGTTTCCTAGGATTTGCCAACTTCTACAGGCGTTTCATCAGAGGTTTCAGTACCGCTGCCGCACCTTTGACATCCATGCTGAAGAAGCATGGCTCTAGGCTTGCATGGGCCCTGAAAGCCGTCTAAGCCTTCAAAGACCTCAAAGCTCGCTTCACCACTGAACCCATCCTCCACCATCCTGACCCCGACAGACCAGCCGTGGTTGAAGTGGATGCTTCCAATACAGGTATCGGAGCTGTATTCTCTCAGCGCCATGACACTCCTTCCAAGCTTTTCCCCTGCACCTGCTTCTCCCGCAAGCTCTGCGCCACCGAACAGAACTATGACGTCAGGAATTGAGAATTACTAGCCATGAAAGCCGCATTTGAGGAGTGGCGCCACTGGCTGGAGGGAGATAAACACCCATTCCTAGTGCTCACGGACCACCAAAACCTAGAGTATCTATGCACTGCAAGAAGACTCAAGCCCAGGCAGGCTAGGTGGGCTCTGTTCTTCACCTGCTTCCACTTCATGGTCACCTATTGCCCCGGTTCAAGGAACACCAAAGCCAATGCTCTCTCCCGCCAGCATGAACAGTCCCAACAAGTTCAGAGTGAGGAACCCATCATATACCCACAATAATCATCACTCCTGTACAATGGGACGTCATAATAGAAATAACCCATGCTCAAACTCATGACCCACCACCCCCCGAATGCCCTCCTAACAGCACTTACATCCCACTCACACTCTGCAAGAAAGTCACCCAGTGAGTCAACCCAATGGTTTTAGTGGCCCACCATGCAGGCAGACGCCAACTCTTATGTGCAGAATTGTTCCAACTGTAACATCAATAAATCATCCAAACCACTCCCGGCCGGGTTACTACACCCTCATGAACTCTCGTCATGAATCATTAATTTGCATTTAAAAACATGAAGCAGTAATAATGGAGGTGCTGGAGAAAAGCAGGTTCTCTTTTCGATTCCTGTTGTGGGATGTGTAAGTGCTTCAATCATATGTTTATTTATTTTTTTTTTAAATGGACTACTTTCATGAAAGTTTTTATCTTCAGTTGGGATTGTAGTGCTGTCTCACAGCTCCAGGATCCTGGGTTTGATCCTGAGCACAGGTTACTGTCTGTGTGGAGAGTTGCAAGCTGTGTTTGTGTAGTTAACTCACATCTCTCAAAAACTTCCAGATTGGCTATGCAAAATTTTAGAATTGGCATGGACCTCATCGGACCATTAGATCGAACTGCACGAGGGCATTGCTTTCTGCTAGTTCTATCGGACTACACAACGTGATACCTGGAAGCGGTGCCACTCCGCAGTATCTCCGCACATAATGTTGCGGAGGCACTCTGAAGTGTTATCTCCCAAGTTGGGATCCCAAAAGAGATCCTGGCTGATCAGGGCACGACTGTCATGTCACAAACACTACGCAAGCTTTACAAAATCATGGGGAATTATTAATTATTAATTATTAATCATTTAATTGGGTTGAATAATTTTGATTGCAACTGTATGTCAACTTAAGGCTGCCCAAAATAGTGAAGAGTGAGCATGTGAGAAACAATACACATGATCAGTGTTGTTAAATAGCTCTTTTTGTCAATTACCCAATTGTTATTGTATTCTTGTTGTTATTGTTATGGGTGGGCAGACATGTAGCATATTGTAACTGTTCACACATAATCATGTTGTAATAACTGACAAAAAGGCATAATTAAAAATGTTAATGTTTAACGTTAAAACTGTTTAAACTGTTGAACTATGCTATACTATACTGTTATACAGTACTATAATGTTATACTCATGTTTAATTTAATGGTTCATGCAAGTTCAACAGATACCATGATGATAATTTTATCCATGTTTTATTTTCCACCATTATTTATTTATTTATTTTTTTCTAAAATGTTTTTGACTTCTTGTCCAGTCATCATGGAATTTGGATAATCACATACAGTAACTCAGCAATGTTTTTACATAACTGAGACCAATCTTGTCACATACTATATGTTTAACATGACTTAATATTAACAAATGTAGCTTTGAGTTCTTTTACAATTTGAGAGGGCTTCCGAAAACAGGAATTAGGGCTATAACTCAGCACTGGCTTAAAGTTTTGCCTTCAAATATCTCCTTGATAGCTTGCCTGGAAGCATTTCCCTGGGAACAAGTGCTGAAGGTCTCAATGGCTTCTGGTCTTTTAGGGGCAAACAATTGCTTGAGCCCCCTTAATTGATGCTTGTAGCTTTATTTATTTATTCATTTGTTTGTTTGTTTATTTGTTTATTTCAAGTTATTGCCTTATTTATATTGTGTTCTGGTGCACTTTTTATATGATTATTTATTTTAGAATCTGCCTTATTAATGTTGTGATTTGGCTTATTAAATTGCCTGTTTATTATTTGATTTAGACTAAGATGGAATTCCTCTGAAAACAGAATGTAATGAGTCATTAATTTTGGTTTAACAACAGCATTTTGCATCACAACACAGTCTTTTTAAAGAAGTGTTCATTTTTTAAGTGCACTAGGGATGATAAAGCAGTGGTAGAAAGAGAAGCAGCAACAATCTGTTTTTCATATCCAGAACATGAACCATACTGTCAATTAGGAAACAACATCCAGATGTTCAACTCCCTTTGTTAAACTTGATTGATTCCTCCTATCACTCGCTCACAATTCCATTTGCTTGGATGAGTAAACAACAATTTTTTTTAATAACTAGCAGCTTCTTAGTTATTGCAAACATGCACAGGTTTACAGAGTGTGTAATAATGTGGTGTTCATTTCATTACTCTGTAGAATTTGGTCATTCAAACTGCACATCACACAACAAGTTATAATTTCCCCTTTACCTGGGGCCACTTATTTAAAAGCTCCTAGCGGTTTGCAATAACATACTCTCGCCTCTGCAATATCACACTCTCACCTCTGCAATAACACACTCTCACCTCCACAATAACAGACTCTCACCTTGCAGGCACAATGAACTGTTGTAGAATTGGATTACAGAATGTACTGTTTCCTGGTGGAGAAAGACAATGCTTACACACAGAAATAGCTGCAGTAGGTTGTGAGGCCATCCAAATTAGGTGTACTTTCAGGTTAGGAAAATTTTTGAGAGCACAGCAGAACAACATGGCCACAAATTGCTTAAGTATTCAGAGTATTGCTGGAATTTTAAGTACTCTTTAAATTTACTGCCTAGCATATCAAATGCAAATACTCAGTTTGTTGTCCTTATAGGTATACAGAGACTATAACTCACCCTTTTCTATGTGTATTTATTAATTGCCCTGTACTCATTTTTCAGTGTCAATTTTTGGCAACACTGCTCCATCTGATATGTCTACCATAAGTTACAACCCTGATGATGGTCTTTGGTAAATTGGGACGCAATAAAATATGGCTAAATGTGGAGGAAGATGAATGGAGCCAGTAAACACACTTGCACCCTACTCTGCTTGCACACACTTGCACCCTATCCAGATGGGATTCAATTTACATGGGGTTCTGGGGTACTTTCCTATTTTACAGGTGTTCCTCTATGATTTTCTTTCCATCCAGATTGGCCATGTTGGTGTTTTTCTTCATCCTCACATACTTCACACATTTTTGCCACTCACAGATATGTAATATTAGAACATTTTCCTCAATAAATACATGACCAAGTATACTATTTTTGTGTCATTTGTTTAATTGGGTTCTCTTTATCTACTGTGTGGTCTGTGTGAAAATCTGATGATGTTTTAGGTCATATTTATGCAGAAAATTCTAAAGGATTCACAAACTTTCAAACACCACTATACAGGTGCATCTCAATAAATTAGAATGTCGTGGAAAAGTTCATTTATTTCAGTAATTCAACTCAAATTGTGAAACTCGTGTATTAAATAAATTCAATGCACACAGACTGAAGTAGTCTAAGTCTTTGGTTCTTTTAATTGTGGTGATTTTGGCTCACATTTAACAAAAACCCACCAATTCACTATCTCAACAAATTAGAATACTTCATAAGACCAATAAAAAAAACATTTTTAGTGAATTGTTGGCCTTCTGGAAAGTATGTTCATTTACTGTACATGTACTCAATACTTGGCAGGGGCTCCTTTTGCTTTAATTACTGCCTCAATTCGGCGTGGCATGGAGGTGATCAGTTTGTGGCACTGCTGAGGTGGTATGGAAGCCCAGGTTTCTTTGACAGTGGCCTTCAGCTCATCTGCATTTTTTGGTCTCTTGTTTCTCATTTTCCTCTTGACAATACCCCATAGATTCCCTATGGGGTTCAGGTCTGGTGAGTTTGCTGGCCAGTCAAGCACACCAACACCATGGTCATTTAACCAACTTTTGGTGCTTTTGGCAGTGTGGGCAGGTGCCAAATCCTGCTGGAAAATAAAATCAGCATCTTCAAAAAGCTGGTCAGTGGAAGGAAGCATGAACTGCTCCAAAATTTCTTGGTAAACGGGTGCAGTGACTTTGGTTTTCAAAAAACACAATGGACCAACACCAGCAGATGACATTGCACCCCAAATCATCACAGACTGTGGAAACTTAACACTGGACTTGGGCTATGAGCTTCTCCACCCTTCCTCCAGACTCTAGGACCTTGGTTTCCAAATGAAATACAAAACTTGCTCTCATCTGAAAAGAGGACTTTGGACCACTGGGCAACAGTCCAGTTCTTCTTCTCCTTAGCCCAGGTAAGACGCCTCTGACTTTGTCTGTGGTTCAGGAGTGGCTTAACAAGAGGAATACGACAACTGTAGCCAAATTCCTTGACACGTCTGTGTGTGATGGCTCTTGATGCCTTGACCCCAGCCTCAGTCCATTCCTTGTGAAGTTCACTCACATTCTTGAATCGATTTTGCTTGACAATCCTCATAAGGCTGCGGTTCTCTCGGTTGGTTGTGCATCTTTTTCTTCCACACTTTTTCCTTAAACTCAACTTTCTGTTAACATGCTTGGATACAGCACTCTGTGAACAGCCAGCTTCTTTGGCAATGAATGTTTGTGGCTTACCTAGTGAACCAAACTGAGAGACCATTTTGAAGGCTCAGGAAACCTTTGCAGGTGTTTTGAGTTGATTAGCTGATTGGCATGTCACCATATTCTAATTTGTTGAGATAGTGAATTGGTGGGTTTTTGTTAAATGTGAGCCAAAATCATCACAATTAAAAGAACCAAAGACTTAGACTACTTCAGTCTGTGTGCATTGAATTTATTTAATACACGAGTTTCACAATTTGAGTTGAATTACTGAAATAAATGAACTTTTCCACGACATTCTAATTTATTGAGATGCACCTGTACATCCTCAAACTGATAATGATCAGTCAAATAAGACCTGAGCCAGGAGAGGGCCATTCCTTTAACTTCAACAACATTTTCTAGTCTATCAAGGAGAATAGTATGATTAGTGGTATCAAAAGCTGCAGTAAAGTCAAGCAACACAAGCAAGGAGTCACAACCCTGATCAGAGGGCAGTAGAAGGTCATTTAGCACTTTAACCGGTGCTGTCTCAGTGCTATGATGAGGCCTAAATATTGACTGATACATTTCATTAATGTTATTCCTATGTAGGTATGAGCATAACTGCTGTGCTACAACCTTTTCTAGGATCTTGGAGATAAAGGAGAGGTTTGATATTGGACTATAGTTGGACAACTGACATGGGTCAAGGTCAGGTTTTCTGATATAAGGTTTTTTGAATCAGGGGTTTGATAACTGCTAGTTTAAAAGATTTAGGTATATAGCCAGTGCTAAGGGAAGAATTTATTATTTTAAAAGAGGTTTGACTGCTTCTAAAATTATCTGTTTGAAGAAATATGTAGGTAAGGGATCTAGTATACAAGCTGATGATTTTAATGAGGAAATTAGTGAAATTTGTTCTCAAATGGGAGTAAAACATTCTAAACACTTATCTGGTATTGGTATATTTTTATCTACAGGGTTAGTTATCAAATTGTCTGGTTTTAAATTTATAGTCTGAATTTTTTGCCTGATATTTTTAATTTTACCATTGATGACCATGAAATGTTATGGCTGATTGGTGTATAAACCAAGCTTTTGTCATTAAGAGAGAACAACAGTGTACACGTTTTGTAACTATTTAAAGTCTTGCAAGCCAGAATTCTGGCTTTTGTCAGAGATTCTTTTTTTCAGCATTAAACATAGACAAGGACCACCTACATTAATAGTCAGAGATAATTTTACTGACACTGCAAACTTGCAACTAACTAAACAAAACTTTTAAATGCTTTATGCAGTGCCATGAACGTTCTGTCAATCCAGAACATAGAGTAGTCCAAGCAGTATAGCAAGAGCATTAGGAACATCTGTTAGTTCTGAAACAACAATCTCTCCCTCCAGTACCACAGCAACATTCAGGACAACAGTTGGGAAGAAACCATCATGTCTGGTATCCTCACTCAATGTCAGGATGCCCACCTTAACCCATCAAATTGTGACTTCCACATCATCAGTTGGCTAAAGAGACAAGAAAAGAAAGAGAGATGACTTCTACACAGTAGGACTACAATACTGCTACTAGGATTAAAAAACAAAAAATTAAAAAAAAATTTTTAAATGGCTTTTTTTAAACGGTCTCAATGGCTTCTGGTCTTTTGGGGGCAAAAAATTGCTTGAAAAAAATAAATAAATAAATAAAACAATATTTTACAGAGCCCTTGAAGTGACCTGTGCAAAAAAAAAAAAAAAAAAAGTCACAGAGACTAGGAACAAGTGCTGAAGGTCTCAATGGCTTCATAGCAAGAATAGAAGTAATGTCTTTGTACTTAAGCAACTCAAGCAATTTTTTGCCCCCAAAAGACCAGAAGCCATTGAGCCCTTCAGCACTTGTTCTCAGTCTCTGTGATTTTTTTAATGACAAGCCCATTAATTACTGGGCATAGAAATCATCTTTCCAAGGTGCTATTTCTGGTCTGGGACTTTTTCCTACAGAAGAACTGGATCTCTTAATCAAATACCTGGGTAGAGAATCTTCCGAGCATGACAGAGACTGAAAGCCGTTCATATCAGAAATCCGTCAGCTGTGCCGATAATGACATGGCAGAGAATTTAGGGAAATGTATGGTTCTCCAGAAGCAATTGAACATGCTCTTTTTGCCAAACTCAAAAACTTCCCCAGAGTGACAAACAAAGACCCACAAAAGCTTTGCGATTTAGGAGACATCCTCTCAGAACTAGAAGCTACTAAGCCAGAAGGATCCTTACCAGGTCTGGAATACTTGGACACTTATAAGGGTGTGAATCCTATTGTGGAGAAACTTCCATATAACATTCAAGAAATGTGGATGTGATTTGGCTCCAAATATAGGCAAGAATATCATGTTGCTTTTCCACCTTTCTCAGTGTTTGCGAATTTTGATCGTTCAGAAGCAAAAGCATGTACAGATCCGAGTTTCAGTATGTTTCCTCATGCGAAATATGAGAAAGGAGAAAGATTTGAGAGACAAAGACAAATGCCAATGCCTTTTTACAAGACTCAAGTTAATCCTTCAACTAAAGTACGATCTGACAGGAAAAGAGATCAGTAAGCCCGAACAAAATCTGCCCAATACATGTAAAACCTCATCCTTTGAGAAGATGTAGAGGGTTCAGAGAGAAATGTCTACAAGTAAAAATGCAGTTCCTGAAAGAGCGGTCTGTGTGTTACCGTTGCTGTTCTCCTACAGACCATTTTGCCAAAAACTGCACTGTGGAAGTTCAGTACAAAGAGTGCGGTAGTGACCGTCACCCTTCAGCCATTCATCCAGGTCCTGCCCCCTAGAAATCTCAGGCATCTACCCCTACCTCAGAGCATGGCGGGGATAAAGACAAATCAGCCAGTCATGAGGTTACATCTGAGTACACGGAAGTATGTGGAGAAGGTCTGAGTGCACGGTTTTGTTCAAAAAATTGTCTAGTTTCTGTCTATCCAGCTAGATACAAAGAGAAAGCAAAGAGGATGTATGTTCTTTGGTGAGAAAAGATTTCTTTGACATCTTCAACATCAAAACAAGTCCATTGCCCTACACACTGAAAACATGTGCAGGCCTTCTAGAGACAGCGGGTAGAAGAATTTCTGATTTCATTGTGGAGTCCATCGATGGAAAGACAAGTCTACCTCTCCCTACTCTTCTAGAATGTTTCCAAACAATCATACCGAGATTCCGACTCCTGGTGCAGCATTCTGTCACAACCACCTGAGACATATAGCACAGGAAATACCACTTCTCAACACTGATGCTGAGATTCTTCTTTTACTGAGCAGAGACATCCTGCAAGTACACAAAGTATGCAAACAAATTAATGGTCCAAATAATGCCCCTTTTGCTCAAAAACTGGATTTGGGCTGGGTTCTCGTTGGAGATGTGTGTCTCAAAGGAGCTCATAGGCCATCTTCAGTTCATACTTTCAAGACTTTCGTCTTAGAAGATGGCTGTCAAAGCTTTCTGAGTCCATGCTACAGTCAAATCAAGGTAAAAGATAAGTTGAATGTTAACCCCCAATGGCAAGAACCTCTAGAAACCACCGAGGACTCCATTCTGTTAGTGCCTGATGGTGAAAGCATTGGTCATTCAGTTTTCTCCTACACTGCAAATGATCATAAGATTGCTCCATCTGTGGAAGACACTAGGTTTCTCCAGATCATGGACAAGGAGTTTTTTCAGGACAGCTGCAACAGTTGGATTGCTCCGCTACCCTTTCGTGAGCCCAGACAAAGTCTACCCAACAACAAAGACTATGCATGTAAACGTCTTCTCATGCTGCGACACGTGCTGAACAAGCAACTGCAAATGAAAGCACACTAACTGGATTTAAATGAGCATGCAGACATTGCACCACCTCTTCAGCAAGGTCAGGAAGTGTGGTACTTGCCGCTGTTTGGGGTGTATCATCCTAAGAAACCTGACAAAATTAGAGTCATCTTCGATTCAAGTGCGCCATATGAGGGAGTTTCACTGAACAGTGTACTTCTCACAGGCCCTGATTTGAAACACAGCCTGCTAGGAGTCCTGATAAGATTCTGTAAAGAGCCTGTGGCTATTACTACTGACCTACAACACATGTTTCATTGTTTTCTGGGTAGGGAGAACCATAGGGTTTATCTTAGATTCCTGTGGTACAGAAACAATGACCTTGACAGCAAAATTGTGGATCACAGAATGCGTGTGCATGTTTTTGGGAATAGCCCATCACCAGCACTGTCTATGTATGGCCTACAGAGAGCAGCTAAAGAACATGAAGAGAGTTTCGGCAGTGACGCCAGAAAGCTGGTGGAAAAGGAGTTCTATGTTGATGACATGCTGAAATCATGCGCTACAGAGGCAGAGGCAATCAACCTTCTCAAACGTACACAAGACATGCTTGCAGTGTCTAACCTTAGACTGCACAAGATTATCTGTAACTGTCCAAACGTGATTGAAGCCTTTCCTTTGGAAGATCTTGCTGAGAACATTAAAGATCTGCAACTTTTCTCTAATGGTCTTCCCATCCTATGTAGTCTTGGTGTGTCCTGGAATGTTTCACGTTTCATACGATGACAAGTCTTTCACTTGGAGAGGAGTCCTATCTACCATGAATGGCTTGTATGACCCTCTTGGATTCCTTGTGCCTGTTACCATATAAGGGAGGTTACTGTTGAGGGAACTTACCAAACAAGGTGAGGGCTGGGATTCCCCTTTGGAATCCCAAAGGACATGGAGGTTGAGTGGAGAAAATGGAAAAATTCTCTTCAAGATTTGAAAGAGCTTCAAATACCACGTGTTTGCACATCCATTCCTCTGTCCAATGTCCAGAGTAAAGAACTTTGTGTTTTTGCTGATGCATCAGTCAAAGCCATTGCTGCTGTAGGTGCTGAAGGTGACAGATCAACATGGTCACACAGATGTTAACTTCTTATTTGGGGAAATCCAAATTAGCACCACAGCCAGACATTACTGTCCCAAGACTGGAGTTGTGTGCTGCTGTATTAGCAGTGGGGAATACAGAGTTGATTGTGGAAGAGATGGACATGACCTTTGATCATATCTGGTATTATACTGACAGTAAAGTAATACTAGGCTACATCCATAATCAAACACAGAGGTTCTATGTCTACGTGAACAACAGAATTCAACGACTCCATAAATCTAGTTCACCTGCACAATGGGGATATATTCCCACAGAACTTAACCCGGCAGACCAGTTCATGGCTCACAGGCCCACGCTTCTTGCATAATTCTCAGCTTAGGTCTGAATCACAATAATCATTTGAGCTTGTGGATCCAAGCTCAGATTCTGAAATATGCCCACAAGTGTATTCGAACCTTACTGAAGTTCCCAATTTCACGTGGAACTCTGAGGTATTTAGCAGATTCTCTAACTTTAACACTCTCATCAGAGCAATAGCATGTCTGATTCACATTGCCAATTCTTTCTCCAAACACTCGCAAGATGATAGTTGCAGAGGATGGCACATCTGCAGCAAAGGTCCTTCTAAAAAAGAGCTGGAGAGAGCAAAAATCCTTGTGTTGAAGCATGCTCAATATGAGAGTTATCTAACAGAGATTGAATGCATCACTGCAGCTCCCAACCTCCCTCGTAAGAGCACATTGAGGAATCTATCTCCTGTCCTTGACAGCAATGGCTTACTTCAAGTAGGGGGTCGTATTGAGAGGTCAGATCTGGAAACTTGTGAAGTTAACCCTATTATCATCCCGGGTACTCATCATGTGACAACACTAATTGTGCGACATTATCATAAGGCTGTGAAACATCAGGGCAGACACTTCACAGAAGGTGCTGTCAGAGCTGCTGCATTTTGGCTAGTAGGAGGTAAGAAGTGCATAAGTAGTCTGCTTTTCAAGTGTGTAATCTGCAAGAAGCTGCGATGGAAGACAGAACATCAGCAGATGTCTGATTTACCAGTGCAAATGTTGACAGTAGCTCCACCCTTCACTTATGTGGGTGTCGCTGTTTTTGGACCATGGGAAGTGATTACCCATAAGACCAGAGGAGGTCAAGCTAGTTCCAAGAGGTGGGCAGTTCTCATATATGTGCACAAGAGCTGTCCACATTGAAGTAATTGAAGCAATGAGCTCTAGTAGTTTCATCAACGTATTAAAGAGATTTTTTGCGATACGAGGGCCAGTTAAACAACTACATTCAGATTGTGGCACAAATTTTGTTGGAGCTTCTCGAGAACTCAAAATGGATGAATCTTGTGTCAGTTCAGAGGATGAAATATCTGAAAGAACACTATTACACCTGGATATTCAATCCACTTCACACCTCTCATATGGGTGGTCATTGGGAGCGAATGATCAGGATTGCTCGTCGCACTTTTGATTGCATGCTACTTAATGAGAAATCTTCCTGTCT
The DNA here is from genome assembly GCA_023630585.1 of Cranoglanis bouderius. NCBI lineage: Eukaryota > Metazoa > Chordata > Actinopteri > Siluriformes > Cranoglanididae > Cranoglanis > Cranoglanis bouderius. The sequence continues at coordinate 11,366,903 of CM042566.1, forward strand.
CACACATGAGGTCTTGATGAAATTCATGGCGGACGTTACTGCTGTGATGAATTTGCGGCCTTTGTCCTCTGACCTAGAATTTCCCTTTATTCTCACCCCTGCTACTCTTGACACAAAAGACAGGTGCAACACCTCCCCCACCTGGAGACTTTGGGAATAATGAGTTGCTTAAGGAAGAATGGAAACAAGTACAAAGGTTAGCAGACATCTTCTGGACAAGATGGAAAAAGGAATACCTTAGTACTTTTCAATCCCGATAAAAGTGGCAAGACAAAAAAGATCATTTGAAAGAAGGGGATATTGTCTTGGTAAAGAACATTCAAGTAAACAGAAATGAGTGGCCAATGGCATTCGTTTTTGAAAACAGCACCAAGCAAAGATGGATTGGCGAGAAAAGCTGATGTTTAAGTGTCTAAGGCATTCAAAAAATCCTGTCACATCCTATCTCCGAACTTATCCTTCTTCTGTCACCCGATGATAAGTTATAAAGGATTTAGGATTCTTAAAATCCCAGGTGGGGAGTGTGCAGGACTGAATTGATTTTGATTTTTTTTATGAGATTTATTATTTTGTATATATCTATGTAGTGAGGACTTTAATTTTGAAAAACAGTCACAGACAGCCTCTTAGTTCAGGAAGCAGGTAGCTCCAGTAGTGTGAAACATGTAAGAATATCATCTTGATATTATTGTTATGATGCATATTTTCTTAGTTTAATTGTCCTTACTTCGTCAATCGATCATTTTTCAATTTCATCCTTAGTGATTGTATCTTTTGTATATTTTTGCAGTTTCACAGTTGAATCATCAACTTCATAAAGAACTTGATGTCTCTGGTGAAGTTTTTTTGAGTCAGTTTAACTTACTGCATAGTTAGATGCCAGAGAAGTCTAATATGGCCAATACAGTAGGCCCTGTAGAACTCCTGCCCTCTTCTTCTGATTAGAGCTCTGCCAAGAAATTACAACATCACTGTGTTATTAAAAAAAAAAAAAAACAATAAAAGCAGTATAAAGCACCAAAAGAAGACCCAGAAGCACAAAAGGGCCAAGGCATGTAAGGATAGTCTTGTCCAGAAACAAAGGTACATTACAGAGATCCCCACAATGTTATCCATGACCACAGTAACATGACTACAAGAAGCTTCACCTACAAACCAGTCACCAATTTCACCTTGTAGGAAGGTGAAAGTGGCTTCCTTACAATGTTATTACCTCAGAGTGATTTGTACCACACACACAGTGGAAATGGTGTAGCAAAAGTGATGCAAGCATTGTGGGAAAAAAAAAAACTATTACTTTGTACCTAATATTGTGTCATCTTTTATAATCGTGATGAATGGTACTTTAAAAATACAGACATTTACATTCATAGATTACTTATAATTTGGCAGACATTGAATCTTCAGACTTTTTCCATATTTTCAAGGCTATGTCGAGCAGTTACCAAAATGCATTTAAATGTGGTAAATTGTGTAAAATGAAACCGAGAGTACTTGACATGGTTGCTAAAAGCAATACAAAGGCTTTATTCACACTGCAGGAATTTTATTTTATTACTTGTCTTTTTTTTTTTTTTTTTTTTTTTAGAATTTTTTTCTTTTAGACAGACTGTTCAACTGCAAATTATTTGATAAATTGTTCACTTTCACTTCTGTTCAGAAATTGATCAAAATGGAGCTTCTTTGTGTTCTGCTGCTTATTGATTAGCTCTGTGTGGAGGCGGGGGCATGAACGAGCGCCGGTTTGTGAATGGAGGGTGGAGCCGGAGAAGACGAGTGGTAAGGAATGCACACCTGTGAGGAATTCTCTTCATGAATGTTCTCTGTTGCAGTGAGATGAGGCGAGAATAAGAGGGAGAGAGACATGCACCGAGAGAGAAAGAGAGAGAGAGAGAGAGAGCCACCTGCACGATGCGAGTGTGTTTGTGTGTGTGTGTGTGTGTGTGTGTGTGTGTGTGTGTGAACAAAGAACGCTGAAAAACAGAAAAAGAAAAAGAAAATAAAAAGTGAAGTTGTCTCAAGCCTGCCTCCGCCATCCTTCTCCTTGCCCGCTGTTAAAGTTCTTCACACTGATGCCAAAACCCGGGAGAGAAGGAAGTTGCCGTCCTCACCACTGGTGGAACTCATCACATCCCTTGCCAACCTCCACCAGACCCAACACCAGGCCCTTCTACAGCTGCATCGCGACCAAGAGCAGCAGATTAAAGACTTCCTCGACGCCCAGGCCAAGGACCAACAGGTGCTCCAGGGCATGGTACAGCAGGCCGGTATTCCAGCCATGGCCCCAGCGGCTGCCGTGGCACCGCCCCACGTCACGCTTGCCGAGATGGGACTGCAGAATGACCCAGAGGCCTTCCTGGAGCTGTATGCGCGTACCGCAGTGGCATGGGGCTGGCCCAAGGGTCAGTGGGTGGCCTGCTTGTTGTTGCTTCTGTATGGTGAGGCTCAGCTCACAGCCCAACAGCTACCAGCCGCCAACATGCTAGAGTACCCAGACCTGAAACAAGTGATTTTACAGCAGGTCGAACGAACTCTGCTTTCGGTCGTTTACCTTCCGCGAGTTCTGCCACCCGTTTGCCTTCGCCCAGAAGCTCTGGGACACCTGCTGGAGGTGGCTGGCCAAGAGATGTTGTGCCAAGGATGTGATTGACCTGGTGGTTCTGGAGCAGTTCATCGCCCAACTTCTGGAAGCAATGGCAGAGTGGGTCCAGCGCCATTGTCCTGAGTTACTTGACAAGGAGATCCAGCTGGTCTCTCTCGCCCTCGTGTCTCTCCCCATCCTCTCCCTGTCCCTGCACCCCGAAGATGGGGCCTATTCCCCCAAGACCCATGCCCCGTACCCATTTCTTCCCTCTCCTCCTGTTTCTGTCTCCTCTTTTCCCCAGGTGGGTGAGTCTTTGGCCGCCGGTGCGGGAGTAATGCCTGGGTCGGCGTGCTGGCATTGTGGGGAGCCTGGGCATTTCCAGGACCAGTGCCACATGATGGAGGTGCCGCAGGCCGCCTTCGATCGAGCTGGGACGTACCGCATTCCGGTGAGTGTTCAGGGGGGGTACATACCACACACTGCTGGATTCAGGCTGTAACCAGACCTTAATTCATCAAAGCTTCGTTCAAGGGGAAGCATTGGAAAATGCACATTTGGTGAAGGTGAGGTGTGTGCACGGGGATGTTCACGAGTACCCGGTAGTGCCCATCATCATCAAATTTCGGGGGCAAAAAAATATAGTGGTTATTCCTCGCCTCAGCCATCCACTAATTATGGGGACAAATTGGTTGGGGTTCCAATCGTTAGCAAAAGAAATGTTTGTGGATGGGTCTTGCCATAGTGGAAAATGGTGTGGAATGTACACAGCATTGGTGGTGCCAGGGCTGTCGGTGTCAGCCCCACGTCAGCGAGAGCGCGGGGAGCTTCTCACCTTCCCTTTTAGCAGGGATTCCCCTCAGAGCAGGGGACCCTTAGGCATGCCTTCGTCCAAGTGAGCGTAATCAATGGTCAACCGATCCAGCCCTGTGTTACACTCTCCCACCCCTATTTTTCGGTTATTAAGGATAATTTATATCGAGTGACGCAGGACACTCATACACAGGAAAAAATAAAGCAGTTGTTGGTTCCGAGGAGCCGTCGGGAATTGTTATTCCAGGCGGCTCATCATAATCCCATGGCAGGGCACTTAGGGCAGGGAAAAACACTGGACTGGCCCTTGGCCTGCTTTTATTTGCCGGGCATTCACGGAGATGTTCACAGGTGGTGTGCGGCATGCCATGAATGTCAGCTGGTGAATCCACCAGCCACCCAAAAAGCGCTGTTGCACCCACTACCATTAATCGAGGTTCTCTTTGAGAGAGTTGGTATGGACCTCATCGGGCCATTAGACCAATCTGCACGAGGGCATCGCTTTATGTTAGTTTTAGTGGACTATGCAACGCAATACCCGGAAGCGATGCCTCTCTACAATATCACTCTTCTGTGTTATCTCCCAAGTTGGAATCCCAAAAGAGATCCTGAATGATCAGGACACATCATGAGCTTTGCGACTTGTTGGGGATTAAATCAATTCGCACCAGCATTTATCATCTGTAGATGGATGGGCTGGTGGAACGCTTTAACCAAATGCTTAAAAACATTATTCAGAAGTTCTTTCATAATGATGCACAAAATTGGGATAAGTGGTTGGAGCCCCTGTTATTTGCAGTACGAGAGGTCCCGCAAGCCTCCATGGGATTTTTCCCGTTTTAATTATTATTATACGGACGCAAGCCGCGCGGCATGCTTGACGTCATTCGGGAAAATTGGGAGGAGGGGCCTTCAAACAGTAAAAATGAAATTCAGTACATTCTTGACCTGCGAGCAAAGCCCGACACCTTAAGCCACATAACCCAGGAGAACTTCCTACAGGCACAAGAACGTCAATCCTGGCTGTATAACAGGGGTGCTCATCTACGAGAGTTCACCTCGGGAGATAATCTGCTCGTTTTGCTACCCATGTCGAGCTCTAAATTACTCGGTAAGTGGCAAGGTCCCTTTGAGGACACACGGCGAGTCGGGGATGTCGACTATGAGGTAAGGTGAATGGATAGAGGCGGGGTGTGACAGATTTACCATCTGATTAGCAAGCATCCAGGATGCTCAAAGATGAAAATGAGGCACAAATTTGTTTGAGAGAAACTTAACGACTTGAGAAGTGACGTAGGCAGCATGTAATTTATTCACAAATCAAAGAACACAAAACTCATTAAAACTAATTACCTCAAAAATGTGGGGGATAAATTACCTCAAAATGTTTTGTGGAGAAATAACAAAGAATAGTGTTGCGCAAGCACTTTACCGACTACAAATGCCTTTATGGTCGCAATGCACCTCATCCATCAGCAAATTGTCAAAAAACTTAGCAAGAGACATTTTGATAGTAATATCAAATACATATTAATCTTGAGATTAATATCAAATACAACAAATTACCTGACTTGGATGCATCCAGGATGTCCACTGATGAAAAAGGAGCACAATCTTGCTTGTGAAGGAAACTTAATGGCTTGTGGAAGTGATGTAAGCAGTAATGTAATTGGTTGATAATTAACACATTGTCATGTAAATACCAGAAAAGGACAAGAGACTGCGATTCCCAACAGCCACTGCACCTCACCTGATCACGTCACATGACCGTCTACACCTGATTCACATTTGTGGTTAATGAGCACGTGTATATGTCACGTTTTGCACTGCACACATTGTCTTTGGTTCGTCTTATCTTGCCATTGTTATGTTGTCTCATTCTTTAGTCCATGATATTTTTCTCTGCCCATAGTTTATGTTTTATGTATTTAGTTTATTGTGTTAGTACTTGCATCCAGCTTTGCCTCCTTAACCTAACACACATATTGTGTTGGACACATTGTGTTGCTTTTTAAAAAAAAAAAAAATTACCACACAATAAGCACAGAATGACACACAACATGTTAAAATACGAATAACACAAAAATTAACTTTAAAAATTAATTACATAAATAAATAAATAAATAAAACTTTTTTTGACAGTGTATGTATGTATGTGTATATACATAAACAAAAAGGTACAGCACAGTTAGAACCGATTTAACCATGTAATATAACTTCAAAGCCCTATTTGTGAGGACTTAACAGTGGACTTAATAGTGGATTCAATATAAATCATAGTGGATTCCATATAAATTAAAAGTTGAGCCAACTCATTTAAAATGTATCCTGTATGCTTGCAAAACTTTCAGTGCTCTCGTGGATCTCTTTCTGTACATAAATTGCTGATCACACCTTTGAAAATCGTTTTGCTCACAAAAATAAATGCTAGAAGTATACAGATTTCATTTATCTCATAAGAATATGTAGACTTTACCTTCATAAAATAGACGTAAGTGTTTTATTCTATGATTAATTTACATGATTGTGAAGCGTTAAGGGGATTCATGAAGGGCATCATGAGCCATGGTTGGCAGGTGTAACCACTGTCCCCGAGCAGGAGTCCACTGTGCACTCCAGCTTCAAAGTCTCTCCCAATCTTGCTCTCTGCCAAAATCCTAGAGTCATGTGTACTTCTGGGCCACAATGCAACTACATTTGTGATTTTGCACAGATGATCACACACTAATTAGACATTTATTGCGATGATCAAAACATTATTCCTGCAAAAGTTTTTCATTGCTACGAAGGCCCAATGGGTTTTCTCTATCGAGAAAAAATTCGTCTTGGCACATTATAGACTTCAACTAACTCAGCCATTTCTTCTTATTTAGTATGCATGTTTCTTAAGGTGAAGTTTTCCAAACCTTAAGTCATACTTAGGAAAATGACAGTTAAGGGGCTTTATGCAACACTTAATGGTTTTAATGGATTACTTAAGTGAAAAAATAGATCCCTAATTCTAAGGGTTTATGATGTTTCACCTATGGAAACACTAAGTAACACTTAAGGCTAATTTTCTGCAACACCCTTACATTTAATGGAAACATGAGGGTGATCTTAAGGGAAAATTACTTAAGGTACTTTATGCAACCGGGCACAGGTCTTTGCCTATATGCTTGGCAAACTGTAGTCTTGCAAAGGTTTTTTCGTGGCATGCCTCCCATGCAGGTCAAATTTGTGCAATCTCTTTCTGATTGTAGAAGCATGCACTTTAACACCAACAGTTGCAAGACTTACTAGCAGATCCTGTGATAAATTCTGGGGTTCTTGAAGACTTCTTTTTACATCAGATGGTCTACTCTTGGGCTGAGTTTGCTGAGATGGCCAGTCCTGGACAAATTGGCAGTCATCAACTTGTGTATTAGATCCCTTACCTACATATTTCTTCAAACAGAATTTTAGAAGCAATAAATCTCTTCTAAAATAATCTGTTCTTCCCTTAGCACTGGCTATGTGTCTAAATCTTTTAAACTAGCAGTTATCAAACCCCTGATTCAAAAAACCTTATATCCAAAAACCTGACCTCGACCCATGTCAGTTGTCAGAATTCTTCAGATCTTGGCATGATGACACCACACACCTCAGTAACAAAGGGAACACCAGTGTGGAGGCAGGGGCATGGTCGAGCACCGGTTTGTGAATGGAGGGTGGAGCCGGAGAAAGCGAGTGGTAAGGTTTACACACCTGTAGGAAATTGAGACTAATGAGTGTTCTGTGTTGCAGTGAGGAGAAAAGGAGGAGAGACATGCGCCTCCAGAGAGAGAGAGCGATGCCGACACAGAGCCACATGTGTGCGTGCGTGTGTGTGTGTGTAGTGATACGGAAAATAAAAAAAGTTTAAAGTTGGAGTAAGCTTGTCTCCTGTCTGGTTCCTCCATACCCAGCCTTGGAATCTTTACACTGGTGCCGAAACCCAGGAAAAACGAGAGGAAATCGCCGCCATGGAAGGCTCACTTCTGGACCATCTCATCAACCAGCTGGCCAACCTCCACCAGACCCAACAACAGGCCCTCCTGCAGCTCCAGCACGACTAGGAAAAGCGGTTTAAGGATCTCCTTGACACCCAGGCCGAGGACCGCCAGGTGCTCCAGAGCCTGGTGCAGCAGGCCGAGATTCCAGCCGCCGGCCCCGCAGCCCCCACAGCAGCCACGGCCTCTGCTCTGCCCCACATCATGCTGACGAAGATGGGACCTCAGGACGACCCAGAGGCCATGCTCCCGTCCCTTCCCCCCTCCCCTTCCCACTCCGTCTGCTCTCCCTGTTTCTGTCTCTTCTGCTCCTCAGGTGGGGGAAACCAAAACTGCTGGTGCAGGAGGAATGCCTTGGTCAGTGTGCTGGCGTTGCGGGGATCCGGGGCATTTCCAGGACTAGTGCCATGTCATGGATGTGGGAGCAATGGTCTGGCTCCTCGACGCACCGCAGGCCGCCCCCGATCGAGCAGGGACGTACTGCATACCGGTGAGTGTTCAAGGGGGTACATACCAAGCCTTGGTGGATTCAGGATGCAATCAAACCTCCGTTCACCAAGACTTGGTTCAAGGGGAGGTGGCAGTTAGTCCCCATCTCACCCATCCACTAATTTTGGGAACTAATTGGCCGGGGTTTCATTTATTAGCGAGAGAAATGTTTGTGGATGGGTCCTGCATTAGGGAGAGGCGGTGTGGAATGTGCGCAGCCTTGGCGGGAGAGGCGGTGCCAGGGCTGTCGACGACAGCTCCACGTCAGCGTGACAATGAGAGCGGGGGGAGTGGCTCTCCCCCCCCTTAGCAGGGATTCCCCTCATGGATTTTCCCTTGGAGCAGTCGCGCGACTTAACCCTGAAGCACGCCTTTAATCAAGTGAGAGTAATCGATGGTCAGCCGATCCAGCCCAATGTTACGCTCTCCCACCCCTACTTCACCATTATTAAATGCCAGTGAATGCCAGCTGGTGAATCCACTGGCCACCCCAAAAGCGCCGTTGCGCCCACTCCTGTTAATCAAGGTCCCCTTCGAGAAAATTGGTATGGACCTCGTCGGGCCATTAGACCGATCTGCACAGGGGTATCACTTTGTATTAGTATTAGTGGACTATGCAATGTGATACCCAGAAGCGGTGCCTCTACGCAATATCTCCACGAGGAATGTTGCTGATGCACCCTTCCATGTTATCTCCCGGGTTGGGATCCCGAAAGAGATCCTAACTGATCAGGGCACATCTTTTATGTCACGCACCCTGCGCAAACTGTATGAATTGTTGGGGGTTAAAGCGATTCGCACCAGCATTTATAATCCACAAATGGATGGGCTGGTGGAGCACTTTAATCAAACGCCTAAAAATATGATTCGTAAGTTTGTGCAGGAAGATACACGAAATTGGGATAAGTGGCTAGAGCCCCTGTTATTTGCAGTACGAGAGGTCCCGCAAGCCTCCACAGGGTTCTCTCCATTTGAATTATTGTATGGACGCAAGCCGTGCGGCATACTTGACATCATACAGGAAAATTGGGAGGAGGGGCCTTAAGCCAGTGAGAATGAAATTCAGTACATTTTGGACCTGAGAGCAAAACTCCACACATTAAGTCACCTAACGCAGAAGAATTTGCTACAGGCACAAGAACGTCAATCCCGGCTGTATAACAGGGGTGCACGGGGATGTCGACTATGAGGTAAGGCAAACAGATAGAGGCGGGGCGCAGCAGATTTATCATCTAAACCTGCTAAAACTATGGAGGGAGACAGCATCGGTAGCGTTGGCAATGGTAGTTCCTGAAAGGGAGGAGCTAGGGCCGGAGGTAGATGTAAAATTGGTGAGTCAATCCCCTCCGGTACCGTGCGGGGACCACCTCTCCCCAGCCCAAATTACAGATATCAAAACCCTACAGGCAGAGTTTTCTGACATGTTCTCGCCTCTCCCCGGCCGCACTAACCTCATAGAGCACCACATTGAGACAGCCCCAGGGGTGATGGTTCGCAGCCGCCCCTATCGGCACCCGAACACAAAAAAAACGTGGTCCGGGATGAACTTAAGGCCATGCTCAAAATGGGGGTAATCGAGGAGTCCCACAGTGACTGGAGCAGCCCGGTGGTCTTAGTTCCCAAGGCCGACGAGACGGTCCGGTTTTGTGTGAACAAGTCAAGAAAAGTCAATGCGGTGTCTAAATTCGACGCATATCCAATGCCTGGCATTGATGAACTGCTCGATCGGTTAGGCGCGGCGCGCTTTTATTCGACACTGGATTTAACCAAGGGATATTGACAGATCCCCTTGGGATAAAACAGCCTTTTCCACCCTGTTCGGCTTACACCAATTCGTGACCCTTCCTTTTGGGTTGTTCGGGGCTCCCGCGACATTCCAGCGGCTCATGGACCGAATACTCCATCCACACGCTGCATATGCCGCTGCCTATTCAGACGACATTACTATATACAGTAATGACTGGCAGCAACACATGCAGCACTTAAGGGCGGTGCTGAGGTCGCTGAGGCGTGTGGGACTCACGACCAACCCAAAGAAGTGCGCGATTGGACAGGTGGAAGTACGGTATCTGGGCTTCCACTTGGGTCATGGACAGGTGTGTCCCCAAATTGATAAGACAGCAGCGATTGTGACCTGCCCAAGGCCCAAGACCAAAAAGGAGGTGAGACGGTTCCTGGGGTTGGCTGGCTATTATCGTAGGATTGTGCCTAATTATTCGGACGTCACCAGCCTGCTGACTGATCTCACTAAAAAGGGGGCACCAGACCCGGTCCAGTGGACAGAGCCGTGCCAACAGGCTTTCACTCAGGTAAAAGCTGCACTGTGTGGCGGACCACTTTTACATTCTCCTGATTTCTCTCTCACTTTTGTTTTGCAGACGGATGCGTCGGACAGGGGGCTGGGGGCCGTGCTGTCCCAGGTGGTGGAGGGGGTGGAGTGCCCTATGCTGTACATCAGCCGCAAGCCCTCGGTACAGGAGACAAAGTACAGCACAATTGAGAAAGAGTGCCTGGCCATCAAGTGGGCGGTCCTCACCCTCCGCTACTATCTGCTGGGGTGGGCCTTCACCCTCTGTTTGGATCACGCCCCGCTCCAGCGGCTCCACCGCATGAAGGATGCCAATGCGCGGATCACTCGTTGGTACCTGGCACTTCAGCCTTTTAAGTTTGAGGTGATCCACAGACCGGGAGCACAGATGGCTGTGGCGGACTTCCTCTCCCGGCAAGGGGGGAGTTAGTCGGCGGCAGGCCGGATGGCTCCCCAGCCTGAGTCGGGCGGTGGGGGTATGTGGAGGTGGGGGCGTGGTCGAGCACCAGTTTGTGAATGGAGGGTGGAGCCAGAGAAAGCGAGTGGTAAGGTTTACACACCTGTAGGAAATTGAGACTAACTAGTGTTCTGTGTTGCAGTGAGGAGGAAAGGAGGAGAGACATGCACCTTGAGAGAGAGAGCGACGCCGACACAGAGCCACGTGTGTGTGTGTGTGTGTGTGTGTGTGTGTGTGTGTGTGTAGTGATACGGAAAATAAAAAAAAAATTCAAGTTGGAGTAAGCCTGTCTCCTGTCTGGTTCCTCCGTACCCAGCCTTGAAATCTTTACAACCAGATACTAAATATAATAGGTTTAAATAAGACAGGTTCCACCTGCACTCCCTAAGCAGGTTCTAATCACTAGCACCTGTCGGAAATTTTGGATAATAAAGTATAGAAAACTAGAATGCTATGCAAAACAAAGTGTAGAAAACAAGAATACTGTGGAAAAGACATTACCTGGAAACAGCTAAATGTATGCAATGTGATCTGTGTGCAGGAGAGCGTAAGTAGAGGGGCTCCGTGACAGATGCAGTGATAAGGAAACAATCAAACACACACACACACACACACACAGAAACTAGTGACACAGAGTGTAAAGGAGGTTTTTAATAATAGGATTTATGCAAAATAAATGTTACAAAGCAGTATTACTTTTTCATAGGGTAAGGCTTTACAGAACATCGAATAGGGCATAAAGTGCACTTGTTTAGTCTCCGGGGAAATTGAGTCGCCTGTGTGCTTTTGGATACAGTCGTTTGCGTGGCAGCATCCACCATCTTGGCCTTGGATGCAAGCCCTTTCGTGAGAAAAACAGAGTGCTCCATGAAGAACTTAGGGTTGACAGAGTCTAATCAGTAAGGCACACAGAGCACAAACCAGTCAATGAATAACTTTAGCATATGGCCATAGGAGCACAGAGATGCAGTTAAGGAGTAAATGAATAACTATAGCATGTGGGCCCAGAAGACTAAATTGCATAAGAACAGCAAACAGATGGGCCCACAGATACAAAGTACATGACAGTTAATGAATAAGTTTCCACTCACCTAAGCAGCAGAAAGTCCCATGGGTAGACTGAAGAAACAAGGATAGGGACAAGTTATAAATAAAAGTTATAAAATCAGTGAACTGATGCAAATAGTGACGTAAAAAGCGAACCAAACTGAAGATAATGGGAAATTTGTGTACTGTACTAAGCAGAAAAATCTAAGACCTCCTGGAAATAATGGGAACATACACAGGGGGAGTATGTGTGGAGAATTGTGATTGGATAAAGGCAGATAAGAGGAACTTGCATGTAATGTATATAAAGATGCTGAAACCAGTAGGACCTCAGTACAACCTGGTCATTTGTGACAGTTTGTGCTCCTGGTCCAGCTGGTTTGTTTGCTGTCTTGCTTGACTGCTAATAAACCTACCGCTTTTGAATTCAGTGTTCGTGAGTTTGGCCTTTCATTTGTTTCAAGTTTAATACAGAATTTTAATGATTCATTTTATGTTTGAATCAGTGAGCTAGCTGGGTCAGTGTAGGTGCAGAAGTAGAGAATTTCCTGCATTGTTTTGGTGAGCCAGCTAGGAGGGTTCGTCAGATACCCCAGACCCCGACAGGGGGGTACAACTCAGCCATCCCGACCAGCCAAACTTGGCCAGCCAAAGGTAAGCAGAACACCTGTTAAATCAATGTTTCTGCAGTAGCTTTGTGTGGTCTGTGAGGGCAGGGGGGCCGGATCAGTTCCTTGACCCTCCTTAAAATAACCTAGTAAATTAAAAGACAAGAAACAAAAATTTGCATTTTTCTAGAATAAAAAGACTGAATTGAGAAAGAGAATAAATACATTTGCAAATGGGTCTGTGTGAAGTATATATGGAGACATAGTGATGAAATGTATGTGTACATCTGTGCTTAAGAACAGATTGTAAATTCAAATCCTATGGACACAACTATCTCTAGGGAGATAGGTCGGTACTGATGGGTCACCAGTGTTGTCTTTTTAAGGTATTGGTTTAAATAGAGTTTTTCTGGCATTGTTTTAAAGCATTGTTTAAAGGTTAATTTTAAGTATTGTTTTTGAATAATGTTTTAAGCAGAGGTTTTAAGTGATGTGATGATTTAAAGATTGGTTTGAAGTTGGTTCGAAGTTGTTTCAAGGATTAATTTTAAATGAAGTTTTAAAGGATTGGTTTTACGTAATGTTGTAAGCACTGGTTTTGAGTAACGGACTAGGTTCTAAGTAGTGCTCTGAGCATTGTTTTTGAGAAATGTTTTAAATACTGCCTTTACATAGTGAGTGTCATTTTTGAGTAACGTTCTGAGAATTGTGTTTGAGAAGTGTTTTAAATATTGTTCTTAGCAGTGTTGTTTTAAGAATTGGTTTGAGTATAGTCTTTTCCCGAGATACCGCTGTGGTGGCAGAAGGAATACACAGGACTGCATGGTCAGGATAGTTAGAGTTTAGGTAAATAAGGGATAAGGGAACATTAGTCCAACAATAGTATGTGTAAAGTTGTATGAAAGGAAGCGTGAATGTGGATTTAAGTTGTTATAGTATTGTGAGAATTGGTGGATGCGGGTGTATTACCAGTTGATTTACCCCCGCGATCGCTCCTATCTAATGCATATCAATTTATAGAATTTTATAATACATATAAAGAACGTAGAGCACCTAATAAACCATTTTCAGTTGGCCTCGTATACCAGTTCATAGTTCAGACAGGATTCGATCTCCTATGTGTACCATTGCCAGAAACGCCTCGGAACACAAAAGGGAGGAGTATCCAAACTGTAAAACTATATAGATATTACTCGTGCCGAGGACGTCTTAAAGAGAAAGGGTGTTTGATGATTCCTCATTGATAAAACACGGGGAAAATAATTAGTGTAAACTAAGGATAGTAAGACAAACAAGAGCAGAAAAATAAATAAATAAATAGATAAATAAATAAATAAAATAGATAAAAGAGGCCACCAGGAGATTGGAATGGCCAGGAGACTCTGAGCCTAAAGAGAGACTCCTAAATGACACTGTATATGCTACCATGCCATATAGGCATTGAAGAAAGTGACAGTGTGAGAAGCGTATCAGAATTTCACCGCATAACAGCCCCAAACCACCCGCCTGAACTGCTCCTGTCTGAAAGCCCAAGCCACGATCTGACAGAAACTAGACTGCAGCCAGAATCAGCACTCCTTGTTGATCAGATACATAAGAAGCAATATAGGGGCAACAGTGGAATAGGTGTAGCACACTCCTGAATTTGTGATAAAAAGTAATCACAGACCCCATAAGGGAACAGTGGGTTACTGACCATTTCATAGCAATGCCATGGTGTACTGAACTCAGGGTAGAACAGGTCATAGAATATGAAACAGTGACCAGTCGCTGGTCATATGAAAGTGAGAACACAGTACTGCAGTTCCTAAAAACTAATGTGGGTTTTGAATTGTTTGGGTTAGAAAAGTACACTCTGGGATATAGCATAACAAGAGTTAACTTAATACCATCAGATGTTGACTGTACTATAGTGAGTACAAGACACTTTGGGGAACCATTGATAAGTACAGTTTTAAAACTAGTGTGAGAACCAGAAGACCCGCACATTTAAAGGTCAGGGTCATTGATCTCTCAGCAGCAAACACCGCATCAGGAGTTTTTTGTTGTAGCATGCAATAAGGCAGTAATTAATGGGTTCTGTGCTATCTGTCTTTCAGACATGGTGTCAAATGGTAGAGCGGCGTGATGAGATAGAAGTCAGAAGACGAGCAGAGAAAAGATTTTTGTACACCATGGGAATCATTTTTATTTTAAGTGTGATTTGTTCTCTCTGGTGGATGTGTATTCTGTGTTTACCAGGCTGTGAGAAGGTTAATGGCACTGAGCGATATACTTGCTGAGACTAAAGGAATAAGAATACATTTTTGGGATGAGAGATCCTTTAGAGACAAAAGTGGCATTCAGAGGAATTAGTCACAGCTAAATTGTGGTGTATAACTAGGTGGAACAACTTAGACGAGTTACAGATCGAATTTCCCGAGGTCAATTGGGCTGAAACACTGAGAAGGTTCTGGAAACCTAGACAGCTTAGTGCAATATTGTGAAGGTTAGTGGAAGATCCAAGGTCGACTAGGGCTGCCATCCCCTTATTTGAATTCATAAAAGAACCAGATGATGAAGACATTGAACCAATTGTAGGTCCGTTTCAGGACAGGCCTAGCCAATACAATTATTGCTTGGGACTAACTAAAATAATCACAGTAGAACTCAGGAAGGTAGAGTGGGAAAGGGGATCTACTGTATCTATACTAGTAGATAGAGTCAACTTACTTGCAGAGAGGTACAAAAGAAAGAATCCAGTAAGACCAGCAGTAACCGCTAAACAGATGAACGTTCATCTAGTCTGGTCGAGACATAATATAGACCTACTGATAGCCAAACACAAAAATGATGGAAAATACATCAGAAAGTGTATGATAAAATGGCATGACAGGACTCAAGGAGTGTTGCAGTGGCCCAAGGAAGGAACATTTGCAGAGAAGCAATGTGAGGAAGTGAGAGAAATGATGAGACATTGGAAAGTAGGGAAAAATTATGATAAGACTAGGGGAAAGAAAGTGAAGAAGCTAGATGTATTAAGTTGGTTTGAAGAGGAAGGGAAAGAGATAAGGAAGAGAGAGGAAGAGAAAAGAAAGCAAGAAAGAGAAGGGTGTGCAGAAGAAAGACCACCACCTTATGCAGAACATCACAAGGAACGGGGAAGGTTGTATCCCAACATAACACAGATGGGGACAAGATGGAGATTGGATGGAGAGAGTGGTGCAAATTGAAGGGATAATAGCAGGAAAAATGAAGGTACTGAGAGAAGACGATAGAGAAGAATCAGTGAGTGGTCAGAGCGACACTACAGAAAACCTGTGCGCCCCCTCAAACTCAATGAGGAAACTCGAATGGAGTGACCTAAAAGCAGGAAGCAACAACTACCTGAAGAAGATGGGGTATCCACCCGCATGCCCTCAGCTCCAGCAGCAAGTGAAATCAGCGGAGAATGCTTAGTCAACAACTCACTGGAAGAGCTCTCTATGCAGCCAGGAAACAGAATAGCATCCAACAGCCTTACCAGTGAAAACTATCCTGAAGAACAATGACAAGTGGATAAATGGCCAAAAGGAGCCGCCCAAGCCCCGCCAACACCAGATGACAGGAACCAGATGGATGTAAACAGACTGGTGGGAAGACGGGTAAACAGGACATTGTATATAGAACCTGAGTCAGAGGCACTGAGGAAAAGGACCAAGGGCTGTTGGGAATGCTAGAACAAACACTCCAGTTGAACAACAAATAAAGAGGACATTAGAGAGAGCACATGAGACTGAAGAACTATTGAAGAGAAGTGCAGCAAAGATGAAAAAAGGAATACAACATGCAGAGGAAGGAATTATATGGAACATGGAGGAGCCAGAGAACCAGGTGGGCAACCACCCTGGGACAAGACACACCTGGCCACCATCTACAACTGACCCACAGAGGGAACTTGGAGTAATAAGGAAGACAAGGCATGGATGAGTAAGGAAGACAAGGCATGGATGAATAAGCAAACCACCACAAAAGAATGGGACAGAGGACAAGGGATTGCAGCTGGTGATGACAGAAGAACCAGAGGTGAGCCAGTGGCCCCTGATGGTTAAAGGAGGAGGTGTGCAATATGTGCCTGTCACAGGGCAACGAAAATCTAATGCTTTCCCTGACAGAGTGTGGAAAAGTTAACGTCAATAAAAGACCATTTGGCAGTGTGGAAACTACTGCCAAATGTGTCCCCATGGGTTCTGTCCACCATAGAAAAGGGTTACCGGGTCCAGTTCAGAGCTCAACCCCCCAGTTCAGAGGTGTGCTCACCACAGTAGTCAGCGCAGAGCAGAGCCCGACGTTAGCGCAGGAAGTAAGATCCCTCTTGGACAAAGGGCCCATAGAAGATGTACCCCTTCCTATGAGGGAGGGAGGTTTTTACACCCATTATTTCCTGGTCCGCAAAAAAGATGGGAGTATGCGGCCAATTTTAAATATGTGTCATTTGAACTGTACTCTTCGGACATACAGGTTCAAGATGTTGACGCTCAAACTTATTGTTCCACAGATTCAGTTCAAGGACTTGTTTTTGATGGTAGGTCTAAAAGATGCATATTTCCACATAGAACTATTGCCCACAGGTTCTTCCCTTTGGTCTAGCTTTATCCCCTCGCACCTTCACAGAGTGCATGGATGCCGCTCTGGCTCCCTTGCGACTCCAGGGCATCTGTATACTAAACTACCTGGACGACTGATTAATTCTAGCATGATCCAGGGAGTTGGCGATTCCAACAGCTCATGGTTTCTGGAGCAGCCCTCAATCTAAAGTGGCATATAAATCGCCTGGAGATGCGGGCCGTATTCCTAGCACTGGAATTCTTTCATCCTCACTTGAGAAGTCACCATGTGTTAGTCATGGCAGACAATACTGCAGTGGTCTCATACATCAACCGCCAGGGAGGGTTACGTTCGTGCCTCCTGTGCAGGCAGGCTCAACTAATTCTTCTCTGGGTAGAGGGAAAGTTTTTGTCAGTGAGTGCAATGTACATTCCGGGCAACCGGAATGTGGGGGCAGACATCCTGTGGAGGCAGGGGCTGAGGCTCGGGGATTGGAGGCTCCATCCACAAGTGGAGGAGTCCATATGGTGGAGGTTTGGCCAAGCGGAGCTGGATGTGTTCACCTCCGAAGAGATGACACACCGCCTGCTGTGGTTCACCCTCACCCCTCCTGCACCATTAAGGCTGGACTCCATGGTACACACGTGGCCGAGGTCATGTCTGTACCCCTTTCCCTCGATTGCTCTGCTCTCACAGGCTCTAGCAAGAGTTCGCCAAGATCGTGCTATGTCTGCTGCTAGTAGTACCGGATTGGCCAGCTTGAATTTGGTTCCCAGAGATAATATCTCTGCTGGACAGCACTCCCTGGGAGATTCCTGTTTGCAGGGATCTATTGTCTCAAGCCAGAGGGTTGATTTATCACCCTCGGCCGGAATTATGGAAACTGTGCTCTGGCCCCTGAGGGGCACCAGCTCATAGATTCCGGTCTCTCAACCGAGGTTGTAGAGACCCTGTTGAATGCTAGAGCACCATCCACGAGAAAATAGTATGCATTCAAGTGGCAACCTTTTTTCCATGGTGTGAGGATCACCAGTGGAACCCAGTAAAAGTGTGCAATAGCTACAGTACTGGAGTTCCTACAGGAACGTTTCTCAGCAGGGTTGGCTCCTTCTACAATCAGGGTCTATATGAATGCCATTTGGGCCAGTCACGCCCCAATTTATGGAGCCTCTGTGGGGCAACGTCCTCTAACTTCGAGGTTTATGTGTGGCTTCAGATGGCTGAGGCTCATCTGCAGACCACACATACCTTCCTGGGACCTTTCTGTGGTCCTGGAAGGTCTGTCAGGTGCCCCATTCGAGCCCTTAGAGTCAGTCTCAGAGAAGCTTTTGATTCTAAAGGTAGCTCTTCTGCTGGCCCTGACATCTCTCAAGCGAGTAGGAGATCTACAAGCTTTCTCTGTTGCCCCTTCCTGCCTTGATTTTGCCCCTGGTAGCCAATGCCTCCCTAGATCCTAGGCCGGATGATTCCTAAGTACCTACGTCTGCTTCCCAGCTGGTAGTGTTGCAGGCTTTCTGCCCTCTTCCTTTCCTCACACCGGAACAAGAGAGATTGCACCTACTTTGTCCAGTAAGGGCTCTCTGTACTTATGTCCAACGATCCGGCCGGTGGTGTAAGTCGGAGCAGTTGCTGGTCTGCTTGGCAGTAACAGTAGAGGTGATGCTGCGTCAAAGCAGTGCATCTCTATTTGGATAGTGGAAGCAATCTCTATTGTTCCAGGTGCGCGGTCTTGCTATGCCTCTGGACATAGGGGCTCATTCCTCTAGGGGGGTCACCTCCTCAAAGGCTTTATCTAAGAGGTACCCTTACAGGATGTATGTGCTGCGGTGGGGTGGGGTCTACGTCCCACACATTTATTCGGTATTACAGTTTTGCCTTATTGGCCAGCTCGTATATGGTTCTCTGAGATCTCTTCTGGACATCACTCCCTGGGAGATTCCCGTTCACAGGGATCTATTGTCTCAATCCTTAGGGTTGATTTATCACCCTCAGCCAGAATGATGGAAACTGTGGTCTGGCCCCTGAGGGGCACCAGCTCATAGAGTCTGGTCTCTCAACCGAGGTTGTAGAGACCATGTTAAACAGTAGGAATGTCATTGTGACCCAGTGAACTGCACAATGGCTACAGTCCTGGAGTTCTTTTCAGCCAGCCACGCCCCTACTGATGAAGCCTCTGTGACAGGCCATACCCTCAGCATGACGGAGTGGATATACTCGATCCCACAGCATGAATCTCACACAACGTTGAGTTCCCTTAGAAAGGAAACGTCTGGGTTACCCATGTGACCCTGTTCCCTGAGAAGGGAATGAGATGTTGTGTAGCTGTCATACTCGGGCTTGCCTGTGAATTGCGTCTTCGCTTCAGATAATAAAGGCTGACGGCGTGGTTCACAGGTGCCATTTTTATATCACGCGGCACGCTTAAATGCCACGTCACCTGACCATGGCAGGCCTATAAGTAGGCGTTATTTTACACAGACTTCAGATAATGGTCTCGCGTGGAGGCGCTTCCCACAGCATGAAGCTCACACAACATCTTGTTCCCTTCTCAGGGAACAGGGTTACATGCGTAACCCAGACGTTTTTCCCACTTTGGCGCTTTTTGTTAGTTGTGTTTGGATTTTCTTCCTTTTCTGATTTTCTTTTACCCAAAATTATACCCATCCAATTTCATTTTAGTTACAAAATTAGCTAGCTAGTTAACTGTAACTTATGTTAAACTTTCACATGCTAAAAATAATATGTATGATAAGTGACAAATGTGTAAATATTGATTGACACAAAAAATAATTTGGTTAAAAGCAGCGTTGTAGTTAAAAAGTTCGGGTTTGAATGACTCATCATATGATGAGTCGTATGATCACCTCAACTCAAAATCAACTCAATTTAAGAATTTTATTCACTCTGTTACTTTCATTAAGCATTTCATCATAGTCAGGGTTGTGATGGATCATGAGCCTATCCCAGGAACACAGGCCATGAGACAACGGAAATACACCATGGATAGGATGCCATTCTATCGTAGGGCACCCTGCACACACACATTCCCACACTGATTCACACTTAGGAGTCATTTATCTTAGCCAGTCCAGCTACTGGCATGTTTTTGGGGGTGGGAGGAAACTGGCAGTAGTAGCAGCACATGGACATATGAATTCATATGATTTGTGTGTGTGTGTGTGTGTGTGTGTGAGATGAAAGCCTCTAACTGCAGGCTGAGAGATGACAGGAACAGAAAATGTCACAGAGATTTGATGGTGACTGTTTTTATGTGGGGATCAGGCAGTGATGCATAAAGATACATTACTTTGACATTTGAGAGGCCTGCGATCCTACTACACATAAACCCTACAAATCACCAAAGCAGAGAATTTAATTGAAAATATGGATCAAACATGGAAAAAGTCCATGCATTAATCAGACACTTCCAGGAAAATCATATTTGTGATACACCTCAGTTAATCAGAAACCATACACAGCCAAATCAATTTTACACCCTGAATTTAAAGTTTTTAGCCCCATCCATAAAAGTAACATGGTCTCATAATCTATAATATATACAATAGAAAACAGAAAATCCAGCATTTTTCAATGACACAGCAAATCCACACACTGCTACTGCTGGCAGAAATGGCAGTAAGTCACCTGTGTACTGACAAATGTTGCTGTTAGGTTTCCTCCCCTGCTCTTGCTACACTGCAAAGTATATTCCAGCGCCATTCAAAAATTCTCCGTTGGACTTTTCTCTTCATTCATGGACTCACATTTTGTTTACCTCTGCCATGTGCGTTATGTTTTCGTTCACGTCATGTCTCCGCCTCCTGTGTTTCCCCATGTGCTCATGTTTTCGTTCACGTCATGTCTCCGCCTCCTGTGTTTCCACATGTGCATATGTTTTGGTTTGTGTCATGTCTCTGCCCCATTTTCTCATTGGTTCTTGTTTATTGTATAATTATTAGTTTCAGGTGTCATTGATTGTGGATGTGATTTTCTGTGTGTTTAAATATGCCGCTCCGATTTCCGCTTCGGGGCGGAGTATTAGTTTATCCTAGATGAGTTTAACTTTGTGCGTTTATCCCTTAGCTCTTTTGTCCGTGGTTTCCAGACCACTTCCTAGCCATGCGCGTTTATCCCTTAGCTCTTTTGTCCGTGGTTTCCAGACCACCTCGATGCCTCGCGTGTGTTTCCATGTGTTTCTTGGATAACTGCCTTTTTGTGGATTACTGTTTCCTTTTTGGATTACTGCCTCTACGGCCAAGTAAAGTATCATTTTGGATTACTGTTACCTTTTGTTCATGAATTTATGTTTGATGGCATTTTTTATGTTCGTTTATTTTTGAACTGTGCCCAATAAACTGACCACTTTCCCCTGCAAGTGCATCCTGCTTCCTACTACCCCACGTGTCGTAACAGAATACTCCGCCAAAAAATGGATGCAGCAGAGAAAGCGAGGGCACACCATGCCACGCCATGCCACGCCACACTTAAAATGCTTGCAATTAATTCTATGTTTTTCCTCAGTGGACTTTCATCTATCCTCCGGACGAATTTGACGGCTTTGCCACTTGGCCTCAGTGCTTTTTGTTGCAGGCACAGCTATATTTTTTGAGCTTGGAGGACCCCAAACCCGATGAAGAAGAGTGGTTGGGGTTCCTCCTCTCTTGTCTGGTCGGCTCCGCTCGCCAATGGGCGGAGCTTCACCTTGCCAGTAGATCCACGCAGCTCAAAACAGTTTCAGGCATTGTGGATCTACTGGTCCAGGTGTTCGGAAGCCCAGACTTCCAACCCGACCTCAGGACCTTTTTGGGGAAGGACCGTCTGGGTGACCGACCTAGTCAAACGTTCCTGGTATTTTATAAGAGGAAGTGGGCTAACGTGGCGGCCTACACCTCTCAACCCCTAACCCAGGAATGTGCCACCGAGGGATGCACCTGACCAGCCATCCTGCAGTGTCCCACCTGCAGGAACCAGGGAGTAAGGAGCAGCTACTTCTGCTCCCAAGGCTGTTTCAAGGGCAGCTGGCGGATGCATAAGCGGCTCCACAGGAGGGCACCCTCAGAGCTCCAGCCGGAGACCCAGCATTAAGTCTCCTCCATGGAGCTACAACTGGAGGTTAACATGGCGACCTCCAGCCCCGAGCTCCAGCAGGAGGCCCAGCAGGAGGTCTCCTCAAGGGAGCTGCACCTGGAGGTTAACATGGCGACCTCCACCCCGAGCTCCAGCAGGAGGCCCAGCAGGAGGTCTCCACAGTGGAGTTGCCCATGGAGGTTAATGTGGCGACCACCAGTCCCGAGCTCCAGCCAGAGGCCCAGCAGGAGGTCTTCACAGCGGAGCTGCTCATGGAGGTTAACATGGCGACCTCCAGCCCCGAGCTGCAGCCAGAGATTCAAGAGCAAACCTCCTCTCCTGGCCTGCTTATACTGGAGGTCCACAAGGAGACCTCCCAAGCCATGTTCCCATCAGAGGTTCGAGAAGAAACCTCCACTCCTGCCCTGTCCATATCAGAGGTCCAAGGGATGACCTCCTCCGAAGCTAAGTTCATGTCAGAGGCCCATGGGATGGCCTCTTCTCAAGCTCAGTCCATGTCCGAGGTCCAAGGGATGACCTCCGTTCCAAGTCCTAGCCCATGTTTTAGCGCAAAATTGAGTCCATGTCCAGGTTCCTGCTCTAGTCCTAGACCATGTCCAAATCCATGTCCAGGTTCCTGCCCTAGTTCTAGTCCATGTCCAAGTCCATGTCCAGGTTCCTGCCCTAGTCCTAGTTATGTCCAAGTCCATGTCCAGGTTCCTGCCCTAATCCTAGTCCATGTCCAAGTCCATGTCCAGATTCCTGCCCTAATTCTAGTCCATGTCCAAGTCCATGTCCAGGTTCCTGCCCTAGTCCTAGTTATGTCCAAGTCCATGTCCAGGTTCCTGCCCTAATCCTAGTCCATGTCCAAGTCCATGTCCAGATTCCTGCCCTAATTCTAGTCCATGTCCAGATTTTTGCCCTATTCCAAGGCCAATTTCTGATCCAGTTCCCAGTCAGGTTCCCAGTCCTGCTCCCAATCCTGTTCCCAGTCCTGCTCCCATTCCCAGTTCCAGTCCAGTTCCTAGTCCAGTTCCTAGTTCAGTTCCATGTCCAAGTCCAGGTTCCGACCCTGTTCCTAGTCCAGTTCCTAGTCCAGTTCCTGATTTAGTTGCTAGCTACATTGGTTTAATTTCTGGATATGTTTTTGCTCTCCTTCTCAATTCGGAGGCTGATTTAACTCCCACCTCCGTTTCGAACCCAGCTCACACCACTGTCTCCTCCACTGTCTCTAATTACTTTCCTAGCTCAGCAGCCAGTCCAGTTTCAGAAACTATCTCCAACTTAATTTCCAGCCCTGTCTCCAACCCTGTCTCTAATTTAGTTTCCATATCTGGTTCCATCCCTGTCTCCAGCCCTATCTGTAATTTAATTTCCAGCTGTGTTACCAGCCCTGTCTCTATTTTAGTGGTCAGCTCTGTTTCCAACCAAGTGTTTGATTCTGTTTATGGTTTTGGGTCTAACCTAGTTCTCTGTCCAGTTTCAAAGTCTGTTT
Source organism: Cranoglanis bouderius (assembly GCA_023630585.1). NCBI lineage: Eukaryota > Metazoa > Chordata > Actinopteri > Siluriformes > Cranoglanididae > Cranoglanis > Cranoglanis bouderius. The sequence goes on from CM042566.1 coordinate 11,390,344, forward strand.
CCAAGTCTGTCTCTTGAATTCTTTCTTGCTGGATACATAAATATATACATAAATATAATATTTTATAGTCTGACAATTGTATTCTGACCAGAAAAAATACTGTTTTAATGAAAAAAAGTGTTTCAGTGCATTGAAATGTGTCATTATTTGTGTCATTAGATACACAAATTATGTTGCTGACATTGATTTGCAGAAGAAAAATGTTGTATGACTAATTTTATGTCATGACATTTTTTTAATGTAGTAATGTTTTTAAAACATTCCACTAACAAAGTAAGAATAACGTTTTTATGCTAACGTTTTAAGAACGTTTACCAAAGACATATAACGCTGAACTCTACTAACATTACTGCAAGAATGTTTTTTTTTAAAAGAGAACTTTTAGAGAACATTAGCCAACGTTCTGAGAACGTTCCCTGTTAGCTGGGATAAAATTAAGACATTAATGAATGTCTCCCTGCCTGACTAGGGGTTTTCTGTGCTCGCGCTTCAAGTGTGCGAGTACCGAATTAAGTTCTCTTTAGTGGCTTATTACGCATGGACAGTCAAATAAATACACACACAACATGTCAAAATGCAGGTCTGGCCGAGTATTCATGTAAACACAGTCGGTTATGTCTTAAGTGAATGTAAACAGTTGGGAAAAAATCAGAGGTGTGTCAATACAATATATTGGATCTGTGCATTAGGTCTTAAAGTGACAGCAGTCTAATAAACCTGCTGCTGTCTGTGTCATTAATGTTAATCAAATAACAAAACACAAAGAGTAAAAAAAAAGACAAAATCACTCACTCATTTGACTGAATAACTTTGGTAAATTTAATAAGAATCCCTGTATATGTCATACAGTGAAGTCTATTTTATTTTACATTCAAGTAAGGAATGCTACGGAAATTGAATAAAGCTATTAAGCTTTATTCAACTTCTGTAGCATTTCTTACTTGAATTCTATAACTTTGGTAAATTTAATAAGAATCCCTGTATATGTCATACAGTGAAGTCTATTTTATTTTACATTCAAGTAAGAAATGCTACAGAAATTGAATAAAGCTATTAAGCTTTATTCAACTTCTGTAGCATTTTTTACTTGAATTATACTGTTCTCTACTGAAATTCTACTGAATCAAGGTCCCAGAGTCTGGAGGAAGAGTGGATAGGCACAGAATCCAAGTTGCTTGAAGTCCAGTGTGAAATTTTCCATCAGTGATGATTTGGGGTTCCATGTCATCTGCTTTTGTTGGTTCACTGTGTTTTCTCAAGTTGAGAGTCAATGCAGCATCTACCAGGAGATTTTAGAGCACTTCATGCTTCCATCTGCTGATGAGGTTTATGGAGATGCTGATTTCCTTTTCCAGGAGGACTTGGTACCTGCCCACAGTGCCAAAACTACTAGTAACTGGTTTGCTGACTATGGTATTACTGTGCTTGATTGGCCAGCCAACTCACCTGACCTGAATTTTGTCAAGAGGAAGATGAAAGACACCAGACCCAATAATACAGATGAGCTGAAGGCCGCTATCAAAGCGACCTGGGCTTCCATAACACCTAAGCAGTGTCACAGGCTGATTGCCTCCATGCCACACCGAATTGATGCAGTAATTTATGCAAAAGGAGCCCCGAGTGCATAAATTAACAGACGTTTCAGAAGGTCGACATTGCTGTATTATAAATTCTTTATTCTAATATTTTGAGATACTGGATTTTTTATTTCCATGAGCTGTAAGCTGTAATCATCAAGATTAAAACAAAAAATGGCTTGAAATATTTCTACTTGTATTTAAACAAAAAACATATAAAGACAAGGTATTTGATGTTTTACATAATCAGCTGCATAGTTTTTTTAAGATAAACGTTTATTTTGAAATTGATGCATGCAACATATTCCAAAAAAAGTTGGGACGGGGAAATTTAGGACTAATAGCGATGTGACAAGTTGAAATAAGAAGGTGATGTGAAACAGGTGAGAGAATCATTTAATCATAGTATATAAGGAGCCTCCAAAAAAGACCTAGTCCTTCAAGAGCAAGGATGGGTCGAGGCTGCCAATTGATGCGTCAGCGAATAATCCAATACTTTGAGAACATCATTTCCCAAAGACAAACGGTAGGATTTTTGGCATTTCACATTTTACAGTGCATAATATAATTAAAAGATTCAAGGAATCCGATCAAATCTCGGTGCGTAAAGGGCAAGGCTGAAAAATACTTCTCTAATCTTTACGATGTCAGTGTCTTAAGAACCGTCATGAGTTTGTAATGGATATCCTGACATGGGCTCTGGAATACTTTGGTAAACCTTTGTCAGTCAACATCATTCGCCACTGCATCCACAGATGCAAGTTAAGGCTTTACTATACTATAGCAGAAGCCATACATCAACACTATCCAGAAGTGCCGCTGACTTTTCTGGGCTTGGTCTCATCTGAGATAGACAGTAGCATAGTAGAATCATGTTTAGTGGTTTGACGAGTCAACATTTCAAATAGTTTTTGGACCAAACAGCCGTCGTGTTCTCCGCGCCAAAGAGGAAAAGGACCATCCGAGCTGTTATCAGTGTCAGGTCCAAAAGCCAGTGTCTGTCATGGTATGGGGGTGTGTCAGTGCCCATGGCATGGCCCCATGGCATGTGAGGGCACCATTAATGCAGAAAGATATGTACACATTTTGGAGGAACATATCCTGCCATCCAGAGCAGGACAACACCAAACCACATTCTGCCCAGATGGTTGTGTAAGCAGAGCGTGCAGGTGATAGCATGCCTTGCCCTCAGTCCTCTGATTGAGAATGTGTGGAGCATTATGAAGCACAAAATAAGGCAATGAAGGCCCCATACAGTTGCGCAGCTGAAGAAATGCATAATGGATGAATGAGGGAAAATTATGCTTGCTAAACTTAACCAAATGGTCTCTTCAGTGCCCAATCACAGTGGTAAACAGTCAACTGTCCCAACTTTTTTGGAGTGTGTGTTAGAATATAGAAACGGGGGCTGGATGCATGCGCAGGGGAAAATTCACTTTAATCGGGATAACCAAAAGTAACGGAACACATACAAAGCTATAGGAACAGGGGAAAAACGCAATACAAAAGCATGGTCAAAAAACAGACAATAATCCACAAAAATGGCAAGGCAGTAATCCACAGGGCTATAGCAATAATCCAAAAATAGGATAAGGCAGTAATCCCGAAATAGGGCAAGGCAGTAATCCGAAAACCGATGGAAATTGCAAAGTCCTTGAAACCAGAATGCAGTCCATAGTTAATCTGCTTAGTTATAGACAAGAAACTAAAGCTCATACAGCAAGTCTAATACTTCACGTTTAAGTGAAGAAACAAAAGGGTTTAAATAATATGAATGAAACAAGGGTAAACGTAAAACACCTGAAACTCATAATTAAACATAATCACAAAGAACCAATGAGCAAACGGGGCGGAGACATGACATGAACCAAAACAAAGAACCAATGAGCAAACAGGGGCGGAGACATGACATGAACCAAAACAAAGAAACACATGGGCAAACAGGGGCGGAGACATGATATAAACCAAACCAAAGGACCAATGAGCAAACAGGGGCAGAGACATGATGTGAAACAAAACAACGAAGCATATGGTAACGTAAACAGAAAAAGAGTCTATGAATGCGGAAGTGCGCTACTCACTAGCCTCAGCGAGCAGCGCGGAGGGGGAAACCCTAACAGAACCTCCCCCCAAAGGCGCTTTTCCTGAAGTGCCAAAGTCCTGATCCCTGTGGTGGACCTGGGCCTCTGGGAAGGATAATAATCTCTGCCCCCCAGGTCCCGAGGCAGGCATAGTCCATAGTTCCTAGGTGTGAGCAGAGAGTAGCTGGCCGTCCCATCGGCCACCGGCGTGAGCGGAGCATGCCTGGCCATCCCGTCGGCCACAGGCGTGAGCGGAGTGTGGCTGGCCGCCGTGTCGGCCACAGGCGTGAGCAGAGCGTTATTGGCCGTCCCCTCGGCCACAGGCATGAGCGGAGCGTGGCTGGCTGTCCCATCGGCCACAGGCGTGAGCGGAGTGTGGCTGGCCGTCCCGTCGGCCACAGGTGTGAGCCAAGTGTGGCTTGCCAACCCGTCGGCCACAGGCGTGAGTGGGGCTTGGAACTTGGCTTGGTACTTGGCTTGGAACTTGGTATGGAGCTTGGACTGGAGCTTGGTGTGGAACTTGGCATGGAACCAGGAATGGAACTTGGCTTGGAACTTGACTTGGAACTTGGAATGGAGCTTTGAATGGAGCTTGGGACGGAACTTGACTCGGAACTTGATTGGGAACTTGGACTGGAACTTGGCTCGGAACTTGGACTGGAGCTTGGAATGGAGCTTGGACTGGGACTTAACTTGGAACTTGACCTGGAATTTGACCTGGAACTTGACTTAGAACTTGACTTGGAACTTGACTTGGACCTTGGACTGGACCTTGGACTGGACCTTGGACTGGAACTTGGACTGGAGCTTGGATTGGAACTTGGAATGGAGCATGACTCTGGGCATGAACTGAGGCATGGACTAGGACATGAATCTAGGCATGAATGTGGACTTGGACATGGACTGGCACATGGACATGGACATGGACCAGGGTGTGAACTAGGGCATGGACCAGGGCATGAACCTAAACTAGGGCCTGGACTTGAACTTGGACTGGGACCTGGACTGGAATCTAAACAGGGACTAGGGCAGGAATCTGGACTGGGATCTGGACTGGAGCTTGGACATGGACTTGGACATGGACTTGGACATGGTGGTGCCCAAACATATGATGGTGCCCAAACTTATTTCTGAATTAACCCAGACAGAACATAGAAAGTTTCACCACTCAGGTGACCGAGAGTAACCCCGAGAGGCCTCCTGCGGCCAGATGCCCTTTGGAATGCAAAACACACACACACAACTTACACCCATAAAAGAAACCTTTCATGACTTAACGGGTGTGAACGTCTGGGAAACTTCACGATTAGGTTCGTCAGCAGGGGTCAACCAAAACTCCGACCAAGGGCTTGTAAATCTCTGATCTAATCTATAATAGGATCACATGGATTAGCATCAGAGTCGGCAAGGCTAGGAAAAAAAAACGTCCTCCCTAAAGGTCACCCTGAGGTGACCAAGGACCGGTAGGACATTAGAAGAACGCCAGCCCCCTCTTCTGGACATACACACACACACGCACACCCGTTGAAAATGTCTCTTGAATGTAACATGTAATCATATTTCTAGATAGTTATAATGTATTCATATATGCATGTGTTGTGTGTCTAGATAACCTAACTATAGTGATTTTAGATTTTTAGTTTGAGTGAGAAGCTAATTTTAAGTTGCCTGTAACCATGTCTAATGATCCTTCACTGGCCAAGATATCATAATTTCCTTGAAGTTTGGTACCAAAATCATTGTCTCGTAATATGCCAATTAATGATGCATACTATAAGACGATGGGATATATCATTCTATATTTTTCCAAATTTTATCCTAATCCAAACTTAATACAAACCCCGCCTTGACATGCGACCTGCTCTGGAACAGACCAAGAAAGTTCACTCCTCAGAACTTTCTCATCTCTCTCTGGATTCGCCAGCAGCTCAGAGAGGCGTGTACGTTGGCATCGTCCATAAAAGACCGCGACACGCGTTCCTCTACGCTTCTTTTTTTTCATCTTCTTCCTTTTTACTACTTATTCTTCTTCTTCTCCTTTTTCTCTACTTTGACTTCACTTTTCTCTCTCTCTCTCGCGGACTTGCTCTCTTCCACCTTCCTTTTCTGGTACTCCTCCGGACTCTCCTTTGTCTCGTTAAACCACGTGGCAACTACCGTTTTCTTTCTTCTTTCTACTTTGGAGAGACCCAACTCCGTTCACCCCGACTCTACCGATGCGGAAGATTCAGCAAACTCCTTGCTAAACCTACGGACCAAGGACCCTCGTGAACGGCATAAAATTAACGCAAGTATAAATTTTAATCAATCTATAGAGGTGTCCTTTAAGTCAGTGCCCCTTGTTAAAGGTGAATTTCAATTCATTGCTGATTCTCGAGGTTAAACTGTTGTGTGTTCTGCCATTCTGTTATTTTCATAATTTTTCCTTTTGTTTCTTTCATTTACCCTATATATATGTATTATTTGTTTATACCTAGTTGTGTATATCAGTAGTTTTACATAGTTATTAAAATCCATGGTTATCCCGCTGGATCGTCTCTGTTTTTACTCATGGCAAGGTTCACTTTTAACGTTCCTCTTCGCTACATGCTGTATTTCTTTTAACTTAGAATAAACTATGCTTTGTGGCCAGAAGAATAATTTATTCTTTTAGAGTAATATGAAGATTGCCCTGGTAAGTTTGGTGGACAAACAGATCAAGCTGCTTCGCATTTAATTCTAAAGCTAGACTACAGTAATTAATATAACATTCCCTTTCATGGTCGATTTATATCCATAACTAATCAGAACACGATTCGATTAGAGCTATAGATATATTTCACCCATTTAAGCTAGACTCGCTCCAACATGGATTAAGACATGGACCAGAGCATGGACTGGAACCCGTACAGGGATTTGGACTGGAATTTGGACATGGACTTGGACATGGACATGGACTTGGACTTGGAGAGGAGGTCATCCCGTGAACCTCCAACATGGATGTGGCTTGAGAGGAGGTCATCCCGTGGACCTCCCACAAGAACTTGGCTTGGGAGGAGGTCATCCCATGGATCTCCGACATGGACGTGGCTTGAGAGGAGGTCTCCTCGTGGGCCTCCGGCAGGAAAGTGGCTTGAGCGGAGGTCTCCTCGTGGACCTCCGGCAGGAACGTGGCTTGAGCGGAGGTCTCCATGTGGACCTCCGTCAGGAACGTGGCTTGAGCGGAGGTCTCCTCGTGGACCTCCGGCAGGAACAGGGCTGGAGCAGAGGTCGCCACGTTGACCCCCGGTTGGAGCTCCACTGAGGAGACCTCCTGCTGGGTCTCTGGCTGGATCTCTGGGCTGGAGGTCGCCAGGTTAACCTCCAGGGGGAGCTCTGCTGAGGAGACCATCGGCTGGATCTCCGGCTGGAGCTCTGGGCTGGAGGTCGCCAGGTTAACTTCCAGGGGGAGCTCTGCAGAGGAGACCTCCTGCTGGGTCTCTGGCTGGAGCTCTGGGCTGGAGGTCACCAGGTTAATCTCCAGGGGGAGCTCTGCTGAGGAGACCGTCAGCTGGATCTCCGGCTGGAGCTCTGGGCTGGAGGTTGCCAGGTTAACCTCCAGGGAGAGCTCTGCAGAGGAGACCTCCTGCTGGATCTCCGGCCGGAGCTCTGGGCTGGAGGTCTCCAAGTTAACCTCCAGGGGAAGCTCTGCTGAGGAGCCCGTCGGCTGGATCTCCAGCTGGAGCTCTGGGGGTGCTCACTTGTGGAGCCATTTATGGACACGCCAGCGGTCCTTAAAACACTCCTGCAAGCAAAAGTAGGAGTTCTCTCTCCCTTGTTTTCTACAGGTGGGGCATTGTAGTTTGGCCTGTCGGATGCAGCCCTCGGTTGTGCACTCCTGGGTCAGAGGCTGAGAGGTGCAGGCCGCCACGTCAGCCAGCTTCCTCCCATAGTGCTTGATGAATGGCCGGCTGGGCCGATCAGACAGGCGGTTCCTCCCCAAGAAAATTTTCAGGTCGGGCTTGAATTCAGAATTCCCGAACACCTGGATCAGTAGTTCCACAAAGCCAGAAATGGTATTTAGCTTCATGTATCCACTGGTGAGGTGAAGCTCCGCCCATTGGTGAGCTGAGTCGAATAAACAGGATAGGAGGAACCACAACCACTGTTCCTCGTCGGGCTTGGGGTCCTCCAAACTGAGAAAATAAAGCTGGGACTGTAAAAGAAAACACTGGGGGTAAACGGACAAACCATTGTAGGTGCCGGGGGGATAAATAAATGTCCATTGTGGAAAAAGAACTGAATCATAGGCGGGAACAAAAAATGCGGCGCGGGGTGCCCTAAATTTCCCTGCTGCATCCATGTTTGGCGAAGTATTCTGTTAGAATATACAAACGGGGGCGGGATGCATGCGCAGGGGAAACTCCACTTTAATCGGGATAACCAAAAGTAACAGAACACATACAAAACTATAGGAACAGGGGAAAAATGCAACACAAAGGCAGTGTCAAAAAACAGACAATAATCCACAAAAATGGCAAGGCAGTAATCCACAGGGCTATAGCAGTAATCCAAAAATAGGGCAAGGCAGTAATCCCGAAATAGGGCAAGGCAGTAATTAGAAAAACGAGGGAGATCGCAAAGTCCTTGAAACCAGAATCCAGTCCGTAGTTAATCCGTTTAGTTATAGGCAAGAAACTAAAGGTCGTACAGCAAGTCTAATACTTCGCGTTTAAGTGAAGAAAAAAAAGGGTTTAAATAATATGAATGAAACAAGGGTAAATGTAAAATACCTGAAACTCATAATGAAACATAATCACAAAGAAACAATGAGCAAACAGGGGTGGAGACATGACATGAACCAAAACAAAGAACCAATGAGCAAACAGGGGCGGAGACATGATATGAACCAAACCAAAGAACCAATGAGCAAACAGGGGCAGAGACATGACGTGAACCAAAACAATGAAGCACATGGTAACGTAAAGAGAAAAAGAGTCTATGAATGCGGAAGTGCACTACTCATTTACATTTACATTTATAGCATTTAGCAGACGCCCTTATGCAGAGCGACGTACAAGAGTGCTTTAAATTCTCCATCAATGAATACTTCATTTCTGGTTCGTACTACTACAATGAAGTGCACTGAACACAAACCTGTTGAAAAGAGAGCAACTGTTAGGAGTTTTTTATTTTTTATTTTTATTTTGTTTTTTTTAAAGAAGAAAACACTAATTATCAAGGGGTAAGTATTTAAAAAAGAGCTATGTCTTTAGGTGTTTCTTGAAGATAGCCAGCGACTCAGTTGTTCTGACATTGATGGGAAGTTCATTCCACCACCTTGGTTCCAGAACAGAGAAAAGTCATGAGGCAGATCTACCTTGCATCCTGAGAGAGGGTGGGACCAATCGAGCAGTGCTTGTTGACCTGAGGGAGCGTGGTGTGGTGCGTGGGGTGATGAGAGCTCTAAGATAAGAGGGTGCTGTTCCACTTTTGGCTTTGTAGGCTCGCTAGCCTCAGCGAGCAGCGTGGAGGGCGAAATCCTAAGAGTTTGGCAGTCATCAGATTTGAAATGAATGTATATAAAAAAATTAATTAAATTAACAAAGTAAAACATCAAATAATATGTCAATAATGTGTTTTCAATATAGTACAGGTTGAATTGAATTTTCAAATGACTCTTTTTGTTTGTTTTTTTGCATTTTCCATACTGTCACAACTTTTTTGGAATTGGGGCTGTATTAAAATCACCCAACATTAAAATATTATCATACTGTGATACCGCAAAAAGTCTGCAAATTCATTCAAAAAGTCGTATTTGGTATCCAAGGATATCCGAGGAGAAATGCGTGGGCTCATCAGTGGAGCCGGGGATGATGGGACGAATCCACTGGTAAGGTACCCCCAGCGAGTGCCAGACGCAGCAGCTACAGTCAATCTTGAACGCCGAAGAGATTGTCAGACTGAAATTTTGAAATTAGATTCACATAAAATTATGTGATTATGTGTGGCCAGTGGAAAAATCATACACTTTTTATATCATACAATATGAAACCATTGAGTATCTAGGAATTTCTTCTGGATGAAATAATGCACAACATGGCTTCACATATTGTAGGCTTGTAACTGATTAAAATAAGAAACAAAAGTTTAAATTATTAATCTACTAAGTAATTTGATTTCACTTTAGTTTATATTCTTTTCATAGTAACATAATTATGATATTTTTATCATAAAAGAATGAATAAAGTATGCAGCATTTTTTTTAGCTTACATAGGCCTACTGTCTATTTTTAATAGTTAAACTATACAATTTACTTGCATTCCTCAGGCATAAATTAATAAATTCAGCTTCTTGAGTTTGTTACAGATTGAACATATTGTGTTACAAAAAAAGACTATGGTAAAATATCTGATACTTATAGATACTAATAGTTTTACTTTTTTACAGTGTCAAAAGTACAAGAGCTTCTTGGCACCATCTACAAGTGTGAGATCATAACTATGACCTTTTAAGATGTATCTCAATAAGAAACTGGTGAATAAAAAGTGGACTTCAACCTCTTGAAATAATTATTAAGAGATGGAAGGGTTCCCCAAAATGACGCTGACTGTACTTCAAGTGATTAAAGTGTCTGACTTGAAAAGCTGTTTCTGTGGATATTAAGCTCATGTACCTTTCTTCATAATAAAGTCAAACTAGACAGCATATTGTGTATCTAAAACATAATAAAACATAATAAACAACAAATGATCTTCATACTGTATGAACAACCTGCATGATATAGGCTATATGATTTTGCTGTCATGTAATTTTATGTACATGGCAAATAACTAGTGATTTTAGGTCACATTGGTGGAAACGTATCCACTCTGTACAGGTCAGTGAGTTGAGCATGTGAAATAAATACACCAAAAATCAAATGAATCTGCTTAGAGGCATGAGGGAAGGAGTGAGGCTAATAACATACTTGTAAAACCGATTTCTTTATTGGTTAAAAATACAGCAAGAGAGAATGTAAACAATCCTTTCACAAACATATGTAGAAAACATGGACATCAGCCAAAAATTCACAGCACAAACCTGACAGTGAATCTATGATAAAATAATTATAGAAATAATTAGTTCAAAACATTGGTAATTTTGTGATATGTATTCAGCATTTCTTTTCTTCTTCATTCATCATCCTAGAACATATAACACTGTTGCAGCACTTTAGGTGGGTCCTTTTGAGCCTGGGTCTCATTTTGTGCCTAACAGGTCAGTTTAGCAGCTTGCATCTCAATGAAAAGCCTGCCTGTAACCAAAAATACACATTAATTTTCTAAATGCAATTAAACCCAACTAGTATTCACCTGGAACGAGAATACTTTTCTCAGGCTTCCTCAGACTGGTTGTTTTGGTGCATGTTAGAATTTGAAAATAGAGAATCTTCCGATTCTTAAGAAGAGAGAAAGTGAGAGTACACAGGAAAGACGGCGCCCTTGCCCCACTATACGCTTCCTGCACCAAGACCTTGGGAAAGTTTGCCAAATGACACACAGATGCACAAAATGCAAATGGAAAGATATCTCATTTATTCAAAGAAAGGCAGAGTATATATCAGGCTTGGCACACAACAGAGGCAATGGCGAGGGCGTAGGTTGACATTGGTGGGGACATAAAGGAAGTCTGCAGAGACCCCCCCCCCCCCCCCCTAAAAAAAAAAAAAGATGATGATTTTGAAACCAGTGATATGTACATATGTGCTTAATAGACCTCTTAGTATACCAGTGCAACCTCAATGTAATACAAAACACATATCTACATTTACTATTATAATCACGTTGTTACTAGCCTAGGCCTCACCTCTCACCTTGCCTCTCCCCCTGCCTCTCTTCCTGCTCTGTCTGAGCTACTACCTGGCAGGACTGCTTCTGTCACCTGATAAAATAACACATTGATGCATGACATATGAACAATGAGACAACAGCATGTGCCTATTCAAAGCTTTCATTTCAAACACACATTGATGAACCATACAGTACATCAGCCTAACATTAGGCACAATCCTGAATCTCACTACTAACACTCTGCCTTTGACTAATATCACTATGCCATTGTTCGACCTCACCTGTGACCCTGCCTCTCCACCTGCTCTATCTGAGCTACTATGTGGCAGGACTGCTTCTGTCACTTGACCTAACAAAATAAAACATTGATTATTACCATTATTGTTGACTCTACACATTAGCAATTAAGAAAATATTTTAAGTGATTTACACTTTTACTTGTTGTAAAGTAGCTCTTAATGTCCACTCGTGTGTTTGGCAATTAGACTAATTTGGTGATATGCTGAGTCAGGATGGCAGCCAAAAAAGAAAGGTGGACATTAGGAGCTACTTTACAACAAGTCAAAGTATACACACACAAACTAACGTTTAGGCTTGCCACTCATCCAGTTAATACGGGATTGTCACTTATTGAAAAAATGAACTGTCCCTCAATCAATATGAGATGCAATTGATTTGTCCCATGTTTTCGTGTACAGAACAGAACAGAACTGTTGGTATAAGGATTGGTGCCTTCCTCACGTACTGGTAGCCTCCATGATACGCATCTAGTTGATGGAGCTTTGGCGCTTCATACAACCGGATGTAGCTACAGCCTCTCACATGTTTGCAAGAAGCGGCAAAGCCAATCCTATTAGCAATGTGGGTTAGGGAGGCGGGACTCGTAGTAGCCAAGGGGAGGCACAACTAAGCTATCACTGTAGTTTAGCTGCTAAAGAGCCATGTAAAGTACATTATCTGTCCTTATGCTCTGCTCATATCATGTTCACATAACATACATATTCATGAACTCATAAAGACATTTACACACCTTGTTTTCCTGCTCAACACGGGAGGATGTTACTGTTTCAGTTTCAACCCCTTTACTGGTTTAAAATATAAAATAAAATCAGCGTATCCATGTTATCCATTTTTCCTCACACTGACTCTGAGCTATAGCGTTTGGCAGAATTGAGACTGTCAGCCAATAAGACACGAGTATTTCCACGTATTTTCCTGTAAACCCCATCTGATTGGTCTCGCCTCTGTTCACTGAAGATATAAAATAACAGGCTGTCTTCTTTTGCTGACGTTCAGTTACGTAGTGACAAACCGCTCCAAATGGAGAATTATTCAGAGCTAAAGAAAAAATGCCCAGGCCAGGTTACGCCCCTGCACATACGATGCGGACTCGACTGTACTCAGGAAAATTTCAGAGTCCGTGTCAAGTTCGAGTACAAATTTACCCGAGTGCGTGACAAGTCTGAGTTCATTCATAATTGGACTCGAATCCGGACTCAAGTCCGAGTCTGGGATCGAGTACCCCAACTCTACTGACCACTTCCACCCATGTCTAATGATTTACACACAGAACAAATAACACAACAAAGACAACACACAACAAAGACAGCAGGAGGGTGTAGCATGGTGGTAAAGTATGTTTAAACAGCAAGAGAAACAGTGAGGGAGACGAGCAGGCACGCTGGTCAAGCTCCGTCAGCGCAGCTTTCGAACAGTGCTGCCGAGCATTCATCTAGTGAATCTCTGCTCTCTGCCCAACAAAACGGACGAACTACATCTCCTCACCCATACAAACAAGGACTTTTCAAACTCTGCTGCCTTGTGCTTCACAGAAACCTGGCTGAGTGAAGCCATTCCGGACAGCGTGTTATATCTACCAGGCTTTTAGCTGTTCAGAGCGGATCGCATCGTGGATTTAACGGGGAAAACGAGAGATGGTGGAACATGCTTTTACATCAATGAAAGTTGGTGTACAACATTAAAGAAGATGTGCTGTCCTAATTTAGAAGCGCTCTTTATTAACTGTAAGCCGTTCTACATGCCGCGGGAGTTTTCCTAATTTTTCTGGTGAGTGTGTATATTGTGCCAAACGCGTGTGTGAGTACAGCGCTGCAACAGCTGGCTGATCAAATCACAGACATGGAACAACAATATCCGGACTCAACTATTGTTATTCTTGACGATTTTAACAAAGAAAATCTCACACGTGAACTGCCCAAATGCAAACAGCACATTACATGCCCAACCAGAGACAGGAACATACTGGGTCAGTGCTACACAACAATAAAGGATGCATATCACTCTGTCCCTAGAGCAGCTTTGGGACTCTCTGATCACTGCCTGGTTCATCTTCTTCTAACCTACAGACAGAAATTAAAATCATCTAAGCCTGTAGTAAGGACTGTAAAGAGATGGACCAATGAAGCAGAGCTGGAACTACAAGCCTGCTTTGATTGCATGGATTGGAATGTTTTTGAGGCTGCAGCCACCAACCTGGATGAGCTCACAGATACTGTTACATCATATATCAGTTTCTGTGAGGATATGTGCATTCCTACTAGGACTTATTTAATGTTTAACAACGACAAACCATGGTTTACAGCAAAGCTCAGGCAGCTTCATCAGGCCAAAGAAGATGCTTACCAGGATGGGGATAAAGTCTTGTACAATCAGGCCAGGAACACACTGAATAAGGAAATCAGAGTGGCTAAAATAAGATCCTCTGAGAAGCTGGAAAACGAGTTTTCAGCTAATGACCCTGCATCAGTGTGGAGTGCATTTAGGATCTGTTAAGAAGAGGTGTGCCATGTCTTTCAGAAACAAAAGACTAGGAAAGCTTCAGGCCCAGATGACGTCTCACCCACGTGTCTCAGATCCTGTGCTAACCAGCTGGCCCCCACCTTCACACAGATCTTCAATAGATCACTGGAGCAGTGTGAAGTCCCATGCTGCTTCAAATGCTCAATCATCATTCCTGTCCCAAATAAACCAAAATTCACAGGAATTAATGACTATAGACCTGTCGCCCTGATGTCTGTGGTCATGAAATCATTTGCGAGACTGGTGTTGGCCCACCTGAAGGACATCACTGGACACTTTCTAGATCCCCTTCAATTTGCTTATTGAGCAAACAGATCTGTGGAGGGTGCAGTCAACATAGGATTGCATCATATCCTGCAACATCTGGACAGACAAGGGACATATGCAAGGATCCTTTTTGTGGACTTCAGTTCGGCATTCAACACCATCATCCCAGCTATACTCCAGACTAAACTACACCAGCTCTCTGTTCCCATGCCTATGTGTCACTGGATTACCAGCTTACTGATGGACAGGCAGCAGCTTGTGAGACAGGGGAAATTCACTTCCAGCACCTGTACAATCAGCACTGGTGCCCCCCAGGGATGTGTGCTCTCCCCACTACTCTTTTCCCCTCTACACCAATGACTGCATCACCAAGGACCCCTCTGTCAAGCTCCTGAAGTTTGCAGATGATACCACTGTCATCGGCCTCATCCAAGATGATGATGAGTCTGCATACAGAAGGGAGGTTAAACAACTGGCTGTCTGGTGCAGTCAAAACAACCTTGAGCAAAACGCTAGAGATGATTGTGGAGTTTAAGAGGAACACCCCAACACTGACCCCCCTCACCATTCTAAACAGCACGGTGGCAACAGTGGAGTCATTCAGGCTCCTGGGCACTACCATCTCACAGTACCTGAAGTGGGAGACCCACACTGACTCCATTGTGAAAAGGGCCCAGCAGAGGTTGTACTTCCTTCGCCAGTTGAGGAAGTTCAACC
The DNA here is from genome assembly GCA_023630585.1 of Cranoglanis bouderius. NCBI lineage: Eukaryota > Metazoa > Chordata > Actinopteri > Siluriformes > Cranoglanididae > Cranoglanis > Cranoglanis bouderius. Next base: position 11,405,597 of record CM042566.1, read on the forward strand.
TGCCACAGGCGCTGCTGATACAGTTCTACTCAGCAGTCATTGAGTCTGTCCTCTGCACTTCAATAACTGTCTGGGTTGGTTCAGCTACGAAATCAGATATCCGAAGACTACAAAGGGCAGTTGAGACTGCTGAGAGGATTACTAGTTGCCCCTTGCCTGTTTTTTCCCTCAGGCTATCCATCTCATGAACAGTTAAATTGCCCATTGAGCAATAATTATGTGCAATACACAGTTTAGTCTTTTATATTTATCCAACACATACAATCTCTTCTGCCGTCTCATTACATTCCCTTGCACTGTATATAATAGATTTGTATTAGATTTGCACTAAGTATTATACATTGTCATATTGTGTATTCTCTATATACTTTATTTTCTATTCAATTCTTTTTTTCTTTTTATTTATTTTTTTATCTATGTCTTGTTGCTGTTTTGTATTGTTGTGCACTGGAAGCTCCTGTCACCAAGACAAATTCCTTGTATGTGTAAGTATACTTGCCGATAAAGCTGATTCTGATTCTGAGAGAAACACTACCCAGAGGCCGGAGCCAATTAAAGCCTAAGCATGAAAAAAAAAAAAAAAACCCCACAAACATTCAACTAAAAGTTAATTCCAATTGCTTCCATAGAACACCACGGAATATTTATGCAACACATGTAGTGCAATTGGGATACATGATATATCTACTTCAAGGCAGAGCAAACAAATTAAAATTATTCTTACCTCTCAGTAGATATCCCAGACTGAGCCCCCATAAAACTGTTAGGATTTATGAAACTCAGGTTGCAATTCTTAAAAGAGAGAAGGAGAAAGTACACAAAGGATGCTGCCCTCACCCTGCTGCACGCTTCCTGCACCAAGGCCTTGGGAGAGTTTGCCAAATGACACACAGACAAACAAAGTTCAAATGGCAAGATCTCTCATTTATTCAAAGAAAGGCAGAGTATATATCAGGCTTGGCACACAACAGAGACAATGGGTTAACTATTGATTGGCTAGGTGGAAGGGCATATTTGCATGAAACAGGAAGCCTATCAATGTGAGACAGGAACAACAACATATATGGTTTCTAGGAAGTCATAGGAGTATGAGCAAATGTTGTTCAGGAAGGTATGTAAATGTCCAAATGGTGAGAGGAGACAAAGGAATACACAAGTGGTGAGGGGCTTTATCCATCCGTACCTGAGTCAAAAGTGTTAACAAGGGAACAGAGAGGGAAGAGTGTTCACATTAAACTCATCAGTGCACTTCTGTGTGATTGCTGTGTTATCACCTGCTTAAACAAGTCTCAGCATTTTAGACCCTACTGTACATTAACACTTTTAGGTTTTGGATTCAGAGCCAAAAGAGAGCAAGAGCTCTCTTTTTTTCTCTTCTGTAAAGTCTATGCCATCTAGAAAAGAGAAATAAAAATCCACTGAGTGTGACCTGAGCTTTGAGCATCTTGGGACAAGTCAGGCAAAGCCTCACAGATCCCCATTATCCAGTCACTTGAGTTGTGGAGGGACGGTGAGCTCATTCATATTTAATGCCTGCAGATCAATTATTAATATATGAAATCCCAGTCCTTCTGCAGTATGAAACATCTAGTAACGTGGCATGAATATCTCATCTATTCTTCTTTTTTTCCACCCACCATTGCTTCTGTTCATCATTTTTGTCATCTTTTAGTATTTGAAGCAAATAAGATACAACCCCAATTCCGAAAAAGTTGGGACAGTATGGAAAATGCTAATAAAAACAAAGAGGAGTGATTTGTAAATGTACTTTTATTTAAACAAAAAACGTATAAAGACAAGGTATTTGATGTTTTACCTAATCAACTGTATAGTTATTTAAAGATAAACATTTATTTTGAAATTGATGCATGCAACATGTTCCAAAAAAGTTGGGACAGGGTCAAGACTAATAGTGATGTGACAAGTTGAAATAAGAAGGTGATGTGATACAGGTGAGGCAATAGTCTAATCATAGTATATAAAGAGCCTCCAAATAAATGCCTAGTCCTAAAAGAGCAAGGAAGCATCCAGAGCAGGACAACACCAAACGACATTCTGCCCGGATGGTTGCGTAAGCAGAGAGTGCTAGCATGGCCTACCTGCAGTCTTGACCTGTCTCTGATTGAGAATGTGTGGCGCATTATGAAGTGCAAAATAAGGCAACAAAGGCCCCGTACAGTTGCGCAGCTGAAGAAATGCATAATGGATGAATGGGGGAAAATTCCGCTCGTTAAACTTAACCAACTGGTGTCTTCAGCTTAATAAGTATTATTAAAAGAAAAGGTGATGTGGACAGTGAGTGTATATTTTCAAAGATTACAATGTAAAACATCAAATAATTTGTTAATATTGTGTTTTCAATATAGTACATGGTGAATTGAATTTTCAAAGGATTCTTTTTGTTTTTTTTGTTTTTTTGCATTTTCCATACTGTCCCAACTTTTTTGGGATTAATTGGGGTTGCAGCATAATTTGCATTCTTTATGCCCTTTTACTGCAAGTACTGTATATTGTACAGTATGTCAATTTTCAGCTTAACAATATAACATGCAACCCTGCTGATAATTGGGAAGATGTTGCCACATGGCCATTTTTTGATGACTGCATTACTGCATATTCCACTTGATAAGATTTGACAATTCTGATTATATATTGGTCAGTTGTTTTGCGGACAGTTGTGGTTTGTTAGGACAAGCTAAGACAAATCTGCTCATGGTGTAAATTCAGCTGGAGGGAGCAGATGCTATACTGCCTTTGCAATTGCAAAATAATTTGAAAGTTACTTTATTCAGTATATTAATTGCTTATTCAATGTGTAATTATATATACATATATATACACACACACACACACACACACACACACACACACATACTGTTGCAATCAAAATTATTCAACCCCCATTGCAAATCAGGTTTATTCTCAACATTTACAGACTTTCAGCTGTTTGCAATGAACAAATGCTTCAAGTGGTTTCCCCAAATTCAACTGAAAATGCATTTAAAAATGCAACTTATAATGACTTCTTCAGTCTCAAAATTATTCAACCCCCTGAATAGAATCCCTCACCACAGCACAGATATGCAAAACAGGTGTTACATTAGTTGCACCAGGTGTCCTTGAGCTGGAACACATGAAATACCTGAACTGGTTAGGGGTAGTAGAAAATACATGAAATACCTGGATGGGGCAGAAAAAGGAAGCTATCAACAGCTTCAACCTGATTTCTGAGAAGGCAGGTTGTGAAAAACTCTCGAGTGACTGCAAAAGACCTGCAGCAAGAGTTGGTGGCAACAGGCACTGAGGTTTCAGTGAGCACAGTATGACGCATACTAAACACAGAAGGTTTCCATGCCAGAACTCCAAGACGTACACCACTACTGACACAAAAGCACAAAAAGTCAGCTTAAAATCATACAAATAAGCCACATAAGTTTTGGGATTCTGTTCAGAGGAGTGATGAAACAAAACTGGAACTTTTCGGCATGATGGATAAGCGGTATGTCTGGAGAAAGAAGAATGAAGAAAGAAGGCCCTGTCCACAGTCAAGCAGGTGGTGGCTCAGTGATGCTCTGGGGCTGCTTTGCATCCTCAGGCACTAGATACCTGCAGGGTGTGGAAGGCAAGATGGATTCATTGAAGTATCAGGAAGTCTTTAAGGAAGCTGAGCTGAACAGGACAATGATCCCAAGCATACCTCCAATTCCACCAAGGCTTGGTTGCAAAAGAAGTCCTGGAAGATTCTACAGGGCCGTCACAGTCACCTGACTTGAACCCCATAGAAAATCTTGCAGCACACAAACCCAAGATTATTACTGAACTGGAGGCAATTGCTCATGAGGAATGGGCTAAGATTCCTCAGGAACACTGCCAGAAGCTGGTGTATGGCTATGCATCTCATTTGCAGCAGGTCATAACAGGAAAAGGGTGCTCTACTAGGTACTAAATATGCTTGTCATGAAGGGGTTGAATAATTTTGAAACTGGAGAAGTCATTATAAGTTACATTTTCAGCTGAATTTGGAGAAACCACTTGAAGCATTCATTGTGTTGAACTATTTCAATTGCTTTTGTTTGATTTGTTCATTGCAAACAGCTGAAATTCTGTAATTTTTGACAACAAACCTGATATATATATACATATAGTAATGTGCAAAAGTTTTAGGCACCCTATTTTTTAGTACAAACTTTGTTATAGATTTTTTATTTTATAACTACTGCATTATCAAGTCAGTACAAAAAACATTTTAGATTCCCAAACATTAGTTTTCTAGCACAAAATTAAATGTTACAGAAAAATGTTTGTATGTCATTAAAGAAAGTAGCATATTACATAAGAGACACTTTTCAGACAAAAACCACCATGAAGGCTGCTGGGTTTTGCTGTAAAAAGTAAGAAGCAAGTGTGACAGTTAATGTCTCCAGAAGAACTGTGGCTGTTTTTGCAAGATGCTCAATAAAACTTACCAGCTAATTTCCTTATAAAACTGAACAAATTGTACCGGAGACTACTATTTTTATTTTAATTTTTTTGTCACAGCAAATATTGACTTTGTTTCATTTACTACTGTTTACTGCTTCTTACGGTATTTAAAAAAAAAAAAAGTATATTATGTTCTCATCAAGAGATTGAGTTCATATTAAGGGTTTTGGTGTTGTTACAATGGATTTCTGCTCCAATCGACAGATCAAAGGACAAACACTATAAAAGTAATAACCATGATATTTATTGGGCAAATAGTGATTACTGGAGCCATGACTTCAGGGTGGCCAAGGCCAAAATAACAAACCAAAAACAACTAGAAAAAAAACTACTAAACTTAACCTATCAATAAATAAAAATACAAAAGAAATTCCTGTCATAAACAATATACAAACGAGCATCCAAAATAAATGGCAGGTCACCCCTAAACTCCAAACATCTTTAATCAGAACCATAACAAGGAATATCCTCCTCCATGGAAGTAACAATAACAACTATTTGCTATAAAAGGAGTGTTAGATCTGCCGATGAGAGAAGCCATGGAGCTCCGCACACCACACAGACGACGCTGAAATGAGCTCCTCGACTGGCGGTAACCCAGCCCTTTTAAAGGGATACGCCGCAAATGACCACGGGTCATAACACCCCAACCCATAAAAATCAACTTACAGTTATATTCATTCAAAACAGAAAGAACGAGACAGAGCATCTGCCAATACATTATATTTTCCTTTCTTGTACTGAATGTCAAGATTAAAATCTTAAATAAATAAAGACCATCGCATAATACATTGATTTGTATTATGCATCCGAGCTAGAAAAATTTGTGGATTGTGGTCAGTAAACACAACAACAGGTGAAGAGCTAGATCCAACATAAACTTCAAAATGTTGAAAGGCCAATAGCAACACCAGTGCCTCTTTTTCTATCATGCTATAGTTCAACTGATGTTTTAGAAACTTTTTCGAAAAATAACTTACAGGATGTTCCACAATATGCACATCATCCTGCAAGAGAACAGCTCCTACTCCAGTAGCACTCGCATCTACATGAATTTTAAACAGACTTTGCCAATCATCAGTCCACAAAAACTCTTGCAAAGACCGCAATAAATTTGTCAAAGGTAAAACGACATCAGAAAAATTCCTACAGAATCCTCTATAACCAGTCATCCCTAAAAAACGTTGAAGTTCGCGTTTGGTTCTAGGCACTTGAAATTCAACAATCGCCTGAATTTTCAGTGCAACAGGACGAACCTGTCCTTGTCCCACCTGTTTTCCCAAGTACGTAACCATTGACTTGACAAACTCACACTTTGCCAAGTTCAGCGTGCGAGAGGCATCGAGCAAACGCATAAAGACTGTAGATAAAGTATTCAGATGTTCCTCCCAGCTAAACAAATACACCACAATGTCATCCAAATAAACCTTGCAATTTAAAACACCGGCTAAAACTTGATTCATGAGTCGTTGAAACATAGCTGGAGCATTACACAGCCCAAAAGCCATGACAGTATAATTCAGAAAATTATCTGCCGTAACAAATGCAGATATTTCCGCTGCACGTTCCGTCAAGGGCACTTGCCAATAACCCTTTAACAGACCTAATTTCATAACGTATTGAGCCAAACCAACTTTGTCAATGCAATCTTCCATTAAAGGAAGAGGAAACGAATCAGGTTTTGCAATGGAATTTACCTTACGGTAATCCGTACAAAATTGTTGAGTACCATCTGACTTTGGAATGAGCAGACACGGAGAACTCCAAGCACTTGAACTTGGAACGGCTAAGCCATTCTCTACTAAATACTTACCCTCAGACTCCATGATTTTACGTTTAGCCGGGTTCACATGATAAGCATGTTGCTTAATAGGTGGATGATCACCTACCCCAATGTCATGTTGACATGAGTTTGGGTCGGAACATCAGAAAATAAACCCAAAAAGGAATTAATAAATTCACCATGTCAGTTATTTGACTCTCAGTTAAATGAAGCAAATGAGATTCAAGATCTCCCAAAATTTCAGAGTTATTTAGTCTGATACCAGACACTGACAAACTCAGCAGATTTAACCCATCCTCATCCGGACCTCTGAGCATTACCACAGAAGCAGAAGCAACAGGGGCGATAGAGCTATTTGACCCTGTATCCTCCTCCCGAACAATGTAAGGCTTCAACATGTTAATGTGGCACACGCAAGTCTTTCTCTGTCGATTGGGGGTATAAATGACATAATCAGTGTCACTCAACTTCCGCTCTACAGCATAAAGACCAGAGAATTTTGCCTGTAACAAAGATCCAGGAATTGGTAGCGGAACTAAAACTTTATCACCTTTAGTGAAAGAACGAGCAACAGATGTTTTATCAAAGTGACTCTTCATCTTTAACTGGGTATCTGACAAGGCAGACTGAGCCAAACCACAAGCCTTATGCAAATGCTCATGAAATGAATTGACATAATCCAAAATATTACCCACCGGTTTTGATTCAGACATCCATTTTTCTTTCAGAAGTTTAAGGGGGCCTCTGTATGCCCAAAAACTAACTCTGAAGGACTAAATCCTAATGACTCCTGAACAGTCTCGTAAACAGCAAACAAAAGTAAGGGCAATCCATCATCCCACTTTTTTTCAGATTCGAAGCAGTACGTTCGCAACATAGATTTCAGCGTCTGGTGAAATCGTTCCAATGCACCCTGTGGCTCAGGATGGTGAGCACTAGAAACAACATGTTTGACGTGAAATTGGGACAAAACATGTCTAAACAACCGAGACATAAAATTGGTACCTTTATCTGTCTGCACCACCTAAGTCCGAAGGTAGAAAAGAAAACCACAAGAGCTTTTATTATCGTTTTTGCTTTTAATGAGTGATGCGGTACCATCTCTGCATAGTGAGTTGCCGCACACATGAGTGTTAACAAATAAATATGTCCCGACTTTGTTTTCGGCAGCGGTCCAACACAAAATGATATGCTCAAATGGTTCTCCGATGACAGGGATCAGTTTAAGAGGAGCAGAAGGAATAACCTGATTCGGTTTTCCAACCATTTGACATGTATGACATGATCGACAATATTTCGCAACATCAGACTTAACACCAGGCCAAAAAAAAAATGACGCAAAACTCGATAGAAAGTTTTAGTAATACCCAAATGACCAGCAACATTATCATGCACTACACTCAAAATTTGGGTATGAAAGCATTGAGGTAAAAACTGAGTCCCAGCCTGAGCCATCTGACAATCTCGGAGTCCATTTTCGCATTACTACATCATTTTCCCCAGAATAACCCACTGGTTTACTCACCATTTCTTCCTTTGTCACTGCTGAATTTCTGCAGCGAGAAAGAGAGGGATCAACGTTTTGTTCTACAACAAACAACTCCCGGTCAGCGGACAATGACAACTCCGAGGGGTCCGGTTCAGCACTACTACCGGGGGACAGCACCTTAGGCACAAGCATGACAAACTGTTCTACAGAGGAACCAGGCTTACTATCTGCAATGAAAAAACAGAAAAAACAGAAAACTACTCCTGGTGTAATTTGAAAAAGATTTATTTGGTTCTCTCTCTTTTTTCTTTCACTTCTCCTTCCTCTAAATCTCAGGCTATCTTTTTATGTGTTTCCCCAGGGTAGAGATATTTGATGGTGGTGTGAGAGGTGAATGAAAGACATTCAGACCCAGTGGTGACCTGATCAAATGTACTGACCTTTCATCTCCTCTTCCTCTCCTCTTCTCATCCTCTCAGGGCTGCTTATTTCATTTATCGTGGCCAAACTGGACACCTAGAGCTGTCTCTGCTTGTTCTATCTAGCTTCCTGTGTGTTTGTGTGTGTGTGTGTGTGTGTGTGTGTGTGAGAGAGAGAGAGAGCGAGAGAGAGAGAGAGATAGAACACATTCAACATCCTTTCAATATTTCTTCAGCTATTTTGCTATATATTTTTTTTTTTCCAAACAGCTAATAGCCACCTCAGAATGTCAAAAGAATTTCAAACAGGAATCATGAATAAATAACTGCACTGAGCACCAATTCAGTAGCATGTTTGGTGTGCAGGTATTTAGCATCAAATTGCCACAATCAAAACAAAGGTGATTTCTCCTTTATTTGATTTTACATAGCAAAAATTTCTAAATAAAATATCCCAATCTTGTTTCAGTTTCAGGAGAAAAGAAAGAAACATTAGCTAGGTTTTAGTGGTGGCTGGTGGACAGTGCTTAATTTGTAAGTCAACAGGTCCCAGAACACTAAGAGGGTAGAAAGGAGGCATGAGAAAGGTTCCAGTCCCCGAACTTCAGAGACAAAATGATGGGGATGAGAAGGGATGCATGCTGCAAGCTACAAATTAGATTCATTTTGGAGAAACCCTGCTCACACTCCACTCAAGATTGGTATGGCATTCACAATAGCCAACAACTGCCTGGAACTTTTAGTGTATTTCAGTCCCTGTACTCCCTAAAAGCCCGAATGACTGTATGTGGGAAGTAAACTCAATTTAATTCCCGGTAGTCAATCTCACTTTCAAAGCCATGCTCTACTCAACTAGCATCTCCTTCCACAATCAGGCTAGCATTATCACTGCTAGTCATAGGAACGGTCGCCAAACTGCTTCATCAGTAACCTGCTGCTGCTCATTCTCTTGGACTCTTGTCTTTTTAGTATTTTGCTCCATTTTCTCATTGGTGTTGTTTGTGTTTCTTTTTGCCATGACAAACTCTACAATGCATGTTACACTTCATAACAACAAATTCAGGTGAACTTTGAACTTGAAATGATTACGTTATGTGAAGGAGGCTATTGATTGGCTATTAGTGATATTTGAGCAGTGGTAATATAAGATTAGCTTTTTTATTGCAGTTTTTTTTTTTGTTCTATTTTACTTTTGGTGTATTAAAAACTAAAACTTTTTCTGATAATAATGTTGTGTGAGACTTTAAACATCCAGCTGCAGATGTGGCGGATCCACATAAAACGGTTCCGTAGGTGTGCTATATTTTAGGGCTGACGGATCCTGTTCCAGCAGGATCAGGTTCAAATTGAGCTCTGCTGGTGGATTTTAATATTAGGGAAGCACAGCTGTCTGTCAGCAGAAAAGGCCAGCAGTACATGTGATTGGTCAAAGCACTACCAGTCACTCAATCTACTTTACTGTACCAAGAGACCTGAAATGACCTGTTCTTGACCCCTGACTTCTAAATTAAAATCAATTTAGGCAAACAGCACTATAATAAAACAATAAACATAACTTTATTCTGACAATTAATTTATAATATTTACAAATTACATTGATAAAATAACAAGTTACATTTGTTGTGTAAAACTGTAATGGATTAGGCTACTCACCTGCAACTCTGAGCACTTTCTGAGTCTACAGTTGACTGACTGGTGCTGATAAGGTTAAGTTTTAAATGCTGTCAGTCATGTTCATTACCATTTCAGTGCTTGGCAGTTGGTTATGAGGTTCAGCCCCTTTGTGAGGTCTCCCAATCATCATATAGAGAAGCAGTGTGTCCAGGCAAAACAAAAATGCATTTGCCAAAACCATAATGTTAAATACATCTTGAGATGTTGAGAGTTTTTCTTATGGTTTCTCCAAAAACCACCCATGACACAATCATTGACTCAGTGAAGCTCTGTGTCCTGGTGGGACCCAAAACTATGTATTAAAACTTGTTGTCCAACAAACATTAATCTTTTCTCCATTAGAACAGTACTTGAATACTAAAATATTGAATTTTACAAAGGATGATGAATAATTGGTAGTGATTGGTACACATTTTATTGGTGCATTTTAATGAAATTTTAGGCGAGGCTGTGATTCCTATGTAGTCTTAAAGTTATGACATCTGTTGGGGTTTCATTCAAACATTTCACAGTTTGAAAAAAATTCTGAAAAGTTGGGAATATAATGCAAATGAATCTGTTTCCATCAACTATGGTCATTATATTACAAAGAACTTGAGAAAGACAACAAATCTCAAAGTGCACCATTTACAGTATAATTGATAGTCCAACTTTTCCACCTCAAAATATTGGTCCTTTCCTTCACTTTCCAGCATTTTCTATTTCTAAAATTTGCATAATACAGCTAGATGGAAAACCTAATAGTATCACAACATTTGTTAAGCTAGTTTGTACTCATCTCAGTTATAACGTGAAGCTTTGATTGGCCGACTTTATAATTGCATGACTACACATGCATGTATGACTGCTTCACAGCTTACCATACCAGCTTACCAATTTCATGCCAACTATCCTGGGACATATTTGTCACTCTGCAGCAGCATGGGGATGATAAACAGACAGACATCTAACTAAATTCATTTCTAACTAAAAGTCCCATTTTCATGATTGTTCTTAGTTCTCAAACTGAAAACTATGACCCTCACATATAAAAATATTTACTAATCTAGAAGATAGAGAAGATCTTCAAAAACATGTGTTACAATAGGTTTTGGTCTATACTCAGAAAGTACTTTCTCTCTCCCCGTTCTTCAGAACAACAATAGCGAATTGTGATAGTTTGCATGCAGAATGTGAGAATTAGGATTCACCACCAGGCTTGATCAGCTACCCAATGTATGAGCAGCGGTCTTCACCTTCCCAGAATGATAGCTGTCATACGATAGAAAAGACTCAGCAAATGTTAATTGCCTATGATTAAATTTGAGAACTGGCAAAGAGGGAGGGTGTTTCGGTTAGAAATTTCCTTCTAAAGCATACACATTGCCATCTTCATCTTGAAGGTTATTTTCCTGAATCGGAAATGTGTTTTTTAGAGTAAAAAATTATTTAGCTTCTAGAAATTGTCAGTTGAACAGAATGCATCTTGCTAAATATTTTACAGCAGTGACAGCAATGAGTGTCATTCATAGAAATGAGCTCACCACTTCTTTCTTTCCTTCTTTCTTTCTTTCTTTCTTTCTTTCTGCGAATTATTACATTAGGACACCCCATTCTAAGAAAATAATGAGAGAAAGGTCCAGTGTGACCACTCATTTAATGGACAATTCAGAATGACCTGTCTTCCTCACTTTGAGCTACTTGGAATATACATTGTGTACAACAGCAGCAGTAACTCTGGGAATACCATGAGTCATTTTACAGTGGATATAAAAGTCTACATGCCCCTGTTAAAAGGGCAAGTTTTTGTGATGAAAACAAATAAACCAAGAGAAATCATGTCAGAACTTTTCTCACCCTTAATGTGAAATTACAATGTATAAAAAATAAGTAAAAAACAAACACAAACATTTTAGGGAAAAACAGGAAAAATAATTTTAAAAAATAAAGAAATAAATAAAAAAGTAACAATAACCTTGTTGCACAAGTATGCACACCTTTTTATAATTGGGTTGTGGCTGTGTTCGGAATGAACCAATCACGTCCAATCTTATGTTCAAAGGTAATGCTCATTTGCTATCATCAATTAAATTATTCTTATTAACCCCAAATAAAGACCAACTGTTTCTGTAGGATTTTCTTGACATCTTCTTGGTTCTATGACTTCTGAAGCCATGGTCTGCAAGGAGCTGACAAAGCCTGTACAGGGTTTCACTGTTGAAAGGAATCAATCAGGAGAGGGGTACAAATAAATTCCAAAACATTATATGTACCATGGAACACTGTGAAGGCTATCATCAACAAGTGCAGAAAATGGAGCACCACAGTGACATTATCAAAATGTACAAAAGGACAAGACAAAAACTTACCAGGGAGGTTGCCAAGAGACCAATGGAAACATTGAAGGAGCTGCAGGAATATCTGATAAGTACTGATTGCTCTCTGCATGTGACAACAATCACTTGTATTCTTCACATGTCTGGGCTATGGAGTAGGGTGGCTAGATGAAAGCCCTTTCTCACAAAAAATATCCAATCCTAACTAAATCACAACACACCATGTGGCAAAATGTGTTACCAGTTCCAAAAGGTATAATTATTCCATAATTCCAGAAGGTATCAGAAGGAAAAAAAAAGCACATCACCAAAAGAACACCATACCCACAGTGCAGCATGGTGGTGACAGCATCATGCTTTAGGGCTGCTTTTCTTCAGCCAGAACTGGGGCTTTTATCAAGGTACAAATATCAGTCGGTTTTAGTGCAAAACCTTCAGGTGTCTGCTAGTAAGCTGAAGATGAAAAGGAATTTCACCTTTCAGCATGACAATGACCCAAAGCATGCATCCAAATCAACAAAGGAATGGCTTAACTAAAAGAAGATCAATGTTTTAAAATGACCTAGCCAGAGCCCAGACCTGAATCCAGCAAAAAAAAATCTGTGGAGTGACCTGAACCAGCTGTGCACAGGATATGCACATACAATGTCGTGGATCTAGAATGTTTTTGCAGGAAAGAGTGGGAAAATATTGCCAAATCAGGACGCTGATAGACTCTTACCCAAAAAGACTGAGTGGTGAAATAAAATAAAGATGGTGCTTCAACAGAGTATTAGTTTAGGGGCATTGATACTTATGCAAGTAGGTTATTGTTATAACAATAACAAGTTAACAAATAACAGGTTTCTGTTGTTTTGGTTGTTGTAAGATTTTTATTTTTTTCCCCCTATACATATAATATAAACATAAATTCCCTATATGTATAATATAAACATAAATATAATTTCTATTTGTTTTTCACTTTATTTGTATACTTTGCAATTGCACATTAAAGGTGAGAAAAGATCTGATATGATCTTAGTGTAATTTTTTATTCACAAAATCCTGCCATTTTAACAGGGTTGTGTAGACTTTTTTATATCCATTGTAGTCACACAACCAAGCTGTAGTTCTCAATTAGGTCCTCTTCAAGCATATACCTTATTTTTGCTGCTATCCACTGTGCACAGCCATGAATAGCAAATTAGCCTCACACTCACAGCATGAAGTCCAAAAGTAGCCAAATTATTAAAATGATTAATTTTTGTAATAAATACTTTTTATTTTTCCTCTCCTCTTTCTCTGCCTTTCCCTTCTTATTATCATTATCCATGTAGGCAGCTGTGTAAAGGTCATCAGCCCAAATGCTCTAGACACCTTCAATGGATGCTATTATACTGAACAATGATTTGTCATGTTTGTTGTAATGACATTGCACTTTTTGTGATGGTCTTAGGTCAGGAAATGTCTGTTTTCTGGAGTTTGTGATGATCATCATCATCAAAATTAATCTGTTTTTTACATTATGCAATATGTGGGAGGTAGCATTTGTGACAGAGATAATCAGAGCACAAAAAAACAACTGTAGTATAGTAGTAGTATAGTGTCAGAAAACTTGAAAATCACACAATTCAGCATTGAGAGTGAAGATAATCTTTCATGTATTTTGGGGTGTTCTGAAAGTTCTGAACTGTTCCAATTTCTGCAACATTTTTATAACAAATAAGAAAGAACAATTCTTGAATAAAATTGTCCAAATGCAGAAAGTGATCTATAAAAAAAAAGAAAAGAAAAAAAAGAAAAGAAAATCAGTCTCAGCTCCCACTGTGATTGCTACTGATAAACAACTCGGCACTATGCTTATTTGTGCAGTACATATGAGTGACAAGAAGTATTTTGTTGACCATTAAGACTGAAATAGAAATCAACAAAGGAAGGCCTCAGGGGAATGATAAACAGGAGTGGAAGTGTGTGTTGTGGTGATGAAAAGGTCCAGAGGAAAATGCAGAGGTGGTCTATTCCTCACCTTTAATTACAGCCTATAGTGGTACAGACCTCTGAAAGCGGATGTCTGTTTTTATCAAACTCACACAGTAAACAGACATAGATGCGGGAGTCATTATGAGTCAAGGGATGATGACAAAAAAACAATAAAAACATGTTTTTCAAGACAGGGTACATATGGGACATTTTTTGGGATGTGCATCAGTACATGTTACATTCTATTTTTCTGATGTTGTAGACTATAATTACTTTCACATATTAAAAAGAAAATGTGAATGGTAAATGGTCTAACTACTATTCTTTTGCATATTTTGAGGAGGAGCAAAACGATAACATTCACTCTCACATCAAAACTCTGGATTCCTCTCTATACTTTAACTTGTCCTGAACTTCTAATTCTATGTCATTTAACTTCCACCATTATTAATAAAATTTCATTTGAAACAGCTTTTTTAACAACAGACATTTTTTTAAAAACAGTTTAAAGAATTCCAGATGTAGATTTATATTTGGATTTCTAATGGGCAAGACAGAGGTATGGTGGCCGAGAAGTGCAAAACAAATCACAAATATGAAAACAAAATAACAAATCCAAAAATAAAATGTCTGGGTTACACATGTAACCCTGTTTCCTGAGAAGAGAACGAGACGTTTCGTAAACTTCACATTGTGGGAAGCGCCTCCGTGCGTGACCGGTATCTGAAGTCTGTGTAAAATTATGCCTATTTATAGGCCTGCCGTGGTCAGGGGAAGTGGCAATTAAGCGCATCGCGTGATATAAAAATGGCACCTGTGAACCACGCCGTCAGACTCTATTATCTGAAACGAAGACACAATTCACAGGCAAGCCCCAGTATGACTAAGCTACTCCACGTCTCGTTCCCTTCTCAGGGAACAGGGTTACATGCGTAACCAAGATGTTCCCTTTCTAAGGGAGTTCAACGTTACGTGAGATTCATGCTGTGGGAACGAGTATACCCACTCCGTCATGCTGAGGGTATGGCCTGCCACAGAGGATGCATCAGTAGGGGCGTGGCTGGCTGACATGGTGGCCACATAGACACTAATTGTAGAAGGAGCCAACCTTACTGAGAAGCATTCCTGTAAGAACTCCAGGACTGTAGCTATTGCACAGTTCACTTGGTCACAATGACATTCCTAGTGTTTAACATGGTCTCTACAACCTCAGTTGAGAGACCAGAATTTATGAGACCACAGTTTCCATAGTTCTGGCCAAGGGTGATAAATCAACCCAAAGGCTTAAGGCAATAGATCCCTGCAAACAGGAATCTCCCAGGGAGTGGCGTCCAGCAGAGATATTATCTCCAAGAACCATATACAAGCTGGCCAATAAGGCCACACTGTAATACCGAATGAATGTGTGCGACGTAGACCACCCCTCTGCAGCACACATCCTGCAAGCGTACCCCTTTGGATAAAGCCTTCGACAAGGCTACTGCCTTCGAGGAATGAGCCCTTATGCCCAGAGGGGTAGCGAGACCGCGCACCTCATAAGCTGTAGAGATAGCTTCCACTATCCAATTAGAGATGCACTGCTTTGACACAGCATCACCTCTACTGTCGCCGCCAAAGCAGACTACCAACTGCTCTGATTTATGCCACTGGCCAGAGCGATGGACGGAAGTACAGAGAACACCTCTCTTGTTCCTAGGATATAGGAAGGCCTTAGCTAATCCAGGGGCAAAGTCAGGGCAGGAAGGGGCAACAGAAAGAGCTTGTAAACCTACTCGCTTGAGAGATGTCAGAGCCAGCAGAAGAGATACCTTTAGAGTCAGAAGCCTCTCTGAGAATGACCTTAAGGGCTCAAATGGGTTGCCTGACAGACCTTCCAGGACCACAGAAAGGTCCCAGGAAGGTATGTGTGGTCTGCAGATGGGCCTCAGCCGCCTGACAATACGCATAAACCTCGAAGTTAGAGGATGTTGCCCCACAGAGGCTCCATCAATAGGGGCGTGGCTGGCCGAAATGGTGGCCACGTAGACCCTAATTTTAGAAGGAGCCAACCCTGCTGAGAAATGTTCCTGTAAGAACTCCAGGACCGTAGGTGTTGCACAGTCTAATGGGTCTAACTGACGTTCCTCACACCACAAGACAAAAAGCCACTACTTGAGTGCATATAATTTTCTCATGGATGGTGCTCTAGCATTCAATATGGTCTCTACAACCTCAGTTGAGAGACCAGAATCTATGAGCTGGTGCCCCTCAGGGGCCAGACCACAGTTTCCATAGTTCCGGCTGAGGATGATAAATCAACCCTCTGGCTTGAGACAGAAGATGCCTGCAAACGGGAATCTCCCAGGGAGTGCCGTCCAGCAGAGATATCTACAAGAAGCAAATTCAAGCAGGCCAATCCGGTGCTCCTAGCAGCAGACATCTTGCAGCACGATCTTGGTGAACTCTTGCTAGAGCCTGTGGGAGCAGATCAATCGAGGGAAAGGCATACAGACGTGACCTTGGCTATGTGTGCACCATGGTGTCCAAACCTCCATCATATAGACTCCACCACTTGTGGATGGAGCCTCCAATCCCCAAGCCTCAGCCCCTGCCTCGACAGGATGTCTACCCCCACATTCCGGTTGCCCAGAATGTACATTGCACTCACTGACAAAAACTTTCCTTCCACCCAGAGAAGTAGTAGTTGCGCCTGCCTGAACAGGGGGCGCGAATGTAACCCTCCCTGGTGGTTGATATATAAGACCACCGCTGTATTGTCTGTCGCAACTAACACATGGTGACCTCTCAATTGAGGAAGAAAGAATTTCAGTGCTAGGAATACGGCCCGCATTTCTAGGCAATTTATATGCCACTCTAGATGAGGGCTGCTACAGAGACCATGAGCTGGATGGCCGTCTAAGACTGAAATGGTCTCATATGCAATAGGCCCAATGGTGTGACGTTGGCTGCTGCTGCCATAAGCCCCAACAGCCTCTTGTAGAGACTGGAGGGGATGCCCAGACAAGCATGTTTTTTCTTGGGGTTCAACCTGAGCCCCAAGCTCCTCCTGTGGGTCAGAACAACATCTCGATGTTGGAATCGCCAACTCACTGGATTGCACTAGAATTAACCAGTTGTCCAGGTAGTTTAGTACATGGATGCCCTGGAGTCGCAAGGGAGCCAGAGCTGCATCCATGCACTTCGTGAAGGTGTGAGGGGATAAAACTAGACTGAATGGAAGAATCTGATATTGATATGCGTTGCCTCCAAATGCGAAACTCAGGAACTTCCTGTGACTGGGCAATATTTCTATGTGGAAATATGAGGTTTTTTTGATCTACCATCACAAACCAGTCCTCGAACTGAATCTGTGGAATGATAATTTGAGCATCAACATCTTGAACCTGTATGTCCGAAGAGTACAGTTCAGATGACGTTGATCCAAAATTGGCTGCATACTCCCATCTTCTTTGCGGACAAGGAAATAACGGCTGTAAAATGTACCCTCATAGGAAGGGGTACATGTTCTATGGTCCCTTTGTCCAAGAGGGATATTACTTCCTGTGACACTGTGGTGAGCACACCTCTGAACCGGGGGGGGGGGGGGGGGTCAAGCTCTGGACTGGACCCGGTAACCCTTTTCCATGGTGGACAGAACCCATGGAGACACATTTGGCAGTAGTTTCCACGCTGAATTCTCTCATACTCTCAAAGAGGTGAGGGACGGAAAAGTAAAGATGTATATATTGTTTTCTGAAAAATAGAGAGAAAGTGAAGAGTTTTTAGGAGCGTTCGCACAGACAAATAATAAGAGTGACGGTGTGGTTCACAGGTGCCGTTTTGATATCACACGATGCGCTTAATTGCCACGTCACCTGACCACATCATGCAACGTTGAGTTCCCTTAGAAAGGGAACAACAAATTAGAATGACACAAATTAGTCAGAATGACACAATGACAATTCGGACAAAACGGAAAAGGTAAGTATATTTTGCAAATGGATTACTTACTGCTGATTGGATGACACATCTTTCAATCAAGATATACAGGAAGTACAGCAGGCTGCTGCACAACGGCAGTTCTAGTGATGGGAATTCCAGCTCTTTTTAGTGAGCCAGATCAGCAATAAGAGTCAGCTCTTTTGGCTACCAAACTGCTTTTCATTTAGTACCACTTCTGGCTTTTATAATTCAGCCAGATTTAGCAATATTTTGACCTATGATTAGTACGTGTGCACATATATCACTTAAATTATTTGATGTAATTATACTAAACATTATAATTTTACATTATGTTTGGCATAAAATCCTTAAATAATGTAAAAACATCAAACACTATTACACTTGTATTGAATGTTTTATTTATATTGAACTATCCAAAACACAAAGACTCTGGTCCATATGATATTTTTACCTTTACAAATTTTACATTCTGCCTTTATGTTGTCTGTTATTAAAATGCATGTATTAAATATATTAAAATGGAGAATGTTATCACACGTGATTGGTCACATGGAGTGCGTGTGGCCAAGCAGTGTGGCGAAAAGATCATCCTATTATTCTGTCTTGTATTCATTTACGGACAAATGAAATTGGCATTCAGACGGGAGGCGGCTCCCATTGTTCACTTAAAGGAGCCGACTCATTTGCGAACGACCCATCACTAGCCAGTACTGGAAAGTCAATTCGTGTGTGCACAGACCTGCGTCCTTTAGGTGTGTTTTTAGAGAGTGCAAGCTAATCTTTATGTTATGGTATGTAAAGAGCATATCCAAACTCATGGCATATAAATGACCTTCCTCAAACTAGTGCCTAATAAATTTCATTTTCTCCTTTCTTGCTAATGTAACCTTTTATTTTCTAAGATTTAAAAAGTTATGATATGGAGAAAAAATGGATTAAAGTAAACACAGAAGTCCACTTATGTACAATAAACAAAGTTGTTTACAATTTCTTACTTCCTTTATATCGTGATTGACAGATGTGTCGTCCAATCAGCGGTAAGTAATCCATTCGCAAAATATACCTACCTTTTCCGTTTTGTCCGAATTGTCATTGTGTTTTCTGACTTGTTAATGTGTTTTTGGATTTGTCGTGTTTTCTGACTTGTTAATTTGTTTTCGGATTTGTCATTGTGTTTTCTGCCTTGTTAGTTTGTTTTTAGATTTGCCATTGTGTTTATAATTTCTTTAATTATTTTGTTTTCAGACTTGTTATTTTGTTTTCATATTTGTGATTTGTTTTGCACTTCTTGGCCACCATACAGAGGAGATGGTGGCAAGGAAAACTCCTTGAGATGACATGAGGAAGGAACTAGAGGGAACCCATCCCCTCCTGGGTAACACCAGTTAGTGGAATTATAAATGATTACTCTTCCACAGTTGTATACCATAAAATCGTAATGTACTATGTGTGTTGAAAGGATGTGATTTTCAGTATCTTATGTCAGTCTTAGTTCTTAGTATATTCAGTCTTACTTCTTAGGCACAAGTCTACAGTATCCAGGTGAGATTATTTACTGAAGGAATAATTATACTTGGGCATAATCTGTTTTTGTGATTCTCTTTTGGAATTTATGGTAAATAAACCTCATTACATTAAATTATATGACACATTTTTAAGTAAAATAAGAGCAAATTATATTTTATTTAGGGTACTGTAAACTAGAAACCAGAGAACAATCTTGTTGAGTGATCAATGTGTCAGGTATTTCCCCTCGTGCTGAGTACAGGACCATTCAGCATGCGTGAACTGCCTGAAGCATGACCGCGTGCTTCCAGGTTGTCACTGACTTTGTTTATGTTTCCACATGTGTTTTTGTTATGGATTCTGTTCTGTCTCTGCCCCTGTATTGTCATTGGTTGTTTCCCTTATGTGTCATCATTGCTATCAGCTGTTTCTGTTCACCCCTTTAATTAGTTTGTGTATTTAAACCCCTTGTGTGTCTTTGTATGACGCGAAGTGTTGTTTCAGTGTTTTGCCGTTTGTTCGTTGTTCTTTGTTTCATGGTTTTTTATCCTGTTTTTCTGATTCTGGTTTTGCCTATTTTTGCCTGTTTGTTGATTGCCTGACCCACGCCTTATTTTGGATTTTTGTTATTGCTCTTAGATTTGGATTTGTCTGCCTGCCTTTAAATAAAGCCTTTAACTGCATTTGCATCCATCTGCACATGACACAGTGAGTCATATGCTAGACTGCAATATCAAAGTTTAGTCAAGATACTTACTTGCATTTCAAATTTAATCAGGTTAAAAGGGACAGGTTAACATTGGACAATGAGGCAAAATGGATAGGGCCACAGAGTAATATATAAAATAAATTAAAACAAACAAATAAATAAAAGCAACATTTCATTTAATTTTGTTGATACAGGGCTTTAAGGCTGTTATTCTTGATTTCCACTCCAAAGGGAACTGCTGGAAGAGTGGCTGGGGTATGAGGGATTGGCCATGATTTTCCATGTCCTCTTATGCCAGGGACACACTAGGTGATTTTTTTTATCTTAACCGATTTTAAAACCATGGGAGACCACAGACATAAGGACAGTTTCAACCGATTTTTAACATTATAATCCTCCGAACGCACACGCTAGACAATTCGGCCAGACTGCGAGACCACACACCTGTCGATTGTAGTAACGATTTGTTGTGGCCAGCCTTACTCATCCTATATAAATAAAGGTCTGTGAGTGGGGAGAGATGGTAGCCAATGATTTTCTCTGCAGCTTATGCTTGGAGTGTGAAGTTGAATAGCTGAACCAGTTGGAGATGGGAGATGCTATTCAACTGATTCAGTGGTACCTATATTAAATAATACCAGCAGTTTCTGTAGCAGCTTAAATTTCTTTAGCTGTTATAGTGAGTAGAAATGCTTTGGGGCCTTCTTGCATAAATGCATATTGCATAAATGTTTCTGTCTCATTTGAGATTGAGGCTTCCAGTATAGTCTTTAAGCAATCTTTAAGCAATCATCTGTGACTGGTACACAGGTAGAGATACATTTATCTGCCTCAAGTGTATTTAAGAGTAAGTCAGGGATAATAACATTGAAAACAGAGCCAAAGTCCAAAAAGAGAATATAGGCATAGGTGTGAGGACTGTCCACATACTGCAGGATGTAGTCCAGAGCCAGATCTACAGACCTATTATCTCTGTCTGCAAAGAAAGAGGAAACTTGGAGTTGGAATGTGAGGAATCTGCACTGACTTCCCAGTGGTATATTGGCTTTTGTGTTGCTGCCTATTGTATTTTTTTTGTTTGTTTGTTTGTTTGTTTTTTTTTTTCAAATTTGGAAGGGATGGCACAATTGTATTTCACTTAGAACAGTTGAATGCTATCCATTGGCTTTGTCCACAATGAGCTCACTTTCAAGTGCTTTCCATGCACATTTGATTGACAAATCCCAAAAATGAGAAGGTGATAGGAACAGAAAATACAAAATATTAATTAATTTGTAATTAAAAAGTGACAAATTAATTAAATCCAAAGAGCAAGAGCATCACATTTTTCAAATATGTTTGGAGTCAATTCCTCTGTCCTTGCATTCCTTCCTTATGTTGTCAGAGGATATAGCTAATTTGTGAAGAGATGTAAGTACAAGAAACAAGTTGGCATAATCAATAACATAATAGAAACCATTTTACAAAGCCATCATATATTTTATATTAATTCTAAAAGCATTTATTGTACCTTCTCTTTATCCACTTTACACTTTAGCCAAGAAGAAAAACTTCCTTTTGAACCACTGGGTGTTTCCATTCAGGTTTTCTCTTGCACAAATTCCCCAAATTTTCTCATGCACAAAATGTCCCCATTCAAAAAATAAAAAATTATTTTAAAAAATAAATAAATAAATAAAATAAAATAAATAACAGGTGGATGGAAACCCCATGTGTGGTGACATTAAATTGTCAGCTTGAAACCCTTTTCCTGTCACACTCCACAGCTGATATATTTCTCTCCCTGTTGACAAGGATTGTCCAATGACACTTCTAAATGTCAAGCCTCTCTGTGCCATACATTTCAAAGAAGAGACAGTTTTCCTAGTAGTGTTAAGCCATAGAGCACAAAAGAAGCACTGTAACACAGCACTTGCTGTCTTCAGTTGCACTACAGTATTGTATCTCTATTTTGTAAAATTATAATATCTTATATATCTTCTCTGTGTGTGTGAGTAATCATTCCAGGTGCCGTTGAAATGTGAACAATCACAAATCACACTCCATGCATTGAATATATTGAAATTGCATCTGGATCCAAGTTGATGGAACATGTCGCAGGGAAACGGTTATCCTTAAATAGAAATGACACTAGCCACAAGTTTGGGTGTCCGAGAAGTGAAATTCAAGGGGGAACAAATTCATTCCAGTTCAAATTGGCAAAATTTTTTTCTGGAAATGAAGAGGATTCCTATCTTTTATCCACTTGAAAGTGAGTTCCTCACATAAATACAAGTTCTGCACATAAGAGTAGCAGGGATATTCTGTGTGTGGTTGCATAATGTTGACTTTCATGATTGGCCGTAATACATACAGGCTGCGGCCAGTGGCAACGGTTCTCTGTCGGCATGCATCCTCACAGGACCGATCAGACCACCTGTTAGGTTTTAAAAATATTGAATCTCTGTGTTACAATTCTTAAGAAGAGAGAAAGTGAGAGTACACAAGAAAGACAGTGCCCTCGCCCTGCTGCAGGCTTCCTGCACCAAGCGCTTGGGAGAGTTTGCCAAATGACACACAGACACACAAAGTTCAAATGGCAAGATCTCTCTTTATTCAAAGAAAAGGCAGAGTATATATTGTGCTTGACACAAAACAAAGACAATGGGTTAACTATTGATTGGCTAGGAGGAAGGCATATTTGCATAGAACAGGAAGCCTATTGATGTAAGACAGGACCAACGCCATATATGGTTTCTAGGAAGCCATGAAATGTGAGATGTTATTTGGGAAAGAATGTAAATGCGTGGAAATGGTATTCGGGGAGACAGAGGAATACACAAATGGTGAGGGGCTTTATCTGTCTGTAGCTGAGTCAACAGAGAAATAAAGAGAAGAGGTACCAACACAGGAACCAGGAAACAGAGACGGAAGGGGGTGTTCACAGAGAGGAAATGTAGCGTCTGGACTGGATCAAACTGGTCGGATCGACACTAGGCCCAGCAAAAGCTTTAACTTTTGCCCTCTCTAGGTAAATCACCAATCTGGCTCCAGCAAGTCTAAGAGTCTCCACCATTCCTAAGTGACTTCAAAGGTCTCTTGGACTGACCCCCTCAACTTTCTCCAGGCACCAAGGAGCAATCTGGCC
Organism: Cranoglanis bouderius; assembly: GCA_023630585.1. Lineage (NCBI taxonomy): Eukaryota > Metazoa > Chordata > Actinopteri > Siluriformes > Cranoglanididae > Cranoglanis > Cranoglanis bouderius. The sequence continues at coordinate 11,429,002 of CM042566.1, forward strand.
ACAGACACCTCCTTTTGGAATGTCTAATTTGCAAACTCACCTGCACACACACACCCAGGACTCACACACACACATAATGGAACACTCCCTGAATTTAACCCATAATTATACTATGCCAGAATAGTATATGATGTATTCTTGTTTGCATGCATTGTTTGTCCTGTGTAATCAACCTAGTATGATCTTTAATTAAGTTTAGAATAAGCTGAAATGCCTATAACCACATGTAAGGATACCCCACTCTCTTAATGTCTTTCTACCCTATCAAATTTGGTCTTCAATTAATCCTCTCTTGATACCCTGATTGATGACACATATTATGTTACGATAGGATGCATTATGTTATGCTTTTTACTATACTTTGTAATAATACAGTACTAATCCGACCCACCCCAGAGATGCAAATCAGGTTGTAAAGGGAGACAAAGGAAACCTTCTCCCTCCCAAAATTCACATTCAAGATATGTCAATTGCCCAAAGAGAGGGGTCGACTGGCTTGTCCTTAAAAGACAATGACACACGTTCCTCGTGCTCTTCTTCAGCCCCAGCACTCTTCTTCTTTCTCCAGCCTCTTCCTCTTCTCCATCCTCTTCCTCTTCACTTCTGAACTCATCTACCTGGCAAAACGCACTCTCAGGTCAACTCCGTTCAAACTTCCCGCTAACGTTGAACGGAACGCTAACGCTAACGGATGAAACCAACGAACTCCAGCTCACGAACGCGCCGAATCTTACATGCATCTTTAACTCAACACCGAAACAAATGCAAGTATCGTTCTCAATCAATATCTAGATGCGTTTTAAGCTTATGCCCCTATTTTCGGTGATTTGATTCTTTGCTGGTTCTCAAGGTTAACTGATTGTGTTGTTTGCCATTCTTGTATCTTCACCCCTTTCCTTTCTTTACTTTTCTTTAACTGTATATATGTATTATTTGCTTAGGTCTAGTTGTATGTATTCATAGTTTCATTCATTTACTAAAATCTATTATTATCACGCTTGATTGTCTCTGTTGCTGCTCATAAATAAGGTCACTTTAACGTTTTGCTTTTTGCTACATGCTTTGTTCTGTTAGTAATAGAATCGGAGAATTATTCCTCTTGGCCAGAAGAATAATCTCCCCCTTTAAGAGTAATACGAAGATTACACTTCTGAGGATTATCAGCCTCTTCGAATTTAATCCTAAAACTAGACTAAAGCTAATTCTACAAGCTGATCTAGATCATATATTTATATTCATAATTAATTATAATCTGTTGTAGTTAATTATCTGTATACAGTTGTAACGTCTGACTATCAAACTGATTTCTGAATAAGCCCAGACTTAGTAAAGAAGTTTCTCTTTTTTTCTTTGAGCTTTAAAGAAATATCTGTTTAACACCACTCTGGCTCCACCATCCTGTCTAAGAACAAACACCCCCGCCCCCCCTCCCCCAGGACTTCAAAGGTCTCTGAGGCTCTCCAGACACCCCAGTTGGAATGCTACAGGGGGGACACATGACCCCCCCCCCTCCCTCCCCTTCAGACACACACCCGCACACACACAAGCTTACCTTCCACACACAATGGAAAAATCTCTCTTGAATGTAACATGTAATTATATGTAATTATTCGATGTCCAAATAGTTCGATGTTTTGTTTGCATGTATTGTGTGTTTATGTAACCTAGCTATAATGATTTTAGATAGTTTAATTTAGGATATTATTTTAAATGTCTGTAACCATGTTTTACCTGTAATATTTTTATAAGTCCAACAAATTTGGTATGTAGTTAATCATCTCTTGATGCTCTGAGTGATTATGCATATCATATTACAATGAGATACATTATTTCATGCTTTTTCTTAATCGCATATATAATACAGTTTAAACCGGCTCCTCCCAGGACATGCAAATTCAGGTCTGAGACCAGACAAAGAGAGTTCATCCCGCCAATAAATCCAACTTCCTGATTGGCCAATAGCCCAGAGAGGTGTGTGTGTTGGTATTGTCTTTAAGACAACAACACGCATTGAAACTTCTCTCTTCAGACTCTCTTCAGCTCTTCCAGTCGCTCTTCGGTTCCGGCCCGTGCTCTGCCTTTGTGCAGGGCACGAGGCCGGCCACAATCTCTCTCTCTCCCGGACAAAAGATGCAAACGCCTCATGGCCCACGCCTTTTCAAACACCGAACCCAATGCGAACTCCTACTGGACCACGAGCAAACTTTGAAACCGACAACACCTAAGCCGTGCAAGTATAGTTTAATTGATCTGTATATGCATTAAAGTTGTACCCCTGTTTACAGGAGATTCTGATTGTTGCTGGTTTGAAAAGGGCTAATTGTTTGTTTTTTTTTCTGCCATTCCCTTCTATTTCATTATGTTCTTTCTATACTTTCTCTTTTCTTGTATATAGATGTACATATGTATTGTTTGCTTAGAGTTAGTTGTGTGTATCCATAGTTACACTTACTTATTAAAATCTATTATCACCACGCTTGATTGTCTCTGTTTTGTTCATGTGATAAGTCCCTTAAGTGCTGCAACCTCGCTGCAACCTCTTCTTGGCCAGAAGGATAAACTCCCTCTTTAGAGTTCATAATTCTAAAACTAGACTACAGCTAATCCTACAAGCTGATCTAGACCATATATATAGTCATAATTAATTATAATCCATTGTAATTGATTATCTATATGTATATGTGCACGTACATTAATTCCCTTTCATGGCTGATGTATATTTATAACTGGTCATAACCCGCGTTAATTAGATATATAGATATATTTCATGCCACTTGAGCTAATTCCTTACATAAATTGGTGGAGAATACATTTAAACGTTTCAGATTCATCTGATTCGCTACACAGTGTCTCACAAAAGTGAGTACACCCCTCACATTTTTGTAATTATTTTATTATATCTTTTCATGGGACAACACTGAAGAAATGACACTTTGCTACAATGTGAAGTAATGAGTGTACAGCTTGTATAACAATGTAAATTTGCTGTCCTCTCAAAATATCTCAACACACAGCCATTAATGTCTAAACCGCTGGCAACAAAAGTGAGTACACCCCTAAGTGAAAATGTCCAAATTGGGCCCAATTAACCATTTTCCCTCCCCGGTGTCATGTGACTCGTTAGTGTTACAAGGTCTCAGGTGTGAATGGGGAGCAGGTGTGTTAAGTTTGGTGTTATCGCTCTCACATGCTCTCATACTGGTCACTGGAAGTTCAACATGGCACCTCATGGCAAAGAACTCTCTGAGTATCTGAAAAAAATAATTGTTGCTCTACATCAAGATGGCCTAGGCTATAAGAAGATTGCCAACACCCTGAAACTGAGCTGCAGCACAGTGGCCAAGACCATACAGTGGTTTAACAGGACAGGTTCCATTCAGAACAGGCCTCGCCATGGTCGACCAAAGAAGTTGAGTGCACGTGCTCAGCATCATATCCAGAGGTTGGCTTTGCAGAATAGATGTATGAGTGCTGCCAGCATTGCTGCAGAGGTTGAAGGGGTGAGGGGTCAGCCTGTCAGGGCTCAGACCATACACCGCACACTGCATCAAATTGGTCTGCATGGCTGTCATCTCAGAAGGAAGCCTCTTCTAAAGATGATGCACAAGAAAGCCCAAAAACAGTTTGCTGAAGAAAAGCAGACTAAGGACATGGATTACTGGAACCATGTCCTGTGGTCTGATGAGACCAAGATAAACTTATTGGGTTCAGATGGTGTCAAGCGTGTGTGGTGGCAACCAGGTGAGGAGTACAAAGACAAGTGTGTCTTGCTTACAGTCAAGCATGGTGGTGGGGTGTGTCATGGTCTGGGGCTGCATGAGTGCTGCCGGCACTGGGGAGATACAGTTCATTGAGGGAACCATGAATGCCAACATGTACTGTGACATACTGACACACTGAAGCAGAGCATGAACCCCTCCCTTTGGAAACTGGGCTGCAGGGCAGTATTCCAACATGATAACAACCCCAAACACACCTCCAAGATGACCACTGCCTTGCTAAAGAAGCTATTGAGCATCTGTGGGGCATCCTCAAATGGAAGGTGGAGGAGCACAAGGTCTCTAACATCCACCAGCTCTGTGATGTTGTCATGGAGTAGTGGAAGAGGACTCCAGTGGCAACCTGTGAAGCTCTGGTGAACTCCATGCCCAACAGGGTTAAGGCAGTGCTGGAAAATAATGGTGGCCACACAAAATATTGACACCTTGGGCCCAATTTGGACATTTTCACTTAGGGGTGTACTCACTTTTGTTGCCAGCAGTTTAGACATTAATGACTGTGTGTTGAGTTATTTTGAGGGGACAGCAGATTTACACTGTTATACAAGCTGTACACTCACTACTTTATATTGTAGCAAAGTGTCATTTCTTCAGTGTTGTCCCATGAAAAGATATAATAAAATTTTTACAAAAATGTGAGGGGTGTACTCACTTTTGTGAGATACTGCATATATACGTACATTCCCTTTTATGGTTGATTCATATTTATAACTGATCATAACACACTTTAATTATATATATATATATATATATATATATATATTTTTTTTTTTTAATTTTTTTTTCATATTTGGGCTAATTCGTTCAATTGGTGGAGAGTGCGGGCACCGTTTTAAACTTTGTTTTATGAGCAACTCAGTTTCAATCTAAGTGTGTTTATTCGGTTTTTATTTTTGTGCGCTTCAGCGAGTGAGACAAGTTGCAACGTGAATTCATTCACTCCTCTGATAACTGAAAGGCTCAAAAGCTGATTGTTCAGTTCAGTACATTAACAGCCACTATATTTGCTGACATTTTAGCCAATGTTAAGTGCTTAAAGTAAACTGCAGCACATAATATTAAAATTCTGTCTGAAGACGATGAAATCGCATTATGGCACATTTTAATACTGTCATCCCCTGTTAAGAATGAAGAAATCTTCTTTCAGCGTGATAAAAGATTGATTTGAGCGATGTTCCTCTTATCATCTTTATAGAAGGCCTTATTATTGTATCGCTAGATTTGATTCATTGCGTATATCCAATGCTATTCGATTAAGCGATCTCACTCCCTTAGGTGCAACCATTGGCTTAGCTACCCAAAGGCGTACCTTGTGCAAACCCAGTCAAAAACACTGCGGGCCAGTATTTGATTGATATGTAAATGGGAGCCCTTGACACCTTGATCAAGTGTTAATTTGTAACAACAGCGAAGAAACCCTGTTGGTTATATTTGTGTGTATTGGCAGCGAAGAAATCCTGCCCCACACTCTTGTGCAGTAAACTGGCACAAAAGGATCCCTGAGATCTAAAAAGATTTTACTCATGATAGTTGCAGTAAATCAGCCGTTAGGAGAGGACAATCTCACACTATACGCGCTCCGATTTAAATCACGACTGAGTTTAGGGTAGATCGCAGTACCTTTGACCGAACACCAGAGGGCAATCTTTTTGAGTTTTTAACACATCTCAAACTACACCTCCCTACTCCATTGTTGCGTGGTCTCATTGACGCCACCTTGTGGGCCTTCTTCGTTAGGTCTGCTTTTCTTCACTTCCCCTTTGTTATTTCATTTGAGTTTTCTTTTATTTCAATTTTCCCTTTTGCTATTTTATTTTTATTTACGATGTGTTTTGTATTTTATTATTTTCATTTATTTTATTTCATTTTTACTACCATTTGGTAACATCCTGTCACTTAAGCTTCTCTTACTATACACACTTGTTTAGGTTGAGCTAAACCAATTTTAAGTAAAATTTAAATCAATATTCTGTGTCATCCATTGGCACTTGCCTATTAGTAGGACTTCCCCTTTGGGCATTCACAGATAGAGAAGGCTTTCTCCTCTTTTCCTCTTTGATTCTTACCTTTAATTTTTTGTGTACTGTTGGTTAGTCCTTTATTTCTATTTTTCCCATTAGTTAAGTGATTCTGATTATTATCATTTTCATCTTCGTTCTTTTACCCTACACCCTGCGTTATTTGAATTTGATTTAAACAAAGTTTAAATTGAAATTTAAATTAACATTAAGTTGCATTTGTTCAGCCATTTGTGTACTTGCAGGTAGTGCTCCCCCTAGTGCTTTGCAGAGAAGCGACGGTTGTCACCAGGTTGGGTCCGGTGAGTGGAGTCGCCTGGACTGGCGGACCCGACTCTGGCTGTGTGTGTGTACCTCGGACACCTCTGTCCTTGTATCATTGGAGGCGGCATGCAGGCGACATCAGCAATTGGGCATTCCAGGTGAAGGGGCCAATGAGTCCAGCTGACCACCAGAGCAGTTTTGGTTAATTACTCTGATTAGGGCTCCACGCCAATGGAACCACCCGTTTGGAGCAGCTAGCCACTAAGGCAACTGACTTCAAAGGGGTTTCAGGGGAAACCTAATTCTGACTCTGCAGCCTGGCTGTTGACATGCCTCGCCTGAATGCTGTTCAACTGTGCTAAAAGTCATAGCTGTTTGAGTGGTCGCACCATGGTATGGGAAAGACGAGGGGCCCGGGTCACACTGCAGTTGAGTGTTTGGGACCATCAGGTAGGTAGGCCTCACCACTGATTTTCATCTGAACGACCTCAATTCACCCCAGGCATATTTAAAGGGCATACAACCCATTCACTTATTATAAGCCATAGAGTCTCTGGTCATTTAGGTGTTTGGCCCATCCCCATCTCTTAAGCCATACCATCTCCCTAGGTGTTATAACTCAACAGCGCCCCCACTCTGTCAGGCCTGTCATAAACCCTAGGCATGATAGTTAGCTTAGGTTTTAGCTTAGCCTGTTGTCCAAGTGTGGATCGCCGCCGACACGGCGCTCTGCCTCTCTACGGCAATAGGGTACGCCCTGATGCTAGGCCTGGCCTTCACCCTGTTAAAATGGATCAACGCGATGCGAGAATCCATGGACAGGTGTATGGCCGCCCTTCCTCGAAGGCTTAAAATGGAACCCATGGAAAGAAGGTACCCAAACAGAGACCACGCCAAACCTCAAGATGGACCCTCAGCCTGAGGAACCAAAGGCTGAGGACAATTGGGAGCCACCCGCTAATCGATCATTGTGATCCACTTGCCATCCGACCATCATGATGACTGACACCCAATGATGTCCCCACCTGAACAGCGTTGACCGAAAGGGGGGAAACTGTAGCATCTGGACTGGATCAAACTGGCCAGATCGACGCTAGGCCCAGCAAAAGATTTAACTTTTGCCCTCTCTAGGTAAATCACCAATCTGTCTCCAGCAAGTCTAAGAGTCTCCACCATTCCTAAGTGACTTCAAAGGTCTCTTGGACTGACCCCCTCCTCTTTCTCCAGGCACCAAGGGGCAATCTGGCCACAGACAACCCCTTTTGGAGTGTCGAATACGCAAACTTGCCTACAGACACACACCCAGGACTCACACACACACATAACGGAACAATCCCTGAATTTAACCCATAATTATACTATGCCAGAATAGTATATGATGTATTCTTGTGTGCATGCATTGTTTGTCCTGTGTAATCAACCTAGTATGATCTTAAGTTAAGTTTAGAATAAGTTGAAATGCCGATAACCATGTGTAAGGATACCCCACTCTCTTAATGTCTTTCTACCCTACTGAATTTGGTCTTCAATTAATCCTCTCGTGAAGCCCTGAATGATGACGCATATTATGTTACGATAGGATGCATTATCTTTTTATATAGTTATGCTTTTTACTATACTTTGTAAAAAAGACGGTACTAATCTGACGCCACCCCAGAGATGCAAATCAGGTTGTAAAGGGAGACAAAGGAAACCTTCTCCCTCCCAAAATTCACATTCAGGATTCGTCAATTGCCCAAAGAGAGGTGTGGACTGGCTTGTCCTTAAAAGACAATGACACACGTTCCTCGTGCTCTTCTTCAGCCCCAGCAGTCTTCTTCTTTCTCCAACCTCTTCCTCTTCTCCATCCTCGTCCTCTTCACTTCTGCACTCATCTACCTGGCAAAATGCGCTCTCAAATTAACTCCGTTCAAACTTCCTGCTAATGGCATGGAAGAAACCAACGAACTCCAGCTCACGAACACGCCGAAACTCGCACGCGTCTTTAACTCAACACCGAAACAAATGCAAGTATCGTTCTCAATCAATCTCTAGATGCATTTTAAGCTTATGCCCCTATTTTATGTGATTTGATTCTTTGCTGGTTCTCAAGGTTAACTGTTTATGTTGTTTGCCATTCTTGTATCTTCACCCCTTTCATTTTCCTGTATATATGTATTATTTGCTTAGATCTAGTTGTATGTATTCGTAGTTTCATTCATTTATTAAAATCTATTATTATCATACTTGATTGTCTCTGTTGCTCTTTTTGCTACATGCTTTGTTCTGTTAGTAATAGAACCGGAGAATTATTCCTCTTGGCCAGAAGAATAATCTCCCCCTTTAAGAGTAATACGAAGTTTACACTGTTGAGTTTGGTGGACAAACCGATCAGCCTCTTCGAATTTAATTCTAAAACTAGACTAAAGCTAATTCTACAAGCTGATCTAAACCGTATATATATTCATAATTAATTATAATCCGTTGTAGTTAATTATCTGTAATAATGTTATCTGTAACATTCCCCTTTATGGTTAATTTATATTTATAACTGATCATAACGTGCTTTGATTATATATATATATATATATATATATATATATATATATATATATATATATATATATATATATATATTTCATATTTGGGCTAATTCGTTACAGAAAGTTGGAGAAAGTATTTGGAGAAACAAGGGGACAGAGATGGAAAAGATTGATATTAAACAGAGTGTTCACATTAAACTTACTTCCACCTCAGGTAAGTTAACGGACTCTTTAAAAAAATGTTAATGGAGTCTTAATGGAGCTGAAAATATTAACAAATAGTAACAGAATGTTACGTCACCAGATGCGATAGTCGCATCTTTGATATGGATAAAGATGTGTGCACGTACCTGAAATATCCAGGCTTAATCTATTTGAAAGCCCTTGTTCATCTCAATTTATTTTCATTATCATAGCTTGCTAAGTATTATATCCACAGTTATGTTAGCCTACATGTTTTATATGTAGTGTTTGTAAATTGTTTTAGCTGTCATTTACGCAGATTCTGAAGCCACTATGTGCTTTTACTGTACCACTTTCATTTTTTTTATTATTGCACTGACACAGGTTGTCACTCTTATTTTTGTTGATAGTCAAAAAAGGCAAGTGATAAGTCTAATGTGAACACTCTGTTTAGCATTAATCGTATTAATATTTTCCCTCTCTGTCCCCGTATTAACACTTTCTCTCCTGTCCTCTCTGTGAACACCCCCTCCCTTCTCTGTTTCCTGGTTCTTGTGTTGGCACCTTTTAACTTTGTTTCTCTGTTGACTCAGGTGCGGATGGAGGAAGCCCCTCACCATTTGTGTATTCCTCTGTCTCCCCAATACCATTTCCGTGCTTTTACATTCTTCCCCAAACAACATCTGTTGTCCTTTTATTACTTCCTAGAAACCATATGGTGTTGTTCCTGTCTTACGTCAATAGGCTTCCTGTTCTATGCAAATACACCTTCCACCTAACCAATCAATAGATAACACCTTGTCTCTGTTGTGTGCCAAGCTAGATATACTGTATATGCTGCCTTTTCTTTGAATAATGAGAGATTCTGCCATTTGGCAAACTCTCCCAAGAGCTTAGTGCAGGTAGCGTGTAGCGGGGCGAGGGCGCCATCTTTCTTGTGTACTCTCACTTTCTCTCTTCTTAGGAATTGTAACCCGGAGATTCAATATTTTTAAAACCTAACAGTTTTATGGGGGCTCGTTGGGTGCATTTCAGGTGTTGATCAACAGATTTTTACAAAAAAGTGCCTGTTGACTGTTGATATGTTTTGATATTCAACTAACTATCTGTAGATTGTACCATCTTGTAAGTTTTCTACCAACTACTCAAAATCAATCTGTCTGTTAAAAGTCAACAGTCATTTCACCATATGATCAAGAGCATGATGTCATCCTTACTCACAATGGATCTGAAACTCAAATGAATGATTTGTTGACTATCTGTTGTTTTTTTTTTTACTAAATCTTTAGTTTACTATCTGTTGATAATTTGTTGATTGTCAACTAAAAATTAATTCCTTATATGTTGATTGTCAACTAATCTATAGTTGAGTATCAGCAGACTACAGTATTAGTAGGCGTTCTCCACTAAGCATTTGTAGACGTGTTTTAGGACTATCCAATTAAAGTGAAAAACAGTTGAGAACAGTAGAAAGTCTATAACCTATCAACCGAACACATACATTCATCTACTAATTATATGCAACATATTAACCATTTGTAGGGCTGTGATGGTGGCCATGACAACCAAACCACCATGGTGATAGTTTGTCACCGTGATGGTGGAGTGCCATCTGTGGTAGTCACATCACACGTCACGTTAATGTTTCTGCTTGAGTGGGCACTATGACAAGTGCAAAGTACAATGTTTTGTATACAAGTGTAGGCTAATAATAATGACAGGTGCAATATTAATTTGTATTTATAGCCTACTATATAGTGGGAGATTTTATATCAATACACAAATTACGTAATCATAATCAAACACCTTATATGGTGTTGTCTGTCAATTTAGCGCGGGTTTGTTTGAGTGCGGCAAAATCCAGTCAGGCGAATTCTTCAAGTTTGGTGGATCTTGTTGGGAAACCAAATGTTACATTGGCAATCTGGGAACATTTTGGATTTGTGCCTAATGAGAGAGGTGAACCAATAAATTTGGATGAAGCTTTGTGGAAAGTGTTAAATGGGCACACAGTAGCCTACAAGTCTCAGGAGCCATCTCCAGGCGTGTCACCCAGCTGCATTTTTTTTTTTAAATTTCATTTAATATTTCGATTTTTAACATATTATTTAGGTTACTGTCCTACTGGTATTTCTTTCAAAGTTTTATAGGCTTGCGGTGTAGGGCTTAAATATCTAAAGGGTTAATTACTTAGCCCACTGCTCTCCTATAACCAACAACACAAATACGTGTTTTAATTTATGATTTAAATATCTGACTCCATTTAATTAATTATCTGACTCCAATAGAATAATCTTCTAGTTAGTGCTAGAAGTGTTAAAACTCAGTGTTCTAATAATATTTACTCTTACACAGCTTCAAGCAAAGCTTTCATTAAAAAGATGTTCCTACATCAGAGACTTTTATTTAGTTTCTTTTTGAACCAGTATTTCGTTAGCTCAGGAGTTTCTGTCAATGTGCAAGACTAGGCCTTTCCTATTTTACTTGTCAGAGGTTTTGTTTAAACTTGCAAGTATTAGCCTTTACTTTTAGCTCGTCAGAGGTTGACTTCAAATGTGTCTAACGTACTATAACTTTAGCTTAAGGAATTACTCCTAGTAAGCATACAAAATACATGAAACATGCACTCTTAGTGCATCATACTTCTTCAAAAGAAACACTGAGTATCCAGAGATAGAATAGAAAAATTAATTTAATACAAAATCACAATTGAAGATGTACATGAAATAGAGACAAAGGTAACTTACAGGATTATGGCCAGCGTCATGGACATAGGATGCGTGATGGAAAAGCATCTATGGCAAAAGGCCCTTCTGATGTTACAAGCCCATTTCTGATGTTACCTTATTCTTAACTCTTGGTATTCTACCAAGCATATCCTCTTATACCCCTGAACCTCTTTGAAATGTATAGTGACCAGGATACCAAATGGAAATGAAACCATGTGTTTTATGGCAGGATGGACCCCCAGCTGATTAGCTCACATTAAGGAACTGTATGTTAATTAAGTTCCTGAGAATAAGTCGGTGGGAACAAAAAGGCAAAAGGTGTCCCATGCAAACCAGGGGGTGCCAGCATGTGTGTAGAAAGAGCACATTTTGCAACATATATTGTAAATTATGTTCCCTAAACCTACATGATATTTATGATATCACCACATCATTCGCCATGAAATATGGATAAAAATGATACCAAACATACACTGAGGAATACTGTAATTAAACACAGTTTAGAATACCAGTTTTAGTTCACCTGGTATCTCAAACACATTCCTGATCATTTTAGCCTTAATCAAATTACTGCCACAATTTTATACATCTACTACTGTGGTATACTACACTTGTAAAAGAAATAAAGTATTCATCAGAGAAATGTGCAACTGTGTTTCACTTCATCGCTTTATTATCCACTTCTTCTCCTTCTCCTCTTATGAGTCAATCACAATACCATATCCCACAGCGCCCTCAGGCTGATTCTCATTTCAACAACATGACACAACAAGGCTGTATTAAGTTGTTTCACTGACGGAATTGCTAAAATAAACGTGCACTTTTTGTTACAAAACAGATGTCTGAGCCTCATTTAATTTTTTTTATATTTAGGTTTTTATTTAATTTAAGCATATGAAATTATATCATATTCTATTCTATTCTATATAGTGATATAATTTTTTTTCTGTAAATGCCTGCAATTGCTGCTGTGTCATTCACAGCATTTCTTGAAACTCCAACTTTCTTGAAAGCTGTGGTCATCCTGAAGCCTCTCTGCACAAGTTTGAGGACAAACTGATATCTTCTCTCTGCATCTGAGATGGTGGCAACTGAAAAAAAAAAAAAAAGAAAAGAAAAGAAAAGAAAAGAAAAAAAAACATTAATGTAAATGTCATGGCCCCCCCAAGGATTGTTGTTGTGTGTCTTGTGTGCAGTGTCCCAGTTGTAGGTTGAGCGTCACACTTATGTACTATTCTACGCCATTTTGTAATATAAATAGTGTGATTAGTGTGTTCACACTGAAAAACCCCAAAAGACAAAGTGCACTTTAAGGTCCCAGATGATGCACGCATTCAACTGAAAATAAACGAAGTGTGGAATGATGGACACTTCATGCACTCAACGGTTGCAGCTTTCCTTACGTAGTGGATGGGGAGGGGCTATATCAGGCTCAGATGCTGAACGAAAAAAATAATAATAATAAGATGTTTAAATTGCCAGCAGCCACAGCCACAACCACAACTTACTATGTTGATTTTAAATTGTGCAAGCAAAATTTGCCTGCAGAGACGATTATGCCTCCATCTGATGGTGACTGAGGTCTTGTTGGGCATAAAAGGAAACATTAACATAAACAGTACAATTTACCAATTATTTTTTTGTTATCTGTTTGGCTATTTCGCTAATGCTAGTGTCATCGCAATACGTGCGTTTGATGTAATTTGCCCTCAACTGGGAAGCAGCATATACTTCTGGTTAGTACAATACCAAAAGTGTGTCATTTGAGAAAATACTACCCTTCTAAAATTCATACACTAGACGGCAGTGTGTATAGTGCATAGTATAAGTGTATAGTATCTCATGTGGGACACAACTATAGTGTTTCCAACATATTTTATCTTTAAAGGGAGGCTAGAACTTGGATGAAGGTGTGTGTGTGGCTTACTGTTTGCTTTAGAACATTTGTTGTATTTAATAGTAGGTAGTGTACCTGTGTGTGCAGTGTGACAGATTAGTTAAGATTATTGGCTGATTATTGGTGTAAAAAAAAAACAAAAAAAAAAACAAAAAAAAACATATTGGTGGTAAACACTGGTGAGAACATTTTTATATTTAATTATTCATTACAGGCTCAGCTCATCCAGCCATAATAGGTAAGAAAATGGTGTGTCTCTATTTTACTTAATTCATTAAATTATAATAATTCTAAGAAATCTGTAGTAAAACTACACTATGAATACAAGTTAGATACAGATCATCACTGAGTGATGAAAGACAAATAGCAGAGAAATCTGGGATACTGGATGTTACAGGACAGTTAAGATTTTGACATGATTTCATGCCATTCAAAAAATGTCACAATGCATATGGCTGTGTCTCAATTGAAATTATGGCTACACTACATACAGTATGTGTGAGCAACCTACATCCCAACCACCCCGGTACGATGAAGAGTACATTGGTGGTAAGAGCGATGATGGTCTTTTACAATTGGATGACATGTCAACAGACTGATTTGAACCATTTACTGTATGTGGGAATCAATGGAACAAGACACATTTAAAGATTGATACTTAACTCTTTAAATAATAATAAACAACTCAAATTCAATTTTTTTCTTTAGTTTCTCATTTGCTTTGTTCAAACCTGACCTTATAACTTAAAAAATGAAACTAAAATATCTGTGCATGGAACTGTGTCGCGGGCATTTTAATGGGATACATGTGCCTGCTTTTGCGAGCACAGCCTCTTGATGCGGGGAGTAGATTAAGGATAGTGCAACTCGTAGCTCATGCTCCACTGACAGGCAGTTTTTCACGTATGCCAGGGATGAGAACGCTAGCTCACACACGTAAGAGGTTGAAAACGGCAACAGCACATTGACGGCGCATTCTGAGATAGATGGTTATTTGTGTCCTACATGCAGCAAAAATTCATCCGAAGACATTTCTCCAAATTTTAATTTTAAAGTGCGATCCATACAGAGTTCCACCAGTTCTTCTTGTGCTTTGATTGGCAACATCTTTGCCGATTCTGATGAGAGAGGATTAAAAGGATCACGGATCCAGTCAAAGTTTTCATTAGCAGTGGGAAGTAAAACTCAAACCTTTCCTGTAGCGTTTTCAGATGTGCAGCTATAGATTTTAATAGAACTGGTGTCTTACGAGCGGGGTCCTCTGCTGCTAAGGGAAATATGTCGATGTTTTTATTTTTCAGTATTTCTTGCCACAGCTTGAGTTTGGCCTTGAAACTGTTAAGTTTGTCTGATGCTGTTAAAATATTTTTGTTCTTTCCTTGCATCTTTGTGTTAAGCTCATTTAAGTGACTAAAAATGTCTGCGAGGTATGCAATCTTAGCCCACCATGAGTCGTTGTTGATCTGTTATTTGTGGGGTATGTCGTGCTCAGTTGAAAACTGCCTAAGTTTATCTCGAAGCTCATAGACACGGGAAAGCACCTTGTCCCGTGACAGCCAGCGCACCTCCATATGCAGCAGCAGACTCTGATGCTCAGACCCCATTTCATTGCACAGTATGGTAAACAATCGGGACTTCAAAGGTCGTGACTTAATGTAGTTCACGATTTTGACAACTTGTCCTAATGCTACAGTCAGGTCTGGGGACATTGCTTTTGCGACGAGTGCTTCGCGGTGCAGCATGCAGTGGGTAATCTGCACATCTGGGTTTTGGTTCTTCACCATAGTTACCAGTCCTTTTACTTTTCCAGTCATAGATGCCGCTCCATCTGTGCAAATACTATGACACATGCCCCAGTTGAGACCACGTTCTTTCAAGTACGTATCGATGACAATAAACATTTCTTCCCCTGTTGCATGACTCGGTAGTTCTTTGCAGAAAAAAAAATTCTCCATAATTAATTCCTCATCAGTACACCCGTGGCCAAAAGTTTTGAGAATGACACAAATATTCATTTTCACAAAGTCGACTGCTTCAGTGTTTTTAGATCTTTTTGTCAGATGTTACTAACTGTTACTGAAGTATAATCACAAGCATTTCATAAGTGTCAATGGCTTTTATTGACAATTACATGAAGTTTATGCAGAGTCAATATTTGCAGTGTTGACCCTTCTTTTTCAAGACCTCTGCAATTCACCCTGGCATGCTGTCAATCAACTTCTGGGCCCCATCCTGACTGATGGCAGCCCATTCTTGCATAATCAATGCTTGGAGTTTGTCAGAGTTTGTGGGTTTTTGTTTGTCCACCCGCCTCTTGAGGATTGACCACAAATTCTCAATGGGATTAAAGTCTGGGGAGTTTCCTGGGCATGGACCCAAAATTTGAATGTTTTGTTCCCCGAGCCGCTTCGTTATCACTTTTGCCTTGTGGCAAGGTGCCCCATCATTCTGGAAAAGGCATTGTTCATCACCAAACTGTTCTTGGATGGTTGGGAGAAGTTGCTCTCTGAGGATGTTTTTGTACCATTCTTTATTCATGGCTGTGTTCTTAGGCAAAATTGTGAGTGAGCCCACTCCCTTGGCTGAGAAGCAACCCCACACATGAGTGGTCTCAGGATGCTTTACTGTTGGCATGACACAGGACTGATGGTAGCGCTCACCTTTTCTTCTCTGGACAAGCTTTTTTCCAGATGCCCCAAACAATCGGAAAGGGGATTCATCAGAGAAAATGACATTACCCCAGTCCTCAGCAGTCCAATCCCTGTACTTTTTGCAGAATAGAAGTCTGTCCCTGAGGTTTTTCCTGGAGAGAAGTGGCTTCTTTGCTGCCCTTCTTGACATCAGGCCATCCTCCAAAAGTCTTTGCCTTACTGTGCGTGCAGACGCACTCACACCTGCCTGCTGCCATTCCTGAGCTAGCTCTGCACTGGTGGTGCCCCGATCCTGCAGCTGAATCAACTTTAGGAAACGGTCCTGGCGCTTGCTGGACTTTCTTGGGCACCCTGAAGCCTTCTTCACAACAGTTGAACCAGAATGATCTGTTGAACAGAGTGATCTCCAGCCTTGTCCTCATTAACACTCTCACCTGTGTTAACAAGAGAATCACTGACATGATGTCAGCTGGTCCTTTTGTGGAAGGGCTGAAATGCAGTGGACATGTTTTTTTGGGATTAATTTCATTTTCATGGCAAAGAGGGACTTTGAAATTAATTGCAATTCATCTGATCACTCTTCATAACATTCTGGAGTATATGCAAATTGCCATCATAAAAACTGAGGCAGCAGACTTTGTAAAAATTAATATTTGTGTCATTCTCAAAAATTTTGGCCACGGCTGTATATCGCACACTGGCCAGGAGATGACAGTGTCTGCTGCAATCAGTAGAATCATCAATTTGGAGTGCAAATTTGCCACTTTTGTTTAGTTTTTCGGTTAGTAGTGTTTCTATATCAGCAGCCATGTCGTCAATGCGAAGTTTAATCGTGTTGTCAATTTCTTTGACAGCATCCTCCCCTATCATTACCCCTACAATTTTCTTGCAGGCTGGCAAAATGAGTGATTCAGCAATGGTATGGGGCTTCTTTGATTTGGCGATTAGCTCTGCTACTAAGAAGCTTCCTGAGCTTTCTCAGACACACGCACACATGACATCATTTGTTGGTTCTGTTTAACATTTTGTGCTTTTAGTCACTTGAAGTATTCTATGTCTTTGCTGGCTAAACCATGGTGTTTTGTGTCTAAATGTCTCTTTAGCTTACTCGGTACCATTGCTGCATTTGATAGCTTTTCCCTGCAGTCGAGGCATTCAGGTGTGGGACAGCTAGCATCGCCGATCCATGTAAAACCGTAAGCCAGGTAGCTTTCACTGTACTGCCTGATTTTATTTTTTTGGATGGTGGTGGTTCCAGTTTGATGTCCGTAGGTCTTCTGGGCTGTGACATTTCTGCTTTTCTTTTGTTTAAACGTATAAATTTATCCATCTTTGCCCTATCCTGTCAATCTCTGTGTGAACTATAAAATTGAGCGCGCCCCAGTAGAGCAGAGCTGAGCAGAGTGGGGGGAGTGATTCTCTCCTGAGAACAGTCCAATTGGCGGTAAATAAATATTTCAACTTTAAATATGTATGAAATATATCAGTGTTTTTTCGCTTATTTATTTTCACTTGGACATGCTCATATGTTGGTGTTTTGATATATTTTTAAAATATATGCTGTAGAAGGTAATTATATGGTATGATAGTTATTTTAGGCTGTTTAAATTGGAAAAAAGCTGAGATTCTGCGTCACCCCTAGCCAGTTGTCACGGCACCCCAGGGTGCAGCGGCACCCATTTTGGGAACCACTGGTATAGATAATGACACTGCCATGAACTAGGCCTACTTACATAAACAGCATGGTTTTTACATAAGCTGCTGTTATGGGTATTAATTATATATCCAACTTAGAGTGTGTGTGTGTGTGTTCATAGACATATGTTAAAATTTTCAGTTTATCATACAATTTGATGTCCTGCAATTTCCAGGGAGTGCCAATGTAAAAGATGTGGACGTTTGAAGAGAAGTGTTAGGACAAAGTCACTTTTCTCACAATCACATTGCAGTCTGTTCACATGGATGAAGTATATACAGTATGTATATATGAATAAATATATGTGTATATGTGTGTGTGTGTGTGTATATAACACACTAGGTTTGTCAAAAGTACCAGTACTTCGGTACCAAGTCGGTATTAAAAAATAAAAAAGTTGACAGTACCAGATTTTCACACATATCGGTAGTACCGAGTACCTTGTCAACCGGGTACTGATGCACTGTCTGACAGGTAGTCAGTCGTGAACAAGATTGCACTATGGACATTGTAGCATAGTTTAGTGTAACGCTAATATGGTTGTGTGTCCTTATTAACAATTTAATTCTTTTAAAAACATCCACGGATCTCTGAGTTGTTAAGTGTAAAACTATGCTGTACACAGCTGCTGTGTGTATGTAGGTACTCATGCGATATATCTTTGGAAAGCTAGGATTGTTGTGCAACTCACCTATGAAGCCTCATAGTAATCCACTGATCCATAACATGCTGACAAAAACAGTCTTGTTACACTGGCAGAGGTCCAAATGATCCAATTAAGTAAAAAGATTTAGTCCAAAACACATTATTACATCAATAAATACCCACAGACTATTCCGTCATATTAAATTATAGGCAGATGTGCCTGATCTTTCACGTTTTCTCTGTTATAACTCTGGTTCACTTCCAGCATTTCAATTTAAAAGTCCGTGCGTAAAGATGCTGTGGCAATATGTTTTGACAGGTCGGGCGGAAGGAAGAATGCAGAGGCAGGCTTGATCCAACTCAGAAGGTTTATTTTTTCCTTTTTTTTCTTTCAGCGCTCTCTTTTATTCTCTACACACATGTACACATACACACGCACACACACCACTTGGTGCAGGTGGCTCTCGCTCTCTCGGCATGTGTCTCTTCTCCTTTTGTCTTCTTCCCCTCAGTGCAACACAGAACAATCATTAGTCTCACTTCCTACAGGTGTGCAAATCTTACCACTCGCTTTCTCCGGCTCCGCCCTCCATTCACAAACCGGCGCTCGACCACGCCCCCGCCTCCACAGATGCCTAACGAGTGACAAGTATTTCATTTCAGAAACCTTTTTACATAGTTTGTATTTTTTGCTTGTAATTTATTTAGTTATTATTTACTTGAAGGGAAAAAAAAAACTTAAAGCATTTTTCAGAAATACTTGAAATATACATATACACTTGTTTAATTTATTTTAATATTTAACTTTATAAATAAGAAGTGTGTGTTGTTGAATTATGGCATATTTTTGTGTTTTGCATGCTTGTAATTTTTTTGTTTATTTATTTTTGTACATGTAATTACTTGTGGAAAAAAAACTTGAAATGCTTGGAAATACTTGAAGTATACAGAATGGCACTGTTTCTTTTAAATACATTTTATATTGATATTTAACTTTATTAATAAATTAGTGTGTTGTTCAATTAGCATGTTTTTATGTTTTGCTTTGGTATCGAAATTGGTACCGAGTACCGAGGACTTTTACTGGTATTGGTACCGACTACTGAAATTTTGGTACCGTGACAACCCTAATACACACACAAACACACACACACACACACACACACACACATTTAAAATAATCACATTTTATTGCTTTTCAGCCTGGAATGAAGACGAACACAGTTTTTGTTTTATCCAGCTGTATTTACTCAGTGCAACTTATAACATCCAAGTTATAACACCAACATGTCAGAAAAAATAAAAAAAAACAGAATCACTGAATTGGAAAAAGGATCACCCCTTTGCTTTAATTTGCCTTATTTTTTTAATTACAGCCTTTAGTCTGTTGGGATATGTCTCTGCTAATTTTGCACATCCACCCACTCTTCTTTGGAGAACTGCTCAAGATCAGTTAAATTTGATGCTGACAGTTTGTGGACTACAGTCTTCAAGTCATTCCACAGATTTTCAATGGGGTTTAAGTCTGAGCTCTGATGAGGCCATGCAAGGACATTCACCTTTTCCTCCTTCAACCACTGTGTTGTCAGTTTTGCTGTGTGCTTTGGGTCATTGTCATGTTGGAAGGTAAACCTTCTTCCCATTGACAACTTTCTGGCAGAGCGCAGCAGATTTAGCTCAAGAATTTGATGGTATTTTACCCCATCCATTTTCCTTCTATCCTGACAAGTGCTCTAGTCCCTGCTGCAGAGAAACAACCCCATAACAGGATATTACCACCTCCATGCTTTACTGTAGGAATGGTGTTATTTGGATGGTGAGCTGTATTGGAATTCCGCCAGACATATCGTTTGGTGTTGAGGACAAATAATTCATCTGACCAGAACACCATTTTCCATGTGGCCTCAGAATCTTCAAGGTGCGTTTTGGCAAACCTCAGTCGTGGGTGGATTTTTTCTTGCAACCCTCCCATACAAGCAACATTTGTAGAGAATTTGTGATATTGTTGTCACATGCACACATTGACCACTCTTTGACATAAATTCTGCAACTGCTTCAGAGTTGCTGCAGGCCTCTTGGTAGCCTCTCTGACCAGTTTCCTCCTGGCTCTTTCATCCAGTTTGGAGTGACATCCTGATCCAGGGTGGGTCGGTGTTGTACCAAATACCTTCCACTTCTTAATAATAGACTTCACTGGGCTTTTAGGCATTGATAAAGCCTTTTTTGCATCCATCTCCTGACTTGTGCCTGTCCACAACTTTATCCCAGAGATCTTTTCACAGTGCCTTGCCACCCATAGTTAATTGTTTGCTTCAGTTACACTACCAAGGACTGAAATGCTCCAGGAAAGCTCTTTTGATGCTGAGCTAATCAAAATGACCACAGCTGATCACAGTTGAAAGTCAAATGGCTTTGTGTGCCATTGAGAAGGTGATTAGCTTCATTGTTTCATTGATTCATTAGATCATTGTTATGCTGGAATACCCATCCACGACCCATTTTCAATGCCCTGGCTGAGGGAAGGAGGTTCTCACCCAAGATTTGATTATACATGTCCCTGTCCATCATCCCTTTGATGTGGTGCAGTTGTCCTGTCCCCTTAGCAGAAAAGCACCCCCAAAGCATAATGTTTCCACCTCCATGTTTGATGGTGGGGATGGTGTTCTTGGGGTCATAAGCAGCATTCCTCCTCCTCCAAACACAGCAAGTTGAGTTGATGCCAAAGAGCTCAATTTTGCAGCAGTTCACCCAGTTCTCCTCTGAATCATTCAGATGTTCATTGGCAAACTTCAGATGGGGCCTGTACATGTGCTTTCTTGAGCAGGGGGACCTTGCGGACGATGCAGGATTTCAGTCCTTCATGGCGTAGTGTGTTACCTATTGGTTTCTTGGTGACTATGGTCCCACCTGCCTTGAGATCATTAACAAGATCCTCCCATGTAGTTCTGGGCTGAGTCCTCACTGTTCTAATGATCATTGTAACTCCATGAGGTGAGATTTTGCATGGAGCCCCAGACCGAGGGATAATGACAGTTATTTTGTGTTTCTTCCATTTGCGACTAATCGCACCAACTGTTGTCACCTTCTCACCAAGCTGCTTGGCGATGGTCTTGTAGCCCATTCCAGCCTTGTGTAGGTCTACAATCTTGTCCCTGACATCCTTGGACAGCTCTTTGTTCTTGGCCATGGTGGAGAGTTTGGAATCTGATTGATTGATTGCTTCTGTGGACAGGTGTCTTTTATACAGGTAACAAGCTGAAATTAGGAGCTCCCCCCCCCCTTAAGACACCCGGGACCCAGAAATCTTACTGATTGATAGGGGATCAAATACTTATTTCACTCATTAAAATGCAAATCAATTTATAACTTTTATGAAATGCGTTTTTCTGGAATTTTTTGTTATTCTGTCTCTCACTGTTAAAAGTACAAAATCAGCAGGGGATCAAATTATTTCACTTGAACAGTTTGACCCTGAACCATGTGACAAACGCTGGCTTTCTGCAAAACAGAGGAGGAGGTCAAACTACACTCAATGGCCAGGTGATGCTGACATAATTATGGTCAGTGACACTGGCTCAGATTCCATGTAAAGAACGATTCTTTGTGACCGTATATAGTTCTCAAGTTGGAACCGACGTTCAGTTCCCACTTTAAGTGAACTTGGATGAAAATGCTGTAAAAGGAGGCCAGACGTACACACGACAGGATGACTGAAAATAAGTGTTTTAAAATTTTTTAATGTAAGTTCATTTTTATGTGGCACTTAAAAAAATCATTTGGCGCCTGGTTTTTTTTTCTTTTTTTTTTTTTTTTTCTTTTTCTTATAGGAGCCAATGGCTCCTTACTAGAATTTTTTGTCTGGAGCCCTGCTTTTGACATAACACAATATATACAGCTGCATGATTATAGTTCTGGTTCTCTCTTGCCAGTTGTGACTCACATGAGCAACACATTTATTTATTTTATTAAAACAAATCCAAACATTAACCATGTTTTTAAGCTCTAAAATACAGTTGCAATCAAAATTATTCAACTCCCATTGCAAATCAGGTTTATTGTCAAAATTTACAGACTTTCAGCTGTTTGCAGTGAACAAATCAAACAAAAGCAACTGAAATAGCTCAACACAAAGAATGCTTCAAGTGGTTTCCCCAAATTCAACTGAAAATGCAACTTATGATGACTTCTCCAGTCTCAAAATTATTCAACCCCTTCATGGCAAGCATCTTTAGTACATCTAAAGTACATCTTTAGCACCCCTTTGCTGTAATGACCTGCTGCAAACAAGACACATAGCCAGACACTAGCTTCTGGCAGCATTCCTGAGGAATCTTAGCCCATTCCTCATGAAATGGCCTCCAGTTCAGTAATATTCTTGGGTTTGCATGCTGCAACTGCCTTCTTCAAATACCACCAGAGATTTTCTATGGGGTCAGGTGACTGATGGCCACTGGAGAATCTTCTGCGACTACTTCTGCAACCAAGCTTTGGTGGAATTTGAGGTATGCTTGGGATCATTGTCCTGTTGGAAGGTCCAATGATGCCCAAGCTTCAGCTTCCTCACAGACGGCATGACGTTTTCTCCTAGGATTTCCTGATACTTCAATGAATCCATCTTGCCTTCCACACACGGCAGGTGTCCAGTGCCAGAGGATGCAAAAGCAGCCCCAGAGCATCACCGACCCACCACCATGCTTGACTGTGGACAGAGTGTTCTTTCTTCATTTTTCTTTCTCCAGACATACTGCTGATCCCTCGAGCCGAAATGTTCTTGCATGGAAACTTCTGCGTTTAGTATGCGCCATACTGTGCTCACTGAAACCTCAGTGCCTGTTGCCACCAAGTCTTGCTGCAGGTCTTTTTCAGTCACTCAAGGGTTTTTCACAACCTGCCTTCTCAGAAATCTGGCTGTAGCCATTGATATCTTCCTTTTTCTGCCCCATCCAGGTATTTCATGTATTTTCTGCCCCTAGCCAGTTCAGGTATTTCATGTGTTTCAGCTCAAGCACACATGTGCAACTAATGAAGCCCTTGATCAGTTGCATCAAGTGTGCTCGAGACAACACCTGTTTTGCACATTTGTGCTGTTGTGAGGGATTCCATTCAGGGGGTTGAATAATTTTGAGACTGGAGAAGTCATTATAAGTTGCATTTTCAGTTGAATTTGGGGAAACCACTTGAACCATTCATTGTGTTGAACTATTTAAATTGCTTTTGTTTGATTTGTTCATTGCAAACAGCTGAAAGTCTGTAAATTTTGACAATAAACCTGATTTGCAATGGGGGTTCAATAATTTTGATTTGATTGAACTGCTCTAAATAAAAGTATTTTAGATCATATTGCTTTTCTCTTGACTATATTTACATACGTATATGACCTTGAAGTAATCCAAAAATAATCAGATTATATTACTTTCATATTGTGATAATTGGATTACATTACTGATTGCATTTTTTATGAAGTAATTTGCAACTGTAACAGAATACATTTTTAAAGTAACCTTCCCAACCCTGCGTGTTTAATGGTGCAGTCATCTCAATGTGTTTTTATATATATATATATATATATATATATATATATATATATATATATATATATATATATATATATTTAACAACGGTGAGCCTTAAAAGGGTATCCTGTTGATTACAGATGCATTTCAATGACTGTAGCACTGTAAGGGATGCAGTCACCTAACATAATCAGTAATGCAATACCACCATAGCATGAAATTTACAGACGGAAAAATGAAGATTTCAGTTATGCAGTCAGACATCAGACTTGGTTCATGTAAATGTTACATTACTAGAAAGAATTAATGCCCTCTCAACTGTCTCCAAAATGACTTCAGAATTTTTCATAACTGAATATTGACAGTGGTTGGCTGATGCAGGGGTTTCCATTGCAAGATGTTACATTAGGCTAAATAATAAATAAATAGATAAATAGATAAATAAATAAATAAATAGCAGGTCTCACAGTTTCCTCCCACCCCGCAATAACATGCATGTAGGTGGTTTGGCAAAACTAAATTTTGTGTGTGTGTGTGTGTGTGTGTGTGTGTGTGTGAGAGAGAGAGAGAGAGAGATGCCCTGCAACAGAATGATGTTCCATCCAGGGTATATCCTTGCTTTATAACCAGTTTCTTGAGATAGGCCCCAGATCCATCACGGTTACCACAGTTACCACAGGATAAAGCAGTTACTAAAGATGAATGAATGAAAAATACACTACCATACAATCTGCAATATAATGACTATGTGAATCATCATTAGCACAGTGAATACAGTTTGCTATGTTGAATACAAATTAATTAATCAATCAATCAATCAATCAATCAGCAATGTGACATAATTCCCAATACTGGAATGGAACACGTCTCAGAGGAGCAGAGTACTTAATATATGATTTATGGCAAGACCCTTTTGGAGTAGATAGCAATTTCCAGCATTTGTTACCTCTTTACCAGTCTGCTCCAGGGTATAAAATACTGAGAGTTTGAATGTGTTTTTTCTGCATTGGATCACAGTGCACATTATGACAGGAACATTATTAACTGTCATGAAAAATAACACATAAAGTGTAAATTGACTTAATGACCATATTTTGTTTCATCTCTGGCTATGTTTTGGTGATAGTGTTTCAGGGTCAGCCCTATATGGGTTGTGGGATGGCCAGGATTTTGCTTGAAAACTTTTCTACACACAAATGGCCCCCCAATCACCTCACCATCACACCCATATCTAGTTGTTGAATATTTTTCAAAACCATGGTCATTAATTAAAGTTTGTCCTGTCTTTACTGTTATAACAGCCTTCACTCTTCTGGTAAGGATTTGCACTGAATTTTGAATGGGAATTACTGCCCATTCAGCCACAACAGCATTATTGCACTGATGTTGGGCCAGAAAGCCTGCTGCCTGATCTGTGTTCCAGTTCATCCAAAAAGTTGTTAAATGACTTGAGGTCAGGACTCTGTGCAGGCCACTTGAGTTCTGCCACATGAACTTTGGCAAACTATGTCTTTATGGACCATGCTTTGTGTACAAGGGCATTGTCATGCCGACACTTTCGGCTAGTCCCCTTAGTAGCAGTGAAGGGAAATTTAATTAAATTTATTTTTTTCGTAATTTTGCTTTTAACAGTGGTCTTTGTCACAAGCAGCTTTAAAGAAATCTGGATATAAAATTTAAATTTAAATTTATCCCTAATGAGCAAGCCAGATGTGACAGTGGCAAGGAAAAACTAGCTGAGATGACAAGAAGAAGAAACCTTGAGGGGAACCAGAATCAAAAGGGAACCCACCCTCTTCTGGGTGACACTGGATAGTGCAATTATAAATAATTTCTCTTGTATAATTGTATGTTATAGAGTCAAATTGTGTTTATTTTCTTAACAGGAATTTGAATATGAGCATCATTATAGCTTTAAGTCTATTAACAACACAGGTTATTAGGTGTGCTCTTATCCTATAATTGTTTAAAAAGATGTACTCTACATTGTGCACAGAGTGCAAGCAGGGACTACAGCAAGACTAGCTATGACAACATAACTAAAAGGGAGAGCCAGAAAGTAACATAGACATAAGGGTGCCCTGTGACATTAAGTGGCCAGACACTCCTCCATCAACAAACCTGAAATTGTATCACTAGAGCATCCGAAGACATTCTAGACAATTGTGTGCATCCAAAAGTTTGGTAAGAAAAGCCCTCATATGTGTGTTATGGTCTAGTGTCCACATATTTTGGCAATATAGTGTATCTTGGGAAATAGTGCCAACTAGTTTAATTATAAACTATTTAGGGCAGGTCTAAATTACATTGGGTTGGGCTTGGTCACATTTCTGCTGGAGCAGGCAGGATTGGCCAGTAGTGTCTGTGGGAGTGGACAGGATTGGTCAGATTTCTTTGGGAGTAGGCAGAATTAGGATTAAAACAGTTCTATACTCACCACTACTGCCTTTTCAGACATTATCTAGAACCACATTTTATTTTTCTGCACTTTTTGCTTATATGCTGGGCTAGTCTGAAAGTGCCTTCGTTCACTGTTCTCTTGCTCAGTTGTTACTTGTATTCAGTTCTCACTAATCCTTGGGGAGTCTGAGTTATTATTATTATTTTTTTTTTGGTATGATCTGTGTGTCTTGCAGAGCTGGAGTGTGTTTGCACTAAGTCAATTAAATATCTGGATAATGATGGACTAGAGGTCCACAATGGGACCTGAGTCAACCACTGGCTTCAGACAAACATACTACATTGTATAACACTCTGCTTTTCTGAAGATAGAAATGATGTCCACAGGGAGTGGACACAGTCATACATGTGTTTCCAGCCCACATGCACAGCCGGTTACTGATGCACACAGCCAAAAGTATGACCACAGCAGTAGTCTGTGAGTGCCCAGAGGAGAGTTGAGATTTATTACCTTTCATACTAGAATAAATGGTCACCATCTTCAACATGCACATACCCGTGGCACTAAATCACCGTATGGCTGAGAGTGTGTCTGCATTCCTCTCGCTAATCTCAACAACACTGAATCAATCACACTGCTTATTTTCCTGCTCCACATGTTCAGCCTGATTCAGGAGGCTATGCAGTGGCAGGTGCGACAAGAACGGCAGGGTTTCTCGGCAGGGGCGTGACATGCAGCACAAACAAAGCTGAGTAGACAGCAGCTTACAGTGCTTTCCTCCTCACATTTTGCCATCAGTGTTCACCATACTGAGACTATGCATTCTGCATTCAAATTGGGCATAAAAGAAAGTGCTGACTTCATTAGCCAGAGCAAAAAAAGCCTGAAGTGATTGGCTTTACTTTACAGTTCTTCTTCTTGTTAACTAAATTGGGCTTTGCCACTGCCCAGAATAAGGAAGGTGAAATTCCTGACAGTGAGAACCATTATTCTGAGTCACAACTGGTCATCTTGTTAATCATCCAGAACATCAGCCAATCAGAATGACTCCCTTTTCAGTACATATCCATGGTTGGCTTCCTTGACCAAATCCCCAACATAAGGATAAGGTATCTGCAGGTTGAAGGAGACGATGAGTTGGTGCCCAGCTGAAAGAAGATTTAATTATCTCAGAAAATTTCCCTACTCACTGAGAAAGATCCAGGAAGAGAGAAAGATAGAGAGGGTGTTAAGAAGGAGAAAATGAGCTATCCAGTTTAAGATAACTTTGAGAGGAAGAAAAATCTGGTCTAATTATATTTTACAGGGTGGCTGAGCAGACCAGGGCCTGGTTAGTACTGCACCAATGCAGACCTCTGCTCCATTAACAAGAGCTGCCTTGGCTGAGACAAGTGATAATTATCATCCCTGTGCCCGTAGAGAGTGACATGGACTAGCAGTGCTCCAGAGACCATCGCTAATGTAGCATAGAAGAAGAGCCAGAGTGCTAATTATGAAGCAAAGAAAGCAAGGACAGCCAGCACTGAACAGTCTAAATGGTTTATGAGCCTGTACACTATAGACATAATTAGTCAGAACACACACTTACACGTAAGTAACACTAGGAAACTCATTGTAACCTTGCACTTCTATTTATAGGACTTCAATGTCAAAGTTCATGAGGTAGCATATTACTAAATGTCTCTGGTTCTAGTGCAACACTACAAAGATCCTAATGTAGCAAAAAATGCCCAGCCTTTCATTAAGGGTTTCTATTTTCAGTTTGTGCTTCTCCTTTACTGGAAAAACTCTCCATCAACCAATCACCATATGCTAACTTGCTGTAACCTAGCAATAAGCTAAAGGAAGATTGGTTGGAAGATTTTTTTTTTTTTTGGCTGATTATTTCACAGGTTCTGTCTACTTTTGGATAGAAGGGTATCACAAACATCATTCTGTTCTAAAGAAAAAATTGAAGACCTTTCTCACTTTCCTACTCTCTTAACACTCCATAATGGATCATTCAATCATCATAGGTGTGTGAATATGAATATAATGCTGTTAGTGGTTTTCTTTCAGCAAATAGAAGAATTCCATCCATTCATTTTCTGTACCACTTATCCTACACAGGGTCACGGGGAGCCTGGAGATTATCCCAGGGGACTTGAGGCAAACCCTGCACAGGGTGCCAATCCATTGCAGGGTGCAATCACATACACACTCGCACACTATGGACAATTTGGAAATGCCAGTCAGCATACAATGCATGCCTTTGGACTGAGGGAGGAAGCCGGAGTACCCGGAAGAGACCCCTGAGGCATGGGGAGAGCATGCACGCTCCAGGCACATAGGGCGGAGGCAGGAATCAAACCCCGACCCTAGAGGTGTTATACAAATTATATTATTATTATTATTTTATTTATTATATTATTATATAAGTAATAGTTGCTCATTTGAACAGCATTTCTAACTGAAGTTAGAAAATTAATCATTTAAAAAATAGTAAACCAGATAATTTTTTATTGATTACAATACTTGGTCTTGCAATGTACACAACACTAGGTGTACTATGTATGTTTGTTTTCATAACATTTTTTTAACAGGTTAACAATTTTGTTCAGGGGTCTCATTTGTCAAAACATGGATAAAACAAGTATTAAATACATGTATGGCCCCTCCTTATCCAAAAGAAAATTTATATTTATCACAAGTGTGTATGCACTTTGTATGCAATGACTGTTGATAAATCCCAAATCTAAATTGATTTGCTCATGCAATGACACACTTATTTGCATAAAGAAAATAAAGAAACACCTTCAGATCTCCATATATGGTAAACAATTTCAGTACAGTAGCCTGCTTGTTCTGTTGCTTGTTTCAGATTAAACTGAACATAAAAGGTCTAAGATGAACTTCATAGACAATGAAGTAAAGGTACTGTTGCATGAAGAAGAGCAAAACAAAAATAGTTTACTTGACACTTTTATGAGTAGTTTGTCTAATGAACAAATAAATATGATTCAAACTAAAACACACACACTATATATATATATATATATATATATATATATATATATATATATATATATATATATATATATATATATATATATATACAGTACTGTGTAAAAGTCTTGCAAAGAATGCAAAGAAATGCTGTAGAGCAAAGATGCCTTCAAAATAATGAAATTAAATTTATTATTATTATTTTTTTAAATACTGTAAAAAGAGCAGTAAACAGTAGCTAGGTGTATTTTAACAGTGAGAGACAGAATGACAACAAAAAAATCCAGAAAAACGCATTTCAAAAAAGTTATAAATTGATTTGCATTTTAATGAGGGAAATAAGTATTTGATCCCCTATCAATCAGCAAGATTTCTGGCTTCCAGGTGTCTTTTCACAGGTAACGAGCTGAGATTAGGAGCACTCTCTTAAAGGGAGGGCTCCTAATCTCAACTTATTACCTGTATAAAAGACACCTGTCCACAGAAGTAATCAATCAATCAGATTCCAAACTCTCCACCATGGCCAAGACCAAAGAGCTGTCCAAGGATATCAGGGAAAAGATTGTAGACCTACACAAGGCTGGAATGGGCTACAAGACCATCACCAAGCAGCTTGGTGAGAAGGTGACAACAGTTGGTGCGATTATTCGCAAATGGAAGAAACACAAAATAACTGTCAGTCTCCCTCGGTCTGGGGCTCCATGCAAGATTTCACCTCATGGAGTTTCAATGATCATGAGTTTGCCTGAATGATTCAGAGGAGAGCTGGGTGAAAGTGTTGTGGTCAGATGAGACCAAAATCGAGCTCTTTGGCATCAACTCAACTCGCCATGTTTGGATGAGAAGGAATGCTGCCTATGACCCCAAGAACACACAGCCAAGGCAATAAAGGAGTGGCTCAAGAAGAAGCACATTAAGGTCCTGGAGTGGCCTAGCCAGTCTCCAGACCTTAATTCCATAGAAAATCTGTGGAGGGAGCTGAAGGTTCGAGTTGCCAAATGTCAGCCTCGAGACCTTAATGACTTGGAGAGGATCTGCAAAGAGGAGTGGGACAAAATCCCTCCTAAGATGTGTGCAAATCTGGTGGCCAACTACAAGAAACGTCTGACCTCTGTGATTACCAACAAGGGTTTTGCCACCAAGTACTAAGTCGAAGGGGTCAAATACTTATTTCACTCATTAAAATGTAAATCAATTTATAACTTTTTTGAAATGCGTTTTTCTGGATTTTTTTGTTGTTATTCTGTCTCTCACTGTTAAAATATATCTACCATTAAAATTATAGACTGATCATTTCTTTGTCAGTGGGCAAACATACAAAATCAGCAGGGGATCAAATAATTTTTTCCCGCATTGTACATATAGAGATGCCAAACAAAAACCAGCACTAACACCTAAACAGAAGAAAACAAGGTTACAGTGGGCTAAAGAGAAGCAATCACGGAGTGTGGATGATTGGATGAAAGTGATATTCAGTGATGAATCACAAATCTGCATTGGCCAAAGAGATGATGCTGGAAGTTCTGTCTGGTGCCATTCTAATGAAATATATAAAGATGAATGCCTGAAGAAAACAATCAAATTTCCCCACTCATTTATGATAAGGGGTTGCATGTCAGGTAAAGGATCATGGGAGACCTCAACAGTCAATGCACACAGGTGTAAATTGAAATTTTGGACACTTTTCTCATTCCATCAATAGAAAATAGGTTTGGTGATTATGAAGTAATTTTTCAGGATGATAATGCATCTTGCCTGCCACAGAGCAAAGATTGTTAAAGCTTTTCTTCAGGCATATCAACTCAAAATTTTAAATTTATGGTGGAAATTTGTCCATGACAAGGCTCCATCCTGCAAAGCTATCTGTCAACCGCTATTTGAGAAAGTTGGAACCAGCATGATGGAGAATATTGTTTTTCATTAGTGAAGTCCATGCGTCAAAGAATTCAGGTCATCATAAAAGTCAGAGGGGGAGGAGGAACAAGTACTAATTTGTTTTGTGTCATATCTGTGATTTGTTTATTTGCTCTGAAGTAAAAAAGCTGGGTGAGCATCCTTTAAGTTTGGTGAGTCCATAATTTTTGCCAGGGGTTGCATGGGTTTATAGGCTATTTCTATGTGTTTATAAGGGATCTCTCTGTATGTCTGTGAACAAAGGCCAGACTGAAGCCTTGGTGAACCCTCAGTGGTGTGAAACACAAAGTGTTGTGCTCATTTGATCTCTAGTCTGTGCCTGTGCTATCTCTCACAGGGTATGTGTCTAGGACTGGTGGGATCCCTGCATTGATTTCTATGTTGCTGTGGAAGTTTGTCTGAAGATCTCTCTGAGACAACAAGGGTATATATCGATCATACTAGAATTGGTGTCATAACCCATGAGCGCACATCACCATATTAAAAACAGAAGTGTTTTTTTTTTTTCACTTAGATAAGATGCTAGTGACGACTCACATACATACAAACACAAGCAGAAAATAACACAAAATTCCCAGTTCATTAAGTACCGCCACCCTCTACCAACACATTTAACCCATTAGGGTTCAGCATTTTATTCCTTATTCATTGTGAGCCATATTATTCAGTAATTTCCACCCACCTTAAATGAAAACAAATCACCAGGAGAGCACAAATTATAGCTGCTGGTGATGAGAGAGATGGCTTAATGGATGCCCTGCTAAAGACATTAGTTCCTGAAAATATTGAGAAGGGCAACTTTTTAAGCTGCTTCTTACACTCCTTGGGGTGAAAGAACTTTCAATACTGAGTGGAAGTGGATCAGGCACGTAACAACTTCATAATGGCCCATAAATCATATACTAGAACTACTTATTACTTTTTCTAAAGATGCTAGGCCTAAATAACATATCAATGCCTAAATACCATATCACCATGTCAATCATTCTTAGGGTTAAAAAATCAATATAACTCATGCTTTATTTCAACTTGACTGCACAAAGAAATTGTTCAAGAACAGTGCACCATCTATATAGCTGAATACCTTGCTTCAAATGACACAGGAGATGCCTCTGATTGAATCTTATGGGAAGCCCTCAACGCTGTCACTAGAACCCACATACTAGCTTATGAGGCACTATTAAAAAGGCAGAGGCACAGAAGGTTTTCTGAGATAGAGGTGCAACCAGCAGTGGGGAATTGGAGTAATTTAAACTTTTACAGTTGATACTTTGGGATTTCATTTGTAGTTGTTTCTGACATTGTACTTGCATCCATAGGCAATTTTACACTTTCCAAACAAGAGACGCAGGAGACAGAGCAAGAGGGAGATGATGTAGCCCAGGTTACATATCCAAACATAATGGCATCAAAGGCACCAGAAGCACCATCGTAACATAGGCAATTTCATCATGATATCATTCAGGAAATATCAGTCTACTGTAATAAAATTACCATTTAAACAACAAATTAAGAACAATATGATGGAAGTAGCATTTAATGCTGTTAGGCAAAAACCACAGATTTTTTTAATATAATTTTTTGGGTACTTTGCAACTCGTCACCATTAAAAGTCACCCTGAATTGTACAACAGTTAATTCATTATACACACACAAACAGACAAAAAATAAAATAAAATAAATTAACTCATTATTTACAAAAATGTGAAAGTGTCTAATAAGCCTTGTGGTAGTAAGCTTGTAAGCTAGTATGTGGCCTCTATAGTTCAATCCTTAACGGCTAAAAATTGTATTTAGAAAATTTTATATTTGATCATTTTCTGTTTAATTGGTCATTTAAATTAATTTGCCATACAGTGACAAATCAAATGAAAGAGACCCACAAGGAAAATTAATTAGAAAAATAAAATGCCTACATTTACATAAAACACCTGAAAAATTACCTATGCTTAAATCAAACTTTTAGTTATGGTGTTGAAGTAGATACCCATCTAGGACCTGTCTAGAAGCTAGAATGTTAGCCTCTCAGTGTATCACCACCTTATTTGATAATATTTCATTTCATACATTATGACAGGCAAGCAAAATACCAAGCTAGCTAGATATTTAACTATTTATGTTTAGCTTCTCAGATGACATGCCCTCGATGTACCACTAGTCAGCTAGTTATGCTTAATGTGTTATTTCTTGGTTGTGTTGTTAGCTATCTATCTATGTATTTAAGGTAACCATTTACAGTGGGTATAGAAAAGTATCACCCCCCTTTAAAATAATCACATTTTGTTGCTTTTCAGCCTGAAATGAAGACGGACACAGTTTTTTGTTTTATCCAGCTGTGTTTAATCAGTGCAACTTATAATATCCAAGTGAAAGATATAACACCAACATGTCAGAATAAATAAATAAATAAATAAATAAATAAATAAATAAAACAAACAGAATCACTGAGTTGGAAAAAGACTAAAAACAATTTGTAAACTCAATAAGGTGTGGCTAATCACCTTCTCAATGGCACACAAAGCCATTTGACTTTCAAGTGTGATCAGCTGTGGTCATGTTGATTAGCTCAGCATGAAAAGAGCTTTCCTGGAGCATTCTGTAGTGCAACTGAAGCAAACAATCAACTATGGGTGGCAAGGCACTGTAAAAAGATCTCCGGTATAAAGTTGTGGACAGGCACAAGACAGGAGATGGATACAAAAAAAATTCAATGCCTAGAAGCACAGTGAAGTCTATTATTAAGAAGTGGAAGGTACAACACAGACCCTCCCTGGATCAGGATGTCACTCCAAACTGGATGAAAGAGCCAGGAGGAAACTGGTCAGAGAGGCTACCAAGAGGCCTACAGCAACTCTGAAACAGTTGCAGGAATATATGACAAAGAGTGGTCATTGTGTGCATATGACAACAATATCACAAATTCTCCACAAATGTGGTTTGTATGGGAGGGTTACAAGAAAAAATCCACTCCTCAAGAAAGGCCACGTGAACGCACCTTGATGATTCTGAGGCCACATGGAAAAAAGTGTTATGGTCAGATGAATTATTTGGCCTTAACACCAAATGATATGTCTGGTGGAAATCAATACAGCTCACCATCCAAATAACACCATTCCTACAGTAAAGCATGGCGGTGGTAATGTCCTGTTATGGGGGTGTTTCTCTGCAGCAGGGACTGGAGCACTTGTCAGGATAGAAGGAAAATGGATGGGGCAAAATACCATCAAATTCTTGAGGAAAATCTGCTGCCCTCTGCCAGAAAGTTGTCAGTGGGAAGAAGGTTTACCTTCCAACATGACAATGACCCAAAGCACACAACAAAACAGTGGTTGAAGGTGAAAAAGGTGAATGTCCTTGCATGGCCTAGTCAGAGCCCAGACTTAAACCCCATTGAAAATCTGTGGAATGACTTGAAGACTGCAGTCCACAAACGGTCACCATCAAATTTAACTGAACTTGAGCAGTTCTGCAAAGAACATGCGAAGTTAGTAGAGACATATCCCAACAGACTAAAGGCTGTAATTAAAAAATTAAGGCAGGTTAAAGCAAGTGGGTGATCCTTTTCCCAACTTGGTGATTCTGTTTTTTAATTTTTTATTTTTTTTTTCTGACATGTTGGTGTTGTATCTTTCACTCAGATGTTATAAGTTGCACTGAGTAAATACAGCTGGATAAAACAAAAGCTGTGTCTGTCTTCATTCCAGGCTGAAAAACAACAAAATGTGATTATTTCAAAGGAGATTGATTCTTTTCTATACCCACTGTAGGTGATTTCAACCAATGGAACAGTGTCTGGTGGATCAGGTCAAACCTAAGGGTCATTTAATCAATTTTCTCCCTTTAGTGAATAAACAAAACCCTGTTTACTACAACATGACAACTGTTACACTCTAGCAATAAAAGATCTTCAGAGAATATGGTAGTAGATCTGTTCTTGTGTAGTTTCATACAACTTTCTAACACTGCAACAATAAAGTAAAACACAACTTAAGCTTTCCCAGAGGTTTTGTATCATCTGAGAATGACTAAGAAAAAGGAACTCACTAGAAACAAGGAACTTGCAGTACTAATATGCAACATACTATTAAATGCAAGAGGTATAAACACACAAACCAAAGAGAAGGAACAAGCAATAGTTGAACACAATTAGCAAAGGACACAAACAGCTAACAGAGTCTATTAACAAGGACAGGAAGCTGTGACCATATAAGGAAGGTGTAATTAAATTATGCTAAAGTGTAACTAAAAAAAAGGAGTACACATTTTAAAAGTTTTGAAGTGTCAGACATGTATCTGTATCTTTGTGAGTGACGTTGAGCTCTCAACTCCTGACAGATGTATACACTTGCCTGTGTAGGAGGCAATGTTGTGACACATACACTGAAATAGAGGCAGTGGATCATGACAAACTGTCAGAGAGATGGTTTCATTTTGTCTTTCAACACAGCTGTGCAATGAAAATGATCTCACATCACTTTCAGGAAACAATCCGACACATTTCAAGTCAATAGGCTTGGAAATTACAGAGAGTGTGATTGCATGACCCGACACCTGTGCAAGTCAAAATATCAAACCCCGTGTTCACTGAATACAGTTATTCAGCTTTCAAACGATCACATTTTTTGTGTTTAACTGTGAAAAGCATCTACATGACAAGTAATTCTTGGAAGGAGGTGCTGCCTGCATTTAGAACAGAGCTCAATTTTATTTTAATAAAATTTTAATGTGTATTTGTGTCATTGTGTTGCAATGCAAAGATGGGGATGAAGGCATGCTGGCCTTCCACAAACTAATGTGTTGTGCATGTACATGGTGTTATTCATCAGGCAAACTCTGATTGGTTGGTGGAGCAGTGTCTCTGTCTAGGGCTCTTACAAGACCAATGGGGCCTTTGTGGACATTGAAACTTGGTTGTGGTGACCTAAAGGCACTGTGTGGCTAATCAATTTAGTGATTCTGGTTCTGTAATTTTGAAACTTGTGGTCTCCTTTTCAGGGGCTTTTTGGCACCAGGTCCAAAGCACATCCCTGGCACAAATGCCAGATTTTGCAGGGTTGATTTACACATGTCTGGCAACGTGGACTGTACTGACCACTCTTGCAATTTTTCATAAGTCAGGTTGGCAGAGAGCCATCCCATGTCCTGGTCTAGGTGTCCCACTGCCAGGAGCAAGGTATTTATCAGTTCGCTTGGAGTGTGTGTTTCAATGCTAGCAGTAGAACAGGTAATGTATTGCCAGTGCATGCCATGAATGATGCAATGTTGTAAGTTCACAGTTAGCAATCAGAGCAGAGGCAGTAAACATTTGTGCATAGAGTTTTATTCTGGTGAGATCATCAGCTACATGATGCAGGTACAAAAGATAAGTATGTGGTCAAAACTGACTTGCTAACTACCTCCAGACTCAGTAGTGGAGAATGTATCTCCTCTCACATTGCTAATTTGACATGCTCATGTCGATTTCTCCTTTACAACATCAGAAGTATTCGTCCATTTCTATCTGTACAGGCCACTAAGGTCTTGGTTCAGTCTCTTGTCATTTCAAGACTGGACTACTGCAACTCACTCCTGGCGGGTCTGCCTCTGAGAGCCATTCGACCACTGCAACTGATCCAGAATCCGGCTCGACTTGTTTTCAACCTTCCTAAATTGGCCCACACCACTCCACTGCTACGCTTCCTCCACAGGTTTCCTGTAGCTGCCCGCATCAGATTTAAAACACTGATGCTAGTCTACAAAGCCAAAAATGGACCAGCGCCCACTTACCTCAAATCACTTATCACACCCCGTACTGCACCACGCTCCCTCCGATCCTCTAGCACAGCTAGACTGGTGCCCCCATCTCTCAGGGTACAAGGAAGGCACACATCAAGACTCTTCTCTGTTTTGGCACCTAGGTTGTGGAATGAACTTCCCCTAGATGTCCGAACAGCTGAGTCACTGGCAGTCTTCAAACGACGTCTAAAGACCTACCTCTTCCTAAAGTACATAAATTAGCACTTTTCATTAAAAAAAAAAAAAATGTGTTGTCTGTGTGTTTCTCTTACCATTTTACTTTCCAACAGAGTTTTTAGACTGATTGTATTCTTAGTCCGTGACCTAGTGAACCAGTATTGGGATGTATTTGATGATAGAGACTCAAACGACTTTTGTAAGTCACGCTGGATAAGGGCGTCTGCCAAATGCCGTAAATGTAAATATACCTTAGATGAGTTGAAGGAATCAAGTCACCCAGGCTAGCATGTTCTAAGCCACAGGCCCACTAATAGTGTAGGGAGTTCGGAGAAAATTCTTAGCAGGAAAAACATACCAAGAGAAAAAATAAAATGAGTGATGAATGGATGAAACCCATCTCTAGCCCTAGTGTGTTAACAGATCTATCTTACATAGCAGTCTCAGCTGTGAACTAATATGCTACTGAACAACACAGAGTTCTTAACATTTTCCATAAAGGAAACTACACTACAAAAATGTTTCTGGAACTATACACCAAAAATTGAAATATCAGCAAGTGAAAATATCTTGAATAAAGTACAATTTATCTAGCATGCTCTATTATAAGATTGCAATTAATCAAATATAAGGTTATTAAAACTATTTGTAGACATTTGTATTATTCTATTGTCAGATAATTCTACTGCTCTTTCTAGAAATAAATGCTAAAAATGAGCAAAATTATCTGCTAATAGGACAAAATTATTTCATGCTTGAAATTAGGATAAAAAAATCTAGAAATAGGCTTAATAATATTTGGTTTACTGTAACCTTATAAAAGTAAATACTAGCTAAACTTGACTATATTCTAGGCATTTCTACTTGATAAGACATAATTTTTTCAGTAAAAAAGAGAAGGCAGAAGAGAAGATACGAGATGATAGGTGTCTATAGAGAACATTGGAGGACAGGATACCTGTAGCTCGAATCATAGTAACAAGATGTTATCCAGCTCCATTTCGTGTATGTGTAGCAAGATGTGTGTATGAGGCAGGCAGAAAAACGGGAACACTGCACTTATATCTTAGCAAGTAAAAAATATGGGCATATTTATCTAATATTTGAGATTATTATAAAACAATTGTAAGATTATTCAGTTTGTTTTTAGATCTATTTACTGTTGGCAGATAATTTTGCTTCATTCTAGAACTAAATGCTTAAAATTAGCAAATGATCTGCCAATAGAACAAGACTATTTCCAGCTAAAAAATTAGTAAAAGAACATGTCTAGAAATAGGTTTAATTATATTATATTTGTTTTATTGTAAACTTATAATAGGAAATACAAGGTAAATATGGCTATATTTAAGATAATTTGTCATTTTTTATTGAAAGATTACTAATGACCATTCATTTTTTTTTGAAAATACAGTGTTGTATGTCATTTTGTGATGTTGGAAAGTTTCAGAGTGTGTGTGCACATGGACAAGAAGTGATTCTCACTGCTGGCAGTTAGAAGGGGTGAAATAGAACTATTATGCAACATTTGAAACACATGCACTTATCTGGGTCTGTTTTACATCAGCTACCCACTTCTTCCTTCAAAGGGAATCTCTGAGGAAACATTCTCTATAGACACAGCAGGAATGCACTCTTCAACCTCATACTCCTCCTGTGCATGTGTTTTTTTTGTCTATTTAAATATGAAAGAGTAGTACATTTGAAAGAGCACCCATTGAAGTACTATGTGTTTTTTTTTACTCATTTGTCTACATGTGGGATGTCTCTGATGGTGAAGTGCTCCTCTTGAGGGCACTTCTCCAAAGCTTGTGCATTCAGGGCAATGTCTCTAAAAGTGAAGTGCACACTCTGGATCTATTGGGCATTGCTACTTAATTTGCC
Source organism: Cranoglanis bouderius (assembly GCA_023630585.1). Lineage (NCBI taxonomy): Eukaryota > Metazoa > Chordata > Actinopteri > Siluriformes > Cranoglanididae > Cranoglanis > Cranoglanis bouderius. Next base: position 11,468,035 of record CM042566.1, read on the forward strand.
TCGAGGAAATGAACATCATCTCATGATGAAATGAACGCTAATAGTGCTCTTCCCACATACTCAGGTCACAGACTCCAACCCTGAATATTATTTTTATATTAGATGAATCAGATATGGCTCTTCAGTGATGAGAACTTAGTTAAATGGTTCTGTTAGCAGTCTCGGGGTGTGTCCCAAACTCTAGTCTTCTGAAGTGTCAGGGGTCATCAACAAAACTTAGATGAAGACATGGTTTGAGACAGTGTACATAGATACTGCACTCCAAAGAAGATGTGCTAGAACAGAAACTAACATATATTTGAACAGCCTGCACTCTTTAAAAAGGGTAAATCTAGAACACTAAATCTAGAGGGTCCTTCTGTTTTAAATAGAACACATACTTTACCAGTCAAAGATTTGGACACACATGCTCATGTTTACTCTTCTTTCTTTGTTTCTTTCTTTCTTACTGTTATTTATTATTATTATTATTATTATTATTATTATTATTATTGACTATTTACTATTTTCAACTTTCATTCATCTTCAGTAACTACTTTTTCATAGTGAAAGTTGTGGTGGGTCTGGAGCCTATCCCAGTAACACTGGGCATGAGATGGTAATTCACCTTGAATGGAACACCAGTCCATCACAGTGCACAATGCACACACACTTTTGCACACACATTTCCTCCTAGGGACAATTTAGCGCATCCAGTCCACCTGCTTCATCCTTTATCAAGATATCTAGATTAAATTTTAATTGCCAGTATTTTTGAGAAATTTGAAGTGCGAATTCCACCAGCGCACCATATCTTTCCTGGGCTACATTATTAGCCCAATGAAGTGTCTATGGACCAGTCTAAAGTGGCTGCTGTCATCAACTGGCCCACTCCTTGTACAGTCAAAGACCTGCAGTTCTTAGGCTTCACAAATTCTTACTGACGCTTCATTTGGGGTTTCAGTTCCATAGCTCATCCCCTCACATCCCTGTTCAAAGGAGGCTCCAAGCACCTGACATGGAACCCCACAGCCGACCAGGCTCTGACTCAGTTAAAAACAGTATTTACAGTGGGTATAGAAAAGAATCACTCCCCTTTAAAATAATCACATTTTGTTGCTTTTCAGTCTGTAATGAAGACGGACACAGTTTTTTATTTTATCCAGCTGTGTTTACTCAGTGCAACTTATAACATCCAAGTGAAAGATATAACACCAACATGTCAGGAATAAAATAAAAAATCAGAATCACTGAGCTGGAAAAAGGACCACCCCCCTCCTAAAAATGACTTGTAAACTCAATAAGGTTCACCTTATCAATGGCCATTCACAATGGCCATTCTCAGTGGTCATTTTGATTAGCTCAGCATGAAAAGAGCTTTCCTGGAGCATTTTGTAGTGAAACTGAAGCAAACAATCAACTATGGGTGGCAAGGCACTGTCAAAAGATCTCCAGGATAAAGTTGTGGACAGGCACAAGTCAGGAGATGGATACAAAAAAAATTCAAAGGCTTTATCAATGCCTAGAAGCACAGTGAAGTCTATTATTAAGAAGTGGAAGGTATTTGGTACAACACAGACCCTCCCTGGATCAGGACATCGCTCCAAACTGGATGAAAGACGCAGGAGAAAACTGGTCAGAGAGGCTACCAAGAGGCCTACAGCAACTCTGAAGCAGTTGCAGGAATTTATGACAAAGAGTGGTCATCGTGTACATGTGAAAACAATATCACATATTCTCCACAAATGTGGCTTGTATGGGAGGGTTGCAAGATAAAAGCCACCCATGACTGAGCTTTGCCAAAATGCACCTTGAAGATTCTGAGGCCACATGGAAAAAGGTGTTATGGTCAGATGAGACTAAAATTGAATTATTTGGCCTCAACACCAAATGATATGTCTGGCAGAAATCCAGAACACCATCCAAATAACACCATTCCTACAGTAAAGCATGGAGGTGGCAATATCCTGTTATCGGGTGTTTCTCTAGAGCAGGGACTGGAGCACTTGTCAGGATAGAAGGAAAATGGATGGGGTAAAATACAGTCAAATTCTTGAGTAAAATCTGCTGCCCTCTGCCAGAAAGTTGTAAATGAGAAGAAGGTTTACCTTCCAACATGACAATGACCCAAAGCACACAGCAAAACTGACCACACAGTGATTGAAGGAGAAAAAAGTGAATGTCCTTGCATGACATAGTCAGAACCCAGACTTAAACCCCACTGAAAATCTGTGGAATGACTTGAAGACTGTAGTCCACAAACAGTCACCATCAAATTTAACTGAACTGTCCCATTCTGTCCCAGTGGCTCAGGCACAAGCCCAAGCTGCATCTTGCTGCCTTTTTCTCCAGGAAATTGTCTCTGGCCAAGGAGAACTATGATATTGGAAATCGTGACCTGCTGACAGTCAGACTAGCCCTTGAAGAGTGGTGGCACTGGCTCAAGGGGGCTGAACATCCTTTTACCATCTACACTGACCACAAGAACCTGGACTATCCGCATTCTGCCAAACGCCTGAACCCCCGTTAAACCTGTTGGTACCTCTTCCTCACCCAATTCCACTTCACCTTGTCATATTGCCCAGGTTAAAAAAACAATAAGGCTGATGCTCTGTCCTGAATTCATGCCACAGAATCCCGTCAACGACACTGAGAAATACATCCTCTCCCTTGCCTGTGTTGTGGATGCCATCAAATGGGAACTGGATCAGGCAATTTCTAACACACCACAGGAGCAAATACCGACATCATGTCCACCCAATAAGCTTTTTGTCCCCATCCATCTGAGAACCAGAGTCATCACATGGGCCCACACCTCCTTGGCTATAACTGGGTATAACCGTGCATCTAATGTTGGGATACCACCCACAAGCCAGTGGTCAGGTGGAATAAGCTAACCAGGAAATATGCCGGTTCCTACACATGATCTATTCAGCCAACCCTGAGGACTGGGCCCAATTCCTTCCATGGGCGGAATATGCCCAAAACTCCCTATGACATTCAGTCACCCAGCTTACCCCAATCCAATGTGTACTTGGATACCAGCCTCTTCTGTTTCCATCGAATGCCAACACCACTGACTCACCTCTCATGGATGACTGGTTTCAACGCAGTGAATAGGTCTGGGAGCACACACTTCAGTGTTTAGAAGAAATCACACAAAAGTCATACAAAGCATTCACTGACCAACATGGAGGAAACACTCCCCAATATCAACCAGAAGACTGAGTATGGCTGTCCACTCATGACCTGAGACAACCCCATGCATGCCGAAAGCTTAGTCCTAGATACACTGGTCCCTTCAAGATCCTTATTTAGATCAATGAAGTCACCTATAAGCTTGAACTCCCATGCCACTGGCACATAGCCCCATCTTTCCATGTATCCCATCTGAACCTAGTTGTCCCAGGCCCCTTAGCCAACAACCCCCACCTCCCCTTGACATTGAAGGTTCACATCAACAATCACAAATGCCCAGGCCCCCATCCTAGGGGGAGATCCAGGAAAAGCAGCGCTCTGCAGACTCCACTTCCCAACATGTTTTGCGGCCTCCAAACATGGCTGCTCCGGACCCCATTTCCCACAAAATACATTCACAGCATCGCTCTCAGTCATCTGACTTTTGATTGTGCACACCTGCATGCAATTACACACACCCACATATACCCTTTAAAAGAGACTCTCAGTCACAAGAACTTTGCAAAGTATATGCTCAACTTTTTTTTTTCCTTTGTGTTTTTGATGTTACCAAGCCTTGATTTTCTGCCTGATATTTACCGGTCTTGACCTTGACTTTGTTCATTGTTTTTGTGTCTTTTGCCTACTCTCTGATACATTGTTTGCTGATTGCCTGACCTCTGTTGGGTTAGGATTAGGGTTAGGGTTAGTCCTTGTTTTTGATTCCCTGTCCCTGTCCCTGTTTTTGATTCCTGCTCTATGTTTTGGATTGTCTGTTTGTACATTACTAAACGCTGCCTTACCTGCATTTGCATCTGTCTGAGCCATCATTACATGACCATTACACTGTAAATCGCAATTCATTTAACTATAGTTAAAACATATCAAATGTGACAGACAGACCCTGCTTAAAGTAAATATGTTACACTGAACTTAGTCAGAACATGTTACTGCAGATGGTGAAAAACATTTTATGAACTACGATCACTAGTTACAACATACCTTAAGTGTTTGTGGTGCAACCAAAATTCTATGCAGTGCTTTTAAACTAAATACTCTCACTGTATGGTTCAGGACAGAACTTATTTTGGACAGATGAAAATGAATGAAAAGCACAACCAGTCACATTTTCTTTCACTAAAAAGTGGTGAAACATAGATGGAAACGTTGAGAGTTTGAGAGTTTCATATCTTGGCCTTTGACAGTTATGAATGTGTGTGTAGTGGAGGTGGGGTTAAGGTGATTTTGTGTGATCTTTGGCCTTGTATGGACCACTCAGGCCATCAATATATTTCCTTCTGACAATTTTGACACCAATGTTTGCAGTCTGTCCACTACAAAGGACTGATGAATGAAAAACTAATGCAGAAAGTACAGGTGCTTCTCAATAAATTAGAATGTCGTGGAAAAGTTCATTTATTTCAGTAATTCAACTCAAATTGTGAAACTCGTGTATTAAATAAATTCAATGCACACAGACTGAAGTAGTTTAAGTCTTTGGTTCTTTTCATTGTGATGATTTTGGCTCACGTTTAACAAAAACCCACCAATTCACTATCTCAACAAATTAGAATACTTCATAAGACCAATAAAAAAAACATTTTTAGTGAATTGTTGGCCTTCTGGAAAGTATGTTCATTTACTGTACATGTACTCAATACTTGGTAGGGGCTCCTTTTGCTTTAATTGCTGCCTCAGTTCGGCGTGGCATGGAGGTGATCAGTTTGTGGCACTGCTGAGGTGGTATGGAAGCCCAGGTTTCTTTGACAGTGGCCTTCAGCTCATCTGCATTTTTTGGTCTCTTGTTTCTCATTTTCCTCTTGACAATACCCCATAGATTCTCTATGGGGTTCAGGTCTGGTGAGTTTGCTGGCCAGTCAAGCACACCAACACCATGGTCATTTAACCAACTTTGGTGCTTTTGGCAGAGTGGGCAGGTGCCAAATCCTGCTGGAAAATGAAATCAGCATCTTCAAAAAGCTGGTCAGCAGAAGGAAGCATGAAGTGCTCCAAAATTTCTTGGTAAACGGGTGCAGTGACTTTGGTTTTCAAAAAACATAATGGACCAACACCAGCAGATGACATTGCACCCCAAATCGTCACAGACTGTGGAAACTTAACACTGGACTTCAAGCAACTTGGGCTATGAGCTTCTCCACCCTTCCTCCAGACTCTAGGACCTTGGTTTCCAAATGAAATACAAAACTTGCTCTCATCTGAAAAGAGGATTTTAGACCACTGGGCAACAGTCCAGTTCTTCTTCTCGTTAGCCCAGGTAAGACACCTCTGACGTTGTCTGTGGTTCAGGAGTGGCTTAACAAGAGGAATACGACAACTGTAGCCAAATTACTTGGCACGTCTGTGTGTGGTGGCTCTAGATGCCTTGACCCCAGCCTCAGTCCATTCCTTGTGAAGTTCACTCAAATTCTTGAATCGATTTTGCTTGACAATCCTCATAAGGCTGTGGTTCTCTCGGTTGGTTGTGCATCTTTTTCTTCTACACTTTTTCCTTCCACTCAACTTTCTGTTAACATGCTTGGATACAGCACTCTGTGAACAGCCAGCTTCTTTGGCAATGAATGTTTGTGGCTTACCTAGTGAACCAAACTGAGAGACCATTTTGAAGGCTCAGGAAACCTTTGCAAGTGTTTTGAGTTGATTATCTGATTGGCATGTCACAATATTCTAATTTGTTGAGATAGTGAATTGGTGGGTTTTTGTTAAATGTGAGCCAAAATCATCACAATTAAAAGAACCAAAGACTTAAACTACTTCAGTCTGTGGCATTGAATTTATTTAATACACAAGTTTCACAATTTGAGTTGAATTACCGAAATAAACTAACTTTTCCACGACATTCTAATTTATTGAGATGCACCTGTACACTCAGTGAGTACTTGTAGTGTGTCCCAAATCGCACACTTATGCATTATTCTACACCATTTTGTAGTGTGACTAGTGTGTTCACACTGAAAAACCCCAAAAAACAAAATACACTTTAAGTTCCTACTTATTTATCGAAAAAAAACAAGTGTGGAATGATGGACACTTCATGCACTCAACGGTCACAGCTTTCCTTACGTAGCGGATGGGGAGGGGCTATACCAGGCTCAGATGTTAACAAAAAAAAAAAAAAAAGAGTAGAGATGCACCGATTGCAATTTTTTTGGCCAATTCCGATTTCCGATTTTTTTGTAAGTGTGACCTGCCGATACCGATTTTTGCCAATTCCGATTTTCTTTCTAAGAACTATAATTATCAGCATATACAAACAAAAATCTACTTTTCTTCAATGCAAAATTTTATTTTCATAATAAAAGAATTATTAAACATTACAATTTCCCCCAAACTGCACTACGTTACAGGATCTTCTCTCACTTAAACAACTCTCAAAATAAAGTGCTCTGTGACTGGAAAGATGTAGAAATAACAATTAACTGAAAATGAGTTGCTTTATATAACAAAACAGATATCATTTTCCACTATGTTTATAAATTGACCTTTTTCTCTTTTTTACTCATCTCACAAAAGTGCAAAGATTACAAGCCTATGAACAAAACTGAAGTGTACAAATATTAAATATAATACTCTTTCAAATATTAATAGGTGCAGTGGCTAATAATTAAATAACAAGTGTAACAAGTAGAATTAGTTACTGCTCCTTTAGGGTGGAAGCTCTGTCTTACTCCCTCACTGATGAGTGGGCAGTTGGTAGACAGAGCATGAGTTATGATCATCGCATGCATGCATGTCACCGGTCCGGGCTGAGCATGCGGAAAATCGGCTGATTCTTGTCCCTGGCCGGTCGATCGGTGCATCTCTAAAAAAAGATGTTTACCTTGCCAGCAGCCATAGCCATAGCCACAAATTACTATGTTGATTTTAAATTGTGCAAGCAAAATTCGTCTGTGGAGACGATTCCTCCTCCATCTGACGGTGACTGAGGTCTTGTTGGGCATAAAAGGAAACATTAACATAAACAGTAAAATGTACCAATTAATTTTTGTTATCTGTTTGGCTATTTCGATAATGTTAGCGGCATCGAAATACGTGCATTTGACGTAATTTGCCCTCGACTGGGAAACAGCATATACTTCCGGTTATTTCAATACCGAAAGTGTACCATTTGAGATCATACTACCCTTCATTGTGTACCCTTGAGATCATAATAGATGGCAGAGTGTATAGTGCATAGTATAAGTGTATAGTATGTCATTTGGGACACAACTCTAGTTTACTCAATGCACTTTTTAGATTACTCAGTGGACATATTGTTAAATTGTTGTGACAGCATATTTTGTTTAAATGTGCACTCCTCATGTATAAGCTATATCTCACATTGCATAGTTTGTCTAATGCATAGTGTATATATCTCAAATCTCAATGATTTGAGATATAGCCAGAGTGTTAATTGTTGTTGTCCGATAAACACTTACACCTGATCCTGACACAGTCAACAGACTCTGTGTTATCATTCCTGCTCAGTCAATAAAAACATGTTGATTTGTTGATTCATCATTTTCTGATGGTATTGGACTCAGACATTTGGGCCCTTTATTAGAGATGTAGAGAAATCAATGGCCTGAGGGAACATAAAGAGAAGCCATTAATTTTATATTGATTAAGCATCATTAGAGATAATATGTAACAACAGGTGTTGTAGGAAGAAATGTGTATAAACATCATTATTTATTTAAACACCCAGAATTGCTCTGTATAAGTTCCTTCACTTATCTCTGTTAGATCCTGGTCTGAATATAATTGGACTTAACTGAAGTGTCAGGTGGTTTTCATATGAAAGTGCTCGCACACAAGTCAAGTCATCAAGTTGTCTACTTGAATATTTGGTAGGAGATGAAATTCAGTATTCAGTAAACTAAGAAATTCTGTAAATTAACAATATACTTTTATGAATACATCATTGTGAACAGTACAGTACTCACAGTACTCAGACTGCATCACACATCACACATTTCAATTATAGTTTTTCATGTGAGAGGAGATTTCGCAAAATTTTATTTCATTCAACTTAATGTAATTAATTATATTTTATTTTATTTTATTTTATTTTATTTATTTATTTATTTATTTATGTATTTATTTATTTATTTATTTATTTTCATGCTGCTCATGTTGTTTGTCAAGCAAAGACCACGAGCATCTGTAGAACCCTGGTGTGGGAGAGTGTGGAGGAAGACTTGAGAGACAGACAGAATCTTAACTGAGCTCTGGAGTTCAGTTTATTCAAACTGTGCTTTTCAGTGCACTTTCAAAGCACAACATTAAATAACAAAATTTGCAGCTTTTTCTCCATCAGGTTCAAGTTCACAATTTGTGGTGTGTGTACATGTGTGTATGGCTCGCAAGCTCAGCCAAGAGGACTCACACTCACTCACTCACTCTCTCACTCTCTCTCTTGTTCGCAGGTTATGAGAGGCACTGAAATCACAAACAGACACAAATAAGTAGACTGGCCATAATATGACACAGGTGAGAATCATCATGGGTTATCTGCTGGTTCAGCTCACCATCCCTCTGGCTAGAGCTGATGCTTGCCCATGCCCCCACCACCTGACCCAGAAAACAAACCCCCATTGGACCGTACTTTTTAGACTTCCCTTTGGTCCCAGCTCCTCCCTCTTGGGAACCACCATTGCCATAGCCACAGGAACCACCTCTCTCCATGGCTTCAGGAGATTGAGGTGGTAGATTTGAAGTGCATTGCCTTTATTCATTTGTCTGACCTTATAGTCGACTTCTCTGACTCGCTGTGTGACCTCACAGGGTCCTTGCCATTTTGCAAGTAAGCGAGTTTGCCATGGTTAGTAAAATGAGTACTTTATCTCTCTGTGTAAATTCCCGAAGCCGAGTACAGCCGGGATTGATGTTCTTGTGCCTGTAGCAAATCCTCCAATGTTAATTGCCCCAATGTGTGTAGTTTTGCTCTCAGGTCAAAAGTGTACTGAATTTTATTTTTGCTGTTAGAAGGTCCCTCCTCCTAATTTTCTCTAGTGATGTCTAAGATGCCACGGGGCTTGCAGCCATATAATAATTTGAATGGGGGAAACCCTGTGGAGACTTGTGGGACCTCTCATAGTGCAAATAACAAGGGCTCGAGCCACTTATTCCAATTCCATACATGATTGTGAACAAACTTATGAATAATATTTTTAAGCGTTTGATTAAACCATTTGACCAGCCCGTCTGTCTCAGACTCAAATTGGGCTCTGTTTTTTCCTACCTATTAAGTTCACAATTAGTGCTCCTCTGGGCGTAGATTTGGTTTGAATATTGGGGGGTTGAATTGAAGTGTGAATGGGTATGCTTCCTGATATTTATTTTTTAAATTAAATTTAAAAAATAATAATAATAAATTGAAAAAAAAAATCTAAAAAAAAATATCTGCAGTATCATTACATAATTTCCCTCTGCTTATCTATCTCTCTATCTATCTACCCATCCATCCATCCATCCATCTATCTGTCTAATCTATCATCCACAAGCATTTATGATCAAATGATTGTTTCATTAAAATAAATTTCCAGAGGGCATAATAACAGTCCAAATGAATGCACACTGTAACCGATTAAAACTTATATACATCGGTTATTGTGAGATTTTAACATGCCACTGTAGTGCACAGTGTGAATGTGATGTCCAGTGTGAACAGCCTTGTTGTTGATAATAATGGGAACTATTAAAATAAAATGTAGCTAACATAACACGAGGCTCTTTCCGCTATGTTTGTTTGCTATTCCCTCTCTAGCAATCCCTCTACAGGCAGACCTACCATATATCTTAGTCTTTATTATCTGTTTTGGTATGACCTGACCAAGTGGAACACAAAGACCCAACCAAAGAGGCAGAGCTGTTAATTTAAAAGCTGTGAATTTAAAACCTTCTGTATACATTGGAGCCCAAGCATTAGCCAATCAGCTAAATTCCTGCTGTTTGTTTGCTTGTTTGTGTTAGTGTTTGCTAACAGTGTTTGTACTCCCGAGCCCATGTGGTTATATTTATCACAGTAGCATGACGATTTCTCAGGCAATGCCGCCTGAGGGCTTGAAGGTCACGCACATTCAACAGTGTTTTCTGGCCTTGCCCTTTACATAATGAGATTTCTCCAGATTCCCTGAATCTTTTCCCAATATTATGCACTGTAGAATGTGAAAGACCTAAATTCTTTGCAATCGTGCATTGAACAATGTTCTTTTTGACCTCTCTCACGAAGTTTGGCACAGAGTGGTGAGCCACAACCCATCCTTGCTTGCAAAGACTGAGCTTTTTGTGGATGCTCCTTTTATGCCCAATCCTGATACCCTGGCCTGTTACCAATTAACCTGATCCTCCAAAATGGTGTTACTTGAATATTCTATAAACCTTTCAGTCTTATTTTGCCTCTGTTTGATTTTTTTTTTGAGTATGTTCAAGGCATCAAATTCTTAATTGGTTTATATTTACAAAATACAATTAAGTTGGTCAGTGAAAATATTGAATATCATTTCTTTGAGCTTTTGTTAGTTAAAGGAGACCTATTATACAAAATTCACTTTTACGTGGTGTTTGAACATAAATGTGTGTCAGCAGTGTGTGTACACAACCACCCTATAATGGTAAAAATCCACCCACTCCTTTTATTATATTCTCCATAAATCATAAACAGTGTCTCAAAATGAGTCATTTTAGTTTTCTCTCCACTGTGAGATCACGTTGGAACAGGCCCCACCCACAACCAGTGACAGACTCTGCCCTATTAGCATAGATCCTCCCCTGAGTGAGCTGCATAATAATAATAATAATAATAATAATAATAATAATAATAATAATAATAGTAGCCTTATTTTATGGCCCTTTAAAGGCTCACAAAAATACTGATGTTGCCCAGGCAGAATTCAAATTTAACATCCCTGCCCTAGACCTTAGCCCCCTGCGGGAACGTAACAGTGTTCACCTTTCATTTTCATTTTCAGACCTGTAGCTCTGTACTTTGTTCAGAAACGGGGACTTAAGTTGTTACAGTGTTGTATTTTCTCCTTGGCATGGTTGCACTTTTACAAGGCAACATTTCAAAGCGAACCAAAATGTATTTATGCAAGTCACATGTGAGTAAACTGTCCTCTCATTGGTTGGAGTGTGCCTGTTTATGTTCCGGGGTTCCACTCATAGCAGTCATCCTTCAAGATGGATAGAAAGCAGCTCCACAAGCTTTCATTTTAGCTGTAGTTTATCTGCAGTTTATCTTATAAATTATCTAATTTATATGTTCCACAGAGCGATTATAGCCCATTTGCTTGACACACTTGTTAAACACCTTGTAAATCTGTGTTTTTATGTGTTTTTGAAAGTTGTCCAGAAATATGTTCATCAGACCAAATTTCAATGAGAAATTTTACCTCATCTTTGGTCCAAATTAAACCGCAATTCATGTTGCAAGCCATTAGCAATAAAAACACACTTTTAACGTAACGCAGTTTCCATCATGCATTGATATACAGGTTGGTTTGTTGGTCTGTTGGGTCAGATTGCTTTCTCACCACAAGTGAACTGCTCCAGAGTTCGTTTGTAATCGCCCATTGATTTCCCACTCTTAATCCCTTGCCTTAACTTGATATAAAACAGTAAAATTAAGCAAAATTAAGTGTTCGGTTTAAGGTGATGTTCATTTCCTCTCAGTGATGAATCCAGGAGTAAAGACGGAACTTTGGGTTATTAAAATGCAATATAAATATCATATTAAATGCAGAAAGGTTTTAATCTCAAATGATCACTTAATTATCTTTAATTCTTGTCATTCTGATGTTGAGTTTAGAAGGAAGAGTTCGTATTTAGTGCCTATTAGCAGTTATTTGCAGTATAATACACAAAAGCTATAGCATTAAGGCAAAATGTAGCAAATGTAGCATTAGGACATCAGGACATAGATAATTGAGTTAGCATTTATTGTAGCGTTTATTAACAGTTTAATATCAATTAAATAGTTATAGTATTATGATGCAAACAAATACCAAAAGGCAAGTGTGGGGAAACAAACATGTTTTATTTAAGAAAAAGAACAATACAGGTTAGTCTGGAAAGAAGAGAGCCCGCCTCACGCTGGGAGCGGCTGAAGTAGAAGGCGGAGACAGAGGAATAATGACAGGAGGGACAACTGGACTCATCAGCGCATAGTCCGTGTGTGAGGCAGGATTAGACAGAGTTGACTCATCCATATCCTGAAAAACACTGGGAGATAGGGGAGCTTCAGAGTCCCATGGACAATTGCCCACATGAGGACACCAGTCAGTCTGAGTAGACTGAGATGAGGTCATCACCAGGAACATTGGGGTTTGAGTAGAACGAGAATTGGTGAATGATATAGGTGTCTGTGTAGACAGACAATATGTGAAGTTGCATATTGCAGCTTTAATGCAGGTCAGATCACAAATGTTTGGATAGAAATACGGCAGTGGTAGCTTCTATGTTTAAAACCATCCTAGGACTGTCAGTGAGTCAGTTTATTTATTATTATTATTATTATTATTATTATTATTACTGTGTCCATTTTAAGCCTTTGAGAAATTTGAACCGGAAGCAAAGGATGAGTAGGGACAGATGTGCTGAAGAGCTGCTCCAGGTATTCAGAGACACCAGTGACCAAGTGAGTCAGCTGATAGCGACGATAGAGAGCGAGTTCCGATGTCCCAGAGGAAGCTGGGAAAGAACCACGTGGGTGGGCTAGAAGAAAACACACAGGATGTATGCATAAGTTAGAGGAGTTTGGGAAAAGAGCACCCACGCTTGCCAAGAATTTAACAAACTATACAGCCGGACAATAACAGAGACAGTAACAGTCATGCTTAGAGAATGTGTTGCATAAACAGCTTACTAAAATCTAGAGACACAGCATACAGAAGGCATTACATGAGTCTAAAAACAGCATTAACCTTAATACAGTAGCAAAAAGCATAACAACAACTAGTGCTTAGAGAAAAAAATAATAAAATGAGAAGAGTAAAGTAAAACTTACACATTTTAGGCATCTTACAAGAGAATAACGGCGAGGCATCTGGTAGCAATGAAATCCACTGCGAAATGTGGCAAGAACTAGGAAGTTTAGATTAAATACAGACAGTTTTTTTTTTTAATAACAAATGACGCTGAAGGCCGAAAATAAGGAGAAAACCCAAAAAAAAAAAAAAAAAAAAGAAAGGAACACCCAAAAAAGGACATAGGGAAGTGAGTAAGTTGGGAAATAAGGGGAAATTCAGAAAACAGGATGTGAGTCAAAAATGACGCATGAAGAAGGGTTTCCCAGAAAAGCGGAAAATAAGGGGAATTCAGCGAAGGATGCAAATTAGAATAGGAGGGGCCAGAAGGGTCATAGTGGAAAATAAGGGGAATTTGCCAGGGCATATGCAAATTAAAAGAGGAGACGCTTCATAGTGCCCTAGGATAAATAGAGGGGATTTTCTGGGGAGTTTCGAGAACACAGAGGGCACTGAGAACACAGTGGATGCTGATGCACTTGCTTGCAATAACATAGAAATGTGTTTTGTGTTGTGAGTGTTGTTCTCCTTGAGCTCAATGGATTTTTGTGTTTTTGGATTGCATTAAACAACATTTGCTCTTTCTCATCCAAGTCTGAAGAGTCTTGATTTATTTTTGATAGTTTAGTGAAACAAGATTTAGTAAAGACAAAAAACAGCCGGAAGAGGACTTCAACTCCACCCTGGGTGTCGGAGCTCAGAGGGGGCTCTGAGACTATTTTTCCAACAATTCACTATGCACAGGGTGTAGGGCTCACTAATAGCCCATCAACATGTTTCTCATGCTTAGGAAAGGATAAAATAGCTAATGTTATTGCCATAATTTTTGCCCTTCCTTTTTAACTGTTCATAGATTTTCTCTTTTGTCCATTGTTGCCCTCATCTTGACTCTGCAGTTGCAGACATTTAATTTGACTGCTTTTGCATGGCTGTAAAGCAAACACTAACAAAATTCAAGTGTGTTCAATAATTGTTTAGTCATTCATGGACTGATGTATGTGGAAAAATGTCAGAACCGATCACAAACTAATAATAAAGTCTATAAAATCTATACCATGTTGTAATGTGGTTAGTTAAGATGGTTGTTTATATGACTTTGAGCTGAATTTTCTTGTGCTTTTGGGTCAGTAGTGATGTACGTCTTGGAGTTCTGGCATGGAAACCTTCTGCGTTTAGTACACCCCATACTGTGCTGTCTTGCTGCAGGTCTTTTGCAGTCACTCGAGGGTTTTTCACAACCTGCCTTCTCAGAAATCTGGTTGCAGCCATTGATATCTTTTTCTGCCCTATCCAGTTATTTCATGTATTTTCTGCCCCTAGCCAGTTCAGGTATTTCATGTGTTCCAGCTTAAGCACATGTGGTGCAACTAATGAAGCCCTTGATTAGTTGCATCAAGTGTGCTTGAGCCAACACCTGTTTTGCATATTTGTGCTATTGTGAGGGATTCTGTTCAGGGGGTTGAATAATTTTAAGACCGGAGAAGTCATTATAAGTTGCATTTTCAGTTGAATTTGGGGAAACCACTGGAAGCATACTTTGTGTTGAAGTATTTCAATTGCAAGGTTATATTATAAACTCAGCATCAAAAGAAACTAATAATATTTTCAGACACTTCCTAAAGATGATCTGAAGATAAAATACACAAAACAACTTGGAAAAACAGTTCAAGGAGCTTTATTGTCCCAAGTTAACAAGAATCAACATGGGTGAACTCCACCACAACAGCTCACAAACAGTTCTCAGTAATGGGTGGGACCACCATGACTTGCAGTGCAGGACAAGCACCACTGTGGCATACTGTAAACCAGGTTTTGGATGTGCTGTTGCGGTATTTGTGCCCATTCCTTCTGCAAAGCTTGTGCAAGCATTTGCCTGTTGATGGATCTTGGTCGTCTGGCAGCAAGACGTTGTCCCAATTCATCCCAAAGATGTTCAGTCGGGTTCAAGTCAGGTGAATACGGCATCCATTGCATGACCTGCACATTGTGAGCCTCCAGGAACTGTCTAGTCAGATGAGCTGCATGAGGTCGTGCATTATCTTGCTGGAATATTGTGACGTCATTGTGCTCTTGCAAAAACGGCAAGAGATGTGGTCTGAGCATCTCATCAACATAACGTCTGGCAGTAAAAGTTCCACTGACAATGACCAACGGTGTCCTGTAACGAGCTGTAATTCCTGCCCAGACCATTACACTTGCACCACCCCATCGGTTCCACTGATGTATGCAACATTGTCTGAATCGCTCACCTTGTCTGCGGCACACTCTTTCCCGACCATCAACGGTATCAAGACAAAATCTGGACTCGTCAGAGAAATGGACTTGTCCCCTCTGGATGCGAGTCCACCTGTGGTGTTGCTGACACCACCTGAGTCTGTTGTGACGGTGAGTGGCACTGAGTATAGGGCCTCTGTATGGCCGTCTTGCCTGCAGCTGGTGAGTTGCCAGACGCCTACGTACAGTTGAACTGCTTATTCTGGGGTTGTTCCTTCCAGCAGTTTCTGCAGCAGTCTGGGTTGCATGACGGAAGTGGTCTCTGAGATGCTGCAACACTATCCACCTATCCTGTCGAGCAGTGGTTACACGTGGTCTCCCAGACCTTGGTCAATCTCTTACTGTACCAGTTTGAGCATATCGTCTCACAAGATTGGATACTGCACCTTGACTACAGCCAAGTCTTTGTGCAACAACAGTCTGACTGACACCAGACTCCAGCTTACCAATTGCCCGTAGGTGCTGTTCATTCATCAACCTTGGCATCAATTTTCTATCAATGTTTTTCACCTCAGAAATCATCAACAATTGTCACCAGAGTGAAATCTTTAAGGTGTCATTAAATGTTAGGACAGAAATCAGCCTTAAGCTCAAATAAGCTCACTCAATCAGACAGAGCTAACGAGGTGTGACCTGGCCAATTAAAGAGTCAACAAACTTACCTGGACCTCAGAGCAATCAAAACAACCAAAACATTAGCTTATTACCAATAAAATTATATTGAAATATGTCTTTTAGAACCTATTAGTTTCTTTTGATGCTCAGTATATTTAAGTATTTATACATTATTTTTTATGGATGCACAAAAGCACTGAATTAAACTACAGTCCTAAATTAATAATAAAAACAAATTTTCACTGCACCATATGATTTCTGTTATTCACTGCCTTTAGGCATATTGTTTTACTTCCATTTAGTTTGACTGTAGTGTTTTAATTAGACATTACAGATCTTACCTGCGCTACACTGTTTATCACTAAAATTAGACATTACAGATCTTACTTGCGCTACACTGTTTATCACTGTCTACACTGCAAGTGAGGAGCAACGTGGCCTCGTTACTAATAGATCTATAATCAGGGCTTGATTTGAAGGCGGATGCGGGGGTGTGGGGGTTTGAGGGAGGGATTTCTTGTTGAAAAAAATGACAAAAAGCATCCCCTCTGTAAAACCACCATCCCCACTGTAAAACCACCATCCCCCCTGTAAAACCACCATCCCCGCTTACCATCCCCTTTACATTAATAATGTTGCTTATTATGTAAAACTTATCATGCAAATGAAATATTAAAATTCTCTTCGTATAATAATTTATGAACTATAAATTACGGCGATTAGCCAATCAGAACTCAATATTGTAATTAGCTGCGCACAAGCTCACGCCTCATGCAAGTTTGTGTCATTTTTTGTGCTGTTCAAAATGGCCAAGAGAACAGTTCAAGCGCAACTTTTGACATTCTTTAAAAAGAGGAGAACCGAAGGTATGATATTTTATTTGATTAGTGTTTAAAGACATTCCCCTGACATAACATTGTGTGTGTGTGAGTGAGGGAGGGATGTGTTCATCTTTACCGTCCACTGTTAGAGCTCTAGAGCTCAAAAATTGTCATTTTAATCTCATATATTAAAGCAATAAGCCTCAAGATTCCGTGATTTACAGTGCCTAGTTAGGCTCGATGTGGAGTGGAAAACCCCCTGTTGTTCTAACTGTAAACCATGGCTTCACAGGGCTTATTGCATTCATAGAATGGTTATTCCATAAAAAGTATTATTTTAATATTTATTTTATTGATAAAATAAGCAATATTAATGCATCGTGGTTCATCTTTGGGCGACCCGAGTTCGAGACCCGACTCGGGGGTCTTTTCTGATCATATATATTACAGTTTATCTCAACTGCTAACATGCAATTCATGAATCAATTCACGATTTTCTCACAACTCTAAACAATCTAAGAACTACACACCAACTTGTACAAACCTCAAACTGTCATGTCAAAATCAAATATTTTAGTCAAAATCATATTCTCTTTTGTCAGAATCAACCTTTGGCCTCAGATGACGCACAAAACCTACAAAGACACAGACTACTTCACTGCCTAGAGAACACTAGTGAGATCAATTCAAAACACTGTTACAAAAACCTCTTATTGGGAATCAGGAATTATTTACAGGCCAGTATCTTACAGTATACAACAATGTAAAAATGCAGAAAGTTCAGTATATAAACCATTACACCTATGGAAAGTCATCCTAATGATTTAAAAACAAGTGTGTGTGTCTTTGTCTGTGTGAGAGAGAGAGGGAGAGAGAGTCTGGTGTGTAGACATACAATACAACAGTCATATAAATTATTTCATGAATAATGGATATGTAGATTTTTATTCTACTCTATAAACCTCCCCAGATGAAAGCCAAGATTGTTTTGACAATTGCATGTTTAAATGCATGTGTTTTTGTTAAATAAAAATGTGCTTAAAAATTAGACAATTTTGCAGTCATTGTGTAAGGTTAGCTACAGGACCCCCCGCCCCACCAAAGAAATACTTGACCGCACCATCCCCCTTGAATTTTTTTTTTTTTTTACAATTCAACCACTGTGTATAATAGATAATAAACAACAGAAATTACACTGCATTGTGCAAATACAGCATATAATGATAATAAACTTGAATTAAACTAAACCTTTTAAGCAACTCGCACCTGTTTCCCCAACCCCTTGCACAGTGGAGCAATATAATATTAATATTTGGATATAAATATAAGTCTGTGCTTGTGCATCACTGTCGTGCTTCCGTGCTACACAAGCTCCACATTGTAAAGTTTGCAGGTTACAATCTTCTTCACAGGATTTAATATAAAATGAAATTAGAGAAGGAGGCGCCTCACAGCGCCCCAGAATAAATAGAGGGGATTTTCTAGGGAGTTTTTGAGAACACAGAGGACACTGAGGATGCAGTGAATGCTGATGTACTTGCTTACAATAACATAGAAATGTGTTTTGTATTGTGAGTATTGTTCTCCTTGAGCTCAATGGACTTTCATGTTTTGGATTACATTAAAACAATGTTTACTCTTTCTCATCCAAGTTTAAAGAGTCTCGACTTATTGGTAGTAGTTTGAGTGTAAAAAGAGTTGAAAAAGACTGAAACAGCTGAGAGGGAATACAACTCCACCCTGGATGTCGGGGCTCGGAGGGAGGCTCCCCCTCTGAGGGCTAGATATTTTCCGACACTGCCTTAGAGGACTTGGAGGTTGCACACTTTTTTCCACTGTCACTTGATGATTATGCGCCGTCTGGTGGTGACTGAGGTCATGTTGGGCATAAAATGTAACATTGACTCTGGGTATTCTGGTAAAGCTAGCGGCATCACGTTACGTACATATGACATCATGCGCCTTCGACTGGGAAACAGATTATACTTCCAGTTAGTAAAAAATCGCTAGTGTTCCATTTGAGATGATACTACCCTTCTAAAGTTCATACACCTGACGGTAGAGTACATAGTGCAAAGTGTATAGTACATAATTTCGGACACAACTTTAGTATTTACTCTCTGATGCGTTTTTTCGGAAAAGAAGTAATGTAATGAGTAAATGTACCCTGTGCCGCACACAGACCAATTAATCGATAATGAGATTTTCATAATCGATTATTATCAATTTTATCAATTAGTTTATGCAGCTCTACCGTAGTGTACCTGAATTTGTATGGATCTTAACAGGGTATGGGTGCAGTGAATGTTATGTGAATGTTGTGTTGGCTCACTAAATTTAACTCAAACTACAGATCCGTCAGTAATAGAGATTTCAGATCATTTAGATACCCAGAGGAGGGATGTGCACTCATATATCATTCCAATTAATTTTCCGTCTCCATGGGTGGGAGCCTGAATAATTCCATATTTGATTTTGGCTCAGCCTTGAGATTTAATTCACCCCCAATTCTTAAAAAGGCTCACACACTGATGTGTTTATGCAATTGTCCCTGCTAGTGCAGTTCTGAAGGGATGTATCCACCTCTTCCAACAGCCTGGATTAGTTTGAGTGTGTGAAAGCGACCACTAATACTTTGAATCAAAAGCCATTCAAGAGTGTGAGAAGGTGAATTCAAATGCTAGTGTTGCAGATTTGTTTTTTCTTTTATTGCTAAAATCTGAGTGCTGTGTTTAGTGTCCCACTTTCATCCCCCTCTAACATTTTTTTCATGTCAGTGAAGCTTTTGTGCATTTTTGACTTAATAATATCTGCATCAAAGATGCTATTAATAATGCCATCAACTGCTTTACTTACTTACTTACTCACTTACTAACTTACTTGCCTCATTTATTTCCCACAAAGACTTTAGTACCTCCCTATCCCATTACATTTTCCAGCCGGGAAGGCAGAAGTCTAAACTTTCTTTCTTAGAGACACTTAAAGCCAGTCACTGCATGTTTTCAAACTGCAAGTTATGCTACATTATAAGTCATTACTCCATAATCACTGTATTTGTTTAAAAAAATAAAATAAATTTAAAAAAAGATGTTCCGTATTAGTTTAAACCTAAAATGTAATGTAAAATGTGAATAACTTTCACATTGAACATATTTTCAGCAGTACTTCATACCTGCTAATTTCAGTTACTTTTAAATATAAATGATTTGTATGAAATGCCAATGTTTATTTGGAATTAGATTTTTTTTTAACATTTTAAAAATTTTTAATAAAAAAAAAAGTTTTAATAAAACCATCTTAAAATCTGGATATGTTTTATTATTATTTATGCTTGAAAGGGTTAAGATTTCGCTCCTATATGGATAACTTGCTCCACACAATCGGTCATCATGTCTGGGTCCACTACTCTTTTCTATCTATACTACATCTCTGGGGCCTGTGATTGAGTCTCATGGCTTCTCATATCACTGCTGTGTTGATGACACCCAGCTCTATTTGTCCTTCCAGCCTGATGATCCATACGTCTCAGCACGCATCTCTGCTTGCCTGTCTGACATCTCAAACTGGATGAGGGAACACCACCTCAAGCTCAACTTGGCAAAAACAGAGCTTCTCATCATCCCTGCCTTCCCCTCAATCAGCCACAACCTCACCGTACAGCTTGGCTCAACCACACTCAAGCCAACCAGGACAGCCAGAAACCTTGGGGTGACTCTTGATGACAACTTCGCCTTCACAGACCACATTTCAACAACTGCACGGTCCTGTAAGTTCATTCTATACAACATCAAGAAAATCAGACCCTATCTCACCGAACAGGCTACACAGCTATTAGTCCAGGCTCTTGTTATCTCAAAACTGGACTATTGCAACGCACTGCTCCTGGGCCTCCCAGCCAGCTTCATCAAACCCCTTCAGATGATTCAAAATGCAGCAGCACACCTCGTCTTCATCCAGCCCAAAAGAACACATGTCACAACCCTCTTCATCTCCCTCCACTGGCTTCCTGTAGCTGCCCGCATCAAATTCAAGGCCTTGATGTTCACGTACAAGACCCTGTCTGGAACATCACCTCCATACCTCAACACTCTCCTTGAGGTTTATGTTCCCTCACGTAATCTGCAATTGGTTAACGACCGACGCCTGGTAGTGCCTACTCAGCGCGGCACTAGGTCCCTTTCCAGAACCTTCAAACTGACTGTCCCTCAGTGGTGGAATGAACTTCCATCCTCAATCCGGACAGCAAAATCTGCCACTATTTTAAAAAAATGGCTAAAGACCCACCTCTTCTGTAAACACTTAACTAACCCCTAACTCCCCCCGATTTTATTAAAAAACAAAACAAAACTGCACTTACACTAGCTCTTACACCTCTACTCTGCACACTTTGCTTCTCTAGAACTCAGTTAAAAGTCTTGTATGGTAGCATTACTTGTATTTTTCTCCGCTTGATATATCGCTTTGCCTATAGAGCTCCAAGTTGCAACATCCCCACAAATGTATAGTTGCCTACGCTAACAAGAACACTAACAAGAGTCAATTCAACATTAGGCAGACAGGGTGTTAATTCAACATCTAAAATTGACAGTGTTCCTTTTTTTTAAACTTTATTTGAATTTGAGTGCTTTTTATTTTTCTTCCTAGATTTGCCATGTGATATTATTGGTAATGCAATGCAAGAGAGGAACAGAAAAAAGAGAGAAGCTGTTTAGAATCTTTTCACATAAATATTTTACATTAAACATTAAAGACAAAATGCTGGTAGCCTTTGAGATTCAAGGCATTTTACTTGTGCATAGAGTGTAAAAGAACGTGGACATACGAGTATTTTTTTCTAATGATATTCTTATATAAGACAATAATTCTTCCTTAAATAGAATTATTTGCTTCCTTAAATAATGGCAAAACACAACTTTTAGTATTATAACAGGAAAGACTGACGGTTTTATTGTTCTTGAGCCTATTTTAATGTTATATTTCTCCACTCATAATAATGTCTTGTCAGTCTGTGAGTAAATCTCTTTGCATGTGTACGCATTGGTATAAAATATTTGTCTTTTTCATGCCTGTTTAATGAGCTGTGATAAACACTCAACACATCAGCACCACATCAAACAATATACAGAAACAGGCTCATAAAATTAAGCATTAACCAATTTATTTTGAAGCACTTATTAATATAATTACTTAGATCACTCCATTGATCACTTTCAGTGAGGAAATAGACAATAAAATGAACCATGATCACTCATGGATACCATACATTAAAAATATCTCCTATTAATATCCATATTCATATTCATACCTATCATATTGATATCCATTGATTCAATGATGAAACCAGTACTTGCCCTCGTAATTGCATGAAATACATTTCTTATCATTACATGAATGTTGTTTTAGTTATTTAGAAGGTGAACATTGAACATTATTTATAGTTTCTACTTTTCCATTTTTTCCCCTCATCATTTTGAATCATTTAAAAAAGTCTGCTCCATTACCAATAATTGATCTAAAATATGATCATCAGCCAAACTAAAACTTTCTTCATCATAAACTGGCCCAACACCTCCACCATCATTATTATCATCAGTCAACCCCTTAACCCTCTGAAACTATTAGAATAGCAAGACCAATTCATTTTATTTTTGCTGTAGACTGGAGACATTTAGGCTTGAGATCAAAAGATGAATATGAGAAGAGAGTTTACAATTTCAGCCTTTATTTCCTCATATTTATATGTAGATGTGTTACACAAATAGAACATAGCACATTTTGTATCAGACCATCCACTTTGTAGGCGAGCAAAAATATTGTAATGTGACTGAAGTGTTACCCAGGTGTGTCCTGTTCGATTGATTGTTTAAACCATAAATAGTGCTGAACATCTTGTTGTTGGAAAGGATAAGCCAACATGAAGATGAGAGAGCTGTCTATGGGAGAAAACAAGCCATTTTGAAGCTGAGAAAAGAGGGAAAATCAATCAGAGGCATTGCACAAACATTAGGCATGGCCAATACAACAATTTCCTGAAAAAGAAAGAAACCACTGGTGAACTGAGCAACAGATGTCAGTGAGTCGCAGGCTTGATGTAGTTATTGCAAGCAATGGATATACAACCAAACATTAAGTGTTATTTACTTTAATTTACTTCAATACTTCTTTTGATCTCAAACCCAAATGTCTTTTGTGTATAGCACAAACAAATGATTTGGCCTTGCTGTTCCAAAAGTTTCGGAGAAGACTGTATTATCATGAAACTTCCATCATTACCATCAGTTGCCCCAAAAACATCATCAATTAGTCAAAACCTCCATCATCATCATCATTAGTCAGGCTGAAAACATAATCACTTTCTCTAAACCTCCTTCATCACTGATTGGCCCTAAAATTTTCATCATCAGCAGCAGAATTATTATCATCAGTGACTCCAGACCTCCATCATCAACAATTGCCTCAAAAACTCAAAAACATCAAAAGCAGTTGAGCTTAGAATATTTCAATTGCTCAAGACATATCACAGTTTCCACTTTGTTCTAGATTCTTGTTCTTGTTTTCTTTTCTTGTAAAATAAATAGAAAAAATAAACTCAGCATCAAAAGAAACTAATAATATTTTCAGACACTTCCTAAAAATGATCTGAAGATAAAATACACAAAACAACTTGGAAAAACAGTTCAAGGAGCTTTATTGTCCCAAGTTAACAAGAATCAACATGGATGAACTCCACCACAACAGGTTACGGACAGTTCTCAGTAATGGGTGTGACCACCATGACTTGCAATGCAGGACAAGCACCGCTGTCACATACTGTAAAGCAGGTTTTGGATGCGCTGTTGCGGTATTTGTGCCCATTCGTGCTGCAAGGCTTGTGCAAGCATCTGCCTGTTGATGGGTCTTGGTCGTCTGGCAGCAAGACGTCGTCCCAATTCATCCCAAATATGTTCAATCGGGTTCAAGTCAGGTGAATATGGCATCCATTGCATGACCTGCACATTGTGAGCCTCCAGGAACTGTCTAGTCAGATGAGCTGCATGAGGTCGTGCATTATCTTGCTGGAATATTGTGACGTCATTGTGCTCTTGCAAAAATGGCAAAAGATGTAGTCTGAGCATCTCATCAACATAACGTCTGGCAGTAAGAGTTCCATTGACAATGACCAACGGTGTCCTTAACGAGCTGTAATTCCTGCCCAGACCATTACACTTGCACCACCCCATCAGTTCCACTGATGTATGCAACATTGTCTGAATCGCTCACCTCATCTGCGGCACACTCTTTCCCGACCATCAACGGTATCAAGACAAAATCTGGACTCGTCAGAGAAAAGGACTTGTCCCCACTGAATGCGAGTCCACCTGGGGTGTTGCTGACACCACCTGAGTCTGTTGTGATGGTGAGTGGCACTGAGTATAGGGCCTCTGTATGGCCGTCTTGCCTGCAGCTGGTGAGTTGCCAGACGCCTACGTACAGTTGAACTGCTTATTCTGGGGTTGTTCCTTCCAGCAGTTTCTGCAGCAGTCTGGGTTGCATAACGGAAGTGGTCTCTGAGATGCTGCAACACTATCCACCTATCCTGTCGAGCAGTGGTTACATGTGGTCTCCCAGACCTTGGTCAAACTGTACCAGTTTGAGCATATTGTCTCACAAGATTGGATACTGCACCTTGACTACAGCCAAGTCTTTGTGCAACAACAGTCTGACTGACACCAGACTCCAGCATACCAATTGCCCGTAGGCGCTGTTCATTTGTCAACCTTGGCATCAATTTTCTTTCAATGGTTTTCACCTCAGAAATCATCAACAATTGTCACCAGAGTGAAATCTTTCAGGTGTCATTAAATGTTAGGACAGAAATCAGCCTTAAGCTCAAATAAGCTCACTCAATCAGACAGAGCTAATGAGGCGTGACCTGGCCAATTAAAGAGTCAACAAACTTACCTGGACCTCAGAGCAATCAAAACAACCAAAACATTAGCTTATTACCAATAACGTTATATTGAAATATGTCTTTTAAAACCTATTAGTTTCTTTTGATGCTCAGTATATATATGGTGTTTCTGTGTGGGTATTTGTCTAATGAGATATGAACATGTGGTAAGGTAATTTGTAATGCTACATCATATAGCATCAACCCAGATTTATGTTTTTACAAAACTTGTTTTTCACCATTTCCTCCTTCTCATATTTCATCTCCCTACTGTGTACCTTCTGTCAGTGGGATTCCTGAGCATAGAAAGAGCTCATTTTGCACACATATTACAGTAATTTTGCTATAAAATCTGAAAAACTTTTGTCTGACTGGATAGCAGAACAGAACATTGATAAGTAGTGAACAGAACAGGAAGGTTAAGTATAAATGGAACAATTAAAGAGGAATCTGTTAGGACTAAGAGTGATACTGTCAAATGCGGCCTTCTCTCTAGAGGTTTTCTATAGCTTTAATTGTGTTTTGTTATCTTCCCTTTCCACAGTCCATTAATCTTAAAGGGTGGACAAGCCATCATTACACATTTAACCCTGGTCTCTTCCTGTTTAAAGCTGATAGGACAGACCGTGACACCAGGGCTGCCGTCATCTGTCATGTAATTATTCAGTCCTCTAGTTTTCCATCCAGACATTGCAGTGGGAATGCAAAATTTGACCTTTCTGAAGTGAATCCTTCAGCTCAGGAGTCATGTCTTATATTATTAGCCTCTGAGTTGTCGTTAGATAAATTTCAACCTTTAAAATAAGTAAAGTTGGGGGAAGTGAAGTGTGTGTGTGTCCCTCAAGGGAATGTGATAGCAAGAATATCAGACTAGTACACTTTATTTTGAAATTTGAACAAGACTGCATCACACAAGGAATATACTCAAAGAATTAGGAAGCAGGAATAGAAAATAAACATAATTTTCTCTGATCATATTTGCATAATGCATAAGTGTTAATTCAGTATTAATTCAGCCAGTATCATGTGTTAGCTGTTCCATGACCATTATCATTGTTTTTTTAGGACTATCATCACAGAGTCCCCCCTCATGATGCTGTTCCCATAGTGACAATCGCAATGTGCTTTAGTTTGTTTTTCCATGTGCCGTTGTTTTGGTTTTGTGTCATACCTCCACGCCTTCATGTCATTGTTTTGTTACTCATTGTTTTCACCTGTTAGACCTACAGTTGAGGTCATAAGTTGGCATACACCTTGCAGAATCTGCAACATGTTATTTTTTTTTAAATTGCATTTTGTTGTTTATTTACTACTGTCCTGAATAAAACAGGATGATCTGAGTAAATTGTTATTATTTTGTCTTCTGAGAAACATATAAATATCTTATGTAGCTTCTGAAGGGCAGTACTAAATTAAATTAAAAAAAAAACATCTTTAAACAAAATAATAACTACACCAATCATCCTGTTCAAAAGTTTACATCCCCTGGCTCTTAATGTATTGTGTTGCCTTCTTGAGCATCAGTGAATCTTTGCACCTTTTGTAATAGTTGTTTGAGTCCTTCAGTTGTCCTCAGTGTGAAAAGATGGCTCTCAGTATAACAACTGGTGACAAGGGGTCAAATACAGTGGTGCTTGAAAGTTTGTTAACCCTTTAGTATTTTTTATATTTGTGCATAAATATTCCTAAAACATCATCCGATTTTTTTATACAAGTCCTAAAAGTAGATAAAGAGAACCCAATTAAACAAATGAGACAAAAATATTATACTTGGTTATTTATTTATTGAAGAAAATGATCCAATATTACATATCTGTGAGTGGCAAAAGTACGTATGTGAACCTTTACTTTCAGTATCTGGTGTGACCCCCTTGTGCAACAATAACTGCAACTAAACGTTTCCAGTAACTGTTGATCAGTCCTGCACATCAGCTTGAAGGAATTTTAACCCATTCCTCACTACAGAACAGATTCAACTCTGAGATATTGTTGGGTTTCCTCACATGAACTGTTAACTTCGGGTCCTTCCACAACATTTCTATTGGATTAAGGTCAGGACATTGAGTTGGCCATTCCAAAACATTAACTTAATTCTTCTTTAACCATCCTTTGAAGGAATAACTTGTGTGCTTAGGTTCATTGTCTTGCTGCATGACCAACTTTCTCATGAGATTTAGTTACACGGACAGTTGTCCTGACATTTTCCTTTAGAAATCGCTGTTATAATTCAAAATCCATTGTTCCATCAATGATGGCAAGCCATCCTGGCCCAGATGCAGCAAAACAGGCCCAAACCATGATACTACCACCACCATGTTTCACAAAAGGGATAAGGTTCTTATGCTGGAATGCAGTGTTCCCTATCAAAAGCTACTCTCGATGCTGCGCATCAAACGCTAATGGGAACATTCTTTGTTCGACCGGTTGCGAAGTATGTGTGTCAAACACGCCAAGAATTTGGCCTAAATAACCTCAGTGAGTTACGTCATTGATAACGTGCACCTGCAGGTTATAAATAGACGTGAAACAGGCATACCTCTAGGTTTCTTTGTCTTCGAGACCACTTTATGTGTGTGTGTGTGTGTGTTGTCTTGGTAAGTGTCGGTAAGTGGTAAATTATATCAGAAAATGGCTTGTGCCTCGGTCAGGCGATGCATCCCGCCGTGTGCACGAGTTATTCCGGATGATGATCCGCACGATTTTTGTTTAGAGTGCCATGGGGAAGACCATGCTATTGCTGCTCTGGAGGACACTGAGTGCATGCACTGTGAGCTATTTCCGCTCCGAGTGTTTTGCTCGAGGCTCGCTTTCTTCCGAAGCTCGGCATCCTCATTAAGATCATGGGGCTCGCGTGACGAGCTGGCTGAGAGAGAGTTTCCCCTTTCTCTCGTGCTTTCCCCAGATCGCGAAGCCCCCGCCTCCGCTGCTGAAGCGCGCGCCGGCGTTTCTTCAGAGCGAGACGAGGGTACGGCTTCTCTTGCCTCCGGAGATATGGAGACCGAGAGTGCCGCCTCAGAGCGCTCCTCGCACGATGCTAAGGCATTTGTGGAGCTACTCAAGGTAGTGACTAATGCAGTGGCCAGGCTTAAGTTAGACTGGCCACAGGAGCAAAAGAACCCTAGGCACTCCAAATTGGACGACAGATTTCTGTCGGGTGGCCAAGGGGAGAGAGTCCAACATCGATCACTCCCCTTTTTCCCAGATCTCCATGAGGAGTTATCTCGTTCATGGAGTAGGCCTTACTCCTCACGAATCTTTGTACCCACGACTTCATTTTATTCGACTATCATGGGTGCTAAGGCGCATGGATATGTGACGATGCCTCAGGTCGAAGAGACACTCGCGGGCTATCTCTCCCCTGGGAGCTCGTCATCGCTTAAGAAGCCAACCCTCCCCACCAAGCCTTGTAAAGTAACATTGTCTCTGGTGGGGAAGGCATCTCAGGCAGCAGGTCATTCTGTGGTTTACCTTTTGCATGCTCACTTTTCACGCTGCAGACCTGAGTTCGAATCCCGACCTCGAAAAAAAAAAACAAAAAAAAAACATCACTCTTCAAAAATTTGATGAGTTTCTTCACCGTCGTGCTCAGGTGTCAGGGCTGTCGGCCACCCAGCCCTGACCCAATCTGGTCTCTCTGCAGTGAGAGTCACAGAAGCAGAGTGTGGTGAGCTGTTTGCCCCCTCATAGGGACTGGGGAGAGGCTTGCCGACCTCAGCAGCCCAGTAAGAGGCTGGACCTCAGGACGGTCATTTCATCTGGGGAAAAGTCCTGAGGGTCAAGTCCTCGGGACCGTGGGGGTGTGCCCCTCCGGGGAGGAGTGCAAGAAGTTCCAACGGGAGTAGACGCTCCTTCCTGGTACCCTCAGGAGGCCAATGTACAATTTTCTCTGCCACTGGTGTTTCGGGGAACAACGGCCTCCAGCCAAACGTTAGGTGTTCGGTTGCCTCCTGCCATGCTTCAGGACACCAGACACCTAACACCTCCCCATCTAAGCAAAGTGTCAAAACTAGTGCCCCTCTCAGAGAAACTGGCAGCCTGGAAGCTACTGCCAAGTATCTCTCCATGGGTAGAAAGAACTGTAGGGAAAGGCTATAGGATTCCGTTTGCATATCGGCCTCCCCATTTCAACGGCGTGGTCTCCACTTCCGTGAAACCGGAACAAGCCCATTTTTTGACATAGGAATTGCAAGCTCTGCTGGACAAAGGGGCCATAGAACATGTTCCCCTACCAGACAGAAAGTCAGGCTATTACAGCCGGTATTTTTTTGGTACCCAAAAAAGATGGGAGGTTGCGTCCAATTTTAGATCTTTGTGGGTTGAACCGCTACCTCAGAACATACAAGTTCAAGAGCTTGACGATCAAGATGATTGTGTCTCAGATCCAGCCAGGGACTGGTTTGTCACAATCGATCTCAAGGACGTGTATTTTCATATAGAAATCTTGCCACAACACAGGAAGTTCCTGAGGTTCGCTTTCGGGGGCGAAGCTTACCAGTATAGGGTTCTTCCATTCGGCCTAGCTCTGTCACCTCGCACATACACGAAATGCATGGATGCAGCACTGGCTCCTCTGTGACTCCAGGGCATCCACCTTTTAAATTACATAGACGACTGGCTGATTCTGGCTCTGTCTCAAGAGCTGGCACTTCGACATCGGGATGTCGTCCTAGCTCATCTCGAATCTCTGGGGTTGAGACTCAATGCCAAGAAAAGCGTTCTCTCTCCTGCTCAGAGGACAACGTACAGGGGCTTCGTACCCTTTCAATGTGGTCAGTGTTGTCATTGCAAGATGCTAACAACAGACGCTTCCCTCACGGGTTGGGGTGTGGTCTTGGGTGGCCGTCCAGCCCAAGGGATCTGGAGAGGTCATCTTCTCGACTGGCACATCAATTGCCTCGAAATGATGGCTCTATTTCGGGCCCTGAAATACTTCCTCCAGCAGTTAAGAGGCTACCATGTCCTTGTGTGGGTGGACAATATGGCAGTAGTCTCTTACATAAATCACCAGGGCAGACTGCGTTTACGCCGCCTGAACAGGCTAGCGCAGCAGGTCCTGCTGTGGGCACAGGATAAGTTCCTGTCCCTCAGGGTGATTTACATCCCTGGGTATATGAATGTGGCAGCAGACTTGCTGTCCAGACAGGCTGTGACACTCGGGGAATGGAAACTCCACCCCAAAGTGGTCAGTCAAATCTTGGGAAGATTTTACAAAGCAGAGGTGGACCTCTTTGCTTCACAGGAGATGGCACAATGTCCCCTCTTCTTCTCTCTGACTCCTCCAGCTCCCCTGGGTCTGGATGCCATGGCTCATACATGGCCCAGATGGAGTCTTTATGCGTTTCCCCCAATCACTCTGCTCCCGGGAGTCCTGGCCAATGTCCGTCAACAGGGGTTTCTCCTCTTATTGATAGCGCCCCGTTGGCCGACCAAAGTATGGTTCTCGGATCTAATATCTCTCCTCTATGGCTCGCTGTGGGCGATTCCAGTCAGGAAAGATCTCCTATCTCAGGCACAGGGGACAATATTTCATCCCCGGCCCGAGCTCTGGAACCTTCATGTCTGGCCCCTGAGGGGGACCAGCTAAGGGATGCTGGGTTCCCTGCTGACATAGTAGAGACCATTCTAAGTGCCAGGGCCCCCTCCACTAGAAGAAGTTATGCCTTCAAATGGCACATTTTTGAAAATTGGTGTATGGTGCACCACGTAGACCCAGTTCACTGCCAAGTGGTTTCAGTGCTGGAGTTCCTGTAAGGGAAATTATCCTCAGGCACATGTCCTGGTACTCTCAGAGTCTATGTGGCCGGCATTTCGGCTTGCCATGCTCTGATTGAGGGGGTTTCTGTGGGAAAGCACGCTTCATTCGTGGAGCCAAGCGGTTGAGACCGTCCACGAGAGCTACAGTCCCTTCATGGGATTTAGCTATAGTGCTCGAGGGTCTGGTCGGCACCCCTTTCGAACCACTAGAGTCAGCACCTGCCAGGTTTCTGACCCTAAGGATGGTTTTTCTAATGGTTATTACTTCTCTGAAAAGAATTGGGGATTTGCAGGCTCTGTCAGTCACGCGGCCCTGCCTAGACTTTGCCCCTGGGCTGGTCAAAGCTATCTTGCATCCTAAATCATAATTACCTCCCGAAAGTTCCATTCTCGACCATGCATCGGGTCGTTCTTGAAGCCTTCTGTCCTCCGCCTTTCACGACTACGGAGCAGGAAAGACTTCACTTACTGTGTCCAGTACGTACTCTTCAGATTTATGTCCACCACACCAGCCAGTGGTGTAAGTCGGAGCAGCTCTTCATATGCTATGGAGGCCGCAATCGGGGGGGCGGCTGCCACTAAACATACGGTGTCTCATTGGGTGAGGGATGCCATTGCCCTAGCCTATGAGGCGCGTGGTCAAGCTTCGCCACTAGGAGTTAGGGCTCATTCAACCAGGGGGGTTGCATCTTCTATGGCTTTGGCAAAAGGTGTCCCCCTCCAGCAAGTGTGTGATGCGGCAGGTTGGTCCTCTCCACACACATTTGTCAGATTCTATAATTTGGATGTCCATGCTACTCCAGGCTCGCATGTCCTTGAGTCAACATCCCTTAGGCATGTCTGAGACCTCTTCAATATTTGTCTGCACACACTACACAACCTTGGGGGCTCAGACACTTCCAGTGCAGCGGTGTTGGTATTCTCGTTCCCATTAGTGTTTGATGCGCAGCATCGAGAGTAGCTTTTGATAGGGAACGTCTTGGGTTACTTGACTGTAACCCTGTTAACTGAAAAAGCGGGAACGAGATGCTGCGCCTCAATGCCGCACTGCAGACGTGTCTGGCGTCTCTCAGACAAAGTGTAACCTGGAGGTATGCCTGTTTCACATCTATTTATAACGTGCAGGTGCACGTTATCAATGACGTAACTCACTGAGGTTATTTAGGCTAAATTCTTGGCGTGTTTGACACACATACTTCACAACCGGTTGAACAAAGAATGTTCCCATTAGCGTTTGATGCGCAGCATCTCGTTCCCGCTTTTTCAGGGAACAGGGTTACAGTCAAGTAACCCGAGATGGTTTCCTTTCTCCAAACATAATGCTTCTCATTTAAACCAAAAATTCTATTTTGGTCTCATCCATCCACAAAACATTTTTCCAATAGGCTTCCGGCTTGCCCACGTGATCTTTAGCAAACTACAGAAAATTTTGCCTTGCATGAATAGACATTGTCTTATGAAATCTTTCTCTTTTCACCTCTGTTTTCAAAAGGTAAATCACAGATCAGAGTTATTCATGGTACATCAATTAAAAAAGAGGAAATACTTGACAGAATTTTTACTGTTTTCTTTATTCCAGATGTATATTCCTGTTTTGAACCCTTGCTTTAGAAGTGTACACAAATTACTTAGACTTACTGTTGACCTTTGAGATGTGCTTTGAGACATTTCTGCTTATAATGATTTAAAGTCGGGCAAGGAGGAAGAATGCAGAGGCAAGCTTGATCCAACTCAGTCTCGTGTTTTATTTTCCTTTTTTACTATTTCTCTCGTGTTTCGGAACTTTAATTTCTTGCATATTAGACACACACATACACACACATGTAGCTCTGTTCTGGTGTCTCTCATTCTCTCTCAAGGCAAGCGTCTCTCATTCTTTTATCTTCTTCCCCTCACTGCAACACAGAACAATCATTAGTTTCATTTCCTACAGGTGTGTAATCCTTACCACTCGCTTTCTCCAACTCCGCCCTCCATTCACAAACCGTCCATGCCCCGACTCCACATACCCCCACCTCCCAACTCAGACTGGGGAGCCATCCGGCCTGCCATCGACTCCCCCCCCCCTCCCCTTTTGCAGAGAGAGGAAGTCCGCCACAGCCATCTGCGCCCCTGGTCTGTGGATCACCTCGAACTTAAATGGCTGGAGTGCCAGATACCAATGAGTGATCCGCGCATTGGCATCCTTCATGTGGTGGAGCCACTGGAACGGGGTGTGGTCCGAACAGAGGGTGAAGACCCATCCCAGCAGATAGTATCGGAAGGTGAGGACTGCCCATTTGATCGCAGGCACTCCTTCTCGATCATGCTGTACTTCGTCTCCTGTACAGGGAGCTTGCGGCTGATGTACAGTACGGGGTGTTCCACTCCCTCCACCAGCTGGGACAACATGGCCCCCAACCCCTTGTCTGATCCATCTGTAAAATAAAAGTGAGAGAAGTCAAGAGAATGTAGGAGTGGTCCGCCACACAGTGAAGAATGCGGTACATCCCAGCTCGATGAGGGGTGGCATGCGGCAAGTCAGGGAGCTGGACCACTGCTCCCACCTGGAAATGCCCTGGCTCCCCGCAACGCCAGCATGTCGACCCAGGCATCACTCCTGCACCTGCGGCCGTGGATTCACCCAAAATTCACCCGGAACAGGGGAGACAGGAATGGGGGAGGGTGGGGGGAATGGGTACGGGGCATGGGTTGAGGGGGAATAGGCCCCCGTCTTTGGGATGTACAGACAGGGAAGGGATGAGGAGAGACACGAGGGCAAGAGAGAGAGAGAGAGAGGGGAAGAAGGGTGGGGCTCGCCTGCCCCCGGATACGCCGCCAGGTGATCCTCTGCCAGCTAAACCACCTCATTCAGCGACGCGGGACGATGGCACTGGACCCACTCCGGAGTTCCTTCCAGAAGCCATGTGATGAACTGCTCCAGCACCACCAGGTGGATCATCTCCTCTGCTTTGCGTCCCACCTCTGGGAGGTGTCCCGGAGCTTCTGGGCAAAGGCAAGCACTGACTGTGCTGTTCTGGGGTTCGGCTGACCCGTTGCAAAATTGCCCCTTTCAGGTCCGGGTATTCCAGCATGCTGGCAATGGGCAGCTGTTGGGCCGTGAGCTGGGCCTCGCCAGACAGGAGCAGCACCAGGCAGGCCACCCACCTACCCTCGGGCCAGCCTCACGCCATCGCGGAGCACTCATACAGCTCCAAGAAAGCCTCTGGGTCATCCTGCGGTCCCACCTTGGTGAGAGGGATGTGGGGCGGAGGTACGGGAGCAGCTGCCGGAACCCCAGCCTGCTACACCAGGCCCTGGAGCACCCGCCAGTCCTCGGCCTGGGCGTCAAGGAGATCATTAATTCGCTGCTCCTGGTCTCAGCTCAGCTGTAGGAGGGCCTGGTGTTGGGTCTGGTGGAAGTTGGCCAGGGATGTGATGAGCTCGGCCAGTGGTGAGTTTTCCATGGTGGCGTTTTCCTCTCAGTCCCAGGTTTCGGCACCAGTGCAATGATTTAAATTCGGGCAAGGAGAAAGAATGCGGAGGCAGGCTTGATCCAACTCAGTCTCATGTTTTATTTTCCTTTTTCTCTCGTGCTTCAGTGCTTTAATTTCTTGCATATAGACACACACACACACACGCAGCTCTGTGCCGGTGTGTCTCTCTCTCTCTCTCTCTCGAGACGTGTGTCTCTCATTCTTTAATCTTCTTCCCCTCACTGCAACACAGAACAATCATTAGTTTCATTTCCTACAGGTGTGCAATCCTTACCACTCGTTTTCTCCAACTCCGCCCTCCATGCACAAACCAGCGCTTGTCTATGCCCACACCTCCACACTGCTACATTCATGCCATTAAGTAATTTCACCCATTTCTTTTGGGTCTCATTCTGGTGGGTAATTGTGAATGCTGTCTTCTATTCAGGAATGCTTGAGCTGAAAAAAAAGTCAAAACAGTTTAGCTTCAGCAGCATTTTCCATGCTTTTCTGTTTAGATTAACACATTTTTTCCCATTGAATGTTCAACAGACACCATTTATTTTATTCATTATATCAGAGTTTGCTGTATGTTTATGACTTGGATAGAACAGCAGGCTTGTGGGGAAGTTATTGGGAGTTTAGTATGACTTGTACGACCTCTTAGTGATGGTTAAGTACAGTAAATGAAGTAATTCTGAAACATATGGCTGGAGCTAAACTGCTCCATTCTTAGCCTTGCTTCTCTGAAAGTAAATGGTATGTCAGTTTATGTCAGCTTCTCTACAGTCGCGAAGTTTTAAAATTCTCTCTCTCTCTTTCTCTCTCTCTCTCTCTGTCTTATGGGACAGTGCTTCTTGTAAAAGCAGTCAGAGACATCATTCTGCATTTGCATGGCCAGGAAACAGAAATAAAAGACACACTTAGACATTGCAGAAAGAGATTTGTCAGTCATCAATTCTGATCAGAGAAACCAAAGCTACTTTTTTTTTTTTTTTTTTTTTGACAAATACAATGTGAAAGAAGCAAGGATTTCAAGTATGCAGAAAAAAATCAGCAATTACAGGCACCATGGAGAGGAGTTAAGAATGTGCTTTGTGCCCTTTGATGGTAGCTGCATATGCAGTAACATGGGAAACTTATTTCTCAGTGGATAGGTGGTTAAAGACTAAGATAATACTTGCATTAATATCTTTATCATACAAACTATGCAGTCATAAAGAGGCTTTACCATTAAGCTCACATACTGAATATTTAATTTATCAATTTGAATAATACTGTGACATTTTATTGGGTTGGGTCGGGAATGAGGAGATGAGATGAGAGGCAGGCCTGGGACAACTCAAATAGATACTTTCTTTATCTCTTTTCTTTAATTTTCTTTCTTTGTCTCTGCCTTCTCAGACATCTGGTTGCAGCTGTTGATAGCTTCCTTTTTTTGCCCCGTCCAGGTAGTGTAACCACTGTTCCCTTAAATTTGAATTTGCGAACTATGCTTCCAACGATGTCTCTAGGAACATTCAGTGCCTTCACTATCTTTTTGTATCCTGTTCCGTGTTTGTGAAGGGCGATGATCTCTTCTTTAACTTTTTGGACCATTCTTTTGACTTTGTGGACACATAAATTGTGACATAATGCAAATGAAAATGTAAATCGTGTATTACTGTTTGCTTTTTCATTTACACAAACGTACAGTGTCTGCCAAATTTCAACTGGAAACACAGGCAGTTCAAGGCAATAGACTGCAATAAGACACATATATTTAAGAAGAGACGAGACTTTATTAAACTATTCTATGACACAGAAACTAATCTAACACAAACACACACACACACACACACACACGCATGCACGCACACACACACACACACACACACACACACACACACACACACACACACACAAACAGCGGTGAAAATGGCTTTCAACAGAGTGAATGAAGTTCCGAGTTTCTAGCGCTGTATGCTATTTCACAGACCATGACCTGAATGAACCATCAAATTTTTTATTTACTTTTGATTCTTTTAGAAGAGCTTTAAACTTTAATGTTATATGCATCAGTTTAGCTAGAATCTGGAGGTATTGCACTTGCCTTTTTAATTGTTGTTCCAAATGGGGATTCCCTCGTTACATTGTTGTGTAGAAGGGATTCCTGTGATGGTTATTCATCAGTGGTCTAGTCACTTTTGAGTGGCGTCTTGGAAGACCAATCGGAATGATGAATGGAATGGAGTCTCGTAGTCTTGTGATGAGTTGGGCAGTGGTTCTAGGCTGAGGCCCCAAGCACATGTGATCTCCCCAAAGATGTTGATTGGGGAAAACTCTCTGATGGCTCTGGAGACTCTCTGCCGACTCTGTCCTTCATCCATTTGTTGTTCTGTTCCTTGTTCCTCTCTCTTTGGTGTCATTGGATTTTAACCCTTTCTGGCTAGTCCAACACCAGAATGTTTCCTCCAATCAAACATTGTCTTAGGATGAGGTGTAAGCCATATTCTTTGCCTATGATGTTAATCAGTCAATTGTCTGTGCAGATGGATGGTTCCACACTTTTCATGATGTGTGGAACAAACTTGTCCCAAATAGTAACATATACATATAATGACATTCTACCTGAATTTCTCTCATTCTTCAGGAAATCACTCAAGGAGCACACACATACCACACAATGCATATGTTGGCTGTTGTTAAATACTCAGCCACAATAATCATACTAGTAATACTATACTAATGCTAAATAAGTTAAACAATTAGTGGCAACTTAGTGGTTATAAGCATGAAGGTTACAGGATAGCACATGGAAGAAAATAGATGGTTATAGTTGTTTTATTACTCTTGTAGTCCTTGCCTCTGTAGTCTGTCTGGAGTGCTCTGGTTTAAGATATGTAAATTTTAAAGAGCACAGGGAAAACTTTGTGTTCCTGGCTGAGGGAGCAAAAGGACTTATTCCAAGGGGGGTTCCCCCCCTTTCCTCCTGAAGTTATCAACTTTACTGGTGATGGTTCTTGGATTTTATCTGTTGGGTGAGCCATCTGGTCTTGGTCCAAAGGCCTAAATCACTGGATTTGACAGATGTTTCTGCGGTTGTGAGGGTTCAGCCCTGGGTCAGGGATGTATTTAACACTTGCCCTATTGTTTCAAGATAGCTGGGACCCATTTTTGTTAAATAAAGTCCTGTTTCTATGCAATACATGCTGGTTATACCACATAATACATCGGTGAAGTGAAAAGTTGTCATTGAAACTTCCATTAATCTAATTCTTGCTTGCTAGTTTTATGGGCAATTTGTTACAGTTAAAATTACATCTCAACAAAAACTTGATTCTTTATTTATGGCTGTTTACCACCCCAAGGCGCTCAAAAATGCGGTTGACCATGAGTGACATCACTTCCAAATACAAACACACCCCATAATATACTCCCATTGGTTTCCCCAAATTCAACTGAAAATGCAACTTATAATGACTTCTCCAGTCTCAAAATTATTCAACCCCCTAAATAGAATCCCTCATAACTGCACAAATATGCAAAACAGGTGTTTTTTCAAGCACACCTGATGCGACTAATCAAAGCCTTCATTAGTTGCATCAGGTGTGCTTGAGCAGGTACACATGAAATACCTGGACGGGGCAGAAAAAGAAAGCTATCAATGGCTGCAACCAGATTTCTGAGAAGGCAGGTTGTGAAAAAGCCTCAAGTGACTGCAAAAGACCTGCAGCAAGGTTTCAGGTTTCAATGAGCACAGTATGGCACGTACTAAATGCTGTAGGTATCCATGCCAGAACTCCAAGATGTACACCACTACTAACCCAAAAGCACAAGAAATGTCAGCTCAAAATCAAATAAATAAGCAACAGAAGTTTGTGGATTCTTTGGGAACTTTTTGGCATGATGGATCAGCAGGATATCTGCAAAAAGAAGAATGAAGAAAGAACACACTGTCCACAGTCAAGCATGGTGGTGGCTTGGTGATGCTCTGGGGCTGCTTTGTATCCTCTGGCACTGGAATTCTGCAACGTGTGGAAGGCAAGATGGATGCATTGAAGTATCAGGAAATCCTAGGAGAAATCCTGGAAGATTCTACAGGGCCATCATAGTCACCTGACTTGAACCCCATAGAAAATCTCTGGTGGGATTTGAAGAAGGCACACAAACCCAGGAATATTACTTAACTGGAGGCCATTG
Source organism: Cranoglanis bouderius (assembly GCA_023630585.1). NCBI lineage: Eukaryota > Metazoa > Chordata > Actinopteri > Siluriformes > Cranoglanididae > Cranoglanis > Cranoglanis bouderius. The sequence goes on from CM042566.1 coordinate 11,506,247, forward strand.
CTCATGAGGCATGGACTAAGATTCCTCAAGAATGCTGCCAGAAGCTGGTGTCTGGCTATTCATCTCATTTTCAGCAGGTCATAACAGGAAAAGGGTGCTCTACTAAGTACTAAATATGCTTGCCATGAAGGGGTTGAATAATTTTGAAACTGGTCATTATAAGTTGCACTTTCAGTTTAATTTGGGGAAAGCACTTGAAGCATTTGTTGTGTTGAGCTACAGTGGGTATAGAAAAGAATCACCCCTTTTAAAATAATCACATTTTGTTGCTTTTTAGCCTGAAATGAAGACAGACAGACAGTTTTTGTTTCATACTGCTATATTTACTCAGTGCAACGTATAACATCCAAGTGAAAGATATAACACCAACATGTTAGAAAAAAATAATAAAATAAAAAAAACAGAATCGCTGAGTTGGAAAAAGGATCACCCCCCTCCTAAAAATGACTTGTAAACTCAATAAGGTGTAGCTAATCACCTTCTCAATGGCACACAAAGCCATTTGACTTCCAACTGTGATCAGCTGTGGTCATTTTGATTAGCTCAGCATGAAAAGAGCTTTCCTGGAGCATTTTTCAGTCCTTGGTAGGAAACAAACAATCTGAAACTGAAACTGAAGCAAACAATCAACTATGGGTGGCAAGGCACTGTCAAAACATGTGGACAGGCACAAGTCAGGAAATGGATACAAAAAATTTTCTAGGCTTTATCAATGCCTAGAAGCACAGTGAAGTCTATTATTAAGAAGTGGAAGGTATTTGGTACAACACAGACCCTCCCTGGAACAGGACGTCCCTCCAAACTGGATGAAAGAGCCAGGAGGAACCTGTTCAGAGAGACTGCCAAGAGGCCTACAGCAACTCTGAAGCAATTGCAGGAATTTATGACAAAGAGTGGTCATTGTGTGCATGTGACAACAATGTCACAAATTCTCCACAAATGTGGCTTGTATGGGAGGGTTGCAAGAAAAAAGCCACCCAAGACTGAGCTTTGCCAAAACGAACCTTGAAGATTCTGAGGCCACATAGAAAAAGGTGACAGGCAGAAATCCAATACAGCTCACCATCCAAATAACACCATTCCTACAGTAAAGCATGGAGGTGGTAATATTCTGTTATGGTGGTATTTCTCTGCAGCAGGGACTAGAGCTCTTGTCAGGATAGAAGGAAAATTGATGGGGCAAAATACTGTCAAATTCTTGAGGAAAATCTCCTGCCCTCTGCCAGAAAGTTGTCAATGGGAAGAAGGTTTGCCTTCCAACATGACAATGACCCAAAGCACACAGCAAAACTGACCACACAGTGGTTGAAGGAGAAAAAGGTGAATGTCCTTGCATGGCCTAGTAAGAGCCCAGACTTAAACCCCACTGAAAATCTGTGGAATGACTTGAAGACTGCAGTCCACAGTCACCATCATATTTAACTAAATTTGAGAAGTTCTTCAAAGAAGAGTGGGCAAATATTGCAAAGTCTAGATGTGCAAAGTTAGTAGAGACATATCCCAACAGACAAAAGGCTGTAATTTAAAAAAAAAAAAATTAAGGCAAATTAAAGCAAGGGGGAGATCCTTTTTCCAACTCAGTGATTCTGTTTTTTTTATTTTTTTATTTATTTTCCTGACATGTTGGTGTTATATCTTTCACTTGGATGTTATAAGTTGCACTGAGTAAATACAGCTGAATAAAACAAAAACTGTGTCCATCTTAATTTCAGACTGAAAAGCAACAAAATATGATTATTTTAAGGGGGGGTGATTATTTTCTATACCCACTGAGTCTGTACATTTTGACAATAAACCTGATTTCCAATGGGGGTTGAATAATTTTGATTGCAACTATATATATCATTGACATGATTGTGCATTTCACTTTGTCTCATATGAAGTTGTCAGATTTGTAAAATTAAGGAGATAATGGCATGGGAAATAAGTGGAAAGTACAATTTACCTACAAACAATGGTCTAACATGGCAATTCACAGACCAATTATTAAAAAATACTAGAGCAAAATTTTTCTTGTTGAGTATTTGAACATATGAGTGTTTATACATATGCATATACATATTAATAGTATTACATATGTATATCATATGCAGTTGTGAAATTTGTGAGATGCAATAATCAGGAGATAATTGTATTGGAAATAACCAGACAGAGTGAAATTCAACCTTTTGAAATAAAACAGTTAATAAGAGAAAGAAGTGTTGCTCAAGATGATTACTGTACTCCAAGTTATTAAAGATTCTGCCTGTTTCTGTGGCTACTAAACACATGCATTGTTCTTCAAATATATTTGAATCACACTGTGCATTGTGTATCTTAAAAATAAAAAATAACATCATAAACAAAAAAAAAAAACTTCAAACGTTTGTAACATCTGAATTTATCAAACTGATTTCTGAATCAGCCTGGGTTTAGCAATGAAATTTCTCTGTCTCCTTGAGCTGTAAATCCCTATCTGTTTAATGACCACTCTGGCCCCAGTTTGACCAGATACCTTTGGAATGCTAACGACCAACCTTCCACCCTTCGTACACACACATACACACACACACACACACACACAAGCTACCTACACGCGCACACACACACACAAGCTTACCTTACACACAAAATGGAAAAATCTCTCTCGAATGTAACATGTAATTATATGTAATTATTCGATGCCTAAATAGGGTGATGTTATCTTGTTTACATATATTGTGCATTTATGTGACCTAACCTTAATTATTTTAGATAGTCTTAACTTAGGATATTATTTTAAATGTCTGTAACCATGTTTTACTTACAAGTCCATCTAATTTGGTATGTGGTTAATCGTCTTGCGATACCCTGATTGATTATGCATATCATATTGCAATGGGATACATTATTTCATGCTTTCTCTCAATTTCATATATAATAGAGTATAAACCGGGTCCTCCCTGGACATGCAAATTTGGGTCTCATAACAGACAAGGAGCGTTCATCCCGCCAACAAATCCAACTTCCTGATTGGCCCATAGCCCAAAGAGGCGTGTGTGTTGGTGTTGTCTTTAAAACAACACCACGCTTTGAAACTCTCTTCAGTCTCTTCACTCTTCAGTCAGTCTTCAGTCACTCTTCTTCACTTCAACTTCACTTCTACGCTCCTTCCGGTTTCTCTCCCCCGGGGCTACTTGCCCCGGGAAGAGGAAGCCAGGATCTCTCTCTCCCGGACAAAGGATGCAACCGCCTCATGGCCCACGCCTTTTTCAAACGGCACGACAAACCAGCGAACTCTACATGACCTCGCACGAACTTTCAAACCGAACCCATGCAAGTATAGTTAATGGATCTATATCTGCATTTAAGATTGTACCCCTGTTTACAGGAGATTTAAGTTCGTTGCTGGTTTTGAAAAAGGCTAATTAGTTGTGTTTTTGTCTGCCATTCCCTTTTATTTCATTACTTTCTCTCTATACCTTTTCTTTCCTTGTATATAGATGTACATATGTATGTTTTGCTTAGAGTTAGTCGTGTGTATCCATAGTTACACCTATTTATTAAAATCTATTATGCCACGCTTGATTTGTCTCTGTTTGGTCATGTGATAGAGTCATTAAATGCTGCGATCTCGCTTACCCGCTCTAATCTTTAATAACAACTTCGTTGGTTAATCCTTCTTGGCCAGAAGGATAAACTCCCTCTTTAGAGTTCATAATTCCAAACTAGACTACAGCTAACCCTAAAAGCTGGTCTAGACCACATACATAGTCATAATTAATTATAATCCATTGTAGTTAATTATCTATATGTATATGTGCACATGCACAAATTCCCTTTCATGGCTGATGTATATTTATAACTGGTCACAACACGCGTTGATTAGATATATAGATATATTTCACGTATATCTATTCATATAGACATATTTCATGAGCAAATCAGCATATGAACCTGGAATCACTGACAGTTGCACAGGTATTCTGAATTCTACATTTTATAGTTAACATCAGCGCTTTCAGGTTTTGGAAAGAAAAAAAAAAAAGGCTGAACTTTTTTGCAGATTAAATGGGCCTGCAACAAAGTGTCAAATCTAACACTTTATAAATCATATTAATGGTAATTATAATTGGACAGTGATTTAAAATAATGTTTTCTCTCCTGCACTGGTCAGCACAGATACCTTCACATAGTTTGAGCAGCTAGTCTACAGTGAAAACAGAAGAAAACCATTTATTTGCTCCCCCTAATAAAAGTGCTCCACTTGCTCCATTGCTCATGCATCTATAATTTAAGCACTTCTTCACATTCCTATTAGATATCAGTTTAACCACTTAATTTTAGTATTTATGCTGTTACCATGGAGCCATCCTGTTCATCAACAAACCCTGCTATCACAACATGAAAAAAGGTTAATCTTTCCCTAACACCCGTATGCATAGTTAGCTAGCTGTTATCCTACTAATTTAGCATAATTTTGTGGGTTTGACAAGAAGGACCCGAATCAACACTACTTGATGTGTACAACTCAAATTTAAAAACAATTAAAATAGTATAAATTAATTGAAAGGAATAGAAAAGGGGGTTGCCCTTTTACAACAGTGTTTTTTCCCTTTGTTTCAATGGGGGAATGACATCCTGTTGCATTCCCCCTCAAATCAAGACCTGCATATTGCTATGTGAATGAATTATAGTGTCATGCATTTATCCCTGGCAGTTATGCCTAGTTCTCTCTATGCCTGGCCTTGTTTTGCTTTGCTTATATTTGCTTGTTTAGTTTTGTGCTTAGTATCCTGAGTGCTCTAGAAGTCAGTGTGTTAGTGATAGCATCTATCATCTAGGCCTAGTTATTCCAGGTCTGTCTGGTTTTTAGGCTCTTTCTCTACATGTCTTAATTTACCTTGTGTTGTGTCTATTAGATATTCTAATCTGTGAGATACTGTATGCTGTAACAACAATTAAAAAAGGAAAAAATGTCCTTCATAGATAAGCTGAAGGCTCAGAATCCATGCCTAAAGCCATTGCTAAATATATTCTCTTATACTCACTGGTCCTCTTCTCACTGATCACCCTCCATCAACAGCAATGATTAGAGCCAGAAAGAGGGATTTACTTGACAATTCCCATCATCTTGTTTGGTCTAATCTCTAGGGCTCAGGGATTGATGTGTCATGTCCGTTTCTCATATCTGAGTAACATGTCTTCTTTCCCGACATGACTCATCCATCAGTCATCAATTCAGCTCCGACATTAATTAATCACTCACAGGTGACAAGGAGTGATGAACCAAGCTCTTGAGGTCATTACTGGAAAAGCATAGATGTGTGTGTGTGTGTGTGTGTGTGTGTGTGTGTGTGTGTGTGTGTGTGTTTCTTTGGGCATGGGCACTCTGACCGTTCTGCCACTACACAGCCCCATATGCAGCAAGCTGCGATGCACTGTGTGTTCTGACACCTTTCTATCATAGCTAACATTAACTTTTCCAGCAATTTGTGCTACAGTAGCTCTTCTGTGTGATCAGATCAGATGGGATAGCCTTTGCTCCCCACATGTGTCAATGAGTCTTGACCCTATCACTGGTTCACCGGTTGTCCTACCTTGGACCACTTTTGGTAGGTACTATCCACTGCACTGCATGCCTCTACATATTGCAGGAAATTTCTCCACTTCTCTACCTACATTGACCCAGCTAGCTCACTGATTCAAACATAAAATTAATCAATAAAACTCTATATCAAATTCAAACCAAATGAAAGGCCAAACTCATGAAGACTGAATTCAGAAGAGGTAGGTTTATTAGCAGTCAGCATGACCACAAACAAACCAGCTGGTACCAGGGATACACACTGCCATAAAATGGCAGAGTGCACCGAGGTCCTCACTGGCTACAGGATCTTTATATACATTTCATGCAAGCTTCATAGAAAACTCTCCAGATAAACTGTTGACCAATCACACACAGTTCCACGTACTCCAGTTACGCAAGTTTCCATTATCTCCAGGAGACCTTAGGTTTTCATCGCACTCAGCATTTCCCCGAACTTTCCATTATTTCACAACTCTGTCTGTTGCCCCATCTCATTTGTGTCCATCTCTGCTTCGCAATTCATCTTTTGCACCATTCTACTGAGACGTTTATAACTTATCCCTATTCTTTCTTTTCTTGTCTGCTTCTATGTCTGTCATCCTCCTGGGCCTATATAGTTGTTTTATTGACTGCCTAACTGCTTTGTGTGCTCTATAATTGTCTGTACTATTTGTGTGCTTATTATGATCAGACTCTGTCAATCCTCAGTCAGTCCTCTTATGGGGCGTTCTATTTCTCACACGAAAGGGCTGGAGTCTACTATCAAGATGGTTGACGCTTCCACACAAAATTTATTCATACCATGGGATTAAAACACCTCTATACTTGACCCTATTGTTATGTAACACAAGGGAAGGGCTGGATGCAAGTGCTGGGGAAACGTCACTTTAATAAGAACATATTTAAAAGTAAAGGAACACAAAAGCACGGGAGGCAAACAGTCAAACAATAATCCAAACAAGCGAGGCAGTAAACCACAAAACAAGGCAAGACAGTAATCCAAAGAAGGCAAACAGTCAAACAATAATCCAAAAAATGTCAAGGCAATAATCCATAAAGTGGCGAGGCATTAATCCACAAAACTGCAAGGCAATAGTCCTCAGTATAGCGAGGCATTAATCCACAAATCAGTGAGGCAATAATCCATAAGTCCATGAAACACGAGGTAAGGGGAAAAACAACAAACATTCATTCATACACTTCACTTCAGTACATTTCAATTCAATACTCCACGCCGAGGTAGAGAAACCAAAGAGTTTAAATAATATTAACGAAACACAAAAGACCTGAAACTAATAATGAAACATAAAGCAGAACACCAATGAAAGAACAGGGGCAGAGACATGACATAAACAAAGAACCAATCAGCAACCGGGGGCAGAGACATGATGTAATCCAAAATAAAGAGCACATGGAGAAGTAAACAAAACGAGAGTCTGTGAATGGAATGAGGGGAATGTGGAAGTGCACTACTGGCTGTCCTCAGCAGCAACACAGAGAGGGAAACCCTACCAGAGCCCTCCCCAAAGACCCTTCTCCCGAAGCACTAAAAGTTCCAACCACTTGGGTGGACCTGGGCCCCTGGGCAGGATAATAATGTCTACACCCCAGGACCCGAGGCAGGCATAGTCTGGAGTTCCGAGGCCAGAGCGGAGAGTGGTTGGCCGTCGTGTCAGCCACAGGCGTGACTGTGGCTTGGACCTGGGCGTAAGACGTGGCTTGAGACATGGCTTGAGACTTGGCCTGGAAACTGGATGGGAACGTGGCTTGAGACGTGGCTTGAGATGTGGCTTGAGACATGGCTTGAGACTTGGCTTGAGACGTGGCTTGAGACTTGGCCTGGAAACTGGATGGGAACGTGGCTTGAGACGTGGCTTGAGATGTGGCTTGAGACATGGCTTGAGACTTGGCTTGAGACGTGGCTTGAGACTTGGCCTGGAAACTGGATGGGAACGTGGCTTGAGACATGGCTTGAGATGTGGCTTGAGACATGGCTTGAGACTTGGCTTGAGACGTGGCTTGAGATGTGGCCTGGAAACTGGATGGGAACTTGGCTTGGTGCTTGGCATGAGACTTGGACTGGAAACTGACTTGGTGCTTGACTTGGTGTGTGACTTGGTGCTTGACTTGAAACGTGGCCTGGAATGTGGCGTGAGACTTGGACTGGAAACTGACTTGGTGCTTGGCTTGGAGCTTGACTTGGTGCTTGACTTGGTGCTTGACTTGGTGCTTGACTTGGTGCTTGACTTGGTGCTTGACTTGGTAACTGGACTGGAGCATGGATTGGCACCTGGCCTGGAACCTGGACTGGGACCTCGACTGGAAACTAGACTGGGAACTAGACTGGGACCTGGATTGGAAATTGATTGGAACTTGGATTAGAACCCGGACTGGAAACTAGACTGGGACCTGGACTGGAAACTGGACTGGAAACTGGACTGGGACCCGGACTGGGAACTGGACTGGGAACTAGACTGGGAACTAGAACCGAACTCAGAACCGAACCTGGAACCGAACCTGGAACCAAACTAGACTTGGTGCTTGGACTGGAACTGGAACTTGGCTCTGGGCATAGACTGAAACATGAACTGAGGCATGGATGGGAACATAACTCTGGATATGACTCTGGGCCTGAACTGAGGCATGGACTGGGACATGAATCTGGACAAGAATCTGGGCCTGGACTAGGACTTCGACATGGACTAGGATTAGGGCAGGAGCCCGGGCCTGGACTTGGACGTGGACTAGGACATGGACTTGGACTAGGACATGGAAAGGAGGTCATCCCGTGGACCTCTGACATAGACTTAACTTGGGAGGAAGTCATCCCATGGACGTCCGGCAGGAACTTGGCTTGGGCGGAGGTCATCCCATGGACCTCCGGCAGGAACTTGGCTTGGGCGGAGGTCATCCCATGGACCTCCGGCAGGAATTGGCTTGGGCGGAGGTCATCCCATGGACCTCCGGCAGGAACTTGGCTTGGGCGGAGGTCATCCCATGGACCTCCGGCAGGAATTGGCTTGGGCGGAGGTCATCCCATGGACCTCCGGCAGGAATTGGCTTGGGTGGAGGTCATCCCATGGATCTCCGGCAGGAACTTGGCTTGGGCGGAGGTCATCCCGTGGACCTCCGGCATGAACTTGGCTTGGGCAGAGGTCATCCCGTGGACCTCCGGCATGAACTTGGCTTGGGCAGAGGTCATCCCGTGGACCTCCGGCATGAACTTGGCTTGGGCAGAGGTCATCCCGTGGACCTCCGGCAGGAACTTGGCTTGGGCAGAGGTCCCCTCGTGGACCTCCGGCAAGAGCAGGACTGGAGCGGAGGTCCCCTCGTGGACCCCTAGCAGGAGCAGGACTGGAGTGGAGGTCCCCTCGTGGACCCCCGGCAGGGACAGGACTGGAGGTCTCCTCATTGATCCCCGGTCTGAGCTCCGCTGAGGAGACCTCCTGCTGGGTCTCTGGCTGGAGCTCGGGGCTGGAGGTTGCCAGGTTAACCTCCAGGTGGAGCTCCACTGAGTAGACCTCCTGCTGGGTCTCCAGCAGGAGCTCAGGACGGGAAGCTGCCAGGTTAACCTCCAGGGGGAGCTCTACAGAGGAGACCTCCTGCCGGGTCTCCAGCTGGTGCTCAGGGCTGGAGGTTGCCAGGTTAACCTCCAGGTTAAGCTCCGCTGAGTAGACCTCCTGCTTGGTCTCCAGCGGGAGCTCAGGACTGGAGGCTGCCAGGTTAACCTCCAGGGGAAGCTCTACAGAGGAGACCTCCTGCTGGGTCTCTGGCTGGAGCTCTGGAGATGCCCACTTATGGAGCTGTTTATGGACATGCCAGCTGTCCTTAAAACATTCCTGTGAGCAGAAATAGGAGCTCCTTTTTCCCTGTTTTCGACAGGTGGGGCACTGTAGACTGGCCTGTCGGATGCAGCCCTTGGTTGTGCACTCCTGGGTCAGGGGTTGAGAGGTGCCGCTGGCAGCTTCCTCCCATAGTGCTCAATAAATGGCTGGCTGGGCCAATCAGACAGGCGGCTCCTCCCCAACAAGACCTTGAGGTCAGGCTGGAACTCGGAACTCCCGAACACCTGGGTTAATAGATCCACAAAGCCAGAAACCATATCTAGCCTTGTGGACCCACTGGCAAGGTGAAGCTCCGCCCACTGGTGAGAGGAACCGACCAGGCAGGACAGGAGGAACCCCAACCACTGTTCTTCGTTGGGCTTGGGGTCCTCTAAACTGAGAAAATATATTTGGGCCTGCAATAAAAAACACTGGGGCCATGTGGAAAAACCATATTAGGCATACGGGGGATAAATAAAGGTCCATTGTGAAAATGAAACTGAGTCAAAGGGGGGAACAAAAAATGTGGCGCGGCATGCCCTAAATTTCCCCGCTGCATCCATGTTTGGCGGTGTATTCTGTTATGTAACTCAAGGGAAGGGCTGGATGCAAGTGCTGGGGAAACGTCACTTTAATAGGAACATATTCAAAAGTAAAGGAACACAAAAGCACGGGAGGCAAACAGTCAAACAATAATCCAAAAAATGTCAAGGCAATAATCCACAAAGTGGCGAGGCATTAATCCACAAAACCGCGAGGCGATAGTCCTCAGTATAGCGAGGCATTAATCCACAAAGCAGCAAGGCAATAATCCATAGTCCATGAAACGCGAGGTAAGGGCAAAAACAACGAACATTCATTCATACATTTCACTTCAGTACATTTTAATTCAATACTCCTCGCCGAGGCGGAGAAACCAATATTTAATATTAACGAAACACAAAACACCTGAAACTAATAATGAAACATAAAGCAGAACACCAATGAAAGAACAGGGGCGGAGACATGATGTAAACAAAGAACCAATCAGCAACCGGGGGCAGAGACATGATGTAATCCAAAACAAAGAGCACCTGTAGAAGTAAACAAAATGAGAGTCTGTGAATGGAATGGGGGGAATGCGAAAGTGCACACTACTGGCTGTCCTCAGCAGCAGCGCGGAGAGGGAAACCCTAACACCTATCCTAAAGCACACAAGCCAGACTATATGTCCTGTTCAATATACTGTAAAGCTTTATTATATAAAAATGTAATATTTCTTTACATAAGGCCTGTCATTAAAAAGGCCTCCTCTACACTCTGTGTGTGTGTGTGTGTGCATTTCCTGTGTCCTGTGTTAACAGTCCAGATGCATCTGTGCACCAGGCCTCTCTAGTGTGTGTTCCCTTTTTCTGTCTGTCTTTTACTTCTGCTTTTCTAATACGATTGCAACAGCAGCTGGGTCATTGTCTGGTCAGGGCCTCTCTGCTCACCAGAAAGTTCAAGTGTGTGAACAATGTAAGAGATCATAGTCTTATTATTCCACAATGTTCTAATTCTTATAATTTTATTATCCAGAATTTACCACAATATTATGATATCCATTATGGGGAAACATTAATGATACATTGTCAGAGCATTGTCCCTGTTGACCCCCTTACACCCTCTCGAACCCTTGGGGAATACTTTTTTTTCTAAGCATGTGTTTTTATTTTGTAAATTTTTTTGTCTTTGGATGAAGTTAAATATGAGACTGATACAAAAATATCATTGGCATGTTATCACTCATTTCTAAAATCCAGCAGAGATCCAGCCATCCATTTTCCATACTGCTTATCCTACACAGGGTTGCAGGGGAGACTGGAGCTTATCCCAGGGAACTTGGGGCACAAGATGGGAGACACCCTAGATGGGGTGCCATCCCATCGCAGGGCACAATCATTTACACACTCATACATCCATTCACACACTACAGACAATTTGGAAATGCCAGTCAGCCTACAAAGCATGTCTTTGGACTTGGGGAGGAAGCTGAAGTAGCTGGAAAAAAACAACAACCCTGAAGCACGGGGAGAGCATGCAAGCTGTGCGGACAGGGAGGAGGTGGGATTTGCACCCCAGGGGTGCATGGCTACAGTGCTACCCACTAAGCCACCATGCCCCCATCCACCAGAGATGTGTTATGATATAACTTAAATAAAATAGGCAAACAAGAAGCCAGTGAGAAAAAGGAGAGGACAGAATCATATTAAAAGTGAACTTGAGAGACAGTGATATATGGCTTATACAGATTTAGTCCAATGTCACCTGCCAATATTTCATTATAGCATTACTTATCTCAAGGGAATAAACAAAGAAATAAACAAATGAATGCAAAAGCAGAGTACACACATACATTGATTCCTACTGTCAGAGCAAAAGGCACTAAACAGTTAGAGGAAAACTTATGTCCCACCTTTTCAATGTCAAATTTAATTTGAGGTGTGAAAAGTAATTCATGAGTGAAGAAGAAAAAACTGCATGCAGCTTCATTAATACATTTTATTCATTTATTTATTGTTTTGCTTTGAATTACTCTAAGCTGTTTGAGAAACTGTTGTGGATTGGAAAAGTTTTTCAAGGAGGCAATAATGCTTTATTAACTTTTCTAACCATATTTTATTCCTTTATCCAAAATATAGTTGGGTTCAAATGTCTGGGTCCAGCCCCAATAACTGTTTTCAATTAAACATTAGTTAATTGAAAACAGTTATTGTTACTTGCTACCATTAGTCCAAAACTAAATATCAGTGTTTAAAGCTTTAAGGAACCTACATCAATGATTGCTTTTTAATGATGTTAGTCTTGTGGTCACAAGCTGCAGTACAAAATCTGATTTACTGACTGAACTAAATGGACATCACTAGAATATTTTCACCTTCAATATGAAAGTGGATTGGCCTTATGTTGGGTAAAGTATGATGTACATATTAGGACATCCTCATACCTCAGTGTCAGTTCTCAGCCATATGAGAAAACAGCATCGCGCCTCAGACTAAAAGGCTTCACGACTTAGGAAAAACTGTATCAGGTGTCATTTCTCATACAGTTAGGCATCAGACATAAAGGCATTGGGCAAAACAGCCTCAGACCGAATGACTTCAGGTGGAAGGTTCGCATTGACCCGCCACCAAGTGATGTCATGTCTGCATGTTTTTCGGAAGCAGTTCAGAACGGTGGATGCAGACAGACAGGTACACTGTTACACTGATTAAGTTGTATACAGAAGATAACATGTCTCACTGCAATTATTTAGTATTATTTACAAGTTTTATTTGCATTGGTAAAAACTCACTAACATTAAAGCTAGCTAGTTGCAATATTTTGTTTAGCTCTTTAAACATGCAAATAAAACATAAATATACAAGAAAAGAATCACCCCCCCTTTAAAATAATCACATTTTGTTACTTTTCAGCCTGAAATGAAGACGGACACAGTTTTTGTTTTATCCAGCTGTATTTACTCAGTGCAACTTATAACATCCAAGTGAAAGATATAACACCAACATGTCAGAAAAATTTTTTAAAAAACAATCACTTAGTTGGAAAAAGGATCACCCCCTCCTAAAAATTACTTGTAATCTCAATCAGGTGTAGCTAATCACCTTCTCAATGGCACACAAAGCCATTTGACTTTCAACTGTGATCAGCTGTGGTCATTTTGATTAGCTCAGCATGAAAAGAGCTTTCCTGGAGCATTTTGTAGTGCAACTGAAGCAAACAATCAACTATGGGTGACAAGGCACTGTCAAAAGATCTCTGGGATAAAGTTGTGGACAGGCACAAGTCAGGATATGGATACAAAAAAATTTCAAAGTCTTTATCAATGCCTAGAAGCACAGTGAAGTCTATTATTAAGAAGTGGAAGGTATTTGGTACAACACAGACCCTCCCTGGATCAGGACGTCACTCCAAACTGGATGAAAGATCCTGGAGGAAACTGGTCAGAGAGGCTACCAAGAGGTCTACAGCAACTCTGAAGCAGTTGCAGGAATTTATGACAAAGAGTGGTCATTGTGTGCATGTGACAACAATATCACAAATTCTCCACAAATGTGGCATGTATGGGAGGGATGCAAGAAAAAAGCCACCCACGACTGAGCTTTGCCAAAACGCACCTTGATGATTCTGAGGCCACATGGAAAAAGGTGTTATGGTCAGATGAATTATTTGGCCTCAACACCAAACGATATGTCTGGCAGAAATCCAATACAGCTCACCATCCAAAGAACACCATTCCTACAGTAAAGCATGGAGGTGGTAATATCCTGTTATGGGGGTGCATAAGCAGGGACTGGAGCACTTGTCAGGATAGCAGGAAAATTGATGGGGCAAAAAACCATCAAATTCTTGAGGAAAATCTGCTGTCCTCTGCCAGAAAGTTGTCAATGGGATGAAGGTTTACCTTTCAACATGACAATGACCCAAAGCACAAAGCAAAACTGATCACACAGTGGTTGAAGGAGAAAAAGGTGAATGTCCTTGCATGGCCTAGTCAGAGCCCAGACTTAAACCACATTGAAAATCTGTGGAATGACTTGAAGACTGTAGTCCACAAATGGTCACCATCAAATTTAACTGAACTTGAGCACTTCTACAAAGAAGAGTGGGCAAATACTGCAAAGTCTAGATATGCAGAGTTAGTAGAGACACATTCCAACAGACTAAAGGCTGTAATTAAAAAAAATAATGCAAATTAAAGCAAGGGGGTGATCCTTTTTCAAATTAGTGATTCTGATTTTTATTTTTATTTTTTTTTATTTTTTTCTGACATGTTGGTGTTATATCTTTCACTTGGATGTTATAAGTTGCACTGAGTAAATACAGCTGGATAAAACAAAGACTGTGTCCAGTCTTCATTTCAGGCTGAAAAGCAACAAAATCTGATTATTTTAAAGGGGGCTGTACATTGTGGCATTAATCTGCAGCCACATTAGCTGTTTTTCATTATGATTTATTATAATTGCACATTCCACCATTTTGGCCCCATCTCCCAAAGTCTGCAGGCAGAATTTTGCCATGAAGCTACAGCATGCAGATGATATTATATGATTTTTGGAATTTATTTACAGAAAATATTTTTGAATAAACTTCCAATTTCTATTTATTTATTTATTTTACGTTAGCACCATAGCTCCAGTGCAATACTAAAGAAGCAAACATTAGGGAAAAATAAGTCTTTGATGATTTGGGGTAAAGGGAAAACATTTAGATGTAATGTACATTTGCTGAACCATTCCTTTAAGAAACTTCTCAAAACTCTATTTTTTTCATAACGTGAAATAAAAATATGTTCCCAGTAGTGGACGATTTGACCCCTTCTGCGTACTCAAATGAAATACTTTCTGTTGCTCCATCTGGCCTCCTGAAAATAAAAAGGGACCACAATGAAAATTAAATGTATGCAGGCCTGGATGTTAATAAATCACAATAGCATGATCAAATGAATCAGTCCAGCGTATGGCTTATGTCTCTCAGGATTCCTTTTGCTGTTGGCAGCAGCTGTGTAGGCAAAAGATTACTAATTACATGTAAGCGCTTTCTGTCTTTCATCAATAGCCATAATTAGAGATGGGGTGGAAATGGAGCTGGCGCACACAGTCCCTTTTTTGCCCATCTCCTCATTGACTGTGTTAATATACACTGAAACAAATCACTGGCAAATTAAATAAAATGATGGCAACTCAGTGTTTACAGAAGACAGAGAGGAGTTTAAATTCTATGCCTTGGTGGTTATTGTTTTAATACACATGACCACATGCAGAGTGAATAACTGCTTTGAGAGTTTTCTAAATATATACAAATAAAATAAATATACTCACTTTCCACTTTATTAGAAACACCTGTACAACTGCATATGTATGCAGTTATCTAAACAGCCAATCATGTGACAGCAGCACAATGCAAAAATTATGTAAATACAGGCCAATACCTTCAGTTAATGTTCATATCAAAACATCAGAATGAAAAAAAGTGTGATCTCAGTGAGTTTAATCATGGCATGGTTGTTGGTACCAGAGGGGCTGGCTTGAGTATTCAGAAAGTATACAGATGATAGAGTTCAGAGGAGAATGACCAGACTGGTCTGAGCTGACAGGAAGTCTATAGTAAATCAAATAAGCACTCTTTACAACAGTGGTGAGCCAAAAAGCATCTCAGAATGCACAACACATCAAACCTTGAGGTGGATGGGATACAACAGCAGAAAACCACATCAGGTTTCTCTCCTGTCAGCGAACTTCAAGAATCTGAGACTATCATAGGCACAGGCTCACTGAAACTGGAGAAGTGAAAAAAAGTCCAATAATTTTTTCAAAATATATTTGAGTTGCATCTGTGAATTAATAGAAATGTTACTGATTGTGTGAAAGATACATAATTTAATATCAATCACAGGCCCCTGATTCCAATCGAATCAAAATTGCATTGTGGCATTCATTGAGGTATCGGCAATTATTTAATTGTTGGCTACAAGTGACTTACACCCCTAATATATATATATATATATATATATATATATATATATATATATATATATATATATATATATATACACACACACACATACACCCACACACACCCACAGTTCCCTCCACAAGTATTGGAACAAGGCCAATTCTTTTGTTTGCACTACACATTGAAGACATTTCGGTTTGAGATCAAAAGATGAATTTGAGACGACAGATCGATAGATCAGTATTTAATTTCCTCATAGTTACATCAAGATTTGTTAAACAACTTAGAACATGGCACCTTTTGTTTGAACCCATCCATTTTTTCAAGTGATCGAAAATACTGGAACATGTGACTGAAAGGTGTTTCTTGCTGCCCAGGTGTGCCCTGTTAAATTGAATGTTTAAAGAATTACTAGCTCTGAATGTCTACTCTTGGTTTGAGCCCTGGGTTTCACCTGTGAAGACTGCATTTCTTGTTAAAAGGAATAAACCAACATGAAGACCAGAGAGCTGTCTATAGGTAAAAAGCCATTTTGAAGCTGAGAAAAGAGGGAAAATCTATCAGAGCCATTGCACAAGCATTGGGCACAGCCAATACAACAATTTGGAATGCCTTGAAAATGAAAGAAACCACTGGCGTATTAACAGCCAGGCATGGAAGAGGTCGGCCAAAGAAAACAGCAGCAGTTGATGACAGAAACATTGTGAGAGCGATGAATAAAAACCCAAAAACAACAGTTAGTGACATCACCAGAACCTTCACAGGGCAGGGCTGAAGGTATCACAATCCACCATTCAAAGAAGACTTCAAGTGCAGAAATATAGAGGCCATAGCACAAGATGCAAACCACTCATGAAGGCCAGATTGGAATTCATAAAGATATACAGAGATGACCCACAAAATTCTGGGACCTAGCTTAACCCCTACCACAGTGTTGGAAAGGCCAATGTGTGGAGAAAGAATGATCCAAAACATAGAAGCTCATCAGTCAAGCATAGTGGAGGTAGTGTCATGGCTTGGGCTTGCATGGCTATTTCTGGAATGGGCTCACTAATCTTTATTGATGTAACTCATGATGGTAGCAGCAGAATGAATTTAGAAGTCTACCAAAACAATCTGTCAGATTTACAGAGAAATGCATTCAATGTAATTGGGAGGAACTTCATCATGCAGCAAGACAATGAACCAAAATGCACCTCCAACACAGCAGTGGGAAAAAGTGGAAGGTTTTAGACTGGTCAAGTCATCAGCCTTCAACCCAGTTAAGAATGAACTTCACTCTTGAAGAGGAGACAACAACAAAAAAAACACCCTGAAAGAAGCTGCAGTACAAGCCTGGAAAAGCAACACAAAATAAAAATGCAACAGCTGAGTGATGTCAGTGGTTCACCAGCTTGATTCAGTTATTGCAAGCAAGGGATATACACCTAAATGTTTATTGTTATTTAGTTGCATTCATTTACTTTAAGATGGTGTGTTCCATTACTTTTGCTTGCCTAAAAATTGGGTGGTCTACCAGAAAAGGTGCCATGTTCTAAGTTGTTTAAGAGATCTAGATGCAAATATCAGGGGGGAAAAAGCTGAAATTCTGATCTATCATCCCATATTCATCTTTTGATTTTAAACCCAAATGAAGTCCTATAATATGGGGGCATGGTGGCATAGTGGTTAGCACGTTTGGGTTTGGGGTTCGATTACCACCTCCACCTTGTGTGTGTGGAGTTTGCATGTTCTCCCTGTGCTTTGGTGGTTTCCTCCGGGTACTCCAGTTTCCTCCCCCAACCCAAAGACATGCATTATAGGCTGAGTGGCATTTCCAAATTGTCTGTAGTGTGTGAGATTGTGATGGATTGGCACCCCATCCAGGGTGTCCCCCGTCTTGATCATATGTAGGATATTATATAATATATATATATATATATATATATATATATATATATATATATATATATATATACACACACACATACACACAGTGTGTATGTGTGTAAAACAAAAGTTTTAGACACATGCAAAGAAATGCTGTAAAGCAAAGATGCCTTCAAAATAATGAAATAAAAAATAAAAATACCGTGAAGAGCAGTAAACAGTAGTAAATGAAACAAAGTCAATATTTGGTGTGGCAAAAAAATAAATATAAAAAATAGGAATCTCCGGTACAATTTGGGCAGTTTTATAAGGAAATTGGCTGGTAAGTTTTATTGAGCATCTTGCAGAACAAGCCACAGTTCTTCTGGAGACTTTGACTTTTGCACTTGCTTCTTATTTTTGCAGCAAAACCCAGCAGCCTTCATTGTGTTTTTTCTTTGAAAAGTGGTCTCTTATGTAATATCCTGCTTTCTTTAAAGACATGCAAAATTTTTCAAATTTTTTGCTAGAAAACTAATGTTTGGGGAACATATATATATATATATATATATATATATATATAGATAGATAGATTTTTTATAGAACTTAATGGTTGCAGCTTAGTAATCATGCTTTTTGCAATCATGCAAATGTGCTTGATGTTTTCATGTTTAAATAATTTGTTTATATTGAAATGTTAAATATAATTAAAATTTTGTATCCCTTTTTCTGTTTGTATTTCTTCTGAAATCCTTGGGATGTTTTAAGTCCACTGAGCTATATGCTAATTTTATAGCACAAGGTCTAATTAGTTCTTTTCACTAAGAAAAAAAAAAAAAAAACAGCATGTACAACTGATTGTATTTTTTTCATGGGAAAAAAGTGAGCAAGAAAGAAATAACTTTGTTTCTGTGTTTGGGATAAAGGAGGTAGCTGATGCATGTACTGTATATTGCTCATTCAGATGTCAGCTACTCTAATCCCACCATATATTTGGCAGTGGTATCAAAGTAGTTGATGTACAGGTGCATCTCAATAAATTAGAATGTCTTGGAAAAGTTAATTTATTTCAGTAATTCAACTCAAATTGTGAAACTCGTGTATTAAATAAATTCAGTGCACACAGACTGAAGTAGTTTAAGTCTTTGGTTCTTTTAATTGTGATGATTTTGGCTCACATTTAACAAAAACCCACCAATTCACTATCTCAACAAATTAGAATACTTCATAAGACCAATAAAAAAAATAAAAAATTTTGTGAATTGTTGGCCTTCTGGAAAGTATATTCATTTACTGTACATGCACTTAATACTTGGTAGGGGCTCCTTTTGCTTTAATTACTGCCTCAATTCGGCGTGGCATGGAGGTGATCAGTTTGTGGCACCGCTGAGGTGGTATGGAAGCCCAGGTTTCTTTGACAGTGGCCTTCAGCTCATCTGCATTTTTTTGTCTCTTGTTTCTCATTTTCCTCTTGACAGTACCCCATAGATTCTCTATGGGGTTCAGGTCTGGTGAGTTTGCTGGCCAGTCAAGCACACCAACACCATGGTCATTTAAGCAACTTTTGGTGCTTTTGGCAGTGTGGGCAGGTGCCAAATCCTGCTGGAAAATGAAATCAGCATCTTCAAAAAGCTGGTCAGCAGAAAGAAGCATGAAGTGCTCCAAAATTTCTTGGTAAACGGGTGCATTGACTTTGGTTTTCAAAAAACACAATGGACCAACACCAGCAGATGACATTGCACCCCAAATCATCACAGACTGTGGAAACTGAACACTGGACTTCAAGCAACTTGTGCTATGAGCTTCTCCACCCTTCCTCCAGACTCTAGGACCTTGGTTTCCAAATGAAATACAAAACTTGCTCTCATCTGAAAAGAGGACTTTGGACCATTGGGCAACAGTCAGTTCTTCTTCTCCTTAGCCCAGGTAAGATGCCTCTGACGTTGTCTGTGGTTCAGGAGTGGCTTAACAAGAGGAATACGACAACTGTAGCCAAATTCCTTGACACGTCTGTGTGTGGTGGCTCTTGATGCCTTGACTCCAGCCTCAGTCCATTCCTTGTGAAGTTCATTCAAATTCTTGAATAAATTTTGCTTGACAATCCTCATAAGGCTGCGGTTCTCTCGGTTGGTTGTGCATCTTTTTCTTCCACACTTTTTCCTTCCACTCAACTTTCTGTTAACATGCTTGAATACAGCACTCTTTGAACAGCCAGCTTCTTTGACAATGAATGTTTGTGGCTTACCTAGTGAACCAAACTGAGAGACCATTTTGAAGGCTCAGGAAACCTTTGCAGGTGTTTTGAGTTGATTAGCTGATTGGCATGTCACCATATTCTAATTTGTTGAGATAGTGAATTGGTGGGTTTTTGTTAAATGTGAGCCAAAATCATCACAATTAAAAGAACCAAAGACTTAAACTACTTCAGTCTGTGTGCATTGAATTTATTTAATACACGAGTTTCACAATTTGAGTTGAATTACTGAAATAAATGAACTTTTCCATGACATTCTAATTTATTGAGATGCACCTGTATATGGTAGAGACCAGAGTTTAAATCTTACAGCTGCAAACCTTCTTAACATAGATTTGTTTTGGATTGCACTGGACTACCTAAGCAGAGGAGAAGGGATGTCAGTAGGAAACTAACACTACCTAAATATACAGTATAAAATGAAACAATCACATCAACTGCCAAGTCACAGCATGCGACAGTGATAGCCCCGGAAAGCACATGTATGTCTTCTATGATTAGCATTATGCTTGCTATAATTTCTCTGCTATTTTCTCTGTTATATTCTCTGTATTCTCAATTGACAAGAACATTTTTTTTTACCATTTAGCCCTTTACAATATAGGCAATAACCAGCTGTATAGCCAGCTGTACAAAGAACAGTGTACTTTTTCTAGAGTCTGATGAAAAGGCAGCATGTCTAGCAGCTGTCTATTTGTGAAGTGACCTGTATGACCTGATCAGTAGCCTGGAAAGAGAGAAAGACAAAAAAAGAGAGAAAGACATGGAGGAAGAGAGATGAGCATGTGGTTATAGTGCTGAATCTTCTGGTGCTATATACACTCCACTATCAAATCAAATTTTCCTCAACAATGATTGTCATCTGTTTTTTCTTCTCACATCTTAGTCATTAAGGTTGCAGGGAATATTGAAACATCCCCAATCCCCAAAGGATGAGCCTTGGCTTTGCGAGAGGATCCCTTGTTTGAAGCTGTCTAGACCATGAAATGCAGGTTGGAGACAGGGTGTTTTAGATTAGTTTTGAGTGCAGTGACAGAGGCTCAACTAAAAGCAATGAAGGCCTGAGTAGTCTAGACTAATTTCTTTGATCCACCTTTTCAAAGTGAGGTGATGGGTGCAGCTATGGAACCTTGGATGTAAGGAACTTGGATGAAAAATATGTGAAAATTAGCAAACCCCAAAAACCTCTGGAGATCTTTCAATGTTTTGCCATTCTGTCTAAGATTTAGTGTCATCATCCCCACTAATGCTCTCTAGAAATGTTACTTTGGGCATGTGAATCACTTCTCTGCTTTAACAAATAAACTGTTGCCAATTAGTCTTTGGAGGACTTTCTTAACCTGGATGCAGGCCTTTATCATTGGATGTGTTCTTCTAGGGAACTGGAATTTATCAGAATGTAAGGTATGACTAACCTGCCAAACATGTCCTGGGGGATATAATTAACAAATGTAATTATATGTAACATATAAGGGTGGTGATCAGACCATATGGCATTACCAAATATTCATAGTGTACCACAGTATTACTAAATGCAGTTTTCCACTCATGCTCCTCCTGGATTCTGATAAGGTTGTAGTCACACATAATGCCTAATTTGGTGAAGCTGGTGAATGATTTTAACTGTTCTGGAGCAGAAGGCATCTAGGGTAGTGGTTAGGGCTATACTACTTTTCCCCTATTTTCTGAAGAAAAAAGAGCACCGTTGAGACAGGTGATGTAGGAGATCTGATATAACCTTGTTTAAGGCAATAGATACATATGTCTTCTTTTATCCATGGCTTTGTTCTTAGTTGGTGATATGGGATTATATGCATGACATAGGAGAGGTAGTATTAAAGAGCAGGTCAATTGTACAGAAATAGCATGAGAGGGATGCATGCATTGGCCTTACTGAAGACATTCTTATATTTGGAGTAACAGGTGGGCATTTCAACCTGCTTGATCCACTTTTTACTGGCATGGAAGCCAATGTTATGGCCGAGTGAGATACAGTGTGACATTGAGGAGACAAGGCTATGATTTAGTGTTCTGACTCTTGAAGATTCATGTCTCCTTGTTGATGGGAACTGAGGCCTGTATGGGGTAGACATTTTTCTTTAAACAAGTAGTTTATTGAGATGTATTGCAAGGGACCAATAATGGTGTCCAACAATAAGTTAAGTTCTGTACAGGCCAGTTCAATGACTACATCCTTTCTCAATCCTTGAAAGAAAGCCATAAGGAGGGCTGGACTGTATCAGCCACTAACCACAGCAAGTGTTCAGAATTCAAGATCAAACTCCACTGCCATGTGTTGTCCCTGTCTGAGGGTCAACAGGCACTCACTTGCCATTCTGCCACTTTGTTAGCTAGCTAGTTAATTTGCCAGCTAGCTATTAGTTCACTCACCAACTGGGATTAGTGAGATTGCTAGACCACACCTGATTTCCACTCTGAGTTAAGAAAAAAAAAAAAAAAAAAAAAAAAAAAAAAAAAATAAAACTCTACAAAAACATGCCAGATCACATCACAACCCAGATCACAACCCAGTTCATACTACACACAGTAATGTTACCAATAACATTCACAATAACTGTAAAGCATTGTAACTTGTTCATGCTCTATTACTTTATGTATGAATCTCAAATGATTGCAGCAACAGAAGATATCAGATTTCATATAGCCAATAGCTGGGAAAATATAGTGGTAATATTCTTGTTTTGAAGATATACATTTTGTATGTCTAGAACATGTCCAACAGAAAGGAGTGCCAAGCTCATGTAAAAGTCTGCATGTTATTTTTATTATTATTATTGTTGTTGTTGTTGTTGTTGTTGCATGCTTTCAGTTAGTGTATTTTTTGGCTTTATTATACATAGTTCATTTTCCTATAAAAATACAAATGGTTTAATTTTCTTTTTAGTATTTTTTTTTCTCCACCATTGTATGTAAGGATAGTTTAGATAGTTAAATTTAATTACCTATAATCTCCACCAATACATGTAGGAAAGCATTAGAATCAAATTACAGCAACTAACCAATTTATTCGTCCACCAAAGCTTTTGGTGAGGATGTGCACTAATTCTGAAAGTTATTATTCTTGTGGCCTTTTTCAGTAATGATGCCGATTTTGTTACCTTCCTGCAAAATATTGCAATTTTAGGGACTCAGATCATGAACAACTGAATCACAGAACAACTTCACTTCAATATAGACGAGACTTTATTACACTAATCTAACTACCTGTTAGATTCCCCCTCGTGAACTGCCCTAAACATGAACAGCACGAGCAGCACGCATGCCGCGCACCTCCGGGTTCAGTGACTTAGCCTTTATTTACTTCTCCACGTGTGTATTGTTTTGGTTTATGTCTTGTCTCCGCCTGTGTATTGTCATTGGTGGTTTCCTAATGTCTCAGCTGTTCTGTTGTATCCCCGTTGATTACTGTGTGTATTTAAACCCCTTGTGTGTCTTTGTCCGACGCAAAGTATTTGCTCAGTTACCGTAGTGTGCTGTCATTACCAAGCCTTTCATCCTCATTTTGTTTCATGGTTTTTTGATCTGTTTCCATCCTCGTGTTTATTGATTCTTGCCTCGCCCAGTTTGTGCTGTTTGTAGATCACCTGACCCATACCTGTTTTTCGACCATGATACCTGCCTTATGTTTTGGAATATTCTGCTGGTGTTCCTAATAAACTGACTTTAAACTGCACTTGCATCTGTCTCAACTAGCATTACCTGACAGAATACTTCACCTACCATGGATGCAGCAGGAAAGTGGAGGAGACATCACACCGGGACCTTTGTACCGGTGTTTGATTCCGTGCTTTTTCCCTCAGTGGACTTTCATATATCCCCCAGAACCATATGATGGATTTTCAGTTTATCCAGAAAGTTATCTCCTACAGTGCCAACTTTATTTTGCTAGCCTGGAGGACCCCAAACCCAATGAGAAGCAGTGGTTGGGGTTCCTGCTGTCATGACTCGTAGGCTGAGCTCACCAGTGGGCGGAGTTTCACATTGCCACTGGATCTAGTGAGCTACGTACTGTGTCACATTTTATGGGACAATTAGTAAAAGTGTTCGGGAGTCCTGATTTTGCCCCCGACCTTAAATATTAAGTGGGGAGGGCCAGTCTGTCAGATAAACCCAGCCTGCCGTTCACCATGTTTTACAAGCAAGCCGACGTGGCGGCCTCCACAGTTGAGCCTCAGCCCCAAGTCGACAAGGCACCAATGAAGGTGACACAGGCGTGCACGACCAAGGGCTGCAACAAACAAGCCAAGCTACGGTGTCCCACGTGTGTGGAACGTGGGATACAAGGCTCATACTTCTGCTCCCAGAAGTGTTTCAAGTGCAGCCAGTGTACCCACAAATGGCTCCACAAGAGAGCGAGAGCTGAGCTTCAGCTAGTCTCCCCTGCAAAGCTCCAGCTGGAGGTCAATGTGGTGACCTTGTCTCCGGAGCTCCAGCCTGAGACCCACGAGGTGGTCTCCCCTGCAGGGCTCCAGCTGGAGGTCAATGTGGCGACCTCACCTCCGGAGCTCCAGTCTGAGACCCACGAGATGGTCTCACATGAAGAGCTAACACCGGAGGTCAATGTGGCGACCTCCTTTCCAGAGCTCCAGCATAAGACCCACGAGATGGTCTCACCTCTGCAAAAGTTTGCAGTAGTGTGAGAGTGATTGTTCGGAGAACCCTGCAAAGTGGAAAGACGGCTGTTTGTCAAAATGTTTGCTTTTTTTGTGTGATGTCTGGTGCATTGTGAAGTTCCAAATTACTTTTAAACGTGGCATTGCCAGATTGTCTGCACTTAAAGTGTTCTGAAGACAAGTATTGGCTGCTCATCCACCTGTCCTGGAGTCTGAAATCCCGCTACACTCTCCAGTTTCCATCATGACTGCAAACTTGGTCAGTACCTCTTTGCTGCCATTACACATACTCATTCACTCAATACACATGCATGCACTCACACCACATTCACTTTCGCAGATTCGGTGTGCTTATTGTTTTTATGAGTGTGAAATGATTATTGTGCTTTGAGAATGTTGTTTGATAATTATAAAATGTACAAATGCTTATTTAATGTTCCTTTTGTCCTTCTTTTTTCTCTATGGACAATTTATAAATGATTGTGGACATGAATCTGCTGTATTGGAAACGTACACTAGTGTGACGGAATTCCTACGTGGACCTTACCCCGAAACTTATTTTGAACTGTTGTTTTTTTTCATCTGCGTATTGGGTTTTTTTTGTTTGTTGTTTTATTATTGTTAAAACAAGTATATTTTGTTTTTTTGCCATGGACAAATGAGGAATAAATCTTCCCTTTGAACAGTATTATATTCTGACTGTCTATGTGATTTAATGTTGTAACAGGTGGTGTTTCAATTTGCTATCCTGGGTTAATTTGAATTTTGTCAGGGTTAAAACCTGACTGGTGCCCGAATATTTTCATTAATAGAGTTTAGTTATGCTAGGGCAGCCGCCACTGTTACAGAGTGGCGCCCGAACAGGGATTTAAACCCTCAGATGTAAAGACATGAATTTAAAAAAAAAATGAATGTAAAAACCTGAATAGAAAACTTGGAAGAAAAACTTGAATTTATGAAAAATTGAAAACCTGACCTTATTTTTGTGAATTGTTTTGTTGGGGAATTATTGAAACCTTATGGTAAATTGTTGAAGGTTAAAGTTTTTTTTCTTCCCCTTAAAAGAAAACTGTTGTGTTTTTGGAAATTCTGTGTTTTTTGGTTACAGGAGTGTTATTTTGGAAAAGCTTAAAAGGTTACCCACCATTTGTTTAAATTGTATGTAAGTGTCTTGTGGAAAAGTGTGGTGCATGAAATTACTGGCGAACCCAATTATTGATTTACATGTACATTTACTGATTTTCTGCCCAACATTTCTTTCACCCACACAACACACAAGGCACACATTCCTCCTTCTCCATCCACTTTTATAGAAATGGAGTCACCTCCAGACATCTCAACTCCTGTGTGGCCACCAGCAGTGCGACCTCTGATGTCAACCATACCTCCACCTGGTGTCTCTGCAGTAAATAATACCCCTACTCCATTCAGCCCCATGCATCCTGTGTCTCATATGTTAATGTCTTTTCCCATTCAGGCTGGCAGCACTCCAGTGCAAACTCTCACCTGGGCACCACAAGTGGATAACATGCAACTATGTACATCATCTGAAGGTGGATCTCTTTCAAGTGCACAGCACGACCTACCCAACATTCTACCAACTCCTGGAAGAGAAATTTAAAAGTTTACTTCTGAGGTGCAAGGGAACTGGGAGAATTTATTTGACTTCAATAAAAGACAAGAAAAAACAATGAATGAGCTTACCCAAGAAATGAAAGCCATTTCTTCTCAAAACAAAAATCAATTTGCGGACCTTGCTGCAAAAGTTGAGGATAACAAGAGTCAAGTCTTCACTCTGTTGACCACTACCAAGCAACAAGAGGGATCTGAAACAGATAAGTTGATTAAAGCTATGAAGCAAATGATTACAGCTGAACTCCAAAAGGTGGAATCTACCTTGGTGTCAGAAATGCGATTCATGGTAGACCAACTCCAGTCAGAAATCCAACAGGACATCAAAGCTGTTCAACACACATGTCAAACAAGCCAAGATCATATTAATTCAGAACTTCAGCAACATGACCCTCAAATTGACAAACTTTCTATGTGCATAAAGGAATTGAGAAATGAAACGGAAAAAGGATTCCTAGATCTCAAAAAACAAATTGACACCACAAATTCCCAGCACCACCATTACTTCAACTCTGCCATCTGTGTCTACTCCAGCAATTCCTTCAACTTCTTCAACCTCTCTTCCCACACCTATAGTAAAAAGTGATCATATTAAATTAACTTTTCCCACTTTTGTTAGACCATCAGATGATGCAGACCCCCTACTGTACTTAACCAAATGTCAGGATTTTTTGGCTCTTCATCCCCTCACTAATACAGATATCCTAGCCACATTCCATACTGTGCTTCATGGAACTGCTCGAGATTGGTGGGAAGTCAGACGTTCCAGCATATCTACTTGGAGAGAGTTTAAGTCTACATTTCTTTCTGCATTCTTATCTGAAGATTATGATGATGAACTGGCTGAACGGGTCAGAACAAAAATCCAGGGTGAGAAAGGTTCTATACGAGACTTTGCATTCTCCTACAGAGCTTTGTGTAAAAGATGGAAGGCAGATCTAACTGAAGGTGAAACTGTAAAGATGATACTTAAGAACATTAAGCCTTACCTTGCCAGCCAGTTGTGTAGTCAGGTGAATACTTTAGAGGAATTAGTCAAATTAGGACATCAACTAGAAAAAGACTATGAACAACAGCTTCGGTATGAAGGTCAAATGGGTCCTAAGCATCTGCCCACATCACAATGATCATCATCAAACCAACCTGCTGAGAAAATCCCAGTTCAGTGTTGGAGATGCCGAGGACAGCATCCACCAGGCAAGTGTCTACACTATATCCCTCCACAGTCACCTCATCAATCATCTGCTCACCAATATACCAGCAGTAAATATCCCTATTCATCACCTCAGACAAGAGGTCAGTCTAACAACTCAGTTACTGCTACAGGTATGCAGAAGCCTCCAACTACCAGCAAGAAAGCCTCTATCTCCACAAAGCTTAATGCACCGATGACAATACCTCAGCAGTTGGTTGTTCCCGTTAGTATTGTTGCATGGTCTGGAAAAGCCATTGTTGATACTGGTGCAAGTAAGTATCAGCAATTATAAGTGGCCCTTATTCATGAAAGTCTCATGAGACAACTCACATCACCAGATCAGCTCCATCCATGGTCCAGTGGTCCTCTCTACCTAGCAAATGAGGAAGCAGAGATTCCATTAGGCTGGATGAATACCACTATACAACTCCATGAACAAGATTTCACTATACCTGTTGCTGTTCTATCATCACAAGCCCTTGCCTATGCTGTAGTCCTTGGGTTGGACTTTATTTTATGCAACTTAATGTCACAGATCAAAAATATTCTTTCAAGTTTGCCCCTGCAAAAGAATACCCCTTTCAACCAGGTAATGCCAGTGTGCCAATTGTGAGTCCACAGTCTGAATACCTGCAACAGAAGAAAACAACACAGAATCTGTCCTTGTTGAGTTCTATTCCCCCTCCAACCACTCAACTGCAAATTCCACAACCTGACAGTATGGATGAAAAAATGTTACTAGAAAATGTAGTGAATGAAGCTCATTTACCTCCAGATGGTAAACAACAGTTGCTCCACATCCTGAAAAGCAACTCTCAGGTATGTACTCTCCAGACTGGACACATTGAGGTTCTGTAGCATCACATTTTTACCACTTGTCAGGTACCCATTAAGCAAAAACCATACCGCTTGTCCCCTTTTAAACAACTTGCCATGGAGGAACAACTTGAGGAAATGTTGTTACAAGGAATTGTTGAGCCATCCCACTCTGGTTGGGCCTCTCCAGTGGTCTTGGTTCCTAAAAAAGATGTTAAAGTTAGATTCTGTGTGGATTACAGAAAAGTCAATTCTGTAACAGAAAGTGATGCCTACCCTCTATCAAATATCACACAGATCTTGGAGTCACTCTCTGGAGCAGCTATTTTCTCCACTATTGACCTCAACAGTGGTTATTGGCAGGTAGCTATGGATCCCAATAGCAAAGCCAAAACTGCCTTCATCACCCCTGCAGGTCTCTATCAATTTAATGTTATGCTGTTTGGTCTCAAACATGCTCCCACCACTTTCTAGAGACTCATGGAAACAGTCCTGGAAGATCTAAAAAGGAAAATATGTTTCATCTATATAGATGATATAATTATTCACTCACCTTCAATCACTCAGCGCTTCCAGGACCTTCAGACGGTTGTCCACAGATTGAAGACTACTGGTCTAACTATTAATTTAAAGAAGAGCAAGTTCTGTCATCAAGAAATTAGCTTTCTAGGACATGTCGCAAGCACTCATGGCATCTCCGCAGACCCATGTAAACACTGTGCCTAGAAACCTGAAGGAGGTACAAAGGTTCGTTGGATTGGCGGGGTGGTATCATCGGTATGTCCCAAATTTCTCCAGGATAGCCGAACCCCTCAACTCACTAAAAAAGAAAGGACATAGGTTTGAATGGACAACTCAGTGCCAACAAGCATTTGAACAGTTAAAGTCTTGCCTCACCTCACCACCCATCCTTGGCCATACAGATCTTCAGCTCCAATTCACCATCTACACTGATGCCAGTGACACTGGTTTGGGTGCCATCCTGGCACAACGGAAAGACCAGGGCAAAGAGCAGGTCATTGCCTATGGGAGTAGAACTTTAACAGCAGCTGAGCAAAATTATACAGCAACAGAAATGTCTGGCAATCGTATGGGCTTTAGAGAAATGGCAACACTACCTGGAACACAAACTTTTCACAGTTGTCACTGATCACTCTGCACTACAATGGGTCATGGGTTCCACTAAAACCATCAGCCAACTCATCTGTTGGCTCCTACGACTGCAAAAATTTGATTTTATCATTGAGTACCGAAAAGGGAAACTCAATGTAGCCCCAGATGCACTATCCAGGTCTTCACCAGTCTCAAGCTGTAGTCTATACACCAGCCACAAGGAGACAGACCTGCCTTTGTCAGATGTTGTCCTGTGGGAGGAACAACACAAAGATCCTGAAGTCATAAAAATAATGCAAGCGGTTGCAGAGAACAATGCAAGTGTGAAAGACCAATTTGAAGTTGTTGAGGACAAATTATATCGGAAAACTTACCTGTCAAATAACCAGACACACTACGGAGTGCAGCACTATCTCTCCAGTTCTCTTAGTGGTCATGGAGGAATCTACAAAACATACAAATGACTCCAAGAAGTAGCATTCTGGCCAGGCATGTGGTCCAACATGAAACGTCATGTGAAAACCTGTGTGAAATGTCAAATAATAAAACATGACTATCAACAATCTGCTGGAAAACTGCAGCAAACAACTACCACTCAACCAAACCAAATGTTGGGAGTCGACATTATGGGTCCACTACCAAGAAGTACAAACCAAAATGAGTAGCTGCTTGTTTTTGTTGATTATTATTCTCGCTGGGTTGAGATGTTCCACATGCATAAATCTACTGCCCAGAATATTGCCTCTATCTTCAGAAAAGAAGTTCTGACTCGATGGGGTGTTCCAGATTTCCTCCTTTCAGATAGGGGTGTTCAGTTTGTCTCAACGGTGTTCAAAGAACTGTGTGAGAATTGGCTAATTACTCCCAAACTGACTATGGCATACCATCCACAAACCAACATGACTGAAAGAGTAAATTGGACCCACAAAAATATGATGTGGATGAAAATCACAAGAAGTGGGACCAGTTCTTACCCGAGTTCCGATTTGCCATAAATTCAACCATCCAAGAGACCACTGGACTACCTCCAGCAGAATTCCAGCTTGGCAGAAAACTCCAAGGTCGAATGGATAAAGTGCTTCATGGCCTCAATCTAACTCCAGACACTGCTTCCTACGATGTGGTCCATCATCTTCATCACTTTCAAACCCAAGCCAAAGAAAACAGTAAGAAAGCAAAATTGAGACAACTGAGAAATTACAACAAAAAGAGAAAAGATTTAACATTCAAAATCAAAGATCGTGTATGGTTACATAACTTCCCACAGTCTAGTGCACAACATAACTTTAGTGCAAAACTAGCACCAAAGTGAATGGATCCTTACTGTATAATGAAGCAGCTGGGTCCTCTGAACTATGAAATAGCCTTGGAAGACACTGGAGAAGATGTCCTTGCAGCACATGTCTTTGATTAAAAATGTGTTTCCCAACAGCCGAAGAATGGGAGTCCCAGGAAAAACAAAAACTCTTTGACCTGTTTCAGGAAACCTCTGATGAGGAAGAAGAATTTTTAGGATTCTAAATCCTTGCTTTTAAACAACCAATGGATGTTTTCTTCAAGGGAGGGAGAGTGTGGCAGTGAGGACGTTGTGCCACAGTGTCCTTGCAGTTTGCTTTCATTTTTTTTTTCTTGCTTTGCGGGTTTGGGGTGGAGCCTTTCAATTGTTCAATTATCAGCAGACGGAAAGAGGATATAAGGAAGTGAGTTATACCTGAGAGTAATTGGATCATCTGTAAATGTTTGAAGTAGTGTGGGAGTGATTGTTCGGAGAACTCTGCGAAGTGGAAAGACGGCTGTTTGTCAAAACGTTTGCTTTTTTTTCTGAGTGATATCTGGTGCATTGTGAAGTTCCAAATTACTTTTAAACATGGCATTGCCAGATTGTCTGCACTTAAAGTGTTCTGAAGACAAGGATCAGCTGGTCATCCACCTGTCCTGGAGTCTGAAATCCCAAGTATTTTTCGTTTTTTGCCATGGACAAATGTGGAATAAATCTTCCCTTTGAACAGTATTATATTCTGACTGTCTATGTGATTTAATGTTGTAACAGGTGGTGTTTTAATTTGCTATCCTGGATTAATTTGAATTTTGTCAGGGTTAAAACCTGACTGGCGCCCGAATATTTTCATTAATAGAGTTTATTTATGCTAGGGCAGCCGCCACCGTTACAGTCTCACCAGCAGAGCTAACGCCGGAGGTCAACATGGCAACCACCTCTCAAGTCAAGCTCCTGCCAGAGGTCGACATGGCGACCTCGTCTCAAGCCATGTTCCTGATGGAGGTCAACGAGGCAACCTACTCATGAGCTTCAGCCTGAGACCCATGAGATGGTCTCACCTGCAGAGCTAACACTGGAGGTCAACATGGCGACCTCCTCTCAAGTCAAGCTCCTGCCAGAGGTCGACATGGCGACCTCATCTCAAGCCATGTTCCTGCCAGAGGTCAACGTGATGACCTCCTCTCCTGAGCTTCAGCCTGAGACCCACGAGATGGTCTCACCTGCAGAGCTAAAGCCAGAGGTCCACATGGTGACCTCCACTCAAGCCATGTTCCTGCCAGAGGTCAACGTGACGACCTCCTCTCCTGAGCTCAGGCATGAGACCCAGAAGATGGTCTCCTCTCCAGAGCTCCAGCCAGAGGTCAACGAGGCAAACTCCTCTCCAGAGCTCAAGCCATGTTCCAGTCGGAGGACGGTGAGATGGCCTCCCAAGCCAAGTTCCTGTCCGAGGCCGACCAGGCAACCTCCAAAGCCAAATTGCAGTCTGAGGCCAACTAGGCGGCCTCCAAAGCCAAGCTCTGCTCATGCCTGAGGCCCTCTAGGTGGCCTCCAAAGCCAAGCTCTGCTCACACCTGAGGCCGACAAGATGGCCCACCATGCTCTGCTCAAGCTTGAGGCGGAGGAGATGGCCCATCACGCTCTGCTCATGCCAGAGGCCAATGAGACGGCCCACCATGCTCTGCTCACACCTGAGGCCGACGAGACGGCCCACCACGCTCTGCTCTCATCTGAGGTCAACGAGACGGCTCACCATGCTATGCTTACGCCAGATGCCGATGATGTGGCCTTCCAAGCATTGTTTCCGCCTCATGACCATGAGCAATACCTGCCTCGGGACTTGGGGGGTAGAGTGGACAATCTTGCCCAGAGGTCCAGGACCGCCAGAGGGTGGGCATTTCAGGAGAAGCCTTTAGGGGGGACTGTTCCTTAAATGCGAACAGCGCGAGCAGCATGCACGCAGCGCACTTGCGGCTTCAGTGACTTTGCCTTCATTTACTTCTCCATGTGTTTTGTTTTGGTTTATGTCTTGTCTCTGCCCCTGTATTGTCATTGGTGGTTTCCTAATGTCTCAGCTGTTCTGTGTTATACCCATTGATTACTGTGTGTATTTAAACCCCTTGTGTGTCTTAGTCTGACATAACCTTGGCATAAAACATGCTATATTGACATAGACTTCATGTACAAAAGTTAATCGTCTCTGTCCATTGTTCTCGGGTTTGGTGTGGCGAGCTGTTTAGGGGCTGTTTACACGACAACGATTTCAACAAAAACGGAAAACTTTAATCATTTTTGCTGTTTGTTTACATGACAACGGCAGAAACGCAAACTTTTGAATACGGGTTTCAAAGTGGAAGTTTTTGAAAACGATACAGTTATCATTTCCGTGTAAACATACAAAAACATGAATTTGTGAAAATGCGTATTATGTGTGCAGTCTATAGCAGGGGTTGGGAACCTTTTTTCACCAAAGAGCCATTTTTTCATTTTTAGTTAATGCATTTGTTTTGAAAGAGCCATTGCAAAAACCTCTTCACTCTCATCCAGCGCAAGAGAAAAAAAAATCTGCCGAAGTTATATCTGTGCTCTTTTCCCTCTCTATCTCACATGCCATCATGACAGCACGGTCATGCACTGTTCGGGCTGACGGGGCACATCTTTCATTTTTGAATGATTTTCTCATTTTTTGGGAAATCCACAAACGGTTCAGTTTCCATACTCGGCATGCATGACTTTACATATCCATCATCAGTAAAAGGTTTTCCAAAGGAGGACAAAAGAGTCTTGTGATTGACTGTGTCAAATGCTGCTGAAAGGTCAAGGAGTAGGGGAGTAGGTCTTGTGAGATGGTCTGGAGCATTGTGGAAGGGATTGGATCCAATGGGCAGGTGGTAGGATTGCAGGACAAGATGATCTGCAGGATCTCTTCTGATGCTAGATTAGAAAAATGTGCCAGGGAAGGACAAGGGGAATCCTCAGTGGGTAGTGTAGGAGTTGGGGTGGAAGTGAAGGTCTGGCAGATTTTTTTGATCTTCCCATCATAAAAAGTGGCAAAGTCTTCAGCAGTCAGAGAGGACAGTGCAGGAGGAGCCAGTGGGTTGAGTAGTGAAGAACAGATGTTGTGGAGCTTCCGAGGGTCTTGTGCAGAAGTTTCCAGCTTTTCCTTGTAGAAGGCAGTCTTAGCAGAAGTCACTTCAGATGAGAATTTGGACATGAGAACACGATTAGAGGCAAGATCTGTCTCGAGTTGTGATTTCTTCCACTTTCTTTCTGCTGTTCTTAGTTCTCTCCAATTGCTATGCAACACATCTCACAGCCATGGAGCAGGGTAAGAAATCTTCCTGGGTTTAGAGAATAGAGGGCAGAGGAGGTCCATGGATGAGGAAGTGAGGATAGGAAAGTATCTGTGGCTAACTTCAATGGTAGGGAGGAAAAGGAGTCAGGGTCTGGAAGAGATGATAGGGTGCAGGAAGCTATGGAAGAAGGAGAGATAGAATGGAGGTTTTGATGGGTAGGAGAGAAGTATTGATAGCTGGTTTTAGGCAGGATAGGGAGGGTGATGGTAAAGGATACCAAGTGATGATCAGAGATGTGGAGTGGGGTAGCATTGATGTCTGTAGCTGGAGAGGGGCAACTGAAGACCAGGTCCAGGACATTTCCTCCCTTATGTGTGGGTGGGCAGCTGTTGAATGTCAAGGAGAAAGAGTGTAGAAGAGGGAGAAGGCAAGAGTATTCGAGCTTGTCAGAGGGGAGATTGAGGTCTTCAAGGACTGTAAGAGGGGTACTGTCGGTAGGGAAAAGACTGAGAAGCATATCAATTTCTTCAAGAAAGTCTCCTAGGGGACCAGGAGGGCAGTAGATGACTATGATGAGAAGGTTGATCGGGGAGGCAACTGTAACTGCATGGAATTCGAAGGATGAGATGTAGAGATGAGACAGGGAGAGAGGTGTGAAGCACCATCTCCGAGACAAAAGCAGACCTGAACACCACCCCTGACAGTTTCTCGAGGAGTGTGAGAGAATGCATAAGCAGAGGATAGAGCAGCAAGTGTAGTTGTGTTCTGTGGAGTTATCCAGGTCTCAGATAGAGCCAGAAAGTCAAGAGAGTATTGGGAAGTTAAAGCGGAGAGGAAATCAGCTTTCTTTACAGCAGACTGGCAATTCCAGATCCCACCTACCACTGCTGTTTGAGACCAAGACAACAGAGGAGGGTAGATGAGGTTACTGGTAGTTCTGCCTCTGGTTTGTGGATGAGAGCTTCTAGGTCTGAGACAGCTGACAACAGAGATAGGTTTGAGGGATATGTCTAGTCAGGAATTAAGTTAGAGAGGATAGAGCTGAGCAGGAACTGGTAACACTTAACTGAACAAGAAAACACTACTAAACTTGATACTTTATGCTTTTATCCAATACAGACACTAGCAGTACACCTTCAATGTATCTTGGTAAGCCCTGCCCACAATTCACACCTTAAGAGAGACAAATTACTCTTAATTAACCACCTGAGAGAACTAATTAGCATAGACTAAACAAACACTTCCAAGCAACACTACAGAAATCAACAATACTATACAATACAGCAGTTCTAGTGGCAAGAATCTAGATCCAACTGGGTCAAGTAGATAGTACACAAAAGTAAGAATCTTACCTTACCAGTAGAGAAGAAATTCAAGATAGAATAACTAAAAGCTCTTCTTCCTCTTCTCTCTGCTCTCCTCCGTGAAGGTTAACACATGGTCATGATGAGTTAACCTGTGGTCTTTCCATTTGGTCTTGGTGCTTGGTTTAATTTAGCATTAAGAAGGCGGGTGGTTGATCTGAAGTGGTGGTGGCATGTACTCCAGTAGGTGATCAAAGAAATAAGGTCCGGAAACATGTTCGCAGGGTCTGTGTCTTTTTATGAGGTGGCCCATGGACTTAGAGCCCAGGGATTCTTCGCCATGGTCTAGGATAGGGTTTATGTCTTGACCAGCTTGTGGCCTTCCAGGGGGGTGATTTATGGCTTTGCTGTAATATGGCCAGATGCCCCTTTCTGACAAAGACCGTTAGTGTTACTTAATATGGCACTTATCTGCAACCACATTAGCTGGGCCCCATCCTGTGACAGAGTCTTTGTCTTATTGTTCGAATGGTACAAGAGTGTGGGTTTGGGCCCCCTAAGTGGAACGTGGCTCATTGTCTTATCTCTTCCTGTTATATCTTGGCTCCCTGGTTTGCTCTGAGGTGTTTTCAGTACTTAATTTCAATGTTGTTCACAATGCAAGTAAAGAAATGTTTTCTAGACATATTCAGATATGACTGGGCATGTAGCTCACATGACACATGCTAGGAATGCAGCTTGGATACACCAAGTGCTGTTGTTTCATTTGTCAATAAGACAGACGTGCTAAATGATCTCATTCAATGAAAATATACTGGCCGTGCTGTAAGCAACAAAGGTGCTTTCCAAAATAACTGAGGCCCAGATAAAGGAATAATTGTTTGGTCCAGAAATTAAAGAGTTCATCAAATCATAGAGAGAACTGCATGGAAGGCAGAAGGTTTCTGAATATTTTCTTGGAAACTATAGAGCATCAACCTACATCCAGGTGGTTGACAAAATTTTTCAAGCATACAAAACCATGGGGTTCAACATTTCATTTGGGATTCATTTTCTGCATTAACATTTAGACTTCTTCTGTGCAAATCTTGGTGCAGTCAGTGACGAACATGGTGAATTGTCTCAGGACACTGCGATAACAGAAAAACAATACCAGGACAACTAGAATCCAAAAATGCGTGCATATTATTGTTGCACACTTCAAGTAGAATCATCATACAAGTGAAAATCAACAAGTGAAAATGTGAAAGTCCAAGCGAAAATTAACCACAAAACATTTTTTAGGTCACTAGAACTAGTTCAATGTGTTAGCACTATTAAGTGATTAAACAGATTCATTCAGTAAAAGACTAATTTGCGTTTCTAAAATTACATTTTGTTCAGTTAGAAGAGCTCTGTCATGATCAGCAAAATTTTCTGTGGTAGCAACACTGTTGTTAAAAGTGTTGTCCAGTGTAATCACCATTCAGGAGACTGAATCACCTACAATTAATTTCATATTACTATAGTACTATGCAAAAGTCTTAGGCACAATATTTTGTTTAAATACAAATTTTGTCTTAGGTATTTATTTAATGTCTTCTGCAACAGAAAAAATAGAGCAATTTTTAGATTTTTTTTTTTTTTTTTTTTAAAGAAAATTTTTACATAAAAACATGTTTGTATGTCAGTAAATAAAAGCTGTCAGGTTCTACCTGCCAAAACAGAAGCAAATGGGAAATTCAAAGTCTCCAGAAGAACTGTGGCAGATTCTCCAAAATCTGACCAGCCGATATTTTCACTGTTTTTCCCATATCCAATATAATGAAGAATTAATTCTGTTTATTCTTGCATATAAAATAATATGGCTGTTGTTGGTGATGGCCCCTGAGTAAGCTATTGCTTAGGGCCCTTAAATGTTCAGAAACAACCCTGTTTGTCTACATTTGAAAATAAAAGATTAAAGCTGACGGTGTTATGAAGCGCTCTTCTTTTCTAGTGGAAAATACAGGTTGTGAATGAAAAGTACTGGTTAACAGTCCAAATTGGTGATCTACATGCTCCATGAATATCACATTTTTAAAGACAGTAGAGAGCTAAAAAAAAAAAAAAAAGTCAGTTAAAAAAAACAGTTGTGCTTTAAATCTCATCATGATATATTCCAGATACAAAATGCCCACATGTAAATGAGGTCACAGATGCAATTAGCTTTTGTCTGCAGTTAACTATCAACTGGCAACACTGGCACCTTTACACTAGATCCTGTGAGAATCTTGCATCAGCTGTTGGCAGCTCTGCCATCATTTCGATTCGAACTTGTGATCTTTGAATGATAGACAGTTGCCCAACTTCTTAGTCATGTCATTGTTTCCCTGCTTTGACCTTTACAAACCTGTCCCTGGATATTGGATCCACCTGTTCTCCCTCTGTATGCATGCTTATTGTCCTCTACTATGAACATTAACTGTGATTTTTGGAATTTTCTAGAGCACTGAACTACTTTTCTGAATATAGTTGTAATGACATGATTTTTGTCTGGTGTCTCTAATTTTTAGAGTGTTTTGGTTTACACAGCAAAAAGCGCAGTGGGGACATTTAGTAGCATTGAATTATACTGAAGTGTTTACTTGACCCATGAAGTGGCTAACCTAATTTACATGAATTAATATTTACAGCACTGAATAATTCTTTGTGTGGATTTAGAGTGCTTTACTTTCATTCTGCTGAACTTTATAGAAGCTACTTAACATTGTTGGAGTTATTTCAGTGCTGTAAGAGCTATTCACCGCTCAAGTTACATTCTTTTTTGTTCTGGCAATTGTTGAGACAAAATGGTACAAGCTGCATGTGAAGGTCAGTAAGAAATGCAATACAACACAAGACACCATCAAAATATTAGCATGGCATCAACCACGATGTAAATACTGCACCCAAACTGAAGTGAAATGTTACACTTAGGGAAAGAGCAAGTTTATTTCAAACGCAAGCAAAACTGCTGGTATTAAATTAAGTGACACTTTTCCCAAGTGAAAAACTCATTTCTAATATAACACAGTGTCATAATGTAGCTGAGTCATTTTTTAAATTTGTTTATTTAGGTTGATGTTGCAAAAAGCATGAATCCTGAAACCAATTCAATTCTGAAATGAAGTTAGTTTAGATCCAGACTAGACTAGAATCAATGTTTCCATTAAAAAATGTCAGTGTGAGATGCTTTGGGTATTATAAATATGGCCTCAGCTGTTTGTGTACTTTTGTGCACTCCAATAATGAAACATTTTTTAAGCACTTAAACAGCTGTTGTGCTATAGCATGGTTGGTTTTGAAGGGTTTGTTTTTTATTCTTTTAGTGTTTACTGTGCAATTATGAGTTACTTTTGAATTAAGTTACTTAATTTCAGAATCCTGTGGGATAAAAGAAAGAGATTACATAACCATATGACAATTTCTTTAACCTTGACAAACTGATATTTTTTTAGGAAAAAAAAATGATTTGCCTTGAACTCAGGGTAAATATGTCTATAGTTAAGTGCAGAATCATTACAGTAAATCCACTGTTAGCCTTGGCAATGCAAATTGAATTTTTTAATGCTAACGGTTACTATTGAATTATGTAGTATGGTACAGCTAAAATGTCAATAGATTAATGTTGGAAAATATTAGTAATGCAGGACATAAAAGACATAAACCTGGCCCTGTTCATGTCTCATGTTCATGTTCTCACCGTGCTTCGGGGGTTTCCCCCCCACAGTCCAAAGACATGCATTGTAGGCCAACTGGCATCTCTAAATTGTCAGTGGTGCATGAGTGTGTATGCAGTTGTGCCTTGCGATTGGTTGGCACCCTGTCCAAGTTGTCCCGCATCTTGTGCCCCAAGTTTCCTGGGATAGGTTCCAGGCTCCCCCACAATGCTGTGTAGGATAAGAGGTACAGAAAATGTATGTATGGATGGATGGATGGATGAGTTAGCTAGTCACCTAGCATCCTATGCCAAAATTCCTTCAGACAAATGAGACAAAACAGAGACACTTCACATTGATATTAAGGCTATGAGTGGCAACAGCAGGATTTGACCACAAAAGCGAAGTCCTTCTTTAGGTTAATGATTAGATGCAGTTACAAGTTACATTATATGGTCAATGGTTTGTGGACACCTGACCAATCACACACATACAGTCCCCTCTGAAAGTATTGGAATGGCAAGGCCAATTCTTTTGTTTTTCAGTATTTCAGAGTCAGAATTTCAGCTTTCATTTTCTGATATTTACACCTAGATGTGTTAAACAGCTTAGAATATAGCACATTTTGTTTGAACCCACCAATTTTTCAAGTGATCAAAAAACATTGGAACATGTGACTGACAGGTGTCTCTTGTTGCCCAGGTATGCCCTATTAGACTGTTTACACCAGGGGTCTTCAATCTTATCCACAAAGGGCCAGCATGCCTGCAGGATTTCATTCCAACCAAGCAGGAATCACATCTGATTCCACATGTTTAAACAGTTTATCTTGGTTTCCAATTAACTATCAGCCAACGATCCTATTTGGCTGGAATAAAAGTCTGCAGCCACACTGGCCCTTTGTGCATAAGACTGAAGACCCTGATTTAAACTATTTATAGCTTTAAATGTCTACTCTTGGATTGATCTCTTGGAGAGCTTTAGTGGCTCATTTCTGTATTTGTTTGAGCATTCCAGGGGTTTTGCCTGTGAAGACTGCATTTGTTAAAAAGAATAAACCAACATGAAGAGCAGAGAGCTGTCTATGGAAGAAAAGCTAGCCATTGTGAAGCTGAGAAAAGTGGGGAAACACTGTAAGAAGCATTGTGAGAACTGTGAAGAAAAGCCCAAAAACATCAGTTAGTGACATCAGCAACAACCTCCACATAGGTGAAGGCCTCACAATCCACCTTATAAATATCCCCCAGAATCATAGCTGCCATACAACAAAATACAAACCACTCATCAGCAGTAAGAGTCAGAAGGGCAGTTTGGAATGTACAAAGAAATACAGAGATAACTCACAAAATTTCTGGATCCAAGATTAACCTCTACCAAAGTGGTGGAAAGCCCAAAGTCTGGAAAAAAAAGATACATTTGCTCATGATCCAAAACAAACAAGCTCATTTGTGAAACATGGTGGAGGTAGTGTCATGGCTTGGGCTTGCATGGCTGCTTCTGAAATGGGCTCTGTAATGCCTCAGCACAAGCAGCATCATATAATTCATGAAATTATAACCAGAAGAAATAAAACAATGGGCCTTCTCAGCCAGAGAACCCACAAGAAACTCTGGACCAAAATGTCTCCACTCAGGGAGCCATAAAACAAGGAATCCACACCCAGACACCAAGGAGCCACTTACATCCAGTGTGTGCATCTGCCTTATCTCAACCAACACGGCAAGCATTAAAGGCCTCCCTGACCCAGGGCTGAACCCTCTTGACCACAGAAACTACTCTCAAATGCAGTGATTTAGGCCTTTTGGGCCAGACCAGTTTGCTTACTCAACAGAGAAGTCCAACGACCCTTACCATTAAGGCCAATAAATTCTGAAAGAAAGGAGAGACCCTTTCGCTTACTCACAAAGATTACACATTCCACAATTCCACAAGTCTACACAAGGACTCACCCATTCCACAATCGGCGCCTACCAGGAGCAACGACTGTGGGAATTAATCTTTGTTGTTCATCTTTCAACAACTGCAATCACCTATTTTCTACCATGTGTTGTTCTATTTTCTTCATGTGTATCACCTTTAAGTTGCCACTAATTATTCCATTTAATCATGCATTAGTGTAGTAGCCCTAGGAGGATCATTGTGTTTTAAATATTAGTAATGTACTTTAAGTATAGTCAAACATGTCTTGTTTGGTATGTATGTGTTCATTGAGTGATTTCCTAAATCATAAGAGTAAGGAAATTTGTGTAGATTTTTCTGATATGTACATGCAAAGTTTCAGGACAAAGTTTATTAATACACCCATCATTGAAGAGTGTGGAACCACTCATCTGCAGGGACAAGGGGCTGATTAGCATAATAGGTGGAGAATCTGGCAAACACCCCGCCCAAAGACAATATTGATTGGAGGAAGCACTCTGGGCTGGACTAGCCCAGGAAGTGTTAAAATCCTAAGAACACAAGTTTTGGGGCTCGTCACTTGCTTTGCTCTATCTCTCGTATCTCTTGCTTCTTGGCACGCTTCGAAGGACGGTGTCGGCGGAGGGTCTCCAGAGCCAATTAACGTCGGGGAGATCAGATCACGTTTACCTTGGCCTGGGGACCCAGCAAGAGCCGCCGCCTGCTTTTCAAGCCTCCCGCCTTCATTCCACTCAGCATTCCGATTGGTCTTCCGAGATGCCTCTCACCGTCCAGACCGCTGACGACACCACAATGTAACGAGGAAATCCCTTCAACACAGCTAAGGCAAGTGCAATACCCCAGAATCTAGCTAATCTGGTGTCTATAATAAGTTGAGCCCTTCTAAAGGAAGTGAAGATAACTTAATAAGTTGATGGTTTGTTCAGATCATGGTCTGTGAAATAGCATGCTACGCTAGAGACTCAGAAATTCATTCACTCTTCATTATCATCCGTTTATGTATGCGTGTGTGTGTGTGTGTGCGTGCGTGTGTATATATGTTAGATTAGTTTCTATGTCATAGAGTAGTTCAATAAAGTCTATTCTTAAATATACATGTTCTTATTGCTTACAAGTGTCTATTACCTTGAATTGCGATTCTACTACATGCTCTTAAAATAATATTTCACTATGTTTAGGATATTATTGCCGGTGGCCACAGAGGTAATATCTAATGCATAATTAATGAATGCACTAGTTTCAACTTATCGCTGGACGAATAGTTGATCAGTAATACTAAATTAGTCAAATTTCCTTTTATGAGCTGATCTGTTAATCTCTCTGACATCTTTGGAGGAGAATAAAGATAGCTCAATTTAAACAACTAATTTTTACTTACATAAAATGGTGGAGAATATATCAAATTAACCTAAACAGCTAATTTTCACTACAGCTCACTAATCTTTACTGATGAAGTAACTCATGATGGTAGCAGCAGAATGAATTCAGAAATCCACAGAAACATTCTGCCTACCAATATACAGAGAAATGCATCAAATCTAATTTGGAGGAACTTCATCAGCAAGACAATGACCCAAAACACATTGCC
The DNA here is from genome assembly GCA_023630585.1 of Cranoglanis bouderius. Lineage (NCBI taxonomy): Eukaryota > Metazoa > Chordata > Actinopteri > Siluriformes > Cranoglanididae > Cranoglanis > Cranoglanis bouderius. The sequence goes on from CM042566.1 coordinate 11,548,628, forward strand.
AACAAAACAAAGGACTTAATTAGGGAAAAGCTGAAAGTTTTTAGACTGGCCAAGTCAAATCACAAGACCTTAAGCCAATTGAGCATGTGTTTCAACTCCTGAAGAGGAAACTGAAGGGAGAAACCCCCAAAACAAACAACTACTGAAAGAAGCTGTATTACAAGCCTGGAAAAGCATCAAAAAGAATAATGCAACAGTTTGGTAGTGTCAGTGATACAGTTATTGAAAGCAAAGTATATGCAAACAAATATTTACTTTAATACTATCTGTTCCGACTTTTGCTCACTTGACGATTGGTGGGTCTGCCACCAAATGTGCCATGTTCTAAGTCTAATGAAACCTGGAATTCTGATCTCTCATCTCATATTAATCTTTTGGTCTCAAACCCAAATGTCTTTGTGTGTATAACAACAACAAAAAAAAAAAGAATTGGCCTTGCCATTCCAGTTTGGGAAAGGCCAACATATAGGTGTGATGGTCAGGTGTCCACAAACTTTTGGCCATATAGTGTATTTATTTAGAAAGTGTTGGCTAACGAGCTGCACACTAAAATCAATCTAAAATGATATTTGAGTAAAATGGGATTTAACTCTTTTCCAAGTACATTTTAATGCACTTAATAAAAATGTCTTCTGAACGTATTGATATATGGAATTAAAACTTGCTTACATGAAAATCTAATAAAGAAGTTAATCCATTAATTTGTTCATTCATCTTCTTTGTTTTTAAATACAGGGTGAAATTTTGAAACTCTGCTCAGACTGTAACCTGAGATCAGGATTGAACTAGGGACCCTGGTGCTGTGACACAGCAGTGCTAACCACCATAATGCCCTAAATAATTTAATGTGGACAATAATATTTGGCAAACTCAAATACTTTTAATTCCCCTCCTTCTCCCCCAGTGTCTGTCTCTTCTCTCCCCCAGGCAAGTGAATCCTGGGCCGCAGGTGTCGGACTAAAGTCTGGGCCAGTGTGCTGGTGTATCAGGGAGCCTGGGCATTTCCAGGACCGATGTGATGGAGGTGGGGGTGTTGGTCTGGATCTCTGAATCGCTGCAGGCCACCCCTGTTCAAAATACTGGTGAGTGTTCAAGGGAGTACATACCACAGATTGGTGGATTCAGGCTGTAACCACACCTCAATTCACTAATGCCTGATTCAAGGTGAGGCATTGGGGAATACACATATGGTGAAGGTGAGGTGCGTGCATGGGGATGTTCATGAATATCCATTAGTGCCAGTTATCATTAAATTCTGGGGTCAAAAAAATATAGTGGAGGTGGCAATTAATCCTCATCTCACCCATCCACTAATTTTGGGGAGAAATTGGCCAGGGTTTCCAGCATTAATGAAAGAAATGTTTGTCGATAGGTCCTGCTGTAGTGAGAGATAGTGTGGAATGTGTGCAGTGTTGGCTGGGAAGGTGGTGCCAAGGCCGTCAAAATCAGCTCCAGATCATAAGGACGTCGGGAGGGCCCCTTCACTCTTTGTGGGGATTCCCCTCTGGGATTTTCCCTTGGAGTGGTCGTGTGACGAGACCCTAAAGAGTAATTGATCATCAGCGAATCCAGCCCAATGTTATGCTATCCCACTTCTATTTTGCACTTATTATGGATAGATTATATCAAGTGATGCAGGACACTTCAATCCAAGAAGAAATAACCCAGTTGTTGGTCCCAAAGAGATGTCGGGAATTGGCTCTGTAGAGTTAGGTGGAAAAACACTAACAATACTGTGTGAAGCACGAAGACACATGGGGTGTTTAAATATACAGCTTAATCAAAGGGGAAACGGGAACAGCTGTGCATGAACAAGACATGTGAAGGGAAACAACCAATACCATTACAGGGGTGGAGACAGGACAAAAAGCAAAACAAAAACATGTGGTAGCATAAACAGAGACATGTCAATGTGGAAGTGCGCACTGCTCAGTACATTTATTGTGCTCATCAAGCTGGACAACTTTCAAATTAATCATTAGCTCCGTCAACAGGAAGTCGGCCATTTTGGATTTAATGTGTTTTTTTTTTTTTAAATTGCAGGCTCTGCCTTTTTAAGTCCTCCTCCTAGGGGATTCATGTGATTGTTACCAAACTTGGTCAACATTATGCCAAGACATATCAGATGCTAAATTTCAAAGAGATTTGTGATATTTCAAATGGTTTTGCCATGGCAAAGCAATAAATTTATGGCAATTAAAGGGAAACAGGAAGTGTCTCATATCTTCTGCATGCAATGAGTGATTTAGATCAAACTTGAGCTGTGTTTGGTCACAGGGGCTGATCACATGGATGTGAATATTGTGAGTCATGGTCATAGCACCACTAACTGGCAGCAGGAAGTGCGTCACTTAAAACAGGCTTTTAAATAGTCATCTTATATGTACCCAAATCACTCCAAACTTGGTCAGAATAATGTCAAGACATGGCTTCTGCATGCAGTGAGTGATTTAGATCAAACTTGAGCTGTATGTTTGGTACTGTGGGCTGATCACATGGATGTCACTATTAGAGCCACCAACTGGCAGCAGGAAGTATGTCACTTAAAACAAGCTTTCAAATAGTCTTCTTATATTTATCCGAATCGCTTCAAACTTGGCTAGAATAATGTTGAGACATGGCTGATTTCAAATTGCAAAAGGAGTCTTGATATCTTAAATAATGTTGTCGTGGTAATGCATCAAACTTTAATACTCTTTTCTTTGTATATTTGGTTGTTTTACTCTACAGCACACACTTCACAATTGTTTTCATACACCCACCATACACCCACCTGTGCTTGGGCCCGTCATCGCTGCTTGCAGCTATATTTATTTATTTATTTATTTTTCTATTCAAGGTTTCTGGGGTTTTGGGGCCCTTAATATGCTCAAAAACTCATGAAATTCGGCACACACATCAGAGTCATTGACCATTAGGCCCGGACAACGAATAGCACATGGGTGTGTTGGGGGGTCTCTGTAGTGCCCCCCTTTACACGATACAAAACCATATATGTATGAAACTCAGTGTATATATATATATATATATATATATATATATATATATATGTCTCATGGACCTGAACAACATTTGAGCTGACAATCATTAGCTCCGCCAAACAGGAAGTCGGCCATTTTGGTTTTTGTGAAAAGTGCAATGCGGCGATCTTTTAAATAGTCCTCCTAGGGGAGTCATGTGATTGTCACCAAACTTGGTCAACATTATGGCAAGACATTGAAGATACTAAATTGCAAAATGATTTTTGATATCTCGAAAGGTTTTGCCATGGCGAGGCAATACATTTATGGAGAAATAAGGGAAACAGGATATGTCTCATATCTTCTGCAAGCAGTGAGTGATTTACATTAAACTTGAGCTGTATGTTTGGTACTGAGGGCTGATCACAATATATAATAAAGCATCTTAAATAGTGTTGCCACGGTAACGCATCAAACATTAATGCTCTTTTCTGGTGTTTTTGAGCCCCTTAGCATGCTTAAAATTTCATGAACGTCAGCACACATCTCAGAGTTGTCGGCCATTAGGCCTCCCCGCAAACTTGGTCTGAATAATGTCGAGACATGGCTGATATAAAATTGTCAAAGAATTTCTGATATCTTAAATAATGTTGCCATGGTAATGCATCAGTAATAATGTCAAGACATGGCTGATGTAAAATTGTCAAAGGATTTCTGATATCTTAAATAGTATTGCCATGGTAATGCATCAAACTTTAATACTCTTTTTGGGTGTTTTTCGGGCTCTAAGCATGCTTAAAATTTCATGAAATTTGGTACACATCAGAGTTGTCATTGCAATGAAGGATTGCTCAAATAGTGGATAAACAAACAAATTCAAGCTGACCTGCAGACACAGGGTACAACAGTGTCAGCTCACTCTATCCGTCGCCATCTGAATGAAAAGGGATGCCACGGTAGAGACCCAGGAGGACCCCGCTGCTGACACAGAAACATAAAAAAGCCAGACTGGAATTTGCCAAAACTTTCCTGAGGAAGCCAAAGTGCTTCTGGAAGAATGTCCTGTGGACAGATGAGACTAAAATAGGTAAAGAAATTAGCCATTTTCCCTCCCAGGTGTCATGTGACTCATTAGTGTTACAAGGTCTCAGGTGTGAATGGGGAGCAGGTGTGTTAAGTTTGGTGTTATTCACACTCTCTCATACTGGTCACTGGAAGTTCAACATGGCACCTCATGGCAAAGAACTCTGAGGATCTGAAAAAATTATTGTTGTTCTACATAAAGATGGCCTAGGCTATATGAAGATTGCCAATACCCTGAAACTGAGCTGCAGCACGGTGGCCAAGACCATACAGAAGATTAACAGGTCAGGTTCCACTCAGAACAGGCCTCGCAATGGTGGACCAAAGAACTTGAGTGCACGTGCTCAGCATCATATGCAGAGGTTGGCTTTGCAGAATAGACGTATGAGTGCTGCCAGCATTGCTGCAGAGGTTGAAGGGGTGGGGGGTCAGCCTGTCAGTGCTCAGACCGTACGCCACACACTGCATCAAATTGGTCTGCATGGCTGTCATCCCAGAAGGAAGCCTCTTCTAAAGATGATGCACAAGAAAGCCCACAAACACTTTGCTGAAGACAAGCAGACTAAGGACATGGATTACTGGAACCATGTCCTGTGGTCTGAGGAGACCAAGATAAACTTATTTGGTTCAGATGGTGTCAAGCGTGTGTGGCGGCAACCAGGTGAGGAGGTCAAAGACAAGTGTGTCTTGCCTACAGTCAAGCATGATGGTGGGAGTGTCATGGTCTGGGGCTGCATGAGTGCTGCCGGCACTGGGGAGCTACAGTTCATTGAGGGAACTATGAATGCCAACATGTACTGTGACATATTGAAGCGGAGCATGAACCCCTCCCTTCAGAAACTGGGCCGCAGGGCAGTATTCCAACATGATAACAACCCCAAACACACCTCCAAGACGACCACTGCCTTACTAAAGAAGCTGAGGGTAAAGGTGATGGATTGGCCAAGCATGTCTCCAGACCTGAACCCTATTGAGCATCTGTGGGGCATCCTCAAATGGAAGGTGGAGGAGCGCAAGGTCTCTAACATCCACCAGCTCTGTGATGTCATCATTGAGGAGTGGAAGAGGACTCCAGTGGCAACCTGTGAAGCTCTGGTGAACTCCATGCCCAACAGGGTTAAGGCAGTGCTGGAAAATAATGCTGGTCACACAAAATATTGAAACTTTGGGCCCATTTTGGACATTTTCACTTTGGGGTGTACTAACTTTTGTTGCCAGCGGTTTAGACATTAATGGCTGTGTTTTGAGTTATTTTGAGGGGACAGCAAATTTACACTGTTATACAAGCTGTACACTCACTACTTTACATTGTAGCAAAGTATCATTTCATCAGTGTTGTCCCATGAAAATATATAATAAAATAGAAAAATAAAATGTGTGTGTATATATATATATATATATATATATATATATATATATATATATACAGTTGCAGTCAAAATTATTCAACCCCCATTGCAAATCAGGTTTACTGTCAAAATTTACAAACTTTCAGTTGTTTGAAATCAACAAATCAAAGAAAAGCAATTGAAAAAGCTCAACACAAAGAATGCTTCAAGTGGTTTCCCCAAATTCAACTGAAAATGCAACTTATACAGTGAGGGAAAAAAGTATTTGATCCCCTGTTGATTTTATACGTTTGTCCACTGACAAGGAAATGATCAGTCTATAATTTTAATGGTAGGTGTATTTTAACAGTGAGAGACAGAATAACAACAAAAAAAATCCAGAAAAACGCATTTCAAAAAAGTTAGAAATTGACTTGCATTTTAATGAGTGAAATAAGTATTTGATCCCCTATCAATCAGCAAGATTGTTGGCTCCCAGGTGTCTTTTACACAGGTATCGAGCTGAGATTAGGAGCACTCATTTAAAGGGAGTGCGCCTAATCTCAGCTTGTTATCTGTTTAAAAGACACCTGTCCACAGAAGCAATCAATCAATCAGATTCCAAACTCCACCATGGCCAAGACCAAAGAGCTGTCCAAGGATGTCAGGGACAAAATTGTAGACCTACACAAGGCTGAAATGGGCTACAAGACCATCGCCAATCAGCTTGGTGAGAAGGTGACAACAGTTGGTGCGATTATTTGCAAATGGAAGAAACACAAAATAACTGTCAGTCTCCCTAGGCCTGCGGCTCCATGCAAGATCTCACCTCGTGGAGTTTCAATGATCATGAGAACGGTGAGGAATCAGCCCAGAACTACACTGGAGGATCTTGTTAATGATCTCAAGTCAGCTGGGACCATAGTCACCAAGAAAACAACTGGTAACACACTATGCCATGAAGGACTGAAATCCTGCAGCACCTGCAAGGTCCCCCTGCTCAAGAAAGCACATGTACATGCCTGTCTGAAGTTTGCCTGAATGATTCAGAGGAGAACTGGGTGAAAGTGTTGTGGTCAGATGAGACAAAAATCGAGCTCTTTGGCATCAACTCAAGTCGCCATGTTTGGAGGAGGAGGAATGCTGCCTATGACCCCAAGAGCACCTTGACATCCCCACCGTCAAACATGGAGGTGGAAACATTATGCTTTGGGGGTGTTTTTCTGCTAAGGGGACAGGACAACTCCACTGCATCAAAGGGACGATGGACGGGGCCATGTACCATCAAATCTTGGGTGAGAACCTCCTTCCCTCAGCCAGGGCATTGAAAATGGGTCATGGATGGGTATTCCAGCATGACAGTGACCCAAAACACACAGCCAAGGCAACAAAGGAGTGGCTCAAGAAGAAGCACGTTAAGGTCCTGGAGTGGCCTAGCCAGTCTCCAGACCTTAATCCCATAGAAAATCTGTGGAGGGAGCTGAAGGTTCAAGTTGCCAAACGTCAGCCTCGAGACCTTAATGACTTGGAGAGGATCTTTAAAGAGGAGTGGGACAAAATCCCTCCTAAGATGTGTGCAAACCTGGTGGCCAACTACAAGAAACGTCTGACCTCTGTGATTACCAACAAGGGTTTTGCCACCAAGTACTAAGTCGACGGGGTCAAATACTTATTTCACTCATTAAAATGCAAATCAATTCATAACTTTTTTGCAATGCATTTTTCAGGATTTTTTTTTTTGGTGTTATTCTGTCTCTCACTGTTAAAATACACCTGCCATTAAAATTATAGACTGATCATTTCTTTGTCAGTGGGCAAATGTACAAAATCAGCAGGGGATTAAATACTTTTTTTCCTCACTGTAATGACTTCTCCAGTATCAAAAATTATTCAACCTCGTGAATAGAATTCCTCACAACAGCAAAAATATGCAAAACAGGTGTTGTCTCAAGCACATTTGATGCAACTAATCAAGGGCTTCATTAGTTGCACCAGGTGTGCTGGAGCTGGAACACATGAAAATACATGAAATACCTGGACGGGGCAGAAAATACCTGAAATACCTGGACGGGACAGAAAAAGGAAGCTATCAATGGCTGCAACCAGATTTATGAGAAGGCAGGTTGTGAAAAACACTCGAGTGACTGCAAAAGACCTGCAGCAAGACTTGGCGACAACAGGCACTGAGGTTTCAGTGAGCACAGTATGGCGGGTACTAAACGCAGACGGTACCAGGAGTTCCATACTAGAACTCCAAGACATACACCACTACTGACCCAAAAGCACAAGAAAAGTCAGCTCAAAATCATATAAATAAGCCCTTTTTAAAACTTTTTGGCACGATGGATCAGTGGTATGTCTGGAGAAAGAAGAATGAAGAAAGAACACTCTGTCCACAGTCAAGCATGGTGGTGGCTCAGTGATGCACTGGGGCTACTTTGCATCCTCTGGCAGTGGAAACCTGCAGCGTGTTTGAAGGCTAGCTGGATTCATTGAAGTATCAGGAAATCCGAGGAAAAAACGTCATGCCGTCTGTGAGGAAGCTGAAGCTTGGGCATCATTGGACCTTCCAACAGGACAATGATCCCGAGCGTACCTCAAATTCAACCAAGGCTTGGTTGCAGAAGAAGTCTTGGAAGATTCTACAGGACCATCACAGTCACCTGACTTGAACTCGGTAGAAAATCTCTGGTGGCATTTGAAGAAGGCAGTTGCAGCACGTAAACCCAAGAATATTACTGAACTGGAGGCCATTGCTCATGAGGAATTCCTCAGGAACGCTGCCAGAAGGTGATGTCTGGCTATGCATCACGTTTGCAGCAGGTCATAACAGCAAAAGGGTGCTCTACTAAGTACTAAAGATGCTTGCCATGAAAGGATTGAATAATTTTGAAATTGGAGATGTCATTATAAGTTGCATTTTCAGTTGAATTTGGGGAAACCACTTGAAGCATTCATTGCGTTGAACTTTTGCTTTTGTTTGATTTGTTTGTTGTAAACAGTTGAAAATCTAAAAATTTTGACAATAAACCTGATTTGCAATGGGTGTTGAATCATTTAAAGTCTCTGTTTTTAATGGAAAAATGTGAAATTGACACCGTGATAATAAGTTTGATTGAAACACTGATCAGTATAACCAGATAATAAAAAATATAAAAATATATAAAATATATTTTTTAAAAATATTTATCAGTGCAAACAGTTTTTAAAGATTCAGTCTGTCAGCCAATAAGACAAGTTTGTCAATGAAAACAAAGGCATGATTCTTTCAATGAGGTTGTCTGGAATGCACCTTGTTGTCTGGGATGAAAATCCTATACGAATGGCTATGAAATATACTGTGTAAGATGATATATTATTTCTATATGATACAATGTAAATATGTGAACTTATTCTGAAAAAGTTGTGTTTGAGTTACTAAAGCTGTGTTTATCAGATGTTTATCAGTCCTCCAATCTCCTGCTGTCAGACTCTTCCAGTTTGCTGTCAGAGTACTGAATGAGCTCAGGGATTTTGATTCTTTTCTTTGTTTGTTCTGCATGATGTGGCCCACAGAGCACACAGCTGATTAGGAAGCAGATGGAGCTTGTTACATTAAGAAAAACAGTTAAGAACTGAAGAAGGTAATCAGAGATGACGGCTCTTCCAGAGGCACGAGGAGCCACTCAGATATTTATCACTGCTGGATTATTCAATCAGAACCTTCTTAACTCTATCTGATTAAAAACAAAGTGAGAGTGAAGACCAGCTGGAGTAGGGAAGGGTGTGATATCGAATAAGGGATGTCAGGCGATTTTTGGCAGCTCTGTCTGACGTAACTGGATTGTTACAGCGCTGTCAGAGAGGATGGTGGATTAAACACAAAAAACCCACAAACAAACAAACATGCATAATGAGCAATCAATAAGCGCAAAGACTCATTGGCTGCCTGGGTTAAATCCAACATCACTCCGCAGAGGAAAAAATGCTAGGTAAAGCCAATTTAACTGAGTGAGAACAGAGATGAGTGAAATGGTAAGGAGAGAATCAAATGAATTAGAAAGGTAGAGGAAAATAGAAATGTCTTTGCTGGTATGGATTCAGAGAAGTGAACTAAAAGTGATGTGATTAGTGAACTGACAAAGCAGGCATGTTGTAGGACGTTGTAGGAAGTTGTAGTTTTAGGAGGCAGTTAACCCATGAGACCTTTGTTCGACACAAAGTTCACACATTCCACAATCAGAGCACTCCTTATAGCCTACAGAGGCGATGACTGTGAAAATTAATACATCTTTAAAACAACTGCAATCACCTATTTTCCTGCATGTTTTCTTCTGGACTTTATTGTGCTTATAACCATTAAGTTGCCACTAATTGTTTATTTATTTACCATGTATTAGTATAGTAGTACTAGTATGATTATTGTGTTTGACTATTAGTAGTGTGTTAACAGCCAATATATGTATTGTGTGGTATGTGTGTGCTCGTTGAGTGATTTCCTGAAGAATGTGAGTGAGGAAATTCGGGTAGAATGTCATTATACATATATGTGACTATTTGGGACAAAGTTTGGTCCACACTTCATGAAAAGTGTGGAGCCACCTGTCTGCAGAGACAATGGACTGTGTTTAATTGGAGGAAACATTCTTGGGTTGGACTTGCCAGAAAGGGTTAAAATCCTATGACACCAAAGAAACATCGTCAGACATCAAGGAAGGGCAGAACAACAACAAACAGAGTCGGACAGAGTCGGCTGAGAGTCTCCAGTCTCCAGAGCCATCAGAGAGTTCTCCCCAATCAAGATCTTCGGGGAGATCACCTCTGCTTGGAGCCTCAGCCTAGAACCGCTGCCCAGCTCTTCAAACAACCCGCCTACGAAACGCCATTCCATTCATCATTCCGATTGGTCTTCCGAGAAGGAATGCAGGAATCCCTTCTACACAACAATGTAATGAGGGAATCCACATTTGGAGCAACAATTCAAAAGGCAAGCGAGGTAGATTCTAGCTAAACTGGTGTATATGATATTACATTTAAAGCCCTTCTAAAAGACGCAAAAGTAAATTAATAAGTTGATGGATCATTCAGGTTATAGTCTGTGAAATAACATACAGTGCTAGAAACTTGTAACGTTATACTCTCTGTTCAAAGCCATTTTCACCCATTTATGTGTGTGTGCATGCGTGTGTGTGTTAATGTGTGTGTGTGTGTGTGTGTGTGGGACCTAGCCTAGCATGCTCACTTCCTGCCTGATTGCTAACCTCTTGCTTTTAGCCTGCTGCCACTGGCTAGCCCTTGTGGTGAACAGGAAGGCAGCCTTGTGCGTAAGTCTTCCCCTGCCAGTACATAGCCTCTCCTTCACTAAGACGCCTGCCACACATGGTAACTGGGTGCTTTGCAGCTCCAGGCTAACTTTGGTGGGGGATCTTGGAGCTGCAGTGGCCTTCAGAGGTTGTCTAAGACTAGCCACTACCCTGCTGCCTTGTGGGTAAGTCTATTAAGACAAAGGCTAGTGGAGCACACCCTTAGAGAAAATCAATGCATTGGCGGCACACATTAGGCGGTCCTAGACTGGAGCTCCGGCGGCCTCCTGCAGCTATGATGGAGGACTGGTCGTCCTGGGTTTCCCCCTTGCCACCGGGATTTATTTAATCACAGCAAAGATAGTCCCCCACAGCATCTCAGAAAATCCACTAAAAAGCAGCTGAACTGTCCTAAACTAAAGTCAGCCCCGGCAAGGAACATTTCATCATTCTGTAGGCATGAAGGCACCAGAGTTTGAGGTCATCTTGTGCTCTGATAATAATAATAATAATTTGTTACATTTGTATAGTGCTTTTCTAGACACTCAAAGCACTTTACATAGTATGGGGTGGAAATCTCCCCAACCACCACCAGTGTGTAGCATCCACCTGGATGATGCGACGGCAGCCATAGTGCGCCAGAACGCCCACCACACACCAGCTATTGGTGGAGAGAAGAGGAGGGTGATGTAGCCAATTCAGGGATAGAGATTATTAGGGGGCCATGATAGACAAGGGCTAATTTCACCAGGACACCGGGGTGATACCCCTACTCTATACGAGAAGTGACCTGGGAATTTTAATGACCACAGAGAGTCAGGAAGATGGTGCTCTTTTTCCAGTATAGTGTCCCCTCACTATACTAGGGCATTAGGACCCACACCACCTACTGGCCTTCCTAATACCACTTCCAGCAGCAACCTTAGTTTTCCCCCAGGATGTCTCCCATCTAGGTACTGGCTAGGCTCAACCCTGCTTATATTCAGTGGGAACCCAGGCAAGAACTGCAGGGTGATATGGCTCTGGCATGATAGCACCATGGATCAGAGATGGACCTCCATAACCTCAATGCTGTACAAAGCTGCAGTTGACTCTTTAGGCTATAAAGTCAGAAAACATCAGGACTGGTTCGATGAGAACTCTGATGCCATCGTATACCTGCTGGAAACCATGTGCAGAGCACACAGGGCTACGCTTAACTGCCCTGCATCCACCATCCTCCAGCAACAGTGGCAACCTTATGTACTGTACAAAATACATGGTGGATAAACAAAGCTCAAGAAATCCAATCATATGCTGACAGAAAAGACATGCACAATTTCTACAACTCCATAAAGAACATATATGGCCCTTGGAGCTGCACAATCACACATCTAAAAGCAACAGATGGATTGACAACCTTAAAAGATCAGGTTTTGGCAAGGTGGGCTTAACATTTTGAAGCCCTCCTCAACCAACACTCACTAACTGATCCCTCCATCCTGGACGGTGCCTAATCAGCCACCCATTCAAGTCCTTGACCACCCTCCAACCTTTCAAGAGGTGTTAGCAGCCATCAACTCCCTGAAAAATAACAAGTCCCCCGGCAGTGATGGTATCCCAGCAGAGCTCCTCAAACATGGTGGCTACTTGTGTACCAGGATGATCCACCAATACACCTTGCAGGTCTGGGACCAGGAGAATATCCCTCAACAATGGAGGGATGCCAACATTGTCACTTTTTAACAAAGGTGACAAATCTGTGGCAACAGTCATGGCATATCACTGCTAGCTGTTGCAGGCAAGGTCCTGGTAAAAGTCATGCTATGCAGACTGGTGGAGAACCTAACAGAACATCTGTTGCCAGTGTCATATTGTGGTTTCAGGAAGAACTGAGCACAGTGGACATGATTTTCACAGTAAGACAGCTACAAGAAAAGTGTTGTAAACAAGATCAGGACCTTTTCATGGCATTTGTCGATGACCATTTGTCCATGACAGGATGGTGGCCCATGTGACCATAGGGGGACAGGAATCGGTGGCTTTTAATGTACGCACTGGAGTAAGACAAGGGTGTCTTCGACCACAAAATCCACGACCGGATAAAACAAGTCTCTGCAGCTTTTGGCAAACTCCAACGAAAGGTCTTTCAAAACAAGCACCTCCATCTGCACACCAAAGTTTCCATGTATAAAGCCATCTGTATAACCACTCTCCTATAGAGCTGTGAAGCCTGGGTCACATACAGCCACCACCTAAGGATGCTGGAATCCATATAAGGTGCCTATAGCGAATCTTCGGGATCACATGGTGCGATCGTGTACCACATTCCGAGGTGCTTGCAAGGACAAAATGCAAGAGCATGAATTACTGAACACCAACTGCACTGGCTTGGGCATGTTATTAGGTTGCCTCCAGATCTCCTGCAATGGCAAGTCCTGTATGGACAACTTCATCTGGGCCACTGGTCTGCAGGGGGTCAGAAGAAACGGTAGAAAGACCAGCTAAAAACATCACTAAGGAAATGTCAAATCGACCTCTCAGGACAGGAAGAAGCTGTCGTTAACCGTTCCATCTGGAGGCAGCTCTGCCACACAGGAATAGAGCAGATGGAATTTGATAGAAACATGAACAAACAGCAAAAAAGACTAAGGAGACATACAGCCATGCTTGCCTCCACTAACCCAGACTTCACATGTACAACACGCAATCAAATTTGTAGATCACAGATTGACCTCTATAGCCATGAAAGAACGCACAGTTAATGAGGAGGAATGTCATCATCGGACACGATGGACTGCCATTACCAAGCAAGTGAAGGAAAATTGTAATATCCTTGTTTTACAGAGATCAAAATGTTGATTATCTAAACTCATGTAACCTAATAAAGGGCTTTATAGGTGAGTAGCAGAATTTTATAATCGATACGGAACTTAACAGGTAACCAGTGTAGAGATGATAAAATTGGGGTAATATGTTGATATTTTCGTGATCTGGTAAGCACACTTGCAGCTGCATTTTGGACTAGCTGTAGTTTATTTATTGAGGATCCAGGACAACCACCTAGTAGTGCATTACAATAGTCCAGTCTTGAGGTCATGAGTGCATGAACTAGTTTTTCTGCATCAGAAACAGATAGCATGTTACGTAGCTTGGCAATATTTCTAAGGTGAAAGAAGGCTGTTTTTGTTACCTGGGAAATATGATTTTCAAATGACAGGTTGATGTCTAATATAACACCTAGGTCTTTAACTACAGAGGATGAAGTAACCGTACATCCTTCTAGATGCAGATTATATTCTAGGAGCTTTTGTGTACCGACTTTTGGTTCTAATAGCAATATATCTGTTTTATCAGAATTTAGTAAAAGAAAATTAACGGTCATCCACTCTTTAATGTCTTTAACACATTCCGTTAACGTGGAGAATTTGGAAATTTCATCTGGGCTTGTGGAAATATATAGTTGAGTATCATCAGCATAACAGTGGAAATTTATCCCGTGTTTTCTGATAACGCAGCATATATAAAGAAAACAGCAGGGGGCCTAACACCGATCCTTGTGACACACCATACTTTACTGCCATTATGTCAGAAAGTTCATCATTTAAACAAACAAAATGGTAGTGGTCAGACAGGTAGGATTTAAACCATTTCAATGCCTGTCCCTGAATACCAATGTAGTTTTGTAATCTATCTAAGAGTATGTCATGATCTATAGTATCCAACACGGCACTGAGATCAAGTAGAACAAGTAGTGAAATGCAGCCTTGGTCAGATGCTAGAAGCAAGTCATTTGTAATTTTGATGAGCGCAGTCTCTGTGCTGTGATGGGGCCTAAAACCTGATTGAAATTCTTCATAGATACCATTTTTGTGCAGAAAGGAGCATAATTGAGCAGACACAACCTTTTCTAATACTTCAGATATAAATTGGAGGTTTGGTCTATAATTTACTAGTTTACAAGGAACTAGTTGTGGTTTCTTAAGGAGAGGCTTAATAACCGCCACCTTGAATGTTCTTGGACATGACCTAGAGAATACAGGTAGCTTAATCTAAATATCTAAACTTTCCTTACATATAGTATCTCACAAAAGTGAGTACACCCCTCACATTTTTGTAAATATTTTATTATATCTTTTCATGGGACAACACTGAAGAAGTGACACTTTGCTACAATGTAAAGTAGTGAGTGTACAGCTTGTATAACAGTGTAAATTTGCTGTTCCCTCAAAATAACTCAACACACAGCCATTAATGTCTAAACTGCTGGCAACAAAAGTGAGTACACCCCTAAGTGAAAATGAGCAAATTGGGCCCAATTAGCCATTTTCCCTCCCCGGGGTCATGTGACTCGTTAGTGTTACAAGGTTTCAGGTGTGAGCGGGGAGCAGGTGTGTTAAGTTTGGTGTTATTGCTCTCACGCTCTCTCATACTGGTCACTGGAAGTTCAACATGGCACCTCATGGCAAAGAACTCTCTGAGGATCTGAAAAAAAGAATTGATGCTCTACATAAAGATGGCCTAGGCTATAAGAAGATTGCCAACACCCTGAAACTGAGCTGCAGCACAGTGGCCAAGACCATAAAGTGGTTTAACAGGACAGGTTCCACTCAGAACAGGCCTCGCCATGGTCGACCAAAGAAGTTGAGTGCACATGCTCAGCATCATATCCAGAGGTTGGCTTTGCAGAATAGATGTATGAGTGCTGCCAGCATTGCTGCAGAGGTTGAAGGGGTGGGGGGTCAGCCTGTCAGTGCCGGCACTGGGGAGTGTACTGTGACATGTACTGTGACATACTGCATGATCCCCTCCCTTCGGAAACTGGGCCGCAGGGCAATATTCCAACATGATAACGACCCCAAACACACCTCCAAGACGACCAATGCCTTGCTAAAGAAGCTGAGGGTAAAGGTGATGGACTGGCCACGCATGTCTCCAGACCTAAACCCTATTGAGCATCTGTGGGGCATCCTCAAATGGAAGGTGGAGGAGCACAAGGTCTCTAACATACACCAGCTCTGTGATGTCGTCATGGAGGAGTGGAAGAGGACTCCAGTGGCAACCTGTGAAGCTCTGGTGAACTCGATGCCCAACAGGGTTAAGGCAGTGCTGGAAAATAATGGTGGCCACACAAAACAATGACACTTTGGGCCCAATTTGGACATTTTGACTTAGGGGTGTACTCACTACTTTACATTGTAGCAAAGTGTCACTTTGTCAGTGTTGTCCCATTAAAAGATATAATAAAATATTTACGAAAATGTGAGGGGTGTACTCACTTTTGTGAGATACTGTAATTCTTTAAAGTCGTCAAAAACCATATTAATTAAATACTTTACATGTTGAATGAAACCTCTGACATTTCCCCATCTCAACCTTATGTACAGTTCCCTCCTGAATTATTGGAACCATTTATGGAAATGATAAAATATAATAATACTATATAAAAACAATGACATATGCAATATGTGGTATTTTGAGCTCAGACATACATTGTGTGTGACTGTTTTTAATTAGTGCAATTTCTCCTACACTAGTTTCAATATCTGCACCTTTTCCATTAATATTTTGCTATGCCTGTCCTGGAGAAAACAACAGCACTGAGTCTCTTTTAGTTATAAGGTTGGAGACACTTGTAGAAGTAATATGGTCTGCTCCTCTATGCAAAATATTTTAAGCTCCTTTATACTCTTAGGTTTGTGAATGTGGACCACTTCAATTCAGTCCACAGGTTTTCAGTAGGGCTCAAATCCAGAGACTGAGAAGGTAATTTAAAAACATTGGTTTTGCGCTTATATAACCATTTCTTTGGATGTATGTTTGGCTCATCTTATTATTGTAAGCTCTGTATGCGTTGCAAAGTCTGAACTTCCTGGCAGAGGCATCCAGGTACTTGACAGAATCCATAATTCTACCAATCTTCACAAGCTCCTTTCAAACACCAGGCACAAAACAGCCCAAAGGATTGAATATCCACCACCATATTTATACACTGGGTATTAGGTGCTATCCTATCCCCTTTTGTCATCAAAAACAGGACATGCAATTGAAAAATAATTTCAAACTATTTTTCAAGAATGACTATATGTTCACATGTATTTAAAGTATTCTTTAGCAATAGTGATACTTATTGCACAAATATTTTGAGAGAATATAGTAGTATTTAAAAAAGAGAAGAAAAAGATAATGATATTTAGAACAAAAATGAATTGTTTCAAATTGGAGCATTGTGTAACATTTATTTTCTAAAATCCTTTTTGATCAGTGTAAAGAAATTAGGTATTTTAGATTAAGCTACCTGTATCCTCCACCAAAATATGTAGGACAGACTAGCAGGTCAGCTAGGAAGGTGAAATTTTGCAAACTTAATATTTCTGATGTAGGGAAAATTAGCTGTTTAGATTAACTTGTTAAATTCTCCACCATTGTATCTAAGGAAAGTTTAGATTAAAATTTAATTACCTATATCCTCCACCAATACATGTAGGAAAGCATTAGCTCCCAAGGAATCTTAATTAATTTAGGGAAATATTTGCCAGAATCAAATTACAGCAACTAACCAATTTATGCATCCAGCAAAGCTTTTGGTGAGGATGTGCACTGATTCTGGAAGGTATTACTCTCGTGGCCTTTGATAGTAATACCTTATAGTGATGAAGTAATATTTCCGAGCAGGGTAACAAAATTGGCAAGTTTAGGGATTCAGATCATGAACAAATGAATCACAGAACAACTTCACTTCAATATAGAGGAGACTTTATTACACTATTCTCTGACATATAAACTAATTAACTACTGCACAAAGACTATTCTAACACATATACACACACACGCGCACACACACACACACACACACACACACACATATGAGCATGAAAGAGAGGAACCATTGAGTGAACCATCAAGCGTGACCCAAACTGATTATAGGCTAGCATAGGGATTCTTAAACATACTGCACCAGCTTACTAAGAGTGGGGAGATGTTATATTGCTTACCGTTGTTAGTGGAAATTGAGGAATGACATGTCGTCAGAGGTTGGGAGGCCTGGTTGAATCAGTGATCGGAGCTGGGATGAAGTCGATCACAGATTAGTTTCAGCTTGAGAGTATGTTAGGTTAAAGTTATCAGCAACACTTAAGAAAAGGGAAAAAGCAGAGGTCTGAAAAATGGAAGATGGGACTAACAAAATTAATCTTCCTCGCTGCCAGCCAATGGGTTCACTGTAGCATGGCCTTGTAACCCTTACTATCCCAGCCCTCTAGGGGTCCAATCAGAAATGGACTGGTGGAAAGTTTGGCTTTCTGTACCTCCAACTAATCTGCATAACACCTTTAGTATCCATGCTTATTCTTGTTTAGTGTTAATTTGGGCCATTGCCTTTAAAAGTGGATTTCATGATGAGTTATTAAAATTTGCCACCCACTAGCATTCTGGAAATGTTACAACCAACACACAGATATCAAACATGACCTGTTTAGATATAAGGAACACTTTGCCAGATATATTGGCCTAATACCAGATAATAGAAGCCTATGTAACGTCTCAACATATCAAACTGATTTCTGGATCAGCCTAGGTTAGCAATGAAATTTCTCTCTCTCCTTGAGCTGTAAACCCCTATCTGTTTAATGACCACTCTAACCTCTTCACCAGATGCCCCATTGGAATGCGACACGACCCCCTCTCTTCACACACACACACATACACACACACACACACACACACAAGCTACCTACACGCGCGCACACACACACACACACACACACACTCTCACAAGCTTACCTTACACACACAATGGAAAAATTTCTCTCTTTTCAATGTAACATGTAATTATATGTAATTATTTGATGTCCAAATAGTTTGATGTTTTCTTATTTGCTTGTATTGTGTGCCTATGTAACCAAGCTAGGATGATTTTGGATAGTTTAACTTATATATAATTAGATAGATATAATAATATAATAATATAATATAATAGATATAATTTTAAATGTCTAACCATGTTTTATTTGTAATATTCTTTACAAGTCCATCAAATTTGGTATGTAGTTAATCGTCTCGAGATACCCTGATTGATTATGCATATAATATTGCAATGGAATACATTATTTCATGCTTTCTCGTAATTTCATTTATAATATGGTATAAACCGGCTCCTCACTGGACATGCAAATCCAACTTCCTGATTGGCCCATAACCCAAAGAGGCGTGTGCATTGGTGTTGTTTTTAAAACAACAAAACGCTTTGAAACTGTTCTCTTCAGTCTCTTCGTCTCTTCAGTAACTCTTCACTTCTACACTCCTTCCGGTTTGTCTCCCCCGGGGCCACGTGCCCTGGGAAGAGGAAGCCAGGATCTCTCTCTCCCGGACAAAGGATGCAACCTCTTCACGACTCACGCCTTTTACAAATGGCGCAATGAACCACCGAACTCTACACGACCTCGCGCGAACTTTCGTACCGAAGCTATGCAAGTATAGTTAATAAACCTATATCCGCGTTTAAGATTGTACCCCTGTTTACAGGAGATTTAAGTTCATTGCTGGTTTTTGAAAAAGGCTAATTAGTTGTGTTTTTGTCTGCCATTCCCTTTTACTTCATTACTTTCTCTCTATCCCTTTTCTTTCCTTGTATATAGATGTACGTATGTATGTTTTGCTTAGAGTTAGTTGTGTGTATCCATAGTTACATTTAGTTATTAAAATCTATTATCCCACACTTGATTTTCTCTGTTTTTGTTCATGTGATGAGTCAATGAAACGTTACAATCTCGGCTACACGCTCTAGAAACGGATATTTCCTTCTTGGCCAGAAGGATAAACTCCGTCTTTAGAGTTCATAATTCCAAACTAGACTACAGCTAACCCTAAAGCTGATCTAGTCCACATACATAGTCATAATTAATTATAATCCGTTGTAGTTAATTATCTATATGTATATGTGCACCTACATGAATTCCCTTTCATGGCTGATGTATATTTATAACTGGTCACAACACGCGTTGATTAGATATATAGATATATTTCACGCCAGTCGAGCTAATTCCTAATATAAATTGGAGAATACATTTAAACGTGTTAAACATTTTTTAATTTGTTACATAAATTGTAACTGGTGGAGAATATTTTTAAACGTTGCAGATTCATCCGAGTTACTACACATTCTGGTAGATAAGGCGGGCACGCTTTAAAACTCATCTCCTTTAAGAAGGTGCTTCGAATCCAAGCGTGCACTTCTGTTTCGTTTCATGTTTAAAGTTGATCCATTAAATTATTCTGGTGGAAAGGAATAATGCTAGTAATGCTTGATTCGTTACACCTAAGTGCTACATTTAGGTTACACACAGGGTTAATATGGTTCACAAAGCTCAACAGTTTGCTCACTGGGGATAAATATATACAGTAATAAAACATAAGGATTGCAGTTTTTGGATTATGGACATAGTTATGTGGGTGTACAGGTAATGATAATAATCAATTTGCAAGATAGGTGGTGTGAATACAAATGCACAACAGCATGATGATTGCAAAGTTGTGTTGTAAACCTTGTATGGAAGCATGAAAAAAGTAAAATTGGACTCCATGAATGAAGTTAACTGTCTTTTTGTGCTGTGGGTGGTGTGGACAGCTGTTTGACAAAGGAGGTCTGTTAGATTTCATAGTCTCTGTTTTATGACTTGAGGGTTAATCCAGGTTGGGGTGAGCTAATCTTTTGTCCTTGTGCTTATCTGAGTTGAGCCAGGATTAAGGAGGCAGGGTGGTTGATCTGATGAGAGATACATGACGGCACATATTCCCATAGCTGATCAGAGAACTAAGGTCCGGGAAGGTGTTCGCCGGTCTGTGTCCTTTTAGAAGATGGTATGAGCTTAGAGCGCAGAGATTCAATGACTACTGTCAGTCATACTCAATGACTACTATCCTGTTGCACTCACACCCATCATCATGAAGTGCTTCGAGAGGCTCGTCATGAGGCACAGCAAGACCCTGCTACCACCCTCACTTGATCCTCTGCAATTCGCATATCGTCCCAACCGCTCAACAGATGATGCCATCTCCAGCACCATACATCTGGCCCTCACCCACCTGGACAAAAAGGACACCTATGTTCGAATTCTGTTCATAGACTTTAGTTCAGCATTCAACACAATAATTCCTCAGCACCTGATTGGAAAGCTGAACCTGCTGGTCTTGAACACCTCCCTCTGCAACTGGATCCTGGATTTCCTGACTGGGAGACCTCAGTCAGTCCGGATTGGGAACAGCATCTCCAGCATCACCACACTGAGCACTGGTGCTCCCCAGGGCTGTGTGCTCAGTCCACTGCTGTTCACTCTGCTGACTCATGACTGTGCAGCAATGCACAGCTCGAATCACATCATCAGGTTCACCGATGACATGACCGTGGTGGGTCTCATCAGCAAGAACGACGAGTCAGCATACAGAAAGGAGGTGCAGCGGCTAACGGACTTATACAGAGCTAACAACCTGTCTCTGAATGTGGATAAAACAAAAGAGATGGTTGTTGACTTCAGGAGAGCACAGACCGACCACTCTCCGCTGAACATCGACGGCTCCTCCATGGAGATCGTCTAGAGCACCAAATTCCTTGGTGTCCACCTGGCGGAGAACCTCACCTGGTCCTTCAACACCAGCTCCATCACTAAGAAAGCCCAGCAGCGTCTGTACTTTCTGAGAAGTCTGAAAAAAGCCCATCTCCCTCCCCCCCATCCTCACCACATTCTACAAAGGAACTATTGAGAGCATCGTGAGCAGCTGCATCACTGCCTGGTTCGGAAATTGCACCGTATCGGATCGCAAGACCCTGCAGCGGGTAGTGAGGACAGCTGAGAAGATCATTGGGGTCTCTCTTCCCACCATCACAGACATTTACACCATACGCTGCATCCGCAATGCCACCAGCATTGTAGATGATCCCACACACCCCTCATCAGACTCTTCAATACTCAGAGACTGGACTTGGACCCTTGCAATTTTTGTACATTTCGTAACGGCCACCTTTACTTTTGCTGCTAAACTTTAAACTAAATGTTATGTTTAAATTCTTGTTACTATCTACACTTTTACCTGGCTGCTACCGCAATAACTGCTATGTCCATATATGGTATAAGCTAATCTGCTGAATACTATGTCATAGTATGTTATGTTTAGATTCATAGCATCTTTTAATTATTTTGTTTTTTTTAATTATATTGTATCTTTTTGCACTACCTGTATACTTGACACTTTCACACTAGAACTGTATACTGGTCTGCGCGACACTGTTACCTACTGTGCCCATTGTCCTATTTTAGGAGTTACTGTACTGTCTTGTGTTGTTTGCACGTGCACTTTATGTAGAATGTGTAGCTCTTTAGTTCAGTGTCGTCTCCTGTGGTTAGTGTGTTGTTTTATGTAGCACCATGGTTCTGGAGGAACGTTGTTTCATTTCACTGTGTACTGTACCAGCTGTATATGGTTGAAATGACAATAAAACCACTTGAATTTGAACACTTGAACTCAGCTTCCCCACTGTGTTCCAGTGTGGAGTTTTAGTTCTTGACTCCTTGTGGCCTAAAATGGCTGATTGATCACCATGTGGCAACATCCTGCCAGATGGCCTCTTTACAACGACCATTAGTGTTACTTATCTGTAAAATTATTAGAATGTCTGCTTGGATTGCCTTCAGTGGAATGTGTCTCATTGTCTCTTATCTGCTAAGTTCTTCATGGCCTGGTTCTCTCAGGTCCTACACTGATCAACTATTTGTCCAGCGATCATTTGAAATTAGTGTATTTATTAATTATGCATTAGATATTACCCCTGTAGCCACCAGCAATAATATCCTAAATATAGTGAAACACTATATTAAGTATAGTAACAAGATCGGCAGCTTAAGACAATAAGCTGTAAAGCAGATATACAGTGGGGGAAAAAAGTATTTGATCCCCTGCTGATTTTGTACATTTGCCCACTGACAAAGAAATGATCAGTCTATGATTTTAATGGTAGGTGTATTTTAACAGTGAGAGACAGAATAACAACAAAAAAATCCAGAAAAACGCATTTCAAAAAAGTTATAAATTGATTTGCATTTTAATGAGGGAAATAAGTATTTGACCCCTTCGACTAAGTACTTGGTGGCAAAACCCTTGTTGGCAATCACAGAGGTCAGACGTTTCCTATAGTTGGCCACCAGGTTTGCACACATATCAGGAGGGATTTTGTCCCACTCCTCTTTAAAGATCCTCTCCAAGTCATTAAGGTCATTTTCAATACCCTGGCTGAGGGAAGGAGGTTTTCACCCAAGATTTGACGGTACATGGCCCCGTCCATCGTCCCTTTGATGCAGTACAGTTGTCCTGTACCCTTAGCAGAAAAACACCCCCAAAGCATAATGTTCCCACCCCCATGTTTGATGGTGGGGATGGTGCTATGACTTGGGTCATAGGCGGCATTCCTCCTCCTCCAAACACAGCAAGTTGAGTTGATGCCAAAGAGATCTGACCACACCTGACCACAACACTTTCACCCAGTTCTGCTCTGAATCATTCAGGCAAACTTCAGACGGGCCTGTACATGTGCTTTCTTGAGCAGGGGGACCTTGCGGGCACTGCAGGATTTCAGTCCTTCATGGCGTAGTGTGTTACCAATTGTTTTCTTGGTGACCATGGTCCCAGCTGCCTTGAGATCATTAACAAGATCCTCCCGTGTAGTTCTGGGCTGATTCCTCACTGTTCTCATGATCATTGAAACTCCACGAGGCGATCTTGCATGGAGCCCCAGACCGAGGGAGACTGACAGTTTCTTCCATTTGTGAATAATCGCACCAACTGTTGTCACCTTCTCACCAAGCTGCTTGGCGATGGTCTTGTAGCCCATTCCAGCCTTGTGTAGGTCTACAATCTTGTCCCTGACATCCTTGGACAGCTCTTTGGTCTTGGCCATGGTGGAGAGTTTGAAATCTGATTGATTGGTTGCTTCTGTGGATAGGTGTCTTTTTACAGGTAACAAACAGAGATTAGGAGCACTCCCTTTAAAAGACACCTGGGAGCCAGAAATCTTGTTGATTGATAGGGGATCAAATACTTATTTCCCTCATTAAAATGCAAATCAATTTATAACTTTTTTGAAATGCGTTTTTCTGGATTTTTTTGTTGTTATTCTGTCTCTCACTGTTAAAATACACCTACCATTAAAATTATAGACTGATCATTTCTTTGTCAGTGGGCAAACGTACAAAATCAACAGGGGATCAAATACTGAATTCCCCCACTGTAAGACATGTGCCTTTAAAAACTGACAAGACTTTATTAAACTATTCTAATACACAGAAACTAATCTAACACATAAACGCACACACACAAGCGCACACACACACACACACACATGGGTGAAAATGTATGCTATATCACAGTCCATGACCTGAACAAACCATCAACTTATTTATTTTAACCTTCCGGCCAGAATCAAAATATGTGGATGGGTGATCCACTGTAGTAACCCTGAACGGGAGCAAAAAACTATTTCTGATCAGTGAACTACAAGAGAGAAGCTAGTAGTCACTCAAAAAGTGTTGCTGGATGATCTCTTGACTTGAATCCCATTAAACATGTACAGAGGATTTTAAAATTGTAAGTCCATCAAAGGAAACCTTGCAACCTTGGGGAATTGAAGACAATTTGCCAAGAGGAATGGGTTAAAATTGAAACACAATACTGCAGAAACCTAATTAATTGTTACTTTAGACCTCGCAGGGCTGCAATAGCCAACAACAGCTTTGCAGCAATGTACTAAAGTTGGTAATTTGTGGTGCCCAAATACCTATTGTGAAAGTTTATCCACACACTGAATACAATTCCTACAATTAGGAGTAAAGTAAACACACCATCATCATTATCAATACTAATACTACTGATAATAATAATAATAATAATAATAATAATAATAATATGTGTGGCTTTCGGTCAGTATGATTCTCTCTCTCTCTCTCTCTCTCTCTCTTACCATCAACGAAGAATCCATGTTCACTCCTTCACACTTCCCCTGTCTCCTTTTTTTCCTCTCCATCTTTCAGTTAATCTGTCCTGACATTTTTGTACATGTGGTTTCCTCAAGTTACACGTCCTCCTCCATGCAGCAGTTGTTAATGGAAGTTTCTCTCTGTGAACAAGTTCCACTAAAGGTCTCAGTCTGCTGTCTGAGCATCTCCCAAGGCTTAATTATCATTGTATCCTCACAGAAGTGATCATATAAATTCACTAGATGCCACTAGATATGCCTATGCATGAACTCAGTTCTTGCTATTTTCAGATGTGACATTTTTTTTTTAATCTCAACTGACTAGGTTTTTATTGTAACACTTAATTTGCACACTGAGAATGTCACATCTTCCATTTCTCCCTTACAGCCAGCACCACTTTTTAATCTGTGTACAGGGTTGCACATAGCATTCTTCCTATTTGGTAGAAGATACTTGGCTCTTTTGAAATTTCCATCAAGGTCTTCAGTATAGGTTTATCATCCTTTACTTTATCCATGAATTTCGGTTGTGGTAGTGTCATGCCACTGATCTCCATTCAATCTCTGTTCAACCAGGGTGAAAATTCAGTAGGAAATCCTTGGCTAGTAGCCATATGAGAGGGGTGGCTTTTGGGGCTAGCACTGCCAGTTAATATCTGTGTGATGCCTTGGATCATGTATGATTTCTTTATTAAAAATATATTGACTGGTTTCTTATTCTTTTTTCTTTGTACAGACAGTCTGCCACTGCTTTGCTGCATGGCCGTTTTTCTGCTCATCTGCTTTCCTGCTTTGCTGTGCAGCTGTTTTGCTGATCTCTTGCCTTTCAGCTTTGCTGTTCCCTTTCTAAGGGAACTCTACATTGCCTGAAGTCTGTGTGAAATCATGCCTAATTTATAGGCCTGCCATGGTTAGGTGATGTAGTAATTACACGCCTCGTGTGACTATAAAAACGGCACCTGAGAACCATGTCCTCATTATTATCTTCAGTGAAAGACTTCATGTCAGTCGTTTGTGTGAATGCTCGAGAAAAAAAAAAAACTTAATTTCCTCCCTATTTAAAAAAAAAAAAAAAAAAAAAAGTGCAAAGGTTTTAGGCACTCTATTTTTTTTAGTACAAACTTTTATATTATTATTATTATTTATTAATTTTATGACATCTACATTATCTAGTCAGTACAAAAAACATTTTAGATTCCCAAACATTAGTTTTCTAGCACAAAATTAAATTTTACAGAAAAATGTTTGGATGTCATTAAAGAAAGCAACATATTACATAAGAGACCACTTTTCAGACAAAAAAAAAAAACACAATGAAGGCTGCTGGGGTTTGCTGCAAAAAGAAGCAGGTGTGAAAGTCAAAGTCTCCAGGAGAACTGTGTCTGGTTCTGCAAGATGCTCAATACAATTTACCAGCTAATTTCCTTATAAAACTGCACAAATTGTTCATTTTTTCCCCATAATTTAATTCAAAATATATATATTCTAGATTCATTACACATAAAGTGAAATATTCCAAGCCTTTTTTTGTTTTAATCTTGAAGATTACAGCTTACAGCTCATGGAAATGAGATACTGAAAAAATCCAGTGTCTCAAAAATATTAGAATAAAGAATTTATAATTCAGCAGTGTCAACCTGAGAAGAGCTCTAATCAGCTAATTAACTCAAAACATCTTTTTACTCAAAACACCATTGCTCAGTGGTCCAAATTCTTCTTTTCAGATGAAAATTAATTTTGCATTTCATTTGGAAATCAAGGTCCAGATTCTGGAGGAAGAGTGGAAAGGCACAGAATTTGCTTGAAGTCCAGTGTGAAGTTTCCACAGTCAGTGATGATTTGGAGTGCCATGTCATCTGCTAGTGTTGGTCCACTGTGTTTTCTCAATCCAAGAGTCAATGGAGTTGTCTACCAGGAGATTTTAGAGTACTTCATGCTTCCATCTGCTGACAAGCTTTATTGAGATGCTGATTTCCTTTTCCACCTGCCTACAGTGCCAAAACTACTAGTAACTGGTTTGCTGATCATGGTATTACTGTGCTTGATTGGCCAGCCAACTTGCCTGACCTGAATTTTGTCAAGAGGAAGACGAGAGACACCAGACCCAACAATACAGACGAGCTGAAGGCTGCTATCAAAGCAACCTGGGCTTCCATAACATCTCAGCAGTGCCACAGGTGGATTGCCTCCATGCCACGCCGCATTGATACAGTAATTTGTGCAAAAGGAGCCCCAAGCAGAGGGTCGACATGTCTGTATTATAAATTGTTTATTCTAATATTTTGAGATACTGAATTTTTGATTTCCATGAGCTATAAGCCAGAATCATCAAGATTAAAACAAAAAAGGCATGAAATATTTCACTTTATGTGTAATGAATCTAGAATATATGAAAGTTCCACTTTTTGAATTAAATTACGGACAAAAATGAACTTTTCCAGAATATTCTAATTTTTTGAGATGCACTTGCTTGAATTGATTACTAGGACTGTAGAGAAACTTAATCTAGTCTTGCCTGGGGAAGAGGATGTGGCTCGTATCAGGCTGGACGGGCGCTATCACCCCATTGAATATAAATCTCCCTCACACCACAGAAAACTCCCCTTTTTCCCAGAAGTGCATGATGAAATATCATGCTTCTGGGAAAAACCATACACTAGCCATATTTATAGTTCTGTAATGTCTGATTATTCAGCCATCGTGGGGAATGAACGTGGAGGAGGCACTTGCAAGCTATCTCTTTCCATTGATAGCAGGAAATTTAGGGGGGCCGGCTTTGCCATCCAAGCCATGTAAGGCCACCTCGGCATGGGTTGGCAAAGCCTATGAGGCAGCAGGTATCTCTTGTGGGTCACTGCATACTATGGCAGTGTTGCAGGCCTACCAAGCAGACTTGTTGAGTGAGCTCGACAGCAGGGAGGGAATTGGACCGAGGCAGTGGCAGAAGACCAATCGGAATGCTGAGTGGAATGAAGGCGGGAGGTTTGAAGTGCTGGTGGCGGCTCTAGGCTGGGTCTCCAGGCTGATGTGAAGTGATCTGATCTCCCCAATGTCGATTGGGGAGAACTCTCTGATGGCTCTTTAGACCCTCCGCCGACTCTGCCCCGCATTTGAAGTTCTACTTCTGCTGTGAGGTCTGAGAGGTCCAAGAGCGAGTTAAGAGCGTTTAAAGAGCTTATGAGCTGTAAGAGGCTGGCGGTGGCTCTAGGCTGGGTCTCCAAGCAGATGATCTCCCCAAAGGTGTTGATTGGGGATGGCTCTGGAGACCCCCCTGCCACCTCTGTCCTTGAGATGAGATGAGCATGAGGACAAGAGCTTAAGAGGTTAAAGAGAGAGTTTTTTTGGTGTTCTAGGATTTTAACTCTTTCTGGCTAGTCCAGCCCCAAAATGTTTCCTACAATCAAACATTGTCTTAGGGCAGGGTGTTTGCCAGATTCTCCACCTATTATGTTAATCAGTCCATTGTCTCTGCAGATGGGCGGTTCCAAACTTTTCAATGATGTGTGGATTAAACTATTTCTCAAACAGTGACATGTACATATGACATTCTACCCAAATTTCCTTACTCGTATCCTTCAGGAAATCACTCAATGATTACATACATACCACACAATACATATATCGGCTATTATTAAGTACACTACTAATATTAAAACACAATAATCATCCTAGTACTACTATACTAATACATGCTAAATAAATGGAACAATTGGTGGCAACTTAATGGTTATACACATGAAGAAAATAGAAGGAAACATGGCAGAAAATAGGTGATTGCAGTTGTTTTAAAGATGTATTAGTTTCCACAGTTATTGCTTCTGGTTGGCTATGTGGAATGTGTGAATGTTTCCTGAGGGAGCAAAAGGTCTCATTTCAAGGGGCAGTTAATTCAGTTAATTCTGCAATAACGTGTGTGATGTGTGTTCAGTTTAGGAGAGTCGTCTTCTTCCATCTCCTATTCTTTTCTATATTATAATAATTTGTGATAAGCTATAGCTCAGCCTTTCAAGGAAAATGGGGCTGAAATTGGACTGAATAAAATGGGGGTGGTTAAAAACAGATAAAATATATGGTGTTCAAAGCTTTTGAGTCACAAGTGTTATTATTATTATTATTATTATTATTATTATTAGTAGTAGTAGTATTTTCTGGATTACTGAAATTAATAGAGCTTCACCATCTGTTTCTGTCGAAACATCACTTTCGCATATCACTCCAACTCTTTGTTACTGAGCCCTCCTGTTTATTTTCTGATTTTCAGCAGGGTTTCCTGGACTGTATTTCAAATGCTTGCTATGTTTTGGTTATAGCCCAAGAAATAGCTGGGTGATAGATACATTTCCAGGAAAACACTGTCTCATTACTGAACCAGTGTGTCATTAAACATGTATTATTCACAATCGGCTCAGGACTCACCAACAGAACCACAAATGCAGCCTTGTCAGACTGAAGTTGCAGCAGTTACGATGTTTGCTACTTCAACAGCAGGACTAAAGTTGTGTATCCTGAGGTTTGGTATTATGATAGCAGTAATATATTTCATCACTTATCCAATTATGTGTGAGGGAAACTAATCTGAGACTCTATTAAAACACGAGCCCTGGCAGCATGAGGTTAAACGAAAGCAAATTACATTAGCTACTACAGCTCTCTCTCACACATGAGAGAGAGATGTGCTCATGCTTGTGCAAATCTACTGAAACATTACCATAAGTTTTTAGCTCCGCTGTACATGGCTATTTTCACCGTGGGGCAGTGTTTTGTGTTTTTTTTTTTGCTAACAACTTTTTTTTTTTTTTTTTTAGCGTCTTACCACAATGTTCAAAAAGGAAGGAGGGCAACATTTATTTTGGTAGTGCTCTCTAGACACTTTAGTCAACAAATTATCTATAGACTGCCAATAACCAGCCTGTCAACTAATTCTAAAAAAAATATGGCAACAGTTTATGATTGTTTGTTGTTTAGCATATATTGTATATGTTACAGGCCTCAGACCTAGGGGATATCTGGGCCAGCAGAAAAGGGCACACAGGCAGTTAAGCACAGTGTAGCTGATAAACAATAAAAGACAGAGACAAAATTAATGTCTTTCCCTGGGTGTATCAGTTTACTGAGGCTACAACATTTTGGTAATTTAGTATTTCTCATGTATAACAAAAAAAAAAAAAAAAAAAACACTTTACACATCTACACCTGTTAGAGTTCTCCTCCCTCTCGCTACGCTGCTAGCGAAGGCTAGCGAGTAGCGTACTTCCACATTCCACTCCATTCATTCACAAACTCCGCTGGACTGATTCATCAATGATTCTGTTGTTATGTTTACTTCACCATGTGCTTTTGTTTTGGTTTATGTCATGTCTCCGCCTCCTTATGTTCATTGGTTTTCTGTCTTTTGGTTTATGTCATGTCTCTGCCCCCGTTCATTCATTGGTTTTCTGTTTTTTGCCATGATGAGTGTAACGAATTCAAAGGGCATTACTAGCATTATTCTTTTCCACCAGAATAATGTAATGGATCAACTTTAAACATGAAACGAGACAGAAGCGCACACTTGGATTCAACGTACCTTTTTAAAGGAGACGAGTTTTAAAGCGTGCCCGCCTTATCTACCAGAATGTGTAGTAACTAGGATGAATCTGCAACGTTTAAAATAATATTCTCCACCAGTTACAGTTTATGTAACAAATTAAAAGATGTTTAACACATTTAAATGTATTCTCCGATTTATATAAGGAATTAGCTCGACTGGCATGAAATATATCTATCTATCTAATCAACGCGTGTTGTGACCAGTTATAAATATACATCAGCCATGAAAGGGAATTTATGTAGGTGCACATATACATATAGATAATTAACTACAACGGATTATAATTAATTATGACTATGTATGTGGCCTAGATCAGCTTTATGAACTCTAAAGAGTGAGTTTATCCTTCTGGCCAGGAAGAATTAATCCACGAAGTTTGTTATTAAAGATTAGAGCGTGTAGCGAGATCGCACTATTTAATTGACTCATCACGTGACCAAAACAGAGAAAATCAAGCGTGGGATAATAGATTTTAATAGCTAGATGTAACTATGGATACACACGACTAACTCTAAGCAAAACATACATATATACACATCTATATACAGGGAGAGAAAACGGATAGAGAGAAAGTAATGAAAGAAAGGGAAGCAGACAAAAACACAACTATTTAGCCTTTTTCAGAACCAGCACGAACTTAATTCTCCTGTAACACAGGGGTACAATCTTAAATGCAGATATAGATCATTAACTATACTTGCATAGGCTCAGGTGTGAAAGTCTGCGCGAGATTGTGTCGAGTTCGTTGCGTCCTTTGTAAAGGCGTGAGGTAGTAGTTGCATCTTGTGTCCGGAGAGAGAGAGATCCTGGCTTCCTCTTCCCGGGGCACGTGGCCCCGGGGGAGAGAGAAACCGGAAGAAGTGTATGAGTGAAGTTAAAGAGACTGAGAAGTGAACTCTAACTCGAGTTGAAGTGGAGCATGGTGTTGTTGACAACACCAACGCACACGCCTCTTTGGGCTATGGGTCAATCAGGAAGTTGGGTTTGCATGTCCGGATGACTCTCTTTGTCTGGTCTCGGACCCTAATTTAAATGTCCATGGAGGAGTTGGCTTATACCGTGTTATAAATGAAATTAAGAGAAAACATGAAATGATGTATCCCATTGCAATATGATATGCATAATCAATCCGGGTATCTCGAGACGATTAACTATATACCAAATTCGATGGATTTGTAAAGAATATTACAAATAAAACTTTTATTTTTTTTATTTTTAACTTTTATAAAATTTTATTTTTTTTAAAAATAAAATTTTTAAAAAATTTTAAATACAGACATTTAAAATGATATGCTAGATTAAACTATCTAAAGTCATTAAGGTTAGTTACATAAACACACAATATACGTAAACAAGATAACATCACACTATTTAGACATCGAATAATTACATATAATTACACGTTATATTGAAGAGAGAGAGATTTCTCCATTGTGTGTGTAAGGTAAGCGTGTGTGTGTGTGTAAGGTAAGCGTGTGTGTGTGTGTGCGTGCGCGTGTGTGTATGTCCAGAAGAGGGGGCTGGAGTTCTTCTAATGTCCTTTCTCCTATTTATACCTTGGTCACCTCAGGATGACCTTAGGGAGGACGTTTTCTCCTCTGGCCTGCTGATTCTGAGGCTAAATCTATGTGGTCGTAAACCAAGATTAGATCAGAGATTTACAGGCCCTTGGTCGGAGTTTTGGTGGACCCCTGCTGACGAACTAATCATGAAGTTTCCCAGACGTTCAGTCATCAAAGGTTTCTTTATTGCAGGGGTAAGTCCTGTGTGTGTTCCAAAGAGTCTTTTGCATCCCAAAGGTGCATCTGGTCAAAGGAGGCCTCTCAGGGTTACTCTAGGTCACCTGAGTGGTGAAACTTTCTCTGTTTCGTTTGGGTTAATTTAGAAATCAGTTTGGGCATAGTCATACGCTACATGAGTTTCAGGTGTGTTAAGTTACGGCCAATTTCCTTTCTCCTATTTATACTGCTTCTTTTGTCCCCTTCGGCGCAGAGTATTATACATAAACCAAAGTGAATGTCTACGGTTTGTACGTATATTCGGTGTGCTTGCACTCTTCTCACCTTTCCTGGACTAGGACTCCGGCCTCGCTATTGTTTGTATTATTTCCTGTTCTTTGTGGATTTATGCCTCGCTATTGTTTGTATTATTTCCTGTTCTTTCTGGATTTATGCCTCGTTACGTTGTGGATTTATGCCTCATTACTTTGTGGATTTATGCCTCACGAGTTTATGGAATTCTTGTCTTGCCTGTTTTGAGGATTATCATTTGTTTTGACCCTGCTTTTGTGTTCCTTTTTCCCCCGTTTGCATATGCTCCTATAATTTTGGTTATTCTTAATAAACTGACTTTTCCCCAGTGCATGCATCCAGCTCCCCTTTGTGTTCCCGCCATAACAGAATACTCTGCCTAAAAATGTATGCAGTGGGGAAATTTAGGGCATGTCGTGTCACATTTTTTGTTCCCCCCATGATTCCATTTTTTTCCCCCAATGGACCTTTATTTATCCTCCCGATGCCTATGATGGTTTTTCCGTTTGGCCCCAATGTTTTCTTTTGCAAGCCCAGCTATATTTCCTTAGTTTGGAGGACCCCAAGCCCAACAAAGAACAGTGGTTGGGGTTCCTCCTATCCTGTCTGGTCGGTTCCACTTGCCAGTGGGCAGAGCTTCACCTTGCCAGTGGGTCCACGAGGCTAGATACGGTTTCTGGCTTTGTGGATCTACTCATCCAGGTGTTTGGGAGTTCCGAGTTCCAGCCCGACCTCAAGGTCTTCTTAGGGAGGGACCGCCTGTCTGATCGGCCCAGCCAGCCATTTATTGAGTACTATGAGAGGGAGCGAGTGAACATGGCAGCCTGCACCTCTCAGCCCCGGACCCAGGAGTGCACAACCGAGGGCTGCACCCGGCAGGCCAGTCTACAGTGCCCCACCTGTCGAAAACAGGGAAACAGGAGCTCCTATTTCTGCTCGCAGGAGTGTTTTAAGAACAGCTGGTGTGTCCATAAATGGCTCCATAAGAAGGCACCCCAGCCGGAGCTGGGCTCCAGCTGGAGACCCAGCAGGAGGTCTCCTCAGTGGAGCGCTCTCTGGAGGTTAATGTGGCAACCTCCAGCCCTGAGCTCCAGCCAGAGACCCAGCAGGAGGTCTCCTCAGTGGAGCTCCCTCTGGAGGTTAACATGGCAACCTCCAGCCCCAAGCTCCAGCCAGAGACCCAGCAGAAGGTCTCCTCAGCGGAGCGCTCTCTGGAGGTTAATGTGGCAACCTCCAGCCCTGAGCTCCAGCCGGAGACCCAGCAGGAGGTCTCCTCAGTGGAGCTCCCTCTGGAGGTTAACATGGCAACCTCCAGCCCCGAGCTCAAGTTGGAAACCCAGCAGGAGGTCTCCTCAGTGGAGCACCTGCTGGAGGTCCACGAGGGACCTCTGTTCCTGTTCTGTTCCCGTCGGAGGTCCACAAGGGGACCTCCGCTCCTGTCCTGCTCCCGCCAGAGGTCCACGAGGGGACCTCCACTCCTGTCCTGCTCCCACTGGAGGTCCACGGGATGACCTCCTCCCAAGCCAAGTCCATGTCAGAGGTCCACGGGATGACCTCCTCCCAAGCTAAGTCCATGTCGGAGGTCCACGGGATGACCTCCTCCCAAGCCAAGTCCATGTCAGAGGTCCACGGGATGACCTCCTCCCAAGCCAAGTCCATGTCGGAGGTCCACGGGATGACCTCCTCCCAAGCCAAGTCCATGTCGGAGGTCCACGGGATGACCTCCTCCCAAGCCAAGTCCATGTCGGAGGTCCACGGGATGACCTCCTCCCAAGCCAAGTCCATGTCGGAGGTCCACGGGATAACCTCTTTTCCATGTCCTAGTCCAAGTCTATGTCCAAGTCCATGTCCAGGTTACTACCCTACTCCCTTTCCATGTTCTAATCCCAGTCCATGTTCTAGTCCTAGTCCATGTCCAAGTTCAGGTCCAGGTTTCTGTCCTAACCCATATCCAAGTCCATGTCCCAGTCCAGGTCCATGTCCTAATCTAGAGACATGTTCCAACCCATGCCTTAGCCCATGCCTCAGTTCAGGCCCAAAGTCACATCCAGAGTCCATTCCCAGTCCTGTTCCCAGTGCAGAATCCAGTCCAGTTTCTAGCTTAGTTTCCAGTCCAGTGTTTCCAGTCCAGTTCTGTTACTAGTTCAGTTTCTAGTTTCGGTTCCAGTCCAGAATCTAGTTTAGTACCCAGTCCTGTACCCAGTCCTGTTCCCAGTCCAGTTCCCAGTTCAGTTTCCTGTTATGTTTCTCGTCTGGTTTCTAGTTTAAAATCCAGTCCTGTTTCCAGTTCAGTTTCAAGTCCAGTTTTCAGTTTAGTTTTCAGTTCTGTTTCCAAGTCTGTTTCCAGTCCAGGTGCCAAGGCTGTTTCCAGTTCAAGTGCTAAGTCATGTTCCAGTCCGGTTTCCAAGTCTGTTTCCAGTCCAGGTTCCAGTCCAGTTACCAAGCCAAGCACCAAGCCACGCTCCAAGCCAAGCTCCAAGCTACGCACCAAGCCAAGCACCACTCCAAGCACCACTCCAAGCCAAGCTCCAAGCCAAGCTCCAAGCCAAGCCAAGCTCCAAGCTCCAAGCCAAGCTCCAAGCCAAGCTCCAAGCCAAAGCCAAGCCAAGCTCCAAGCTCTAAGCCAAGCTCCAAGCCAAGTACCAGGTCAAGTACCAAGCTGGTTTCCAGTCCATGTTCTCGTCCAAGTGCTCTTCCTTGGCCGACGGGACAGCCAGACACACTCCGCTCGGGCCTCGGAACTATGGACTATGCCAGCCTCGGGTCCTGGGGGGGCAGATATTGGTATCCTGCCCAGGGGCCCAGGTCCACCAGAGTGGTTGGGAAATTCATATTTACTTCATGTAGCCAACATATCATTGCCAATTGTGTGGTATTAAATGGTAGGGTAGAAATTTATGCTTTCCTAAAAGGAACTCCTGACGGAACATCATGAACCTGGAGAAGAAACTTCTCAATTTATTTTTTTATTATTGCATTGTAGGACTTTTGGATTGGTGTATCATCTCTTAAGTGGAATTGGAGTTGTAAGTCAGGAAAGCAACCAATATCTGCATCATCCTTGGCAAATACTTCAGAATGATCAAATAACATCTCTGTGACTATTGTCTGTTCATCCTCCTCCAAATGGGATGAGTCAACATGAGGGTGCCATTTATCATGTCTGTCTTTTACTTTCCTTATGCTAGTAGGTTTGTCAGTCCTCAACTGAGCTGAGTATGATTGGGCAATGTTTGGTTGCATGGGCTCAGCATGCACAATGGGCTGCTGGATTCGGTTGAGCTTCCACTTCCTCGCACACCACTTACGACATCCCCTCCCCAGGCCACCAGCATCAGGCGACGCCATGGTCTGGAGGCCTGGTCCCCACAGCACGCCGAGAACATGTAGCTTCTCCAGCAAATCATCATGCAGGTTGGTTGTTGCATGATTTCTGTATTTTTGCACTGTCTGGCAATGGTATACACGAACACCTACTGCTCTAATCTTCCTTCAGGAAATCAGCTTAGTAAATTCAGGACTATTAGTCCTGAATACAAGGATACTAGTAAGTCTAGGACTATTTCTAACCATGATTGAGAAAGTAGATTTCTGTTAATCTGGTTTAAAAGGCTGATTTGTTTTTTGTTTTCATTGAAAAACAGCAGATCATACACTGATTTCATTTACATACAGATTTCATACTCTGAAATGAACCTCAAGAACCTGCCAATATAACTCACTCCTTTTTGCCAAGACAGGATTAAAAATCTAACATTACCACTTCAAATAACTGGTACATTAATTTGCACTGGACGACTGGAAAACTGAACATATTTCAAGCCTTGATAACATAGCTTTATAACTTAAGACCATTTAATAATGATTTAAAATTTGCACATCATAAATCATTATGAAAGAAAGTGACATGTGAAGACCACTATATGGTAACCCATACTTGGAATTTGTCCTCTGCATTTAACCCATCCAAGTTAGTGGACACACATTAGAAGTTGTGAGTAGTGAACACACACACACTACAAACCATGAACACACCAGGAGCAGTGGGCAGCCTATTTTGCTGCAGCACATGGGGAGCAGTTGAGGATTAAGGGCCTTGCTCAATTGCCCAACAGTGGGAGTTTGACAGTGCTGGGATTTGAACTCATGACCTTCCAATCAGTAGGCCAACTTCTTAACCACTGAGCTACCACCATCCCATTATTATGGTTTATATATGACTATGATAATGATTAATAATGACAATGATTACTATCTTGATTACTACACATTTACACAGGTTTTTTTTAACACTAAAGCCATTAACATTGGACCTTGCAAATTTAATGTTTAGAAACTGTTAAGGCTGCAATTTATGTTATTGTGAATTAAACTTCATGTTTGCATCCTCTATTCATAAATATAATCCTGGACCTAAACTGATATCAGCATTATAAAAATGAAGGGTACTTCATTTCAGTGCTCTGTAGTGCCTACTAGAGGGATGGAGTTAAAATTTCATTTACTCATTCATATTTACTTCATGTAGCCAACATATCATTGCCAATTGTGTGGTATTAAATGGTAGGGTAGAAATGTATGCTTTCCTAAAAGGAACTCCTGACAGAACATCATGAACCTTGAGAAGAAACGGATGTCTGCATAATGTATCACCACCATATATTACACATATAAACACTAATAATGCTTTATTTACATTAGTACCACCTAATAAACACTACAAACCACAACCAAGCTTTATTCACTGCACTTAATATATCCAGCATGATCTTTGCAGGCAGAGGCTAGAAAATAACCTAACAGACACATTTCCATCACGTTGTGGTAAAATATATTTGTGTTTTGGTCAAAACAATTTTTTGTCATTTTAGGATAATTTCCAGAATTTAGTTCTAGCAACTTCCCAAAGGTTTTTATAAATGGTGTCGATTCTGGAGGGCACTGTATGATTTAAACATTTTTTATTAAGTACAAGGCTTACATATATATGTTTGTATTTTTGGCTGCTAAAATTGTTCATTTTTGTGCAATTCAAGTCCAGTTAAACTTCCTCCCTCATGTGCTTTCTCTCCCTGTAGATGAACTCTGATGTTTCACTCACTAGTTTTTCCTTAATTTCCCCTAAATGTAATTTCCCCTAACCTCTTCATACCCCTCTCTCCACAAAAAAGCCTTTTACCTGCAGCTGAGAGTGACAAGGACTTGGCCTTAAGCCACCCTCCTATTGCTCTTTTTCTTTCTAGCCCACACACTTTAACTTCTCTAAGACCTCTTTACTTTATCTGCACTTTCCCGCTCTCTTTGCACTCACTTCTCTCTTCATGTGAGCTATCAGTTTAAGTGATGTGAGTGTAGCAAAATTAAATGCACATAACATTGTGCAAACTACATGCCTATATCATTACATTTTCAGCACATTCTGTGTCAAGTTGTAGTCATTTTCTGCATGGAATTGGTGTATGTATTTTCTGACACTTTTTGAAAATAAACAAGTAATAGTAACAGCCGTCTCAAAGTGAGAATCAATTGCCATCTTGTGCATACTTGTGGAGACATGTATGTATTTTATGACACTGTTTGAAATAAAAAAAGTACTAGTAACATCCACCTCAAAGTGAGAATGAATTTAATTCTGTAGCAGATATAGTGTATATAAAGTCTAAATACTGTTGTTAAAATTGCAAGTTTTTGTGATGTAAAAATTAAAAATAAGGCAAGATAATGATCATGCCAGATCTTTTCCCACCTTTAATGTGACATAGAAACCAATAAAATAGCTAAATAAATAATAATAAAAAAAATATAAATGTTTTAGGGGGAAAAAAAAAAACCCAAAATTCTCAATAACCTGGTTGGATAAGTGTGCACACCCCTTAACTAATACTTTGTCAAAGCACCTTTTGCTTGTATTGCACTCAGTCTATTTGGGTAAAAGTCTACTGTAACGTTTGGACTGTATCAAAACTGGTCGAATCAACGCTAGGCTTAGCAAAAGCTCTTAAGCTTTTGCCCTCTTTGTAAATTACACTAGGCTCAGCAAAAAGCCTTTAGCCTTTGACTCTATCTCTGTAATTACCCCTTCGGTGCCAAGAAGTCTGGGGGGGGGACCTCACCCCTCCTCGGTGACTTCAAAAAGGAGGTCTTGGACTGACCCCCCTCTCCTTCTCCAGGCACCAAGGGGGCAATCACTCTGACCAGACGCCTTTGGAATGCAAAAGACACAAAGCCCCCTTCGGACACACACACACACACACACACACACACACACACACAGCACAAATTTAAGAGAACACTCTCTTCTGAATGTAACATGTAACAATGCCAAAATAGTATTGATGTATTCTTGTGTGTATGCATTGTTTGTCCTGTGTAACCACACTAGTATGATGTTGGTAGTTAAGTCTAGAATTAGTTTAAATGCCTATAACCATGTATAAGGATCTAATACTCTCTTAATGCCTGTCTAATTATACCGAATTTGGTATCGAATTAATCGTCTCCTGATGCTCTGATTAATGACGTATATCATATTATGATGGGATACATTATTGCATGCTTTCTTCTATACTTCATAATAATATGAGACTAACCCAACTCCACCCTGGAGATGCAAATCAAGTCTGGAAGCGAGACAAAGAAAATCTCTCCCTCCAAAAAAATCCACCTTCCTGATTCGCCAACTGCCCAGACAGGGGTGTGGATTGGCATTGTGGTTAAATAGACCAGTGACATATTGCTCGTCTCTTCTGTTTCTTTTGGCTCTCGTCTTTCTTGCTTCTTCTGTTTTCCGGCACTGTTCTATTTTTTTTTCTGGTAGCAACTTGGCAACTACCTTTTTTTTCATTTCCTTCCTCGGCAAGTTAACCCGGTTCCATCCTCCCTCTAACAATACAAAGGAATCAGCGAGCTCAGCTCACAACGTGATCGATCTCACACGCAACTTGAACTCAATACCAAAAACAATGCAGGTATCGTTTTCAATCGATCTGTAAATGCGTAAGTGTACCACTATTTTAGGCGTTTTAAATTCGTTGCTGGTTCTTGAGGTTAAACAGTTGTGCTTTTCTGCTATTATTTTATTTTCATACCTTTTCAGTCTTTACTTTTGTTTTCCTGTATATATGTATGTATTATTTGCTTAGATCTAGTTGTGTGTATCAGTAGTTTCACTTAGTTATTAAAATCTATTATTATCACGCTTGATTGTCTCTGTTGTTGCTCCTGAATAAGGTCACTTTAACGCTGGCTCTTCGCTACATGCTTTATTTCTGTTAATAACAAAACTGGAAATTATTCCTCTTGGCCAGAAGAATAATCTCCCTCGAAGTATTGTAATACAAAGATTACACTGCTGCATTTGGTGGACAAACCGATCAGCCTCTTCAAATTTAATTCTAAAACTAGATTACAGCTAATTCTACAAGCTAATCTAGATCATATATATAAATATATATATATATATATATATATATATATATATATATATATATATAGTAATAATATTATATAATAATAATTAATTATAATCCGTTGTAGTTAATTGTCTATATATACATACGTACATTCCCTTGCATGGTTGATTTATATTTATAACTGATCATAACGTGCTTCGATTAGATATAGATATATTTCACCATTTGATCTAAATTCGCTACATAAATTGGTGGAGGGTGCGGGCGGCGTTTTAAAAACTTTCTTTGTGAGCAACTCCGTTTCAAATATAAGCGTGTTTATTAGGTTTTTGTATTTTCACGCGCTTCAGCGAGTGAGCCGAGCCACATGCGAAACCACCCACTCCGCAGATAACTGAAAGCTGATTTTCAGTATTAGCACGTTAACAGCGCTATATTTGTCTGACATTTTAACCACGGTTAATTGCTTAAAGTAAAACTGCAGTTCATAATATTAAAATTGTGTCTGAAGACGATGAAATCACATTACAGCACATTTTAATATTGTAATCGCCTGTTAAGAACGAAGAAAACTTCTTTCAGCGTGATAAAAGATTGATTTGAGCGATGTTCCTCTTATCTTTCTAAAAAGGCCTTACCATTATATTGCCAGATTCGATTCATTGCGTATAACCAATGCTATTCGACTAAGTGATATCACTCCCTGCGGCACAACCATTGGATTAGCTAACCAAAGGCGCACCGTGTGCAAACCCAGTCGAAAACAATGCATTCAGTATTTGATTGATATGTAAATGGGAGCCCTCGACACCTTTATCAAGTGTTAATTTGTAAGCGACAGTGAAGAAACCCTGTTGTTTTCTTTCTCTTTTTTTTTTGTACATGGCAGCGAAAAAAATCCTGCCACACACTCTTGTGCAGTGAACTAGCACAAAAGGATCCCTGAGATCTAAAAAGTTTTTTTTCTTCTCGTGATAGTGCATTAAATCAGCCGTTAACAGGGTACAATCTCACACTGAACACGCTCCAATTTAAAGTCACGTCTGAGTTTAGGGTAGGTCGCAGTACCTCTGACTGAATACCAGAGGGCCGCCTTCTTGAGTGTCTAACACAGAGCAAACCACTCCTCCCTACCACACTGTTGCGTGGGCTCATTGCCGCCACTTTGTGGGCCTTCTTCGTTAGGTCTGCTTTGTTTCCTCCTCCTTTATTTCACTTGAGTTCTCTTTTATTTCAATTTTCCCATTCGCTATTTTATTTTTGTTTACTATCTGTTTTATATTTTATTTCTTTCATTTCTTTTATTTAATTTTTTTTTCATTTGGTAACACTCTTTCAGTTAAGCCTTTCTTACTATGCAGGCTTGTTTAAGTTGAGCTAAAACTAAGTTTAAGTAAGATTTAAATTAAGCTTCTGTGTTATCCAGTAGCACTTGCCTCTTAGTAGGACTTCTCCTCTGGGCATTCACAGATAGAGAAGGCTTTCTCCCTTTTTCATTTTTTTTTTCTCCCCTTTTGATTCTTACCTTTATTTTTTTTTTCTCATGTACAATTCGTCAGTACTTTATTTCTATCTTCATTAGTTAAGTGATTCTGGTTATTTTCATTATCATCTCTGTTCACTTACCCTATACCCTGCTTTAATTTGAATTTGATTTAAACAAAGTTTAAATTGAAAATTAAAATTAATATTAAGTTACATCTGTTCAGCCATTTGTATACTTGCAGGTAGTGCTCCCCCTAGTGCTCTGTGGAGAAGCGACGGTTGTCCCCAGGTTGAGTTCGGTGGGTGGAGTCTCCTGGACTGGCGGACCTGACGCTGGCTGTGTGTGTGCACCTCGGACACCTCGGTCCTTGTATCATTGGAGGCGGCATGCAGGCGACATCAGCAATTGAGCACTCCAGGTGAAGGGGCCAACTAGTCCAGCTGACCACCAGAGCAGTTTTGGTTAATTACTCTGATTAGGGCTCCGCACCAACGGAACCGCCCGTTTGGAGCAGCTAGCCACTGAGGCAGCTGACTCCAAAGGGGTTTCAGGGGAAACCCAATTCTGACTCTGCAGCCTGGCCATTGACATGCCTCACCTGAATGCTGTCCAATTGTGCTAAAAGTCAAAACTGTTTGAGTGGTCGCACTGTGGTACGGGAAAACGAGGTGCCCGAGTCACACTGCAGTTGAGTGTTCGGGGACCATCAGGTAGGTTGGCCTCACCACTGATTCTCATCTGAGCAACCTCAATTCACCCCAGGCATATTTAAAGGGCATATGACCCACTCACTTATTATAAGCCATAGAATCTCTGGCTATTTAAGTGTTTGGCCCATCCCTCTCTCTCTAAAGCCATACCATCCCCCTAGGTGTATAGCTCAACAGCGCCCCCACTCTGGCAGGCCTGTCATAAACCCTAGGCGTGATAGTTAGCTTGGGTTTTCCATTTCCCTCTATCGTTGCATTTGTTTCATCTTATCTTATTTTGTTTTTCCCTCCTTTAATCGTTTTGATTTTGTTTTGTTCTGTTTAGCTGCTGTTCTGTTGCGACTTGTTTCTTCAAGTTCACATAAGGGCAGAGCCTACAAGAACCATCAAGGAAAGCTAAATACTAGATTGACGACCCAGGCAGCCAGTGTCATTAGATGACCCACTAGGCTACCGCCTGTCAAAATCTCTATTTAGATCTGGTGCTCAAACACACAAATCAGCCCATCCTGGCCATTTATGGCCAAAGACAATAAGTGTCTGGCCTACGTACCACTAACTGTCTGCACCAGTTAGCCAAATTTACATGCACAGCGTACCTAATTAGGTATCATTGTAACTCGCTAATTCTGCGTGGGCTTGCATAGGCCTCTGTGTTGTCTTTCTCTCACCAGCAGTGATCCACCATGTCCTGCACAACCAGCCCTGCCCCCCACTGGGACAACCTTGAGACCTGGCTGTGCGCCATGACAACTGCCTTCCTGCCCAATACAGCTGTCGACCTACAGCACCTAAGCAGAGATCAGCTGGACGATGACTTGAACCGGCTGATGACCCACGATCTGACCCAGAACTACAACCAAAAGGAATGGGCCAAGATCATCAGGGGCCTCGCCCACAACCTCATCGCCCAGGCATGACTCAGTGAAAAGAGCAACATCTACCTGGAGCAAGAAGCAACAGCACTCAAGCTTCAGGCTGAGGAGGCCCTGGCAAACCAGGCCCACACTCAAAGCCGCCTAGATCAGCTAATCCCCGAGGCCCAGGATTGGCGCAGAACAACAGGTGAAACTGACCCAGATCTACAAAAGTAAATGAAGAAACTCCAAAAGGCCCTGACAGAGCTTCACGCAGAGACAGAGCAAAGAAAGCAGTTGGAGAGAGAAACCAAGGAGGAACTAAATGAGAAACTCCAATGAGGTGAAGCTCTCCTAGTCAAATCAGAGAGTGAACTGAAGGAAAGGCACGCTAAGCTCAAGGCCTGCGAAAACCACCTGCTGGCGACTCGAGATGAAGTCGCCATTTTAGTAAAACAAAGAGACTCTTTCAAAGACAAACTTGACACTGTTCGCCAAGAAATGAATTATCAAACTTGCTACAAAGTGACCAGACAAGGGAAACACTCACCACGGAGTTTCGCCTGAACAGTGGGCCCAGGCCTCCCAGCCTCGAGCTCATAGTTCCAAATGGGGGTGAAAGCCCACTGATCAAGATGTCACCAAATGGAATTTAAGAACCCCCTTCAGCAGCAAAGAGGTGGGAGCCTTTCCAGAAAATCCTTGCCACTGGTCACGGCATGGCTCCCAAAGAACTGAACAAGCTGGCCAGGAACATTCCTACGTTCACTCAAACCCGACAGGAGGCCACAACATGCACGCCTACCTACAGGACATAGACTTTCTTTTACAAACTGTGAACAATGTGACTATGTGGGACAGATTATACCTGCTCAGGATTATGTCTAGTCGTGATGTGAGGAGTTTCTTAGATCAGCAACCAGAGACTGTTAAATCGGACTACCAACAACTACGACAGGTGTTGATTAAGGAGTTCTCTGACTCCGAATCAGATCAGGGAATCATTGCAGCCATGGACTTAAAACAGAGCCGACTTGAAACCCCACAGGCATATTACCACAGACTCCGTCGGGCCTACTTCGGGGCATGGAATGAGCCAGGAATGGAGGAGGATGTCAACTTCAGAACCCTGTTCCTCCAAAATCTGCATCCTACAGTGAACCATCATCTATGAGTCCACTCAACAGCTACGGGACTTGGCCCACAAGGCCTACGCCAAACAGAGGACTACCCCTGAAAAGACCATGAAAAATCCAACCATTTACCCTGTCTCTGATCACTGCTCAGAACTGGCCCTAGAGGGCACACAAACAGAGAGACAGTACCGTCACCAGCCAGCGGAGAGCACTACAACCAAGGTGGTGCACGTCCCAAACACCAGACCGGACTCCCTGAAAGATTCCAGGACCAGCCACATCCCTCCAACAACCTAAAGGGTGGAGCCATGTGGGAACCCAGCCAATGGCCTAGAGACGGCCGACCCTAATCGGCCCAAGAATCTAACCCAGACAAGCCCAAGTCCAAGCTCTCGCTAAAGCAGAACGATGCGGCTACGTCTGAGTCTGCAGAGATTCTGAGAATTCTGAAGGAGCTTATCCAGAATAAATCTCGCAGGGGAAACAAGAAAGACAAGCCAGACTCCTTGTGACTAAGACTCAGGCCTGAAACCAACATCTCTAGAGGGCTTCCGACTGAACCAACAACACAGATCCCTGCTGACCAGCCACTGACCATAGAGCCAGCTAACACATCACCAAGTGAGAGTGTCACCCACTCACCTCTGCCAATGGCTGCACATCCAGAGCAAACCAACCCACTGCCTCACACCGCTGACCAAGACTCCAAGGTACCAGAAAGCGCTGTTTTAGTTGTCTGCCTCCCTAACGAATCACCTGAGACCAGCCCCAACTGCCTATCAGTCACTACACAAGCCCCGGTGCCAAGACTCCTGGGAAATCTAATTGAAAAGAGAATGGCCCGGAAACTCTACCTAGCCATTACGCTGGAAAATGCGGTGAAACTCGAAGCCCTTGTGGACATGGGAGCAGATCTCACTCTGATGTCATCCAAACTCTTTGTACATTCATTAGATTAGATTAGATTAGATTCAACTTTATTGTCATTACACATGTATAAATACAAGGTAACGAAATGCAGCTTAGCATCTAATCAGAAGTGCAAGAGCAGCAGGTGCAATATATACAGTATGTG
This sequence comes from Cranoglanis bouderius, assembly GCA_023630585.1. NCBI lineage: Eukaryota > Metazoa > Chordata > Actinopteri > Siluriformes > Cranoglanididae > Cranoglanis > Cranoglanis bouderius. Next base: position 11,593,576 of record CM042566.1, read on the forward strand.
CAGTATGTCAGTTACGAGCAGTTATGTACAGATAAGTTAAATGAGCAGTTATCTACAGATAAGGGCAATGTAACAGGTGGGAATAAATAAATTAGCAGTGTAAGAGGTGGGGATAAATTAGCATTAATATACAGAAGGGGTTTGGTTTCAGCTCACATCTTTGGGATTTGAGAGTCCGATTTTGTCTCTTAGTTTTGACTCTGAGTCTGTCAATCATACAGCCAAAATGAGATACAACTGGAACAGATAGCACCCTTTCACCTAAGGATTGGTCCTATGAGCCTGGTGCACCCTGTGTACATTTCACCAATGGACACATATCCCCTTCTCATGGGAAAAGATCTGCTAGACCGCTTTGAGCCCTTATTGGACTTCAGACAGTTAAAAATTTGGGCTCAAGTGCGAGAACCTCTGCCTCTCCAGTCACACAGACCACCTGAGCCAGACTGTCAGGTCACAGAGGTCACGGGAAATCCCACAATAACAGAGGTCACGGGAAATCCCACGGTCACAGAGGTCACGGGAAATCCCACGGTCAACCATGGGAACACGAGTTCAGCAACAGAGCAAGGTTCATGTCCACTACTCTGCACTTTTTAACTCACCAAAGACTCTGAGTCCTTCTGCCCCAAGGTTATGACCAGCCTACAGCTAAACGATGTGACAACCACAGACATCGTACTTGCATTGTGGGCAGACAACTCAGCCATCAGCCTCACACTGTTCAACGTCCTCCTCAAAGACACACCTGACCTTCCGTTTGCCAGCAAGTGCACCCGCTTCCCCTGGGACTCCTGTCTGTCAACCATCACAACTGCAAGGGGCATCTGTGCATTGAACTTGAAATGGAACAGTCGCTGTCTAACCCATTACTTCCTGGTCTTACCAGACCCACCGCATGATGTCTCTCTTGGAGCAGACATCCTGATTCACCTCAGGGCCCATGTGGACTTCATAAATGAGCTGGTGTGGGCCCCAATGACCTGCACAGCACCATGTCTGGCTTACCCCGATCCACAAAAGAAGTTCTATTTGGAAGCTGGATTCTCCAACTGCTGTCTTAGTGCAGGACTTTACCAAAAGCATGACCAGGACAAAAAAGTGGTTGCATATGCCAGCAAGACACTCCTTCCACCAGAAACTAAATACTCAGACTGTGAAAAGGTGCTGGTCTGCATTTTAGGGGCCATCTGGTGATTCTCCAACTACATCGGAGCACAAAAGGTTATCATAGAGACCTGCCACCAGCCCATAATGTTCCTCAACAGCCAACACATCCGAGATGGCGTGGTCACCAATTCATGCATAGCCATGTGGTTGATGGCCCTCCAGGGGCACGATGTTGAGGCACAATATGCCCAGAATCACAAGTCTGCACTGAGCAACGGCTTGGCTGCATGCCAAAACTGCTCTGATGACACACCTGCTGTGACACTGGATGTAGAGGGACCCCAACAACAACATCTGACCTATCACAGGTACTTTGAAGAGAAAGTGTGCCAAGGTATGCCTACTGCCTACGTCGATGGGTGTTCCTACAACCACGAAGGCACCCTAAAAGCCGGAGCAGGAGTGCTATGGCTAAACGACCACCCCCTGCCCACTGCAACACTTCAAGTTGGGCCCCCAATCATTGCAACATGCTGAGGTAGCAGCCATTCTCATAACCCTTCAAATTGCCTCGGCCCATAACGTCAGAGAACTCTTCATTTGCACAGACTCTAACTATGCAAGACTCAGTTTCACATGCCATCTCCCGGGCTGGAAACAAAATGCTTTCAAGACGGCGAACAACAAGCTGGTCAAACACCAGCACCTGTTCCAAGCATGTGATGACATCACAAGAACACACGACACAATCGTCTACTGGAAAAAGGTGAAAGGACACTCAAAACAACTGGGCCTTGACAAAGACTTGAATGACCAAACTGATGCCCTTGCCAAGATGGGCGCACTACATGGCGAGCTATGGTCACATCCAACCCAGCCACCCACCTTTAATGTAGCAGCAATAACCTGCAGCAAGCGAACCCTTCCTGCCAGCCGCACAGCCACTTTCACTGGTGCCACAAATTTCTAACAATGACATAGCTGACCTTCAAGCCTCAGACACCTCCATCCAAGCTATGCTAGACCACCTCTCTGACCCCTCCAACCACCCGATCACACCGTCTGACCTCGCAACTGCCCCTTCCCTCAGACGGCTGCACGAGATCAAAGACATGCTGCGTGTGAAGGAAAACATTCTGTAGTATGTCCCTGATGACCTCACAGTGCCAAGGCTTGTGGTGCCACAGGGCCCACAAGGGGGGTCATGTTAATGTATTCCTACGACGCACCATGTGCCAGACACCAGAGCCACTTATGAGACACTGAAACAAGTGGCATACTGGCCCAGCATGCAGCAAGATGTGGCAGAGTATGTCAGAGGGTGCCTGGTTTGCTGCCAATTCAAACCAGCGAACCCAAACCACAGAGCCTCAAAGCAACACAGAGGTGTCACATTCCCATGGTCAGACCTCCAAATAGACTGGGTGGGACCCCTGCCCAGGTCGACGAGGGGCAACAAGTACTTCCTCACAGTCATATGCCAATTCACCAAGTGGGTAGAGTGTCTTCCAGCACCCGACGATACTGCCCAGACCACGGCATACCTTCTGATGAACCATATCTTCTTCAGGTTCGGACTGCCACTAAGAGTCATCTCTGACAGAGGCACACACTTTACAGCTGAGATCATGCAGCAGATCTGGAAGCTCCTGGGTTTACTTGCTCAACTACACATCAGCCACCACCCCATCTCCTCAGGCCAAGTGGAACAAACCAATCAAACTGTGGTCAGCATGCTGAGAAAGTATATGTCTGCCAACCAGAAAGACTGGGATGCGAAACTTCCCCTGGTGCTCATGGCCATCAGAGCCACCCTGCAGGAATTAACTCGTGTGTCTCCCTTCGAACTGATGCCTTGGCGGCAGATGACCCTGCCGCTGCACCTGCTGTACCAACCGGGAGACTCCAACCTTGTCACAGCCTACACCACACACCAGTACCTCGATTAGCTACATCGGCACCTGAGGACGACATTTGCTTTTGCCCAACAACAGCTGCAAAGAAGCGCTGAAGGCCAGAAAGCATACTACAACCGGAAAGCATCACACCAGGAACTGAATGTGGGTGACAAGGTCTGGCATTACAGTTTCACCCAGCCGCTCCAGACAGCCCCCAAGCGACTGTCAAAGAAATTGCTCTCCCACTGGACAGGACCACATGAGATTGTGAGCAAACTCTCCCCAGTTGCGTACCGAATCCAACTGAGACGGGGACAGAAAAACTCAATTTTCAAATGGGTCCATCAGAATCAGATCAAAAGACATGTGGCCGCTGGCAGGGAAAGGCAAGGGGGGGCTAATGCAAACTAACCCAGTCGCAGTCCTCAGAGCGAGGAAACTGTCCTGACCAACCAAGGACATCCACCGCTGACCTACTGCCTTTCTCTCTCTCTTTTCTGCAAAAGGATGTTGCTGTGGCTCACCATCCTGTGCCTCCAGGCAACCGGAGGACTTTAAATGTTATTAGCTAGAATGTGGAGGGATTCTCCATATTGTCTGTGTTTGCTATTAAATGCCGTCCTAAAAATGAAAGGCTGATTACATTGTCCAAACCATCTCTGAAGAGCCCCAACTAATGCCATGCAATTATTCCTCTCCCCAGGACTAAACAGTAAAAGGTAGGCAGCTGCATCATCAGTGAGGCACAGTGCTAACTACAAAGCTTTATGATTTTCAGACCAGCCAGCAGCAGCAGCTAACAGCTCAAACTGTGCATTGAATGTATCCCAATCCAAATTACCACAAAACTTTGGCATCTTAATAGCAAGCATTTGCTCGATACTCCAGCACATGGGTCCGACATTTGCTCCGATACTCCAGCGCACTCCACACATGGGTGCCGCCATGTTTGTTTACATCACATGTCCTAGTGTCATTGCATGAAGGCATCATGTTGGTGCTGACCCATGTGCAGAAAAAGCGTTCATCTGCGATGGGCTCAAAGACTGGAAACACCTCCACAGTTCATGCATAAGACACCAAGCCAATCTCATTCCCTTTCCCTTTCTAGGGTTATAAAGCAACCCATAAAACCCAGGGGACTGTTTTAAACCAGCTCTTTTGGGATGACCGCACATTTGTGGAGAAAAACTGTGAACACATGAAAGTGGTCATAGACATTATGTTCTGTGCAAAACAAGGCATTGCTTTATGTGGCCACAGGGAAAATGAAGAGGCCTTAAATAAGGGCATTTTTTTTGGAACTGTTTAGCTTAATTGACAAGCATGACCTGGACATGCAAAATCATCTCCAGGAGATCCCAAAAATGCCAGACTAATGAGTCCAGAAATTCAGAAGGAGTTACTTGAATGTGCAGCCTCACTACAAAGATCAAGGCTGATTTACATGAGACTCTATACACCTACTACGCGATTATGGCTGATGAATTCAAGGACATTTCAAATCCCGAGCTGGTGGCTGTGTGTGTAAGGTACGTTCATGCAGGCAAAGTTAAAGAAAGAGCTGCTGGATTTGTGGAAATGAGAGATATGAGCACTAATGGGCTTTCTGCAAAAATTTCGCAAGTCATTGAGCCACTACAGCTGGATCCAGCTGGGGTTGGCTGTAGCTTTGATGGGACTTCTGTCACTTTAGGTAATAAGGGTGGTGTGCACTTGGTCATAAAACGTACATTTCAAAATGCTTTGTATATGCACTGCAACTCACATAGGCTCAATTTAGTTCTCTGCGCCACAACAAAGGTATCTGGGCATGTCAGTACTGTTTTTGATACTGTGAACTCTTTGCACATTTTCATGACTGGTGTGCACAGGCATGCCCAATTTCTAGAGATCCAGAAAGAGCTTTATCCTCACAGAAAGTGGTCTTGAACTATCTTCGGATACAAGGTGGAGCTCGAAATCTGGCTCCATCAGCAAAGTACTGACATTATTTGATGTCATTTTAGAAACAAGTGGACAAACCAAACTTGAAGCTGGTCACTCATGCATCAAATGCAGACAGAAAAAATGTATTTCTGTTGGTGACATTTGGGAAATTATTTGAGGCCAGTGATGTTGCTACCAGGGCTTTACAGAGCAGCACAATATCAGTCATCGACTGCCTAGGGTTAGGGTTAGATCAAAGAACTACCAGATCAAAGAACTACCAGAGAGTTCCAAGAAAATGTGCAAAATGATTTTGACAAAGTTTTAAAATTGATGGATGAGCTGATGGAAAAGAATTCCATTTCCCACTGGGATGTCACCTGCACCATAGTGAGAAAGCTATCGGCTCGACTGAAAGAGTCTGTGGTTTTGTGTATTTTGGGAAAACCGATAGCCATAAAAGGCAATGCTGATCTCAAAAAACTATGGGTTGATATTTTACACCAACAAATCATTGAACTGGACAGCTGCTTCCAGGAGGACCAATATGGATTAATGCGTACAGCAGCTGCATGTTTGCCTGGCTCTGATTTTTTTTTTTTTCAAAAGGTGTGCTACTTAGGATACCATGTGAACACTATGGTGTTTCATTTGATGAAGCAGAAAAGTGCATTTTCTTTCAACTTCTGCATAGGAAAATAATCACTGTTTCTCTTCCCTCATAGAAGTTTTGGATACCTGCCCCACTGATGTCTTCCAAAACATGAGTAGACTGTTAAAGATGATGATCACACTGCCTATGACTTCTTTTAGTGTCAAAAGACTTTTCTAAACAATAGGAAGAGTCGAATCAGATTTGAGATCATCCATGACAAATTTGCGTTTAAATAATCTTTCACTGCTGTCTTTCAAATGGGAATTGATGGATTCTCTGGACTATGATGACATCGAAAATTTTAATAATTGCCCTCATGTAAATGGTAAGCCCATGGTTTGAATTATAGCCGCCGAGCTATGTTGTAGGCTAGGTTATCTTTGTTCTGCTAAAATGGTGAGATAAATATGCTGTAATTTAGGTGTATAATTTTATTAATGGCTGGAATCCTAATGAAATAGCTATATAAGATTTAAAGAGTTCTGTAAGGCCTTCAGAAAAAAAGGTTGTAGATGCCTATGAGTCTGGCAATGGATTCAAAAAAGATATCCGAATTATTTGAAATACATCTTTCCACTGTTAGGAAAATAATCTACAAATGGTGCAGATTTCAAACAACTGCCAATTTGTCCAGGACTGGCTGTCCCAGCAAATTCCTCCCAGGAGCAGACCGCCTGACTGAATGAATTTTTGATGAAAAAATAAGTCTCCAAGAACCCCGAAATATAGGAAAAAAACGGGCCTTTTGCAATAATGTGCTCTGTCCAGACGAATCAAAGATGGAGTTGTTTGGCCACTATAACAGCAGACATGTTTGGCGCAGACCAAAGAAAGCTTTTCAGGAGCAGCACCTCATACCAACTGTGAAGCATGGTGGTGGAAAGTTATGGTTTGGGATTGCTTTGCTGCCTCAGGGACTGGACAGCTTGCATTCATTGATTCAGGTATGAATTCTGCATCATATCAAAGAGTGCTTTAAGACAATGTGAGGCCATCTGTCCAAAAATTGAAGCTGAACTGAAAGTGGACTTTTCAACAGGATAATGGTCCTAAGCACACTAGCAAATCCACCAAGGGTTGGCTCAAAAAGAAGAAATGGAGGGTCATGGAATGGCCTAGTCAAAGCCAGATTTGAATCCCAATGAAATGTTTGAGAATTTTAAACGGGTAGTACATACAAGAAAACCCTCAAACATATTGCAACTGAAAGAATATTGCATGAATGAGTGGTCAAAAATTCCAGCAAGCCTATTGGACAATTATGCAAAACACCTACAAGAAGTAATTTCTGCTAAAGAGACACTACTAGCTTCTGGGACCAAGGGTGTAATTACTTTTTCCACAGAATAATATTACATCTATTGATATTTCTTTTGAATGAATAATTGAAAAAGCTAATTTCAACTTCTTTAATAGGCACTGTTTTAAAGATGATCAAATATGTCAAAAAAAAAAAAAATTGCATGGGGTGTACTTATTTTCTCATATGACTGTATTATTTACCTTTAGAAATTTAAAAGTAATTTTCAGCTTCAGTGATGAGTTTGCACTAGAGGTTGTTTGACTCTTAAGAAGTGTGATGGGTTTAAAAGTAATTGTTGAGCAAGCATGTTCTTTGTTCAAATTTGGTTTCGGAGGAAGTAAGATCTGCAAGCTGGCCATTTCTTGGAGGGTGCTTGGCATAGCTATGTTTCAGTAAATGTTGTTACTTTTCAGTAAACGTTGTCTAGTATATTCAAGAAGTGATTTCTGACAAGCTGTATGTTATTTTTAGATACAAGTTCCAGGCCTAAATTAGAGTCTGCAAACTGTCATTTCTGAACTCAAGCATGTTTTTGGATTTAATTTTTAAGGGGATAAAGCCTATTTACATTTGTAGACTTTTGTAAAATATTGCATTGTTTTCAGCTTCAGTGTTGATGCATTTGCACAAGTCTAATGACTCTTTTGTATGTAATTATAGAGATGTTATAAGGCCTCTGCCCACTAGGGGGCGCTGTAGTTCCTTTGTTCTGCATTGTTCAGGGCCCTTCATTAGAGTGCTGAAGCTGTTGGTAGGCACAATTTCGTGTTCCCTGTAGGAAGGTAAGAAGTGCTGTGGTTTCTCTGTAGTAATCTGATTGATATCTTTAATTGTGTTAGCCATCCGTGCAATGTATGTATAGTGATATTTTTGTGTGTTTTTGAGAGGCCCATGCAGCTGATGACAATTACTACATTGCTTTCTATTTTGGAGACTGATTTGCAGATTTATTTCTGTTTACTTTTGTATGTCAGAGAATTTATGTTAAAGGCACAAAGATGATCGGGGACCCAAATGCAGAACACAGACACAGGGATCCAAGATGAAATGGGTTTCCTTAAAAATGAGTGAGGGTATGTGAGAAAGGCGAGTTGAAATAGGTTGGTCAAGGTCGAGATTCAAACTGGGGTCGGCAGCATGAGAGCCGAGTGCAGAGCTGGTGAGCCATGATGGCGGCAAGGTGGGGCTGTAACACGAGGGAAAACACACAGTGAGCACAGGATAACACGAGGGAAAACACTAAACAATCACACAAAGTAAACGCGAGTAGAGCTGGAAGTGTACCACACTGGAAGCCAGAACAATCTGGTGATGAGTGGTTTAAGAACCGGGGCTTATATATGATGCTGACTGATGAGCTGATGACGAGCAGGTGAGTCCAGTGATACAATCCGAAAACCAGAGAAGTGGAGCACTACACCCAGAGACACACACAACAACAGAAATATGAGGGAGAGAAAACACTGGAACACGAGTTTCGATTCGATTTCGAAGTTGAAAATAGGAAATGAGAAAAACACATACAGCCCGAAACTGATTTTGATATTTAATTATCCAATTTGGCCTGACCCGGAAGTTTATGATTTGTACGAGATGGGTGGTGGGATTGCATATTTCCCCCCAGCAAAGTAGCTTAGTTTACTATGGCCACACTAGAACCATACGTTAATTTATTTAACGTTAATTTATGACTTATTCGTAAGTGGCAAGACACATGCAGAGATTTCCACCCATGTGCAACAAATTGTTATCCAGCGATGCTGTTAGAGTCTCTCTCTCGCTACGCAGCTAGCAGAGGCTAGCAAGTAGCGCACTTCCGCATTCCACGCTCCGCATTCCAGAGAAGAGTAGCGTGAGCATTATTATTAAACAACCCGCTGGACTTTTCATTTATAGATCCTCTCTTTGTGTGTATTACCATGTGCTTGTGTTTTGGTTTGCATCATGTCTCCACCTCCTGTACATTGCCATGTGCTTGTGTTTTGGTTCACGTCATGTCTCCGCCTCCTTAATGTTTATTGGTTCCTCTATTTGTGTCATGTCTCTGCCCCCGTTCTCTCATTGGTTCTCTGTTTTATTATTCGTTCCAGGTGTTCCGTGTTTATCTTCGTTTGTTCTCTAGTGTGTCTGTGTATAAATACCCCCTTTTGTTTCTGCTTCCTTGCGGAGTATTAGAATAGAATAGCCTTAGATTGAGTATGTGCTGTAAGCCGGCTTCTTTCTTGTCTTCTCTCACCTATAGTTCATGGTTCTCAGACCATAGTTAAATATTCCTAGTACCTAGTCATTAGCTCATTGTTTGTGGTTCCCATACCACTTCCTAGCGTCGTGTGTTTGTTCCCTTTGTTTTGTTTTCAGCATATGGATTACTTTTCTATGGACTACTGCCTCTGTTTTGTTTGATGGATATTCTGATTTGGATTACTGCTTTACATTTGATGGATTATCGTTTGTTTTTTTGTTCCTTTACTTTTGCATGTGAGTGTTCCATTACTTTAGAAGTGTTCCTAATAAACTGAAATTTCCCCAGCACATGCATCCTGACTCCCCTCCTTCCAGTTTACGTAACAGATGCTCTGAAATTAGTGTTAGAAGAATCTGTTTTAAACACAACCTTCAGCAAAAAAGACATGTATTGGACACAGTACTGGAAGTGGCTGTGATTGGATCTATTTATGAGGTAATAAAGTTATTATTATTATTATTATTATTATTATTATTAATATTATTACTACATTTGTACTGTTCATTCAGTGTTTTTGTGAGGACAGCAAATATCCTGCATCTTGGGCTATAACTGAATACTGAGAATAAAATGAGAAAAATTATCAATAGCACGTGTAACGTCTGAACGTATCAAACTGATTTCTGAATCAGCCTGGACTTAGCAAAGAAGTTTCTCTGTTTCTTTGAGCTGTGAATCCATATCAGTAACCTCTTCAACCAGATGCCATCGGAATGCTACAGGGGGCATGACCCCCCCCCTTCAGACACACACACACACACACAAACAAACACACACACACACAAAACTTACCTACACGCGCACATGCATGCACACACACACACACACACAAAGCTTACCTACACGCGAACGTACACGCACACACACGCGCACAGACACAATGGAAGAATCTCTTCTGAATGTAACATGTAATTATATGTAATTATTCGATGTCCAAATAGTGTGATGTTTTCCTATTTGCATATATTGTGTGTTTATGTAACATACACTATAATGATTTTAGATTTTAATTTAGGATATTATTTTAAATGTCTGTAACCATGTTTCACCTTTTAATATTTTCATAAGTCCATCGAATTTGGTATGTAATTAATCGTCTCGCGATACTCTGATCGATTATACATATCACATTACAATGGTATAACGAATCAATCATTACTAGCATTATTCTTTTCCACCAGAATAATGTAATGGATCAACTTTAAACATGAAAAATGAAACAGAAGCGCACGCTTGGATTCGAAGCACCTTTTTAAAGGAGACGAGTTTTAAAGCGTGCCCGCGTTATCTGCCAGAATGTGTAGTAAATCGGGTGAATCTGCAACGTTTAAAAATATTCTCCACCAGTTACAATTTATGTAATGAATTAAAAGATGTTTAACACATTTAAATGTATTCTCCAATTTATATACGGAATTAGCTCGAATGGCATGAAATATATCTATATATCTAATCAACACGTGTTGTGACCAGTTATAAATATACATCAGCCATGAAAGGGAATTCATGTATGTGCACATATACATATAGATAATTAACTACAACGGATTATAATTAATTATGACTATGTTTGTGGTCTGGATCATCTTTTAGGATTAGCTGTAGTCTAGTTTGGAATTATGAACTCTAAAGAGGGAGTTTATCCTTCTGGCCAGGAAGGATTAACCACGAAGTTTGTTATTAAAGATTAGAGCAGGTAATCGAGATGATATGCAGTGAAGAAGGGACTCTATCATGTGACCAAAAACAGAGAAAATCAAGCTTGAGATAATAGATTTTAATAACTAGATGTAACTATGGATACACACGACTAACTCTAAGCAAAACATACATATGCACATTTATATACAAGGAATGAAAAGGGATAGAGAGAAAGTAATGAAATAAAAGGGAATGGCAGACAAAAACACAACTAATTAGGCTTTTTCAAAACCAGCAACGAACTTAAATCTCCTGTAAACAGGGGTACAATCTTAAACGCAGATATAGGTCCATTAACTATACTTGCATGGCTTCGGTTTGAAAGTTCATGCGAGGTCGTGTAGAGTTCGCTGATTTGTCATGCCATTTGCAAAAGGCGTGGGCCGTGAGGCGGTTGCATCCTTTGTCTGAGAGAGAGAGAGAACCTGGCTTCCTCTTCCCGGGGCACGTGGCCCCGGGGGAGAGAAACCGGAAGAGTGTCAAGTTGAAGTGTGTGAAGAGAGACTGAAGAGACGTCCGAAGAGAAGACTCTCAAAGCGTGGTGTTGTTTTAAAGACAACACCAATGCACATGCCTCTTTGGGCAATTGGCCAATCAGGAAGTTGGATTTGTTGGCAGGATGACCTCTCTTTGTCTGGTCTCAGACCATAATTTGCATGACCAGGGAGGAGCCGGTTTATACCGTATTATATATGAAATTAAGAGAAAGCATGAAATAATGTATCCGATTGCAATATGATATGCATAATCAATCAGGGTATCGCAAGACGATTAACCACATACCAAATTCGATGGACCTGTAACGAATATTACAAGTAAAATATGGTTACAGACCTTTAAAATAATATCCTAAGTTAAGACTATCTAAAATCATTAAGGTTAGGTCACATAAACACACAATATATGTAAACAAGATAACATCACACTATTTAGGCATCGAATAATTACATATAATTACACGTTACATTCGAGAGAGATTTTTCCATTGTGTGTGTAAGGTAAGCTTGTGTGTGTGTATGTGTGTGTGCGTGCGCGTGTAGGTAGCTTGTGTGTGTGTGTGTGTGTGTGTCTGTGTGTGTGTGTGTGTGTGTGTGTGTGTGTGTGTGTGTGTGTGTACGAAGGGGGGAAGGTTGGTCGTTAGCATTCCAAAGGTATCTGGTCAAACTGGGGCCAGAGTGGTCATTAAACAGCTCAAGGAGACAGAGAAAGTTCATTGCTAAACTCAGGCTGATTCAGAAATCAGTTTGATACGTTCAGACGTTACAATGAGATACATTATTTCATGCTTTTTCTTAATTTCACATGGAATACGTTTTAAACCAGCTCCTCCCTGGACATGCAAATTCAGGTCTGAGACCAGACAAAGAGAGTTCATCCCGCCAACAAATCCAACTTCCTGATTGGCCAATAGCCCAGAGAGGCGTGTGCGTTGGTGTTGTCTTTAAAACAACAACACGCATTCAAACTTTTACTGTTATTCACTTCTTCAGATTCTCTTCAGTCTTCTTCGGTTCACCCCAGTTCACTTCAGGTTTCCCTCCCCCAGGGCCACGTGCCCCGGGGAGAGGGAATCTCTCTCTCTCTCCCAAAGGATGCAACCGCCTCACGGCCCAAGTCTTTTCAAACGGCACAACGAGCCAGCGAACTCGACACAACCTCGCGCGAAACTTTGAACCGACAACACTTACGCCATGCAAGTATAGTTCATGATCTATATGTGCGTTAAAGTTGTACCCCTGTTTACAGGAGATTTAAGTTCATTGCTGGTTTTGAAAATGGCTAATTAATTGTGTTTTTGTCTGCCATTCCCTCCTATTTCATTACTTTCTTTCTACACTTTCCCTCTTCTTGTATATAGATGTACATATGTAGTGTTTGCTTAGAGTTAGTTGTGTGTATCCGTAGTTACACATAGTTATTAAAATCTATTATCACCACGCTTGATTGTCTCTGTTTTGGTCACGTGATGAGTAACTTCTACACTGAAAGACCTCGCTACCCATTCTATTTTTAATAACAAAATGGGAAATCCTTCCTGGCCAGAAGGATAAACTTCCTCTTTAGAGTTTATAATTCTAAACTAGACTACAGCTAATCCTAAAAGCTGATCTAGACCACATACATAGTCATAATTAATTATAATCCATTGTAGTTAATTATCTATATGTATATGTGCACATACATTAATTCCCTTTCATGGCTGATGTATATTTATAACTGGTCACAACACGCATTGATTAGATATATAGATATATTTCACGCCATTCAAGCTAATTCCTTACATAAATTGGAGAATACATTTAAACGTGTTAAACATCTTTTAATTCGTTACATGAATTGTAACTGGTGGAGAATATATTTGTTTCGTTTCCTTTTTACATCTCATTTGTTACATATTCTGGTAGATAATGCGGGCACGCTTTAAAACTATTGTCTCCTTTAAAAAGCTGATTCCTTACACACGTACTATATTTTTCTATGTTATTTTAGATCATGCACGCGCACTCGTTTTTGTGAATGACCAATTCATCAGCCATACCATGAATTGCGATGTCAGGTAAGTGCTATTCCATATGCTGTTGTGTAGTGTTGTGTATTATTATAGAATAATAATAATGTTATAGTAGATCACCTTCAGAAATAGTAGCCTAAATGTATATTAGGAGTGGAACCTAATTAAATGTAACCAGCCCATGTATATAAGAATTCACATTCTGTAAATATGTTAGCTATGGGCCCAGATGGAAGCCTGCAACAATAAAATGTTTCCCACTTATTTAGGGTGCATGTAACCCAGTCCCTTATCATGCCAAATATATGGGCCATAAACTGTACTTTGATCAAAATGAGAAGCTTGGGATGTTCAGTGTAACACACATTTTGGCAGTTGATGGCTGCAGCAGCAAAATTGTTGCCAAAGCTACTATGCCAGTGAAAAAATGTGACTTATGAAGAAGTTTACAGGTGAGTATGTTCAGTGGAAGTAACAAGCAGTGAATAAACACATTACTGTCATAATCTATTTCTGTGCTAAAACTATTTTTTTTTTCACTGAATATAATGCATTTCTCTTCAGAATAGCTATGTGCACATGCAACAAATTTACAGCATTATATTTCAGATCTGCTGTAGTTAGCTATGGCATGTGGGACCAGCTTAGGGTTGACCATGGCAGGGAATTTTACATGTGTCTGTACATACAAGAGAAGCTGTCAAGACACAGACACAACCTCTAGTCTAGTTTAGAATTATGAACTCTAAAGAGGGAGTTTATCCTTCTGGCCAGGAAGGATTCCCCATTTCGAGAGCATGTAGTGAGGTCGCAGCGCTTAAGGAACTCATCACGTGACCAAAACAGAGACAATCAAGCGTGGTGATAATAGACTTTAATAACTAAGTGTAACTATGGATACACACACAATTAACTCTAAGCAATCAATACATATGTACATCTATATACAAGAAAAGAGAGAGTATAGAGAGAAAGTAATGAAAGGAAGAGGGTAGCAGACAAAAACACAAACAATTAGTCTTTTCCAAAACCAGCAACAAATCAGAATCTCCTGTAAACAGAGGTACAATCTTAACACATATATAGATCCATTAACTATACTTGCATGGCTTAAGTGTTGTCAGTTCAAAATTCGCATGAGGTCGTGTCGAGTTCGCTGGTTCATCGTGCTGTTTGAAGAGGCGTGGGCTGTGAGGCAGTTACATCTTTGTCACAGAGAGAGAGTGGCTCCCTCTTCCCGGGGCACGTGGCCCTGGGGGAGGGAAGCTGGAAAGAGCAAGACTGAAGAGTGAAGAGAATCTGAAGAGCCTGAAGAGGAAGAGAGTGTTTCAATGCATATTGTTGTTTTAAAGACAACACCAACGCACATGCCTCTCTGGGTTATTGACCAATCAGAAAGCTGGATTTGTTGGTGGGAGGGACTTCCTGTGTGTCCTCTTAGAGTGGGTTGCCCATCTGGGGCGGCGCCAGTTTAAACTGTATTATATATGGGATTAAGAAAAAGCATGAAATAATATATCCCATTGCAATATGATATGCATAATCAATCAGAGCATCGAGAGACGATTAACTACATACCAAATTCGATGGAATTCTAAAAATATTAAAAGGTGAAACATGGTTATAGACATTTAAAATAATATCTTAAATTAAACTATCCAAAATCATTATAGCTGGGTTACATGAACACACAATATATGCAAATAAGAAAACATCGAACTATTTGGACATCGAATAATTACATATAATTACATGTTACATTCAAGAGAGATTCTTCTATTGTGTGTGGCAGATAAGCGCGTGTGTGTGCGTGTGTGTGTGCGTGCGAGTGTAGGTAAGCTTTGTGTCTGTGTCTGTGTGTGTGTGTGTGTGTGTGTGTGTGTGTGTGTGTGTCTGAAGAGGGGGGTCGTACCCCCCCGTAGCATTCCGATGCCATCTGGTCACAGAGCAAAAGGGGGTTACTGATATGGATTCACAGCTCAAAGAAACAGAGAAACTTCTTTGCTAAGTCCAGGCTGATTCAGAAATCAGTTTGATAGTCAGACGTTACAAGGGCTCTGGGACAAAATTGTGGAAAGGCACAAGTTGGGAAAAGGATACAAAAAGATTTCAAAGGCTTTAACTATCCTTCTGAGTACCGTTCAGAGCATTATTAAGAAGTGGAAAGCATATTGCACCACCAACACCTTGCCTAGATCGGGTCCCTACTAACCGACGGATGACCGAGCCAGGAGGATATTGATCAGGGAAGCTACCAAGAGGCCAATAGCAACTTTGAAGGACTCACAAGTCCTTCTGGCTGAGATTGGTCAGTCTGTGCATGTGACAACAATCTCACAAGCTTTACACAAATCTGTATGGCAGGGTGGCAAGAAAGAAGCCTCTTCTAAAACGGCTTTGTAAAAAAAACACTTGGAAGATCCTAATGCCATGTGGCAAAAGGTTTTATGTTCAGATGAGACCAAGATTGATCTTTTTGGACTGAACTGCAAGCATGATGTTTAGTGAAAACCAAACACAGCACACCACCCAAAACACACCATACCTACTGTAAAGCATGGTGGTGGCAACATTATGTTGTGGGGGTGTTTCTCTTCAGCAGGGACTGGTCAATTGGTCAGGATTGAAGGGAAAATGGATGCTGCCAAGTATACCCAAATCATTGAGGAAAACCTGCGGCCCTCTGCTAGACAGCTGAAGATGGGCAGGTGGTTCACCTTCCAGCATGACAACAACCCTAAACACACCGCCAAAAAAAAACAAAAACGCAGTGGCTTAAGAATAGGAAGGTGAACGTCCTTGAGTGGCCAAGTCAGAGCCCTGACCTAAAGCCAACTGAAAATCTGTGGATGGACTTGAAGACAGCAGTCAATCGCCGCTCACCACAAAATGTGACTGAACTCAAACAATTCTGCAAGGAAGGATGAGCAAATATTCCCCAATCTAGGTGTGCAAAGCTAATAGAGACATATCCAAACAGACTGATGGCTGAAATTAAAGCAAAAGGTGGCTCTATGAAGTATTAAATCATGTGACTGATCACTTTTCCAACTCTGTTATTCTAGTTATTCTTTTTTCTTTTATGTTTCCGAACTGTTGCCTTTTACGTTACTTGAATGTTGTAAGGCAGAATGTGTAAATAAAGCTTGAACAAAAAGCTTATTAAAAAGTTTTGATTTCAGGCTATAAGACAAAAAAAGTGTCTATTTCAAAGGGGTGCACTGTACAAGGCTTTAGAATCAATTTTGTTTGTTTCTAAAAAGGCACTTTATAATCACTGTCTATTTACATTCAGGGCACTGCTTTGATAGCTGTTGGTTACCATGCTTCATTGTTTTAGGCCGTGGGATACCCAATGAACTCACAGCAAGTGGATGTCAATCAAAAATTTCAGACGAACTGCTGCCCAATGCCTCTGTTGTGGCTAACGTATGAGCAGGAATTGGAATTTTCGCTGACTTGGCTGTCAACCTTTGGAATGGACCCCTTTCCCTCCGAGGAGGACAGATGTCATGCAGAACAGGACTTTGCGGAGAAGTATCCAGACATCTCTCTACTTTTCAACCAAGCAGTGAACAATAACTATATGCTTTTTCAGGATGCATTGTTATACCTCATAAATGTAACCCACAGATATGTATGAAAAAGTGACTTAAATACTCTAATTTATTTTTTAACCAGTGTAGTGTCAGGCAAGCAGACTGCTACTGTGAGGTTGCTTTATAAAACCAGTCTGGGTATATGATTAATGATTTAAGTTTGTGTTTTATCAGAATTTACATATATTTAGCTGCCACCATGCCCAAATTGTCTATTTTTTGCTAAGAACTCTGTGTTGTATTTAATATTTCAAGGTTAAACTCTTGAATACAAATACATAAATATATAAAACATATTGCACCAGTGTTAAAAGAATGGCAGAATCTTTCTACCACAAACCTTTTTTTTACCTTTCAAAAAATTCTAACAAACACAACATAAATAGTGTAAATCCAAGATTGCATGTTGGATTTCACAGCATTCTAGATTGGGTGCAAAATAAAATAAAATAATCTAATGAAATGATGCACATCAAACTGTGCCCTTGAACTGCATACTTTGAGATGTTGAAGGAACAATAAAACAATAAAGAAACAACATTAAAACTATGCAATTGCGCAACCTTGCATAATACTATCATATAATATACAGTATTACTCCAAGAGTATGTTTCTGAGTTCAGCCAATGCATTAGAGAGACACCTTTGTGAAGTTGGCATCCCATAAAACAAAATAATCTCCAAAACTATGCCATTCGTTTGTGCTGATTTGTGCCCCAAAAATGAATGTTTGTGCTGGTTTGGTGTTTGAGATATTGAACATTATTTTTTTGGTTGTGTGGCGTCACTCTCCACCCCATGTCGTTCAAATCGCTCCAAACCGGTGTCATTCGTTTGTGCTCAGTTTGTGCTGTTAAAACAAACACTGTATCTATTTTCCTTTCGCAGATATAACAAATATAATTTGGCAGCTGTGACGTCACAGTAGCGTAAATTATACCAAAAGGGGCATTATTATGCATTATTCTTTTAAGCCAGAATAATGAAATGGATCAACTTTAAACATGAAACGAAACAGAAGCGCACGCTTGGATTCAACGCACCCTTTTAAAGGAGACGAGTTTTAAAGCGTGCCCGCGTTATCTACAGGAATGTGTAGTAACTCGGATGAATCTGCAACGTTTAAAATAATATTCTCCACCAGTTACAATTTATGTAACAAATAAAAAAAAAAAGATGTTTAACACGTTTAAATGTATTCTCCAATTTATGTGAGGAATTGGCTCGAGTGGCGTGGAATATATCTATATATCTAATCAACGCGTGTCGTGACCAGTTATAAATATACATCAGCCATGAAAGGGAATTTATATAGGTGCACATATACATATAGATAATTAACTACAACGGATTATAATTAATTATTACTATGTATGTGGCCTAGATCAGCTTTATGAACTCTAAAGAGTGAGTTTATCCTTCTGGCCAGGAAGAATTAACTCACGAAGTGTATTATTAAAGATAGAGCGGGTAACGAAGATCTTATGCAGTATTTAAGGGACTCATCACGTGACCAAAAACAGAGAAAATCAAGCGTGGGATAATAGATTTTAATAGCTATTTGTGACTATGGATACACACGACTAATTCTAAGCAAAACATACATATATACACATCTATATACAGGGAGAGAAAAGGGATAGAGAGAAAGTGATGAAAGAAAGGGAAGCAGACAAAAACACAACTAATTAGCCTTTTTCAGAACCAGCACGAACTTAATTCTCCTGTAACACAGGGGTCCAATCTTAACGCAGATATAGGTCATTAACTATACTTGCATGGCCTCAAGGTTGAGAGTTTGTGCGAGGTCGGGTAGAGTTCGCTGGTTTGTTGTTGTTTGGAAAGGCGTGAGCCCGGAGGTAGTTGCATCTTGTGTCCGGAGAGAGAGAGATCCTGGCTTCCTCTTCCCGGGGCACGTGGCCCCGGGGGAGAGAAACCGGAAGAAGTGAAGTTGAGAAGTGAAGTCAAACTCTGAAGTCTAACTCTCAAATCCCAAGAAGAAGAAGAGAAGAGAAGAGAAGAGGCTAGTGAAGTGAGCGTGGTGTTGTTTTAAAACAACACCAGCGCACACGCCTCTTTGGGCTATGGGCCAATCAGGAAGTTGGGTTTGCATGTCCGGATGACTCTCTTTGTCTGGTCTCGGACCCTAATTTAAATGTCCAGGGAGGAGCTGGCTTATACCGTGTTATAAATGAAATTAAGTGAAAACATGAAATGATGTATCCCATTGCAATATGATATGCATAATCAATCCGGGTATCTCGAGACGATTAACTACATACCAAATTCGATGGATTTGTGAAGAATATTACAAATAAAACCTGGTTACAGACATTTAAAATGATATGCTAGATTAAAACTATTTAAAGTCATTAAGGTTAGTTAAACACACAATATATGTAAACAAAATAACATCACACTATTTAGACATGGAATAATTACATATAATTACACGTTACATTGAAGAGAGAGGGGTTTCTCCATTGTGTGTGTAAGGTAAGTGTGGGGGTGTGTGTGTGTGTGTGTGTGTCGTAAAGTAAGTGTGTGTGTGTGTGTGTGTGTGTGTGTGTTGGATCCCTGCTGACGAACTAATCATGAAGTTTCCCAGAAGTTCAGTCATCAAAGGTTTCTTTTATTGCAGGGGTAAGTCCTGTGTGGGTCCCAGAGAGACTTTTTGCATTCCAAAGCGGCATCTGGCCGCAGGAGGCCTCTCGGGGTTACTCTATGTTTAGTTTGGGTTAATGTAGAAATCAGTTTGAGAATAGATCATACGCTACAGATTCCCCCCTTTCGGGCAAGGATGTCCAGGTGTGGACATCGTTGGGCGACAGTCGTCGTGGTGATCGGATGACAAGTGGATCAAACTGATTGATCAGCGGGTGGCTCCCAAATGTCCTCAGCCTTTGCTTCCTCAGGCTGAGGGTCCATCTCGATGTGTGTTTGTGTGCGCCCTCTAGGGCCAGTTCAGAGACAGGGTCAATGGTTGGTTTCTTCCACAGCCTTTTTGGCAGCAGTCCTCTGCTTGGCGTAGGCCTTGTGGATTCTGCCTGGTGACACATTGAGCAGTGGGCTTCCACCCCCCTTTTGGAATTAGGGAGTGGTGGCTGGGAGACTTGTGCTCACTGGTCAAGGAAAACTCTGTGGTGAGCGTTTACCTTCTCTGGTCATTTTGCAGAAGGTATGACCAGTTCAGTTCTCTGTGAACGGTGTTAAGTTCATCTGTGAATGTGTACCCTGGTTGTGCTGAAGTATGGCTTTCAGCTCGGGTCGCCAGCAGGTGGTTTTTTGCAGGCTTTGACCTTAGCGTTCCTTTCTGTTCAGTTCACTTTTTGCTCTGGTTAGGAGAGCTTCACTTGGAGTTTCCTGATGAGTTCCTCTCTGGATTCTCTCTCCAACTGCTCTCGGTGCTTGGTCTCTGCATGAGGCCCTTTGTAGTTTTTCCACTGCCTCTCGGAGCTCTGGGTCCATTTCACCTTCTGTCCCGCGCCGGTTCTGGGTCTCGAGGAGTATGCTGATTTAGGCAGCTTTGAGCGTGGGCCTGGTTCCTTCAGGCCTCCTCGTTCTAGAGCTTGAGCGCGCTGCTGCTTCTTGCTCCAGGTGGACATTGCTCGTTTCGCTGGGTCGTGCCTGGGCGACGAGGTGGTGTGCGAGGCTCCCGATGATCTCTGCCCATCCTTTGGGGTTCTGGATCAGATTGTGGGCCGTCTGTCCGCTTACGTCGTCGTCCAGCTGCTCTCTGCTTAGGTGCTGTAGGTCGCCAGCAGCTTGGAGCAGGAACGCAGTCATCACGACACACAGCCATGTCTCGAGGTGGTCCCAGTGAGTGGCGGGACTGGATGATTGGGACACGGTAGCTCACTGTTGGCGAGAGAGAAAGAACACCAAAGGCCATACAAGTCCGCGCAGAATTAATGAGCTACAGTGACACTGAATTTGGTACGCAGGGAGTATAAATTTGGCTAACTGGTGTAGACAGTTAGTAGTACATAGGCCAGATAATTATGGTTTTGGCCGTAAGTGGCCAGGGAGGGCCAATTTGTGTGGGTACACGCCGGATCTAAATAGAAATTTGGGCAGGCAGTAGCCTAGTGGGTCATCTTAAAGACACTGGCTGCCTGGGTCGTCAGTCTAGCATTTAGCTCTTTTTCTTGCTGGTTCTCATAGGCTCTGTCTGTATGTGAACTTTGGGAGATAAGTCACAACAGAACAGCAGCTAACACAAAAGAAAACGAAACTGGAACAATTAGAGGAGTGAAATGTAAAGCGAAATGTAAATGAAAACAGGTATAGCTAGAGGAAAATAGAAGACTTAAGTTAGCTATCACGCATAGGGTTTATGACAGGCCTGCCGGAGTGGGGGCGCTGTTGAGTCATAAGCCCTATGGAGATGGTGTGGCTTAAGAGAGAGAGAGCTGGGCCAACACTTAAATAATCAGAGATGTCATGGCTTATACTAAGTGGATGGGCCGTATGCCCTTTAGCTATGCCTGGGGTGAATTGAGGTTGCTCAGATGAGAATCAGTGGTGAAGCCAACCTACCTGACGGTCCCCAAGCACTCAGCTGCAGTGTGACTCAGGGCCCCTCGCTTTCCCGTACCATGGTGCGACCACTCAACCAGCTATGACCTTTAGCACAATTGGGCAGCGGTCAGGTGAGGCATGCCAACTGCCAGGCTGCAGAGCCAGAATCGGGTTTCCTCCTAAAACCCTTTTTTGGGGTCAGCTGCCTCTGTGGCAAGCTGCGCCAGACGGGCGGGTCCGTCGGTACGGAGCCTTACTGTGGGTACGTAACCCAACTGCTCTGGTGGTCAGTTGGCCTCGTCTGCCTTTTCACCTGGAATGCTCAAGTGCTGATGTCGCCTGCGTGCCGCCTACCAATGGTACGAGGGCCGAGGCGTCCGACGCGCACACTCACAGCCAGCGCTGGGTCCGCCAGTCCAGGCGACTCCATTCACCGAATTCAACCTGGGGACAACCGTCGCTTCTCCGCAGAGCACTAAGGGGAGCATTACCTGCAAGTATACAAATGGCTGAACAAATGTAACTTGATATTAATTTACAATTTCAATTTAAACCTTGTTTAAATTAAATCTAAATTAAAGCAGGTGTAGGGTAAGAGATAAAGCTGATACCTATAGTAATCAGACTCACTCAGTTGATGAGAAAGGTAGAAATATAGAGATAAGGAAATACTGAACTGTTCATGAAAATTGGAGGTACGAATTAAAGAGAGAAAAGAGAAGGAAGCCTTATCTATCTGTGAATGTCCTGGGGAGAAGTCCTACTAAGAGGGAGGCACTAATGGACAACACAGAAGCCTGATTTAAATCTTACTTAAACTTAGCTTTAGTTCAAACTAAGCAAGCATGCATCGTAAGGAAGGCTGAAATAAAAGAGTTACCGAATGGTAATAAAATGAAATAAGAAATGCAAGAAGTTAGAATATAAAAAGGAAAAAAAAAAAACCCAATAGTAGTCCGAAAGACTAGAAATAAAATTAAGGTAGCAAGGGGGAAATTGAAATAGAGAGAGGTCAAATGAAATTAAAGGGGAAGGAAATAGTGGACCTAGCTAAGAAGGACCACAAGGTGGCGACGGTGGGCTTACGCCACAGTGAGTAAGGAGGGGGTTAGGTTACCACGCGTTAGACGCTCAAGAGGGCGGCCCTCTGGTGGTCAGTCAGAGGTACTGCGCCCTACCCCCCCTAAACTCAGACAGGAAGTGAAATCGACGCGCGTTTCCTAGAAGATGGCTTTAATGGCGATTTCATGCTTGAACGGAGAACCTTTTTAGATCTAGGGATCCTTTTGCGCTATTTATGCACAAGAAATGTGGGCAGGATTTCTTCGCTGCCATGCACACAAAATCACAACGGGGTTTCTTCGCCGTTGTCTAAATCTTACACTTGATCAGAGTGCAGAGGACTCCCTTATACATATCAATCAAATATTTGCCAGCAGTGATTTTGATTGGGTATGCACACGGTGCGCGTTTTGGTTAGCTACGCCAAGGTTGTGCGCCGCAGGGAGTGACATCGCTTAGTCGAGTACATTGGTCCAACGCAATGAATCGAATCTAGCGGTATAATAATAAGGCCTTTCAGAAGGATAAGAGGAACATCGCTCAAATCAATCTCTTACAGCACTGGAAGAAGATTTCTTCGTTCTTACCAGGCGATTACACAATTAAAAATGTGCTGTTCTGCGATTTCATCGTCTTCAGACACAAGTTTAATGTTATGACTGCAGTTTTAACTTTAAGCACCTAACCGCGGCTAAATTTGTCAAACAAATACGCGCTGTTAGCGTGCTACACAAACAATGAGCTTAAAGCTTTTCAGTTATCACGGAGTGGGGGAGGGGAGTCGCGTTGCGACTCGACTCACTGACTCGGCTCACTGACTCGGTTCACTCGCCGACTCGGTTCACCTGGCGAGGGCGCGCAAATACACACATCTAATAGCACCAAAAATCTAATAAAACACGCTGATTGAAACGGAATTGTTCACGAAATAAAGTTTAAAACACTGCCCGCATCCTCCACCATTATAAGTAGCGTAAATTATACCAAAAGGGGCATTATTATGCATTATTCTTTTAAGCCAGAATAATGAAATGGATCAACTTTAAACATGAAACGAAACAGAAGCGCACGCTTGGATTCAACGCACCCTTTTAAAGGAGACGAGTTTTAAAGCGTGCCCGCGTTATCTACAGGAATGTGTAGTAACTCGGATGAATCTGCAACGTTTAAAATAATATTCTCCACCAGTTACAATTTATGTAACAAATAAAAAAAAAAAGATGTTTAACACGTTTAAATGTATTCTCCAATTTATGTGAGGAATTGGCTCGAGTGGCGTGGAATATATCTATATATCTAATCAACGCGTGTCGTGACCAGTTATAAATATACATCAGCCATGAAAGGGAATTTATATAGGTGCACATATACATATAGATAATTAACTACAACGGATTATAATTAATTATTACTATGTATGTGGCCTAGATCAGCTTTATGAACTCTAAAGAGTGAGTTTATCCTTCTGGCCAGGAAGAATTAACTCACGAAGTGTATTATTAAAGATAGAGCGGGTAACGAAGATCTTATGCAGTATTTAAGGGACTCATCACGTGACCAAAAACAGAGAAAATCAAGCGTGGGATAATAGATTTTAATAGCTATTTGTGACTATGGATACACACGACTAATTCTAAGCAAAACATACATATATACACATCTATATACAGGGAGAGAAAAGGGATAGAGAGAAAGTGATGAAAGAAAGGGAAGCAGACAAAAACACAACTAATTAGCCTTTTTCAGAACCAGCACGAACTTAATTCTCCTGTAACACAGGGGTCCAATCTTAACGCAGATATAGGTCATTAACTATACTTGCATGGCCTCAAGGTTGAGAGTTTGTGCGAGGTCGGGTAGAGTTCGCTGGTTTGTTGTTGTTTGGAAAGGCGTGAGCCCGGAGGTAGTTGCATCTTGTGTCCGGAGAGAGAGAGATCCTGGCTTCCTCTTCCCGGGGCACGTGGCCCCGGGGGAGAGAAACCGGAAGAAGTGAAGTTGAGAAGTGAAGTCAAACTCTGAAGTCTAACTCTCAAATCCCAAGAAGAAGAAGAGAAGAGAAGAGAAGAGGCTAGTGAAGTGAGCGTGGTGTTGTTTTAAAACAACACCAGCGCACACGCCTCTTTGGGCTATGGGCCAATCAGGAAGTTGGGTTTGCATGTCCGGATGACTCTCTTTGTCTGGTCTCGGACCCTAATTTAAATGTCCAGGGAGGAGCTGGCTTATACCGTGTTATAAATGAAATTAAGTGAAAACATGAAATGATGTATCCCATTGCAATATGATATGCATAATCAATCCGGGTATCTCGAGACGATTAACTACATACCAAATTCGATGGATTTGTGAAGAATATTACAAATAAAACCTGGTTACAGACATTTAAAATGATATGCTAGATTAAAACTATTTAAAGTCATTAAGGTTAGTTAAACACACAATATATGTAAACAAAATAACATCACACTATTTAGACATGGAATAATTACATATAATTACACGTTACATTGAAGAGAGAGGGGTTTCTCCATTGTGTGTGTAAGGTAAGCGTGGGGGTGTGTGTGTGTGTGTGTGTCGTAAAGTAAGTGTGTGTGCGTGTGTGTGTGTGTGTGTGTGTTGGATCCCTGCTGACGAACTAATCATGAAGTTTCCCAGAAGTTCAGTCATCAGAGGTTTCTTTTATTGCAGGGGTAAGTCCTGTGTGGGTCCCAGAGAGACTTTTTGCATTCCAAAGCGGCATCTGGCCGCAGGAGGCCTCTCGGGGTTACTCTATGTTTAGTTTGGGTTGATGTAGAAATCAGTTTGAGAATAGATCATACGCTACATCACTCTCCACCCCATTTGATCTAAATCGCACAAAACTGGTGCCGTTCGTTTGTGCTCGATTTGTGCCAGTTTGTGCCATTGAAAGAAACATTGTAACTATGATCCCTTCTTAAACATAACAAAAAAACTTTTTAAGTACAGTTGCATAACTGTCCACCCCATATGGTCCAAATCGTTGCAAAACTGTGCCATTTGTGCTTGATTTGTGCCGGTTTGTGCCATTACGATGAACATTGTATCTTTTTCCCCTTCTTAGAAATAACACATTGGATTTGGGACAGTGACGTCACTCTCCACCCCATGCCATCCAAATCGTCCCAAACCGGTGCTGTTTCTTTGTGCTCAATTTGTGCCATTTTGTGCCGTAGAAAGAACCATCATAAATTGTTCTATTCTTTAGACATTACAAAATCTTTGGAGGAGCAGTGATATCATGCAAGCAAGCCGCGCTCTCCATCCATCTCGTCTACATACCTGTCTGGTTCGTTTGTGCTCACACAGGGCCGCTACTGTCATTGTTCTTTTCTTTAGATATGGGAATTTTGTATTTTAGATTTGTGCTAGATATTGTCAGATATTGACATTTGTTCTTAATATAATCACCAATGCACTATGATATGTAATGTACTGTCACTACTCTAGCTGTGCTAATACTAATAAGTGTGGCTGATGCTTTAATTTTGTCCAATAAAAAAATAAAAATAAAAATGTGTAGTGTCTTATGTTTTCTGAATACTTTTAACAGCTGACAGACATTTAAAGTCTTTCTGCCCCCTTAAAAACATTTGTTTACCCTAAGCACTGCATAGTGGGAAAACAAAACAGGAAAGGACATCTGGCTGTGAAAAAGGTAAGCATGTGCTTGAAGATAAAATACTAAAAAAAGTACTAAAATCATGTGTGCAGGTCAATACAATTTACAGGATCATTTTAACAAATACAAGAAATTGATA
The DNA here is from genome assembly GCA_023630585.1 of Cranoglanis bouderius. Classification (NCBI taxonomy): domain Eukaryota; kingdom Metazoa; phylum Chordata; class Actinopteri; order Siluriformes; family Cranoglanididae; genus Cranoglanis; species Cranoglanis bouderius. Next base: position 11,619,887 of record CM042566.1, read on the forward strand.
GACACATGTCAAAGATGTGAAACTTTTTATTAATTTTGGGCAATCAAGTAAATGTATCATGTCCAAATGCTCCTCCATTGGTCACATTAATAAGAGTAGGCCTATGACATTATTATGCCATGCCATAAAATACATTAAGTTAATATAGTACAGAAATGTACATTTCATGGCAATAAAAAGCTAGATGAAGAGGAAGCCCCAAAATGACAGAAAGCAATATACAAGTGGCATGTGTGTTCCATTTAATCCTCTGAAGTCATATAATTAACTTTACATTGTGAACAGACTATAATTTAACTAATTCACAGAAAATATTGTCATCCATCCTGTACTGGCCAAGTTGTTATTGTTACTTTTCTTATAACTTGATTGTTAGGTTTTTAAATATATTGAATCTCAGGGTTACAATTCCTAAGAAGAGAGAAAGTGAGAGTACACAAGAAAGACGGCGCCCTCGCCCCGCTGCACGCTTCCTGCACCAAGTGCTTGGGAGAGTTTGCCAAATGACACACAGACACACAAAGTTCAAATGGCAGAATCTCTCTTTATTCAAAGAAAAATCAGCATATATATCTGGCTTGGCACACAATGGAGGCAAGGGGTTATCTATTGATTGGTGAGGTGCAAGGTGTATTTGCATAAAACAGGAAGCCTATTGATGTAAGACCATATATGGTTTCTAAGAAGTAATAAAAGGACAGCAGATGTTGTTGGGGGAAGAATGTAAAAGCAAATGGTATTTGGGGAGACAGAGGAATACACAAATGGTGAGGGGCTTCCGCCGTCCACACCTGAGTCAACAGAGAAACACAGGAACAGAGAAGGGAGGGGATGTTCACAGAGAGGACAGGAGGGGAAAGTGTTAATACGGGGACAGAGAGGGAAAAGGTTAATAAGATTAATACTAAACAGAGTGTTCACATTAAACTCTATCTTTGAGAATGTGTCATCTTTTCAAGATTTTTTTGTAATGAATTAGTCGATTAAGTTCACAAAAGGATTCTTAGTAAGTTTTAATCTGACTTTTTTTTTCTGAACTCATTGACTTGGTGATCCATATCTCTGGAATGAAAGATTAACAGAAAACAATGACGACTTTATTTTTACTGAAATATTGAAAATTCAGTCTGTTCTTTAAAGCATCAAATGACATTCACTAGTTATAAAAAAGCAGCAATATCTAAACACAGCCAATATAGGATGGATGACAAGATTTTCTGAGGTAAATCTAATTGAATGACCTTGGAACAATTGGACTATAGTACATATAAGTTGTATAACCCACATGTTTTTTTTTTCAGCCATCATTTACTTGAACTGATTTGAGGAAAAGATGCAGTTCAAGTGAATGGTGACTGAGTATGTCAATCCCTATCATTTTGCCCAACATCTCGATTCCATGGAAGAAAGTAATATAAAATCATATAAATATATACAGATATCCAAGATGAAGGTCCAAACAGTAACAGCTCACAAGAAAGCTCAGTGTCAAAGGCAGACACAAATCAGCAAAGTCAATGCTACAACATTACATTTGAGATCAGTCTCTCTCATCAGAGGGTAGAAATCTGGCCTGAAAAGGTTGCTTACAATGACAAATCACTCAACACATGTAACAGAGAATATACCATCCTGAAACATGGTGCATGGACACACATCCTGTAAGAAGAGGTATGGAAAAATATCAAGACCTCATGCACTCAGATTCAGGTATATCGGTAAAAGGATGCTGAGGTTAGAGCTGCCAGGCAGGAGGCCGAGAGGATGACCAAAGAGGAGGTTTATGGATGTAGTGAAGGAGGACATGAAGGTAGTTGGTCTGAGAGAAGAGGATGCAGGGGATAGGGTTAGATGGAGGCAGATGATTCACTTCCCCTGAAGGGAACAGCCGAAAGGAAAAGAAGAAGATGCACTCAGATTCAGGAGGGCAAAATGTTTTCCAATGTTGCATCTCACTACATAGACATAATTGGGCACTGCATAGAGCGTGACACACAATTGTCTATTACAGCAGAGAACATGCCAGCGGATAATGAACCAGTTGTTCTTAAATGTATAACCTGCAATGTTGATGACAGTCTCAGTACTGGCAAAGCAAAATGCAAGTTATCAGGGGATCTGAGAACACGTGTGTCTAAAGGACTCTGGGAAGGCCGAAAACCAGCACATAACAGCGGAGGCTTACAAAATGATGGATGTTGGTGACCCAGAGCCTAGCCACCTACCAAATCTGGCAACATTAAGAAAAGCCAAACAAGAGATGGGTGACAAAGAGCTTGGAGACAAAGACACAATCATGTCATTGCATCTAATAAAATACAGTGTACCCCACAATGGAAGCATTCATGACATAGGCCTTGATAGGTTTTTTTTGCCATTACTGCACCCCATCTCAGATGCAAGTTTATCAAATGAAATCCAAGTAGTCTGGCTCATTTGTGAGTTTTAACACAACAGGTACAGTTGTGAAAAGACTGAAAAGACCCTGTGGCAATTCTGGACATGTCTTCCTGTATCAAGGAGTTTTGTGTTCACAGGGAGATCATGTTCCATTAGTGCAAATGCTATCAGAGAGCCACACCATCAATTCTATTGCCAACTGGCTCACTGAATAGCAACGAACAGTTGCTGCTGTGCCCAAAGAGGCGGTCTGTGATTTCTCCTTGGCTTTGCTTGGAGCACTGGTTAAGGCCTTCACTCCTTACCCAGACATGAAAACATACATCAGTGCTTTGGAGTGCTGGCAAGGAAGTGTGGCGTCTATGACCACATATATACGGTAGCCTCCACACAAAACACTCTACATTCAATAAAAAATAATACAACACAGTGGATGACAGAAGCAAAATCAGGTTTGTCACCCAAAATCACCAGCCAACATGAGATCAATTCAAATGAAATGTCCCAGAATGATATGAATCAATCCTGGGTTGATCCTTATTTATACTTTTTTCCCCTCCTTCATATTGAAATTTTCCATTATGTTTGTTTTTCACCAAATTCATTTCCCAATATATTCAAAAACAGGTCAAAAATTTCCCATTAAAAACCACTTTTTTAAGCCATGAAGAAAAAAAATTTGTCTCCTCCTTCTTCTTGCCCCGCCCCCTATAAAAGGTATTTTCTCAGCCTACTCCATTATATGCCTTCAGTGACCAAGACAAGCAGACCTCTCTTGTGGCCTCTCCCTGGTTATCATATTAAACTGACGATTTGCAGAGGAGTCTTGCCATGTGTCACTGAAGATGACCATTTAACAGAGGTGACCGGAATCAAGGAGACACTCCACACAGATCTGAAAACATGGGTCACAGAAATCTGTGAAGAAAGTAAGATGATTGCGGCACATCATGGTGACAGACACAATCTACATTTCCTTCCAGACTTGCCCCAAATATCATAAAAATGGCATGCTACCTACCTCTTTGGACAGCTGTAATGGTTCCACACTTCAGAAGTGTACACAACACAGCAAGCGCTGCAAATGTTGAGGCTGAATTTAAAAACATAAAACATGGTCTCTTCAAACATGAAAGCCACCCCATCTGAATTGACCATTTTTTTCATATGCCACATTGAGTTTCTTGAGGGAAACATGAGGCTTGCATCTGCACCAGTGCAGACAACAGAGCACACTGAGACAAAGAATCAGAAGACAAAAACTCCCCATAGTGAGCAGGACACAGAGGTTAAGCAACAATCAGTGGAGGAAGACCCTGTTGAAAACTGGAAAAGCCTTGGTGTTCCTCCAAAAAAGCAATTGTCCTACCTGACCCCTTGATCTGAGTGGTTGCATGCAGACATAAACCTGAAAAGAAAAAAGACAAAAATTAATGTCTTGAAAAATGGCAACTACCAAGCTAACAAGCCCACTGCAGTTGACAAAATGCTTGTAAGTATAAATAATACCTGTGCCTTTAACTTCTTTTTCCAGTGCCTTTGCTCTGCATTCTGTGAAGAGTGGATCATTCTGCCATTATCTCGACAAAGAACACACAAAAACTGAAATGTTTGATTTGGTGAAGACCATAGTCACAAAAGATTGGAAAAGATGCTTACGCAAAGAGGGCAAAAATGCTGTTGGATATATTTCAGTGTGTTCACCTAAAATCAGGTGTGATGCAGGTCAATGCGGATTATAATGTTGCTAACATTATCACATCAACAATGAAACAAGTGCCAAGTGCAACACTTACAGCTGAGTGCTCTTCTCCATACTGTAGCCGAAATACAAAATCTTCAAGGACCATCTCTCCACTACCAGTCAATGTAAATATTCTACAAACTGGTGGACTGAAAAGCCTCCAAGCAACACTGGAAGATAGGCTACACCTCAACAGGTCCAAGTGTCTGAAGCCACTGAAATCACCCCAAGAGTGTCCAGATAGCTGGAAAATAAAGGATGATTCATCAGTGAAATTCCTCTGCAATGGCTCTGTCACACACACAGATGCATACTTGGACAACTACTGTGTATTGAAACAAGTGCGGATACACTTGTTGAGACAGACAGTACACATCCACTGTCTGAAATCCCTGTCGACATGGAGCTGGCCAATCAGCTGTTCACTTTGTGAGGGGTTGTCACATTCATTCCAGGAACTACAAGGGCATCTCTTGGACATTATGTGGCTTACTGCAGAACAAACTCTTTTGCCTAGGAGAAATATGATGACCTATGTGACCATGTCACAACAGTCTCAGCAAAACCAAAATACAACCCCATGTCATGTTGTTCACAAAGGAGGACTAAAATTTTTGGTTATTGAATTTCTTGGACTGGTCTCTGCAGAAATTAGTTCATAATCAATAAGAGAATAGTCTATATTGTTTTTCTATTGTTGTTACTCTACATTATCTCTATTCACTTTATGCCTGTTTTAACAGTTCAAAAAACACAAGCATTTTTGCATATTTGATATTAGAGAGTATCCTGTTCCTGTACATTATATGTTTGCATGCATGCGCCATTTTGATTTCTCTGGCTTAGCCACAAAATGCTAATAAACTTGTGTGACTGGGTGATAAAGTAACTAATGCACTGAAAGCAGGTAATTCTGCAGCTGTGGCCAGCATTGCAAGATAGTAGTTCCCAGTAATTTTAATAAAGAGATCATTGTTTTATATACTATTACACTGCGATGCTTAAATAGTGTACTAGGTATGGCATATTCAATCATTTAATATTTTTACAAGGAGGTTTTATTTGGTCACCTTTAGAAAGTTTTTGGCATAGCAGCTCTTGGAAGAACCAGTCACAGAACCCGCAGCTGCACTGACTGCGCAGTGGAAGGAAAAGCAAGTAGGGTTGGGTGTTACTGGTGCATTAGGTGTACACTCCACGCTGATGCTCTCACCGTGCAACTCATAATGCCCCCTTGCTGTGAGGTAAGTAAGACTGAAGTTACCGTCAGGCGCAGGAATCAGAGCCACATTGCTGTCATCAGTGATGTACAGACTGGGGCCATGGACCTTTAAGACATACTGTTCAAGTTAAACAGAGTTGAGGATATTCATCAGAACACTGGAATTTATGGTATAATTTAACAGATTAGACTCCAGTTGTTTTCAAAGAGACAGTGGGCCTCCCTTCTGACAGAACATACACGATGGTGTATGCTGAACAGTAGTTAGTCAGTAAAGCGCAGAGAATGACTTTATCTTTTTTTTTATTGGACATGGAGAGGCATATTAGGCTGCTGTCACTTTAAGACCTAATGCATGGATCCAATACAATTATACACATCCAATTTTCTGACCAAAATGGCAGCATTTTGACACATAAAGGCCAATTCACACTGCACCGACAGATGCCAACCAAGGCGAACAATCACCAGATTACAGGACAGTGGGTATAGAAAAGAATCACCCGCCTTTAAAATATTCCCATTTTGTTGCTTTTCAGCCTGAAATGAAGACGGACACGGTTTTTGTTTTATCCAGCTGTATTTACTCAGTGCAACTTATAACATCCAAGTGAAAGATATAACACCAACATGTCAGAAATAAAAAAAAAACAAAAAAAAAACAGAATCACTAGAAATCCTTTTTTCGAGTTAGAAAAAGGATCACCCCCTTGCTTTAATTTGCCTTAATTTTTTAATTACAGCCTTTAGTCTGTTGGGATATGTCTCTACTAACTTTGCGCATCTAGACTTTGCAATATTTGCCCACTCTTCTTTGCAGAACTGCTCAAGTTTAGTTAAATTTGATGGTGACCGTTTGTGAACTAAAGTCTTCATGTCATTCCATAGATTTTCAATGGGGTATAAATCTGGGCTCTGACTAGGCCATACAAGGACATTCACCTTTTTCTCCTTCAACCACTGTATGGTCAGTTTTGCTGTGTGCTTTGGGTCATTGTCATGTTGGAAGGTAAACCTTCGTCCCATTGACAACTTTCTGGCAGAGGGTAGCAGATTTTCCTCAAGAATTTGACAGTATTTTGCCCCATTCAATTTCCTTCTATCCTGACAAGTGTTCCAGTCCCTGCTGCAGAGAAACACCCCCATAACAGGATATTACCACCTCCATGCTTTACTGTAGGAATGGTGTTCTTTGGATGGTGAGCTGTATTGGATTTCCGCCAGACATATCATTTAGTGTTGAGGCCAAATAATTCAATTTTAGTCTCCTCTGACCATAACACCTTTTTCCATGTGGCCTCAGAATCTTCACGGTGCGTTTTGGCAAAGCACAGTCATGGGTGGATTTTTTCTTGCAACCCTCCCATACAAGCCACATTTGTGGAGAATTTGTGATATTGTCATCACATGCACACAATGACCACTCTTTGTCATAAATTCCTGCAAATGCTTCAGAGTTGCTGTAGGCCTCTTGGTAGCCTCTCTGACCAGTTTCCTCCTGGCTCTTTCATCCAGTTTGGAGTGAGGTCCTGATCCAGGGAGGGTCTGTGCTGTACCAAATACCTTCCACTTCTTAATAATAGACTACACTGTGCTTCTAGGCATTGATAAAGCCTTTGAAACTTGTGCCTGTCCACAACTTTATCCCGGAGATCTTTTGACAGTGCCTTGCCACCCATAGTTGATTGTTTGCTTCAGTTGCACTACAAAATGCACTGATACTCCCATACAAACAAGATGGGGACAAGATGACATTAGATGAGACAATGAACAGGGAATAGCTAAATTACTTGAGTCAGTTGTTTCCCCAGCAGGGACTAGTTTCCTGACAATTGCGAATTACAAGATCGTCCATTTCCAGTAGTATTAGAGCCCATCAACAGTGATGAAGGACATAGGGAAGACCATCACAGAGCCATCACAATCCCTCGCAAAATGGCTGGGTCTTTGACAACGTCTACATATCACAGGGCCGGAATGAGGGGATCGACTACGTACCTGGGGAGTCTGAAAACAGGCAAAACTTTGGGTAAGCATATCTAGCTGCTGCTGTTGTTGCTTCAATATTTCCCACAATTCACTCGAATTCGAATTTCAAATAATGTAGCTGTAGGTTGATGATGGACCGATTGTTTAAGTTCCCCCCAAATGAACTATCAGCATTATGATCTACAAACTGGTCCTGCAGCAAAATCTCAGCATTAGAAATAACATTAGGGGAGCGACTTTTGACCATCTCCAGAAGGCCCATCAAAGTGAGGGAAAACTCCAGAGAATTAAAGGCTCAAAAGCAAGTCCATTTCCAGATATAGTTTAGTGGCATTAATAATAAACCAGAAAAGTCAGTCCAGTTAATCTGATTCACAGATGTGCACACACACACACACCTCGCACATTTAATGGAGAACCTGAGAATGGATTTAAAGCCACATTTAATGGCACATTAACGGCATCAGTGGGTCATAAAGAATCTGCAGGAGAAATCATTAAGGGTCTCACACACACACAGAGTTGCACACTACTGTGCCTAGTACTTTTATGAGTAGTACTGTAAAAGCACACACACACACACACACACACACAAACACACACACACACACACACACAACCGCTGGCTGAACATTGGTCCTAAAACTGTGTGAAAGAAATGAGATTATTTTGCTACATTAGTTTTGGAAATTTTTTAAATCAACATTCACATGCATAATGATTGTCATGATTTCAGTTGTGCAGAAGGTGTGTGTGTGTGTGTGTGTGTGTGTATGTGTGTGTGTGTGTGTGTGTGTGCACATGCTGTCACAGGACAGTTGAGTCAATTAAAATTTATAATTAATTATAATGATACTATGAGAGGTTCAGGGAACTGTTCTGTCGAGGGTTCGATCACTCACCAGATGGCAAGGGGGTCAGGGAGCAACTCCTAACCCTCAACCAAGGTTCTCGTCAGGTGACACTGCCTCAAAGCCACATTTAGCAGAGGTCCGAACCTGGAAATAATCTCTGAGATGGCGAGATGAAATCTTCAGCAAAGCCAAGTGGTTTACCCCCGCACAGTCTGTACGACTGCGCTTCTCCCTGAAACCATTCCTCCCTACAGCTGGATCTACCCACTCTCAATCACTGAACAAAAGACAATGGAAGAGTACATCAGAGAAACACATCAACAAGGATACATTTGGTCATCCACATAACTGGATTCTATTGGATTTTTCTTTGTGAAGAAAAAAGGGGACAGTCTTAGACCTGTATTGAGTACCGCAGGCTCAACCGAATAACTGAAATATTAATATCTCTTGCCCCTGGTTTCAGCCACACTTGAACAACTCCGTTCGGCCCAGATATTCACTAAGCTGGACCTGCACAGCGCATATAATCTAGTATGCATCCAGGAGGGAAGGGAGTGCAAGACTACTTTTAGCACCTTATGTGGCCACCATAAGTATTAACATGCCATATGGGCTCTCTTGTACCCCCGCAGTGATCCAGAATTTAACCTGGACATCATTGTCCGAAAGGGGGGACTGTAACGTTTGACCATATCAAACTGATTTCTGAATCAGCCTGGACTTAGCAAAGACGTTTCTCTGTTTCTTTGAGCTGTGAATCCATATCAGTAACCTCTTTGACCAGGTGCCATCAGAATGCTACAGGGGACACGACCCCCCCTCTTCAGACACACACACACACACCCACACACACACCCACACACACACACACACCAACAAACACACAGACACAAAGCTTACCTACATGCGCACGCATGCGCACACACACACGCACACACACAAAGCTTACCTACACGCGCACGCAACCGCACACATATGCGCACACACACAATGGAAGAATCTCTTTTGAATGTAACATGTAACTATATGTAATTATTTGATGTCCAAATAGTGTGATGTTTTCCTATTTGCATATATTGTGTGTTTATGTAACCTAACTATAATGATTTTAGATAGTTTTAATTTAGGATATTATTTTAAATGTCTGTAACCATGTTTTACCTGTAATATTCTTTATAAGTCCATCGAATTTGGTATGTAATTAATCGTCTCTCACCACCCTGATTGATTATGCATATCATATTGCAATGGGATACATTATTTCATGCTTTTTATTAATCGCATTTGTAACGTCTGAACGTATCAAACTGATTTCTGAATCAGCCTGGCTCAGCATAGAAGTTTCTTTTGTTTCTTTTGAGCTATAAATCCCTATCTGTTTAATGACCACTCTGGCCCCAGTTTGACCTTTGGAATGCTAACAACCAAACTTCCCCCCTTGGTACACACACACACACACACACACACACACACACACACACACACACACACAAGCTTACCTTACACACACAATGGAGAAATCTCTCTCTTTTCAATGTAACGTGTAATTATATGTAATTATTCAATGCCTAAATAGTGTGATGTTATCTTGTTTACATATATTGTGTGTTTATGTAACTGACCTTAATGATTTTAGATTCATGCTGTGCCTTCCCGGCGCAGCGATTCATGCTGCTCCTTCCCGGAGCAGCGATTGGCGAGAGCTCTAACAAATCTATTATCACCACGCTTGATTGTCTCTGTTTTGATCATGTGATAGAGTCCCTTCTTCACTGCGAGTCTCGCTACCCACTCTGGAAACGGAGATTTCCTTCGTGGAAATCGACTACAGCTAATCCTACAAGCTGATCTAGACCACAAATATAGTCATAATTAATTATAATCTGTTGTAGTTAATTATCTATATGTATATGTGCACATATATTAATTCCCTTTCATGGCTGATGTATATTTATAACTGGTCACAACATGCGTTGATTAGATATATAGATATATTTCATGCCATTCGAGCTAATTCCTTACATAAATTGGTGGAGAATACATTTAAATGTTAAACATCTTTTAATTCGTTACATGAATTCTAACTGGTGGAGAATATATTTAAACGTTTCATTTTTACATCTGATTTGCTACACCATGTACTCTCCAACCTCATAAGGCATTATAGGAGAAGACTCAGCTGTTATCTTGGCAAAGGGAGGTAGCACAAAGTATTGTCTAAAAGTGTGCCAATAATTGTTGCACATCTATATTTAACATATATATATATATATATATATATATATATATATATATATATATATATATATATATATATATATATACATATATACATATATATACATATATATATATATATATATATATATATATATATATATATATATGTATATATATATATATATATATATCAAAATGAATATTTTGATATTATCAAAATGTTAAACAATAAAGAATTTTTCACAGCCTTCTTTGTTCATATTTACCAATGGTGCCAATATTAATGGAGGGCACTGTACAAAACAAACAAAACAGTATTATTTATTTATTATTCTGGTTGATTTGGTAGGAAAATATTTGGTTTATTTTGGAACATGTTTGGGCCCCTTAGTTCCAGTGAAGGTGAATCATCAACTACAGCATACAAAGACATTTTAGACAATTGTCTGCTTCCACCTTTGGCAACAGGTTTAATTAAAACAATGATTTGATCTATAATGTACTGTTATATTGTATACCATATAATGTTACAATAAATGTCCACTGACAGGTTTATTGCACTATATGCCATTCATCAGTTGACACCTGTGGGAAATGTGCAGTGAATTTAACTTTATGGACATGTATTTGGTCACCTTTTTGAGTTTAGCTAGACAGATGATGGCTTCACAAAGAGAAAGCCTTTTAATTCACCATAATTAAATCTCTGTGAATGTCATATAAATGTCTCAATGCTCAGCAGCAGCAGTGCAAGTGGACCTGTAGCATCAGTTTTACGACTGACAGTAAATCTGTCATTTGCCAGCTTCAATCTTTGCCCTTGCTGGAGACTAAATTTCATTAGCAGCCATCTTTTTCTACTCCTTTATTCTTCTCTGTCTTTTATCCCCTCTCTTTTTCTCTCCTTTTCTCCTTTCTCTATATCTCTGTCTTAGTATCCCCTTTCTTTATCTATACCCTTCTCTTCCTCTTCTTGTTCTTGCATTTTCTTCTTTTTTCTATTACTATCTCCCTCTGTTTCTCTTATTCCCTATTTCTATCTACATCTACATTTCTTCCTCCCTCCCTCCCACTATATCCCGCTTCTGCCTTCAACCTATCCTCAGCCCTTTTCCCTTTCCATTTAATTTCTTTTCTCTCATCTCTTATGTTCTTTCTCTGTCTTTTTCTATTGTGGAATCTCAGGGCAAACCAGGCAGTGAGGAAGGAAACAGGAGAAATAAGGACAATGAGCCACATTCCACCTTGGGAGCCTGAATTTACATCCTCTGACCATCAAAGCTATAAATCCAAGACTCTGTCATGTCAATGGTACCAGCTAGTCTGAGTTGTGGATAAACAAACGACACTGTTGAGTAACACTAATGGCCTTGGAAGAAGGCATCTGGCTGAAGGAGTCACACCAAAGCTATAATTCACTGCCTGGAATGCCACAAGTGGGGTGAGAAGCAAACCAATACCTTGGACCACAGTGCAGGATCACTAAACTTTGAGTTCATTTCAAATCATAAAAGACTCAGACTCTGGGAACACCTTTTTTCTGACCAGATGTCTTTATCTCACCTACTGGAGTACTGTCACCACAACCTAGATTAAATACATTCCTTCTTAATGCTAGTTTAAACAAAGCACCAAGACAGATGGCTCACCCAACAGATAAAATCCAAGGACCCTCACAAACAGATTCCACAATCAGAGCACTCCATATAGCCTACAGAGGCAATGATTGTGAAAATTAATACATCTTTAAAACAAGTTCACCTATTTCCTGCAGTTTCTTATAGTGCTTATAACCGCCAAGTTGCCACTAATTGTTTCATTTATTTAGCATGTAATAGTATAGTAGTACTAGTATGATTATTTTATTTGACTATAAGTTATGTGTTAAGAACAGCCAATATAGGTCTTGTGTCGTATGTGTGTGCTTGTTGAGTGATTTGTTGAATGAGAGTAAGGAAATTTGTGTAGAATGTCATTATATGTATATGTTACTATTTGGGACTTGTTTGATAAGTTTGATCCACACATCATGAAAAGTGTGGAACCACATGTCTGCAGAGACAATGGACTGTTTAATGTCATAGTCAGAGAATATGGCTTACACCCCGCCCTAAGACAATGTTCGATTGGAGGAAACATTTTGGGGTTGGACTAGCCAAAAAGGGTTAAAATCCTGTTACACCAAAGAAACATAGAAGAAAAAAAGAACAACAAATGAAGAGGGACAGAGTCGGCGGAGAGTCTCCAGAGCTATCAGAGAGTTCTCCCCAATCAACATCTTCTGGGAGATCACATCTGTTTGGTGCCTCAACCTAGAACCACCGCCCAGCTCTTCAAACAACCTGCCTACGAGACTCCATTCCATTCATCATTCCAATTGGTCTTCCAAGACACCATTCAAATGTTGATCAGATCACTGACAAATAACCATTGCAGGAATCCACTCAACACAACGATGTAACAAGAAAATCCCCTCAAAGGCAAGCATGGTACCTCCAAATTCTCGCTAAACTAGTGCATATAATGTTAAGGTTAAAGTCCTTCTAAAAGAAGTGAAAGTAAATTAATAAGTTGATGGTTTGTTCAGGTCATGGTCTGTGAAATAGTATACAGTACTACAAATTTATAATCATTCACTCTGTTAAAAGCCATTGTAATGAATCATCATTACTAGCATTATTCTTTTCCACCAGAATAATGTACTGGATCAACTTTAAACATGAAAAATGAAACAGAAGTGCACGCTTGGATTCAATGCACCTTTTTAAAGGAGACGAGTTTTAAAGCGTGCATTATCTACCAGAATATGTAGTAAATCGGATGAATCTGCAACATTTAAAAATATTCTCCACCAGTTACAATTCATGTAACGAATTAAAAGATGTTTAACACGTTTAAATGTATTCTCCAATTTATGTAAGGAATTAGCTTGAATGGCGTGAAATATATCTATATCTAATATATCTAATCAATGTTGTGACCAGTTATAAATATACATCAGCCATGAAAGGGTATTTGTGTATGTGCACATATACATATAGATAATTAACTACAACGGGTTATAATTAATTATGACTATGTATGTGGTCTAGATCAGCTTTTAGGAGCCGGTTTAAACTGGTTTAAACCGTATTACGTGTGAAATTAAGAAAAAGCATGAAATAATGTATCCCATTGCAATATGATATGCATAATCAATCAGGGTACCACAAGACGATTAACCATATACCAAATTCAATGGACTTATAAAGAATATTACAAGTAAAACATGGTTACAGACATTTAAAATCATATCCTAAGTTAAGCTATCTAAAATCGTTATAGTTATGTTACATAAACACACAATATATGCAAACAAGAAAACATCACACTATTTGGACATCGAATAATTACATATAATTACATGTTACATTCAAAAGAAATTCTTACATTGTGTGTGTGCACGTGTGTGTGCTTTGTGTGTGTGTGTGTTTGTGTTTGTGTGTGTGTGTGTGTCTGAAGAGGGGGGGTCGTGTTGCATTCCGATGGCATCTGGTGAAGAGGTTAGATAAGGATTCACAGCTCAAGGAGACAGAGAAACTTCTTTGCTAAATCCAGGCTGATTCAGAAATCAGTTTGATACGTTCAGACGTTACACCATTATCACCCCTGTTTGTGTGTGTCTGTGCGCGCATTTGTGTTAGATTGGTTTCTGTGTAGTAAAATAGTTTAATAAAATCTCATCTGTTTTTAAAGATACATATCTAATTTGCTTTATAGTCTACTGCCTTGAACTGCCAATCTTGTTACTATGCTCTTAAATTGTATTTCAGTATATTTTGGATATGATTGCTGGTGGCCACGGAGGTAATATCTAATGCAAAATTAATAAAAACACTAGTTTCAACTTATCACTGGAATTAAAATAGCAAAAAAATTCCCCTTCTGAGCTGATCTGTTAGTCTCTCCTACATATTTGGTGGAGATACAGGTACCTTAATCTAAATATCTAAACTTACCTTACATATAAAGATGGAGAACACAACAGCTCAATCTAAAATAGCTCATTTTCCTTATACTATGTCCATCCTTCTCTCTTTTTCACTCTCTCCCTCTTTCTCTCTCTCTCTCTCTCTCTCTGACTCTCCTACCCAGTTTCTCTTTCTATCTCTCGCTCTCTCTGCACCTGGTCCTTCCCTTCTGAACCTCTCTGACAGCTCCTCATTAATCATTCCACCCCTCTGTCCACAATCCTCTTTCTCTCTTTCACTTGGGAAGCAGCTCTCTCCAGTGACATTTATCTTCTCATCCTTCTCCCAATCCCTTACTTTTCCTTATACTCTCTCTCTCTCTCTCTCTCTCTCTCTCTCTCTCTCTCTCTCTCTCTTTCTCTCTCTCTCTCTCTTGTTTGTTTAATCTCCATACTGCTCGTTTCTTGCAGTTTGCTCCAGGTTCATGATTCAGCAAATTCTGAGCTCTGTATAATATGCATGTAGATGATGATGCTAGAATATTGTGGCTCAAAGTTTAAAATAGCAGCTTTTAGTCCAGACCCTTTGTCAGTGGAAATGAAACCTAATTGTTTGAGCACATTTTGATGTATTTAAAATGGCTAGAGGAAACATGGAGACAAATTGAAAATTTTGAAAGAAAATTATAACAATATGGATGGAGCTTATTCAAAGTTCCCCGTGTAGTCCATCAGCCAAAACTTGGTTGGCATTCTTTAGTTTTGTACTAGAGTGCTGAGGCTAGTGTAACCAACAAGTCGTGAAATCAAACTCATCCAATATTTTTCCATAAAAAGCCTACACAGTTTAATGTCCATTTCCCAGCATGTTTTTTTTCTTTTTTAAAGTGCAAGAAAATTGGGAACACAAAGGAAACCTACAAATGGAAAACATGCAAAGACAGTAAACCAAGCTCAGAAGAACCTGAGACCCTGGAGTTGTAATGGTGACCTTCAAGCCAAGGACACTACCAGGCCCGAACCGGCCATCGGGAGCACTGGGAGAATTCCCAGTGGCCTGATGAATGACATGGCCTGCTGCCCGCTGTAAAAATATATATATATATATATATATATATATATATATATATATATATATATATATATATATATATATATATATATATATATACATACATATACAGTGAGGGAAAAAAGTATTTGATCCCCTGCTGATTGTGTACGTTTGCCCACTGACAAAGAAATGATCAGTCTATAATTTTAATGGTAGGTGTATTTTAACAGTGAGAGACAGAATAACAACAAAAAAATCCAGAAAAACACATTTCAAAAAAGTTATAAATTGATTTGCCTTTTAATGAGGGAAATAAGTATTTGATCCCCTATCAATCAGCAAGATTTCTGGCTCCCAGGTGTCTTTTACATGGGTAATGAGCTGAGATTAGGAGCACTCTCTTAAAGGGAGTGCTCCTAATATCAGTTTGTTACCTGTAAAAAGACACCTGTCCACAGAAGCAATCAATCAATCAGATTCCAAATTCTTCACCATGGCCAAGACCAAAGAGCTGTCCAAGGATGTCAGGGACAAGATTGTAGACCTACACAAGGCTGGATTGGGCTAGAAGACCATCACCGAGCAGCTTGATGAGAAGGTGACAACAGTTGGTGCAATTATTCGCAAAGGGAAGAAACTGTCAGTCTCCCTTGGTCTGGGGCTCCATGCAAGATCTCACCTTTTGGAGTTTCGATGATCATGAGAACGGTGAGGAATCAGCCCAGAACTACACGGGAGGATTTTGTTAATGATCTCAAGGCAGCTGGGACCATAATCACCAAGAAAACAATTGGTAACCCACTACGCCGTGAAGGACTGAAATCCTGCAGCACCTGCAAGGTCCCCCTGCTCAAGAAAGCACATGTACAGGCCTGTCTGAAGTTTGCCTGAATGATTCAGAGGAGAACTGGGTGAAAGTGTTGTGGTCAGGTGTGGTCAGATCTCTTTGGCATCAACTCAACTCGCCATGTTTGGAGGAGGAGGAATGCTGCCTATGACCTCAGGTCATAACATCATCCCCACCGTCAAACATGGAAGTGGGAACATTTTGCTTTGGGGGTGTTTTTCTGCTAAGGGGACAGGACAACTGCACCACATCAAAGGGACGATGGACGGGGACATGCACCGTCAAATCTTGGGTGAGAACCTCCTTCCCTCAGCCAGGCATTGAAAATGACCTTAATGACTTGGAGAGGATCTGCAAAGAGGAGTGGGACAAAATCCCTCCTGAGATGTGTGCAAACCTGGTGGCCAACTACAAGAAATGTCTGACCTCTGTGATTGCCAACAAGGGTTTTGCCACCAAGTACTAAGTCGAAGGGGTCAAATACTTATTTCCCTCATTAAAATGCAAATCTTTATCTTTTCTTTTATAACTTTTTTTAAATGCTTTTTTCTGCATTTTTTTGTTGTTATTCTGTCTCTCACTGGTAAAATACATCTACCATTAAAATTATAGACTGATCATTTCTTTGTCAGTGGGCAAACGTACAAAATCAGCAGGGGATCAAATACTTTTTTCCCCCACTGTATATGTATAGATATATATAGATATATTTTTTTACAGCAGGGCAGCGGGCCATGTCATTCATCAGGCCACCGGGAATTCTCCCAGTGCTCCAATGGCCAGTTCGGGCCTGGTGGTATATATATATATATATATATATATATATATATATATATATATATATATATATATATATATATATATATATATATAAACCTATGCATATATGTATAGCTTTTCATGGGACAACACTGAAGAAATGACACTTTGCTACAATGTAAAATAGTGAGTGTACAGCTTGTATATCAGTGTAAATTTGCTGTCCCCTCAAAATAACTCAACACACAGCCATTAATGTCTAAACTGCTGGCAACAAAAGTGAGTACTCCCCTAAGTGAAAATGTCCAAATTGGGCCCAATTAGCCATTTTCCCTCCCCGGTGTCATGTGAGTCGTTAGTGTTATAAGGTCTCAGGTGTGAATGAGGAGCAGGTGTGTTAAATTTGGTGTTATCGCTCTCACACTCTCTCATACTGGTCACTGGAAGTTCAACATGGCACCTCATGGCAAAGAACTCTCTGAGGATCTGAAAAAAAATAATTGATGCTCTACATAAAGATGGCCTAGGCTATAAGAAGATTGCCAACACCCTGAAACTGAGCTGCAGCATGGTGGCCAAAACCATACAGCAGTTTAACAGGACAGGATCCACTCAGAACAGGCATTGCCATGGTCGACCAAAGAAGTTGAGTGCACGTGCTCAACATCATATCCAGAGGTTGGCTTTGCAGAATAGACATACGAGTGCTGCCAGCATTGCTGTAGAGGTTGAAAGGGTGGGGGGTCAGCCTGTCAGTGCTCAGACCATACGCCGCACACTGCATCAAATTGGTCTGCATGGCTGTCGTCCCAGAAGGAAACCTCTTCTCAAGATGATGCACAAGAAAGCCCACAAACAGTTTGCTGAAGACAAGCAGACTAAGGACATGGATTACTGGAACCATGTCCTGTGGTCTGATGAGACCAAGATAAACTTATTTGGTTCAGCTGGTGTCAAGCGTGTGTGGCGGCAACCAGGTGAGGAGTACAAAGACAAGTGTGTCTTGCCTACAGTCAAACATGGTGGTGGGAGTGTCATGGTCTGGGGCTGCATGAGTGCTGCCGGCACTGGGGAGCAGTACCAACATGTACTGTGACATACTGAAGCAAAGCATGATCCCCTCCCTTCGGAAACTTGGCCGCAGGGAAGTATTACAACATGATAACGATCCCAAACACACCTCCAAGATGACCACTGCCTTGCTAAAGAAGGTGAGGGTAAAGGTGATGGACTGGCCAAGCATGTCTCCAGATCTAAACAGTATTGAGCATCTGTGGGGCATCCTCAAATGGAAGGTGGAGGAGCGCAAGGTCTCTAACATCCACCAGCTCTGTGATGTCATCATGGAGGAGTGGAAGAGGACTCCAGTGGCAACCTGTGAAGCTCTGGTGAACTCCATGCTCAACAGGGTTAAGGCAATGCTTGAGAATAATGGTGGCCACACAAAATATTGACACTTAGGGCCCAATTTGGACATTTTCACTTAGGGGTGTACTCACGTTTGTTGCCAGCGGTTTAGACATTAATGGCTGTGTGTTGAGTTATTTTGAGGGGACAGCAAATTTACACTGTCATACCAGCTGTACACTCACTACTTTACATTGTAGCAAAGTGTCATTTCGTCAGTGTTGTCCCACGAAAAGGTATAATAAATATTTACAAAAATGTGAGGGGTGTACTCACTTTTGTGAGATACTGTGTATATATATATATATATATATATATATATATATACACTATCTCACAAAAGTGAGTTTCAGCTTATTTAGCAAGGCAGTGGTCGTCTTGGAGGTGTGTTTGGGGTCGTTATCATGTTGGAATACTGCCCTGTGGCCCAGTTTCTGATGGGAGGGGATCATGCTTTGCTTCAGTATGTCACAATACATGTTGGCGTTCATGGTTCCCTCAATGAACTGTAGCTCCCCAGTGCCCACAGCACTCATGCAGCCCCAGACCATGACACCTCCACCACCATGCTTGACTTTGTATATATTTATATATATATATTTTATATTTTGTAAATATAAACAAATTTAGACTTTAATGCCTTCAACACACTCAAAAAAGTTGGGACAGAGGCAGAATAAGGCTGAAAAGTTCATAGAATATTCAAGTAACACCATTTTGGAGGATCAGGTTAATTGGTAACAGGGGAGGGTATCAGGATTGGGCATAAAAGGAGCATCCACTAAAAGCTCAGTCTTTGCAAGGAAGGATGGGTCCTGGCTCACCACTTTGTGCCAAAATTTGTGAGAGAATTGTCAGTCAGTTCAAAAAGAACATTGCTCAACATAAGATTGCAAAGAATTTAGGTCTTTCACCATCTACGGTGCATAATATTGTGAAAGGATTCAGGGAATCCGGAAAAATCTCATTGCGTAAAAGCCGGAAACCACTGCTGAATGTGCTTGACCTTCGAGCCCTCAGGCAGC
Organism: Cranoglanis bouderius; assembly: GCA_023630585.1. Lineage (NCBI taxonomy): Eukaryota > Metazoa > Chordata > Actinopteri > Siluriformes > Cranoglanididae > Cranoglanis > Cranoglanis bouderius. The sequence continues at coordinate 11,639,360 of CM042566.1, forward strand.
ATTGCCTGAAAAATCATCATGCTACTGTGATAAATATAAATGAACTTACAGATGATGGTATCCTGCTGTGAAGTCCTGGCATACTATTCATGCCTGGATGATGCTGCCATACTCTCTGTCTGGAATCGTCTTCAGATGGTATCCAACTTTCATCAGATGTTTCGACCCTTAACCATGACATCCTCCAGTTGGTGGGTCAGCAGTGGTGGCCAATCGACTACTCGCTTCCAGGCGTCCAGTTCGGCTCATCTCGTCTGTGCCATACCCAGCATGAAGATTTCTCTGCTACCTCTGCTAGTTGTCTTACTGCAGCTTTCCGTACTGAAGAAACCATCCCCAATGTTGTCATCAATTTCCACACTGATTGCGCTGGGAAACCTCTACATCCCACCTCGACAGGAAGAAGTAGTACTCTCCATCCCTTCTCTCTACACTCGGACATGAGTTCTGTATACTTCAGTGATTTCCTCTCGTGGGCCTCATCACAGTTTTCTTCCCACGGCACTGTTAACTCTACTGCGACAAGTGTCTTGACCTGCTTGGACCACAGTATGATGTCTGGTCTCAACGTTGTAACCACTATATCAGGAAAGACTAGCTTCTTCTTCAAGTCCACCCTGAGTTCCCAATCACTGCCTGTGTCTAGTACGGATTGTTTCTGCCTCATACTGTTTTCTGCTGGTGTCGTGCCTTCCTTGACAAATGCAATGGTACCTGATGTTTTCTTCTTTGGTCTCTTCTTTACTCTCTCCTTTTCAACTATCTCAGCCAGCTTTCCTAAGACTCTGTCATGTCTCCATCTGTACCTTCCTTGCTTCAAAGCTACTCTGCAACCGGACAAGATGTGAGCCATGGTTCCTATCTTCCCACATAACTTGCATGCTGGATCCTGGGCAAGTCCCCAAAGATGAAGGTTCGCGGGTGATGGTAAGGTATCGTAGACTGATCGTAGTAGAAATGATACCCTAAACTGGTCCATCCTCCATAGTTCTGTCCACGTGATCTTGCGCTGTGGTAGTTCCCATCTTGTCCAGGCTCCTTGCTTTCCCAGTTCTACAGCTCGAGATTTCCCTGCTTCTTCCACCTCTCTTCTAACCTCTTTCTGAACCATGTTTCTCTTCTCTTCCTTATCTGCTTTGTTCCACTGCTGAAAGTGTGACATCCCGATGCCCTCTCTTCCTGTGCAGGTGTTGCCAATCCTGTCCTTCAGTTCCAACATGCTTTCTGCTTGTTCTACTGCTGTAGCTGCTGACCACTTCCGTCCTGACCTTGTCTGTACTCCCGCATCTCTCACCTTCTGGTCCTGTGAGTCACGTAGTGTCATTACTGTCCTGCATTTTGCCACCTTGAACTCCTCAATTACTGATGACAATGGTAGCTGTAGCTGTGCTGTCTTACTGTAGAGTCCAATTGATGTAAAGCTTGGTGGAACACCTAGCCATCTTCTGACAAAGCTGTTGACTGTCCTCTCAACTGCCTCTACCTGTGTCATCGCTATCTCGTAAATCAATAGCAACCACATCAACCTCGGTAAGATTCCATGTTGGTAAATCCAAGCTTTGTACTTCCCTGGTAGTGTGCTTTTGTCTACTTTCTTCAGCCATGATTTTACTGTGGGCTGTATCGACTTGACTTGGTCAGTATCCTTCAAGGTCACATCAAACCACTTCCCAAGGTACTTGATGGGATTATCCACTATCGTTGGTATCTCTTCCTCCTGGATCTTCAATTTGAACTGTTGACTTATTCTTCCTTTTTTCAGTATCATACATCTTGACTTCTTTGGCTTGAACTTCATTCGTGCCCACTTAACTGTGTCTTCCAAGGACCTTAGGACCCATCTTACCTGGATGTGTGATGTTGTGGTGACTGTGAGGTCATCCATGAACCCTCTTAGTGGTGGTTGGTAAGCTCCAGAGTTCATTTGTGGGCCCCTTGTTTCTCTTCCTGCTGCTGTTGTCATCAAGCTCATTCCCATAACAAAGAGGATTGGTGAGATTGTGCACCCTGTCACTATTCCCTTTTCAAGATGTTGCCATGCAGTAGTGAATTCCCCAACTGTAAACCTGATCGTTATCCCTCTGAAATAGTCATTTACTATATTCTTGACATGGTTTGGTACATGGTATATATCCATAGCAGTTCCTATCAACTTGTGCGGGACTGTTCCATATGCGTTCGCCAGGTTGAGCCACACCACTGTTAAGTCTTTCCTGCCATCTTTAGCCTCTTTTAGAAGTTGACTAAGGATACTAGTATGCTCAAGACAGCCGGAAAATCCCTGAATTCCTGCCTTCTGGATAGATGTATTGATGTACTTGTTCCTCACCATATATGTTGATAGTCTCTTTGCTAGCACCGAGAAGAAGATCTTGCCCTCAATGTTCAATAATGATATTGTTCTGAACTGCCCAATTGTCTTTGAATCCTTCTCTTTGGGTACAAAACATCCCTCTGCCTGCTGCCAGACTTGTGGTATCCTTCCCTTCCTCCATATTACTCTTAGCACCCCCCATAATTTCCGTAGAAGTTTGGGGCATTTCTGGTATATCTTATATGTTACTCCGTTTGGTCCTGGTGCTGATCCTGAACGAGCCTTCTTTACAGCAGCTGTTATCTCTCTCCATGATGGTTCTTTACAATTTAATTCTTCCTCAGGTGGTTCTACTTCAAAATTTCCTTGACAAGGACCTAGCTCTTCATTCCTCTGAGGGTCTGAGTGAGTTTCTCTAAGGTACTGCTCTACTTCCTCCTTTGAACATCTCAAAGTCCCTGATTGTTCCTTCCCCAGCAGCTCTTTGGTGAATTTAAATGGGTCTTTAACAAAGTTGGCCCTCTCTTTAACTCTTTGCTTCTTTGTCTTCCTCGATCTCTCTGCTCGTCGTAGTTTTACCAACTCTGTCCTTATGTCATCTGTTAAGATGGCTATTCCCATTTTCTCTTCTTCTTGTGCTCTCTTGAACTGTTTGTTTAGCTGTTTCAACTCTGCACGACATTCCCTGATCCTGATTTCTCTCCTATTGCAACTCTTGTGCATAGCTCTTGGGGTCTTGCATTCCTCGGTGCCAAATCTTTCCTTCCCGATGCTGTAAATGAGGTTGCCCATGGATGTTATTTTCCTCTCTGCATTGCCTTGTAAGGTTGTTTCTAGTATTACGCTGGCGTCATTATCAAAGTTGTTCCATGCTGTAGCATCCTCCATACTGGGCCATGCTATCCTCGCTCGCCTTTCCTGTGCCGTCTGGTGTGTCTCCTGTCTGTTCTCCACACCGAGTTGTGCCGTCTGGTGTGTCTCCTGCCTGTTCTCCACTACTAGTTCTGATGTTCTGTCGAGTGATGACTCGGACACTGAGAGATTCCTAGCACTGTGGTGTAAATCCTGACTTGGATCCTCCTGCGTCTCATCGGTTGTTACCGTGTGCTGTGTCCGAATTACCCCTCCACCGCACTTAGATCTAGTTTGGTGAATCTTCAGCCCTCTGGCATTCTTGCAGATCTTCCCACCCTGGCACTTCACCTCTACCTTTCCACCATCCAGTGTTCTTTGCACCATAATTCTCGTAGTCGTTGTTCGTTCCCTGTTTGTTACCGGTTGATCCTCTTGGTTGAGCCTCTCATCCTCCCCCCCTCTCGGGAGGCTCTGGGGGTGTTGTTCTGTATGGCGTTCTGTAGCTATGTTGGTGCCCCCTCACGGAGACTATGACAAGGGAAGCTGCCCCTTGCCACCCATCGCCAGTCTATTCCCTGCTGCCAACTGTCTCTCCAGTGTCACCAGTCTTCCCCGGTCGCCATCCAGCCTATTCCTGGAAGTCAATGGTCACCCATATGGATAAATGAACTTACAGATGATGGTATCCTGCTGTGAAGTCCTGGCATACTATTCATGCCTGGATGATGCTGCCATACTCTCTGTCTGGAATCATCTTCAGATGGTATCCAACTTTCATCAGATGTTTCGACCCTTAACCATGACATCCTCCAGTTGGTGGGTCAGCAGTGGTGGCCAATCCACTACTCGCTTCCAGGCGTCCAGTTCGGCTCATCTCGTCTGTGCCATACCCAGCATGAAAATGACATGGGCTCAAAAGTATTTCGGAAAACCATTGTCACTTAATGCAGTCTGTCGCTGCATCCAGAAATGCAACCCGAAACTCTATTACGCAAGGAGGAAGCCACACATCAACTCTATGCAGAAATGCCGCTGAGTTCTCTGGGCCCAAGCTCATCGCAGATGGACTGAAAGGCAGTGGAAACGTGTGCAGTGGTCAGATGAGTCCACGTTTCAGCTTGTTTTTTTGGAAAAACAGACGTCAAATTCTCCATGCCAAAGATGAAAAACACCAACCAGACTGTTATAAGTGAAAGGTGCAAAAGCCAGCATCTGTGATGGTATG